>CM052142.1:10497318-11228949 GCA_028454255.1 Halictus ligatus
CAGTCATTCTTATAAAACAATACATACTAGCCACTTTGAAGAAGATCAAACGTTCAGGGAGCCGTTTCCAGCGCAACAACCCCAACTGACCCCCGCCACTTCGGTACAGTGGCACCAGGGATTTATTAATTTCCCCCGAAAAGACCATAGCCTGTCCACAGTGATGTAGACGGTGGTCGGAACAGCGGTATCGAAGACGTTCTCGCAACAGTAGTCGAGATACATCACTCCCGAGACCGACCACGTGTCAAGCCTAGCGTGAACCGATAGAAAATCCACCCCCACACGTGCCGGGGGTGCGATACCGGCGGGCTCGTCACGGAAACGGAAGTCGCTCACTTTTCCTCCTCGGCTAAATGATTCATAGCGACCGGTTAGCGTCGATACACCGTGATCAATCCGTGCTCGAGAACGTATCGGTGAATCCCCTAAAACTAGCGCGCGTCGGGTAGAAGAAAACGAGACCTGGGACGGGGGGAAAAACGGAAAAAAAAAGAAAAACAGAAAAAAAACGGAAAAAAGGCCAGAAAGAGAGGCGGGGGAAACGGATGGGGCAGGGGTGAACCGCGGCAAAAAAGGAAAATCGTATAATCTGGCCGGATATTCGGTCCGTTGAATATCTCACGAGCTGTCCGGACGCTCGGATACCCGGGAAGTGCATCGTCGTTGGATGCACGGGAGCGGGAGGGGTGGGGGCGGGGGGCGGGTCCCGTTAATCCGTAACGCGGCTCACTGGTGTTTTTCCAGAGCCCTCTTCTCCCTCTCTCTCTCTCAACCCTCGCGCACCCCCGTTCTCCCTGGCCGCTGTGACACTTTATGCGTTCTCCTTTCTCCGCGTCCCGGACGTCCCCATTTTTTTTCTCCACCCTAGCCTTTTCGCCAGGTCGTTTGCCGGGCGAGGGACAGGGCGAGGGGGTGAAGAGAGAGAGAGAGAGGGAGAGAGAGAGGTCGGTCCTAAATTCGAGGCACGAATCGCGGAAAGAGCGGACGTG
This sequence comes from Halictus ligatus, assembly GCA_028454255.1. Classification (NCBI taxonomy): domain Eukaryota; kingdom Metazoa; phylum Arthropoda; class Insecta; order Hymenoptera; family Halictidae; genus Halictus; species Halictus ligatus. The sequence goes on from CM052142.1 coordinate 10,498,311, forward strand.
TTCTCCGGATGGTCCTCGTCCATCGACAAATACGAGTTGCAACGGCGACGGGTGCAACGTCGCGACCCGGTGCAACGCGCCGGAAAAAACCTGGACGAGTTGCAACCGACGTCCTTTGCCACGGAGCCGCCCCTCGGTCGTCTCTGTGTGTGCGGCCGGGGTCCCGGTCGTATCCGGTGCTCTCCGGTCGCATGGGAAATTTCACGGCCGCTAAATGTTTCACGGTACGAATCAACGCCGCGGACCGATGACGACCGTCGAGCCCGAGCCCGAGCCCGAGCCCGGGCCCGGCCGAAATTAAATTCTACATTATTCAATGCGACCCTCGGATAACTTGTTAACCGCACGGCGGCCGCTCAGCGGAAACCGCGACGCGACGATATCCACCCGCGTGCACGCCACCCACGGTCAGCTTTCTGTTTACGCAACGCGCGAGCTGATCCGCTTTCTCCCTCTCTCTCTCTCTCTCTCTTGCGAGCCGCGATAATTGCTCGACGCGACCATGAATATTTCAGACGTCCCCGCCAGACGATATTCTATCACCAGCCGACCTACCCCCATTTTTCCGAACGAGTTTCGAGGCTTCACCGGGTCATTTATCGTGGTGTCGCGTCGATCCCGGAATTGGGAGAAATCGTATCGCGACTAGGTTAAGGTTCAGCTTCTCCAGGTGGCCTTGATCCGCGCCAGTGTTTGCGTGCCGTGTTGTGCGTGCGCCATGGTGTGACGCACACAACGCTAGATCGTACAAGGTTGCAAGGGTTCGGGAGGCGACAAATCATTGTTCGATAACGCAAAGATGGGGCATTTCAAGGGTGAATAGCGTTAGATAAAAGATCAATCTAGCGCGCTCGCTACCAGGCAAGTCCTACTTTTGCGTTTTCGAGCAACATTCGCTGTTTACACGACTATTAAATGAACCACTATTGCGAAATGTCTCGCATGCAGCGAACGATAATAACCGTAGTTTGTTGTCGTTCCGACAGACTTACCAAAGTGACGTGGCGTTCAACGTGTTAAACGTGGAGAAATTTTCAAAATTTGCGCATCATCTTTTGATGAGAACGTTACAAGGATTCGAAACAAATCGCACAACGAAGAATTCGCGTAGAAAAGGACTGCACGAAAACCTGTTCTACTGTACACGTGTAGATTCGGTTAAATAATTTTCATATCGATGTACTCACCTACCGCTCTGGAGTAGACGTTCCGTCGTTTTGCAACAATGAAAACAGAGTCCCCGGTTTTTGCAACATCATCGAAATGATGTTAAACGGCGTTGAAATCGCAGGGGTGTCCAGTGTCCCGGTATCGTGACCATCGCGCAACAATCGCCTGATTGCGCTTATCCGCGACGACTTTCTTACCGCGAGTAGGGGCGGCGAGGGGTGGGGAGGGTAGGCAAGAACTCGCAACCATAAATCAACGGGAAGTGGTGATTACGAGGTGCAGGGCGGCTTGTAGAGCGCGTCACGACAGAACCGGTGTCGGGCCCGGTGGACGCTGTTCCGAAATCGTTCGTTAATTTTATATTAGCCGTGCATGAGACGCCGCGTTCAACAATTGCGACGGCTCACGCGACCCGACCCGACCCGAGCCGACCCCGGCACGGGTTTTACGCCGATTCCTGTCTCGCATTTCATCGTGTCGTTAGCCGAGCAATTCGTTCCACACGCGGACCATGTTCGATCGGCCGCGACTCGAAACCGTCGCCTGATCGCCAAATAAATCTCCCGTCCGATAATAAAACGCGTTCTGAAGTTCCTATTTATTTAACACTAGGTTTACGGGACCCTTCGAAATAAAGGGTTCTAATATTTTTAATTTTTCGATTATTCAGATTGTGAATTACTCACCAAACTTATTTCCTTAGGCGTTCGTTAGCTGTTCGTTTAATTTGGTAGACAGAGCTCGAGCATTCGGGCAACAATACTCCGAGTGTGAATAGATAATACTTTTCAAGGTTGTCAATGCTTTCCCAAATGGAAGCGGATGTTTCTATTATAGTCAGAGAGAAAGGAATACCTCCCATAGAATTATCAAAAAAAATCTTGCCTCACCGTCATCGTCGTATACACAGATTTCACCTCTAATTTCCGACGTAATAAAATCGATCCTCGGGTACAATAAATCCTCTCGCGCCGGGCCAGAGCGTTCCAACAAAACCCAAACAATCCCCAGGCAAATTTTCCGAACGGTTTTCCGGGAAAAAAATTCCGAAAGGCGACCCGTCCCCACCGAAGGTGGTCAGAAAAACCGTGAACTTCGAGGGCGAATAATTTGCGAAGATATTCGATGGGAGAAAAACGATGACTTAAACCCCCCCCTAATTACGCATGCGGCGCATGATACCTGATTTCGCACGAAATCCCGGACACGGGGGACAGCGAAAGGTGATCGATTTGATGGGGAATGAGCCGTCAGACATCAGTACGTTCGCGAATCTCTAACGACTCGCAGAGTTCGCGCGGCACAGCGAATGCAAATTGTTCGTGCTAGTGTGTTGTGTGGTGCGTGTGCGCGTGTGTGTGAGTGTGCACGGGACCCTTGGACATCGTGTAATGTGTGCGTGACGAGCGGACACTCGTCGCAGAGCCGAGGACGGTCCGTGCCCGATTACCCGGCCCTATATTTCGATCACGTAACCACGGGATGCAAATCGCGATCGTCCAATTACGCGGGCACGAATCTATTTATTAATTAATATTCAAGGCGTTACGTAACGGGGATACAATCACACCTGCCACGCAGCGAGGATCGCGTAGCGTTACTCTCTCTCTCTCTCATTCTCTCTCGTTCTCTACACCCCCGCACTGTCGAAGATCCAAGGCGTACTCGTAAATCCTGGCCTGTCGTAATTACCCGGAACCGAGCCACGTCGAACGCGAACTTGCCAACGCTTTCGCGTCGTTTTGATTTATTAAGCAGCTTTCATCGCTCCGAGCAGTGACTCGCGTGGCTCGTAATTAAATCGGCCTTAAATCATAAGCTGAAACTAACGAGGGGTGGGCGGGCCCACCCCTGTTCTGCTCCGGTCGGCAGTCTTCGGTGGAGCGACTAGTTCTATTTATTTATTTATTTATTCGCGGACCGGTGTCGCGTACTCCTCGGTTATTGATGTGGACTCGGTGGGCGATGCTGATGGATCCTCGAGTTCATGTCTGGAATTTCTCCTCGAACCAATTAGGTAAGAAACGCATGCTAGAATATTCCTTGAATATTCGAAATATCGTATTCCTCGATTTTAGTCGTTTTTCCTCGTTGTGTTTGCGACGTAGAATAACCTATTCAGTATGTATCTATTTCAATGCAACGGCCTAGTGTGTGCGTGTTAATTTTATTCGCTATCAAGTAGACCATCTCGCTAAACGCAGGTTTCTGTTATTAACTATTAGAACCGCCTGTGTAAATTATATTTTATCTGCTCATTAGAATTTTTCCTTCTGCATTCGGAACTCGAAAACCGATTGTTTGCGCGCACACTATTCCCTAGGTCGTCTGAACAAATTATTGAGCACGCCTCAAGTGCAGCACAGTTATGAAAATATTACTAAAATACCAATTTTACGTATAATTGAATCATTTCTTTTTCTTTTATTTGTTTGAGGCATGGTTGAATTTTATTAGATTTAGTACGTACAATTTTATACCATTGCAATAGAATCAAGTCGAAATTACCAATTTTTAATTTCTCGCTTACAATTACGGAGCACAGACTTTATGAACATTTCCGGAGGACATTTTACAAAAATCGAAATGAGAGACAATTTCTTTTGCTGACTGTCTTTTACGGTTATGGTACTATTCATTTTGATTAACCCTTTGCGGACGAGGATTTTTTTAAATACTAGGAATCCCTTTCTCAGAGAACTGGAAAAATGTGCAATATATACTAATCTTCGTGACGTACCTACTTATGATTTCTTACGACAAAGATAAACTGTGCAAATAGTATTTTTTGGATCTCACAAATTTAGATATGTCGTCAAATAATGAGACGGCTAAAAACGTAGTGACGAGTAGGTTACAGATTAGATCTCTTCAGCTAGATACAAAATTCACAATTTCTGTTTCAACACGAAGGGGGGGATCATAAATCATACGTTTTCCGGTTAGTCTACGACAATAGTGGAAGACGCTCGAGAAGAGATTGCCAATTGGGAAGTATCTCAATCTCCTGATAAGGTATTATGTTGTCATTGCGTGTCGTAACCCGATAGTACTTATCCGCTTGAAGACACGTCGGGGCAATAAACTGGTCGCGATCACGAGTTCCCGGGGTCGGCAGAGTCAAACTGTCGATCGTCTATCCCGTCGGCCATGAAGCTTCGCCTCTGGTAGTTGGCTGATCGGCGCGATCTTAAAATCCCCATAACCGAAGTTATATTATTGCCTGCGGTTCACGACTCCTCGAATTAGGCGATGCCAAGGGTCGCGGGTCCGTGACGGTGATATAGTATCTCTACATTCTGTTCCTGGACCTGATCCAGGGTCCCGCGAGGCGACGCGAAACGGTCATTCGATCCGCCAAGATCTCTGCGCATGATTGCGTTTGTACGCGAACTTCGACTTACAGCCGCCATCAAGCGGCACGTACCAGATTCACCTAAATCGCCCGATTCAACACGCTGTACCCTACCATAGTTGTTTCGCGGTTCATCAAATTTTCTTTTACAAGATTTAGCCCCTGACTCTGGTTGCAATAATTCGAAAAAAAAGTTTGCTGTCAGTCTAGCAGAGCTAGACATTTTTTTTCATTTTCAATTTGCTTTAAATTCTCTTTCAAAATTTAGCCCCGACTGTGGTTGCAATAATTGGAGAAATGTCGGAGATTTTGAAGAGAAAGTTCGCAACAATTTCGCTGTCAGTCTAGCAGAGCTAGAAATTTTCTTTCACTTTAATTCTTCTTTAAATTCTCTTTCAAAATTCCGCCCCCGACTGTGGTTGCAACAATTCGAGAAGTATCGGAGGTGCTGAAGAGAAAGTTTGCAAAAATTTTTGTCAGTCTAGCAGAGCTAGGAATTGATCTCGAGCGACGGAAATAGTGAAGGGTAAATCCTGATTTGGGGAGCCGTTTCGCGGCACCTGCTCGCTCGTGAGGGGTGCGTGACGGCGAGGGTGGACCTTGAATAGGGTGGACGGGAAGGGGAGCCGTGGTTCCGGGTCGGCTGGAAATGAACAAGACCGGAGACGCTGCGTAATGACGCGTGGAACGTCTCCGTACGAGAAAGTAATTGGACGGCCGGCTCGCCTAACTCTCGGCCAGAGTACCGAGTCCCCGGTCCCGCTTTGATGAATGGGAGAACGTTCGATTGACTGAGCGAGCCCAGCACTGAAACTTCGTCTCTGATTGATGTTTCTTGAGCCGGGGGGCCACCTGCAAAGAACTTCTACCGGGCTCTCATTGATTATTGGACAGTTTAAATAGTTGGTGATTTACCATTCATCCGACGGTCGACAACATCGGCAACTTATTATTCCCTGGCGGGTCTGACTGACTCTGCTTTTGTGATCGTTGTAACCGGGACTTTTGAGCTTTTAATTTTGACAGAACTTTTCTAGTCAAACACAGCCATTTTAGTATTCTGAATCTTGTAAAACATGGAATTAGAAAGAAATAGTTTTTGCCGACTTGGTAATTCCTTCTAGCAAGAATAAAATGTAAATGTCAATCTCCGTTTCCTAAATTTGTAGATGCTACAAATGGATGAACGTCATGAAATACATGTCCGTTTCACTGCAACTCGTCGCAATGACTGTAAAGCAAACTTTCAGTCGGAACATATCACGATCCGCAGTCTGCTAATAATACATCGATTTAACAATGACTGCGTCGTTGGGGCGTCAAGTCGCAAATAAGAAGGCTCGCTTATCTTACGGTAGTTCTTCCGCCGCTACGCTAATTGCAGAGAAAATTGTTGCCTCGACGCCGCAGCGGACGTTTTGCGCGGGCGACAGCACGACCGTAAAGTGCATTACGATTACAAGAGAAGAGTGGAGTCGCGGAATAACAATAAAATTCGACCGAGTTCCGAGCACGTTCACTCACGAGTTCAGAGGGTCATTTCCTTTTTATTCCGTTTTCAACGAGGAGAATCGACAATTTACAAAACCTTGTAGTTTTACTCTTCAATGCACTTTTCTATTTCCCGTACATTGCAACTAATATCGACACAAAAACTTTTTCTTTCCAACTATTATTGTACGAAAACTTTAGCTCGGGGTGCCTCGAGGGATACAAGGGGTTGTGAAAATGACAATTAAAATGTCATTCATCTTGGTTTGCACATTCTCGTCTATCGAAAACGTACCAATCATCTTATTACAGCGAATGCTCGATATTTGTCAAGAGCACGGGTCTTGACATGGACATGTATCGTGCAGGAGAGCTACCCGAGCCGTGTTATGTTTACACTCGGTGGCGTCCGAGGACTCTCGAGCTCTGTGGCCCCTAACGGGGTCTAGTGCGCGGTAGTGGGGATAGTTCCGCGACGTTTTTCGTGGAGGCCTCTGCGACATATACGGAGAAAAGTGACTATAACGAGAGTAGGCGTTCCGTTCGACGCGCTGCGCGTTCTAAACCGCATCGCCGGCAAGAGAACCGGGGATTTCGTTGGTCGCGCTCGCCGGATAAGAATCCCGGGGCCCGTTTCGTTTCTCTCGAATAAATCCGCCGCGGTGGAAAGGACCAGAGAGAGCTAGCTCCTCCGGCTCCGAGAACGAGCCACCGGGACGGATAGCGATGGCGGTCGGTTCCGCAAGCTGGGTCTCGTCGGGCGAAAAGGGTTACGCTCCGAGGAGAATAAGGACGGGAACAACAGGGCAATAAAGCGGACACGGAGGCGAGGGTGAAGCACGAGAGAGGGCAGAGTAAACGGAGAAAGATAGATGAAGGGAGCGAACCGAGCGAAAAACCCGAGGACAAAGCGGGAGTGGGCGGTGGGATCGGGGAGGGGTCGTTGGAAACGACTGCGTTGCGCGGGGGGGGGGGGGGGGGGATTGGATGAACGGGCGTACGAAGGGAAAGGGTGAGTCGGGTGTCGGGCTAACTTGACGACGGAGCTGCACTATGTTATCCCTCAGCCGTAACCGAAGAAGAAGCGGAGGAGCAGAGGCGTGCCTCGTACCTCCTTACAAACTGCCGAAACTTTGACTACCACCACCCTTACAACCCTCCGACTACTGGCTGCTAGCTGCTGGCTTTACGTGGCAGCTTGCACGCCTCGCCGCACCGCACACACGCCCTTTCCTTTCACCGGCGAGTACGCGGCAACCCTGAAGGTCTATTTTCGAGAGCAGCAAGCCCGCAGTGGGAACGCGATTCCGCCTGCAAAAAATCCAATTTTCGACAATTTTTTATTACTCGATTCACTCCTAAGTATACGGGGTGAACCTTCTGTAACACTCCCCTCGCTGCCTCTTCCGGTTGCCCGGTGTTTACGAAATTTTCTGCTCAAGGTCGCGCGATTCCACCTGCAAAATTCCAATTTTCGACAATTTTTTATTACTCGATTCACTCCTAAGTATACAGGGTGAACCCTCTGTAACACTTCTTTCGCTGTCCCTTCGAATTGCACGGTGTTTACGAAATTTGATGCTCAAGGTCACGGTGATAGTATTGCAGGCGATCGGATACGTCTCTGGGCCATCGTGTCGCGATGCTGGAAATTACATAGTTCCGTTTACAAAGAAAATTCCCGGTGAGCTCGAAATCTCGAAAAATGTGAACTTGAGAAAATTTTTATCCCGTCACAGTATTTTCACCCCGGATGCCCGAGTTAGGTGGGACACCCTGTATAAGCATAAGGCGTCCAAAGCTTTGTTAACACTAGGAGCATTAAAAGCGAGTATTTTACTGAGTAAAATAGTGGGTATTACTTTAGTGGGTGTCTATCGAAGTTTTCAGCCATCTTTTAAATAATATATACCTAAGGAAATAAGTGTATGGAATAATTCCACGTAGATGGATCTTCACAATCTGAATAATCGTCGATTAAAAATATTAGAACCCGTCATTATGACGGGTCCCGTAAACCCAGTGTTAAACGCAGTTGCGAAAAGAACAGGAATTAGAAAACTTAGAACGAGAGAGTTCATTGCCCTCCGACTCTCGGTTTTCAAGGAGAGTTCTCGGAGGCCCAGGAACTTTTAGGGTTAATCCGATCGAACCTGGAATATTCCGCGCGTAGAGGGAATCGGTTCGGCAGCGTGTCAGCGCGCTGTAATTTGAACGACCTTCGTTCTCGCGAATGTTGCCCCCGAGGGAGGGATGTTCGAGGCTCGGACGGGCAGAGCGGGGTCTCGCTCCTCGAGGATTGCTTTGTGCCCGCGAATACGAAAGTTCGCTGACTCGCAAGGTATCGCTATGCCGGCCGGTCTCGCGACGGATTAAAAAGTTGCTTATTTGCAAATGGAACTTTCGCGTCTTCGGTATTGTGTTTACCGGGAATATATTCCGTTCCGGAGTTAAAGCGAGCCCGCGGAGGAGCAAAAAGCCGGCTTCCGCGGATCTGCTGAATTTCATTATTTAAGTTACGTGTACGGGTACCGGCACCGGCACCGGCACCGGCACCGGCACCGGCACCGGCACCGGCACCGGGTACGTGTACCGGGTACAAGTGTTTGAATAATGCATTCAGCGCGATGTACACGAAAGCCGCATTTAGAAAACGCTTTAATACAGACGTTCGCGTCCGCCCGTCCGACGACTTCATAATTTCAACGCCTCCGAAACGATCGAACCGAGTTCCGCAACCTCGATGGACATCGGCTTTTTACCCCGACATTTTTCACAAAACCACCCCTATCGTCCTCGCCCCACCGACAACCGAATTTTCCGCTGTAATTGATCGGGGAAAACGGAGACCGTAACCGTAACAGTAAACCGTCAGGCGAATCCTATGGAAAAATACTTCATCCCCGGATTTTAATGAATACGATAAACGAGCTGGAAAAGAGAGAGAGAGAGAGAAAGAGATCATTGTTATATTTAGAGGTAGAGTTTCGCCGGAAAAAAAAATGGAAACTGTTTCGAACTCGTTGTAACGCGATGCTGCACCGCTGTTTTATGCCCTGGCTGTTTTGTTTGAAAATGACAGTACGCTGCAATTAACGCGAAATTATTTTGCGGGAAAATCCTATAAACTCGCCACCAATTTTTCCAGGTTTGTCAATCGGTAGCACGTCGATTCTCGAGAAAACTTTAAGACAACAGCAGAAAAAAAGATTTTATGCGATCGAATAGTTTTCGTCCTGCAATTAAAAAATCCCTCGCCCTGACGGAACGGGATCCCGAATTTGTTGCAGGGTGGGCCGCGTATTTCGGAGCACCCTGTGTGTAAAAGCGATCTCGTTCCCCAGAGGCTTCTCCTTGGTCGGGTGCTAGACGGTGGTCGGGAAAATCCAATCGCTTCCCGACGATATACGTCTTTGTAACTCGATAAGTCGCCCGGGTAATACGGCGGAGGGCCTTAGGAAGAAAATTTCGACGTCCGGCGGGTAGGATCGAGCCAGAAAGAGTAGGGGAACGGAGAACGAAGTTCGGGAGGGGGAGGGGATGGGGCGATAGAACCAGATCAAAATCCGGAAATCTTATCCCTGCCTCGGATATTCTGATGCGACTGTTCGCGTGCTGGTGGAACACGTGACGCGACGATTCGAACGAAACTGCGACGTCTCGCGGTGGTCCAACGTTGTCAAAACCGGGGAGAAAATGGTTTCAAGTCGATGAGATCGAAGAAATGCTCGGACCATATTTTCAGACGAAGATTAGCTACCACAGGTTACCCAGAATTCTTTTTGGAGAGCTCAGAGTACACAGAAAATTGTCCTAAAACGATAGCACAGGATAGCAGGGGGTGCAGCTGGATAAGGAGGTCGAAAGTGCCCCTAAACCAAATTGAATTTGCAATAGGCCATTCGATAGCGTATCCGAAGAAAATACTTTATGCCAAATTTCAACCCTGCACGTAGACACGGAGGATAGTAATGGGGTGATGGAGAAAATCAGGTTTTTCCGAAATTTCTCCTACCCTCTTCAATTGAAAATTCTGAAAAAATTCATAGACGTGCGTACTAGTATCTGAAATATGCCTGATTTTTTTCAGAATTTTCAAATGGACAGGGTAGGAGAAATCACGAAAAACCATGATTTTGCTTGTAACCCCATTACTACCCCCCACGTCGATATACAGGGTTGAAAATTGGCACAAAGTGTTTTCTCTGGATAAGCTATCGAATGGCCCATTGCAATTTCGAAAACCTAGTGCCACCCTACCGTGCACCGGGGGGTGGCGAATCCTGATCCCAACACTGGCAACTCTGCCGCTGCTGTTTCGGAGCATGATCGCGGGATGATCGATGGGAAACGAAAGAAGAGTGGTGCACGGGATTGCGTCGGTGCTTTGTCGTTTAATTTCGCCCGGATCCGGAGCAACCGTCTTTCCGGTGTATCCCGCGGGATCGCAAATTTCCAGCGAACCGCGAACTCCATTCAGCGGGAACCGTATCTCTGGCCGGGATGAAACGAGGCGGCAGCACGGAGCTCGTCCGGAGAATTAAATTCGGCCGGGAAGTTTCGATTATTACAAGATCAAAGGCGTCTGCCGGCATTATCCGTGACACCGCGGCTTGTACAAGTCCGGCGAACGCGAGAACGCGGCAAATAAAAAGCGGAAACACGGCGCGTCGTTCGATCCCCGCGCGAGACGAACGAGAGACTCTCTCTCTTCCTCTCTCGCTGCATAACGAGATCAAAATCTTATCTCTTGAGACAGGCTCCGAAGACGTTCGACGCGGGCTCCGCGAGAGCTCCCGTCACGAGAAAAACCCCTCCTTAGCGAGAGATTTACTACGACTCGCCGTGATTCACTCGCGCCGTTCCGCTCGCCGTGCAAATTTCGAAATGATGGAGGTTAAAGGGCGCTTTTCCCGACTCGCAAGCCCCTTCTCGCGAAGCCTTTTCCCCTCCGCGCGCACCCTCTGGAAAAACCGTTCCCGTGCTATCGAAATCTCCGAACGAAATCGTTCCGGTAAAAAGGCAACACCTGACGACTTGAACCGAACAAAAACGAGTAGTTTCCAGCATCATTCGGCGGACGTTCGATTAACACGTGTCAGCGCGACGTTTCGAATCGTCCTGGACAAGTCGGGAGCATAAATATCATTGTACTAGGAAGCGCGTAAATTCTCACCGCGAAAAATTGGACAATCTCGACCCGATCGGAATTAATATCATATACGTCCCGCGGGATCGTGATTAATTGGCGCAATGATAAAATTGGACTCGCCGGACACCGATTCTTGCGCCGTCGGTGTTATTTATTGGCGCTGTGCCCGTTTCATGGAATTTCTCGCAGGCCTCGTGCACGAAGCGTTTCGGCGCGGATCCGAGAAGCGAAAGGGTGCTCGGAATCGCACCTTTCTTTCTGGGACACCCTGTATCGCCGCGGGCAAAGACGCGTCAGCATCGACAGCGAACGATTTCCCACCACTGTTCCTGTCTCGTTGCCCAGAATCTGCCAAGTGGTTGGCGAACGCTATGGCGAACGGGTTACGAATGCGTGGATTTCACGTGTCCGCCGTCCCGGCCCGGCCCGGCCCGTGATAATTTAGAATCGGTGCCACGGACAGCCTGAACTTTATGCATCCGCGACGGCTGCCAAGGTTCCCGCCCACCCTTCGAACTCGAAATACTTATTTCGCAGGAGCAGCAGCGTCGAATGTCTTCGGGGGAGGGGACGTATCCTACGTTAGAGACCGCCCCTGACCACAGTCTACATGATTCCGACTATTTAAAGGGCGACCTCATTCCCTCTCTCGTGAAGCAAAACTCCTCCCACCGAGGGAATCGCTGGGGAACGCGAGAGCTTCGGAACGTGCGTGGACGTTTTTGCGAGATAATTTTTCCGTGTAACAATCGCCGGCACGGATTGCCCCGTCGGGCATCGGATTGTCTCGGTCGAGAGCTATGAGACCACGCCTTCACGGGCTAGCGTGTGCAGAGGGAACCAGAGTCTCCAGAACTATATTTTTAGGAGACGTACAGCTTGATTTAGACACTTTTTATACCACCTGAGATTTCCCTGGCCGGTGGGCATAGCTCCGCTGAAGTCGAAGGTAACGAAACCACGCCCACTCGGAGTGTTCTGCCACGAGAAACTTCGGACTTAGGGTTGTCTTGACGGAGTCTCCAAACCCAGAGTTTTAGGAAGTATAAAGTTTAGCATGAGCGGAGATTGCCCCATTGAGCACTGCCCTCGTAGAAGGCAAACAGTAACGTGACCACGCCCACTCGGAGAATTCTACGCAGGGGAACTTCGAAGCTGCAGGGTCTTCAGAGGATCCTCAGAAGTAGATTTTTAGGATCATAATTGTAGGAGTGTAGACTTTAGGCTTGACTTGAACGTAGGTTGCCATGTGGGGGCGTAGTTCTAGCCCCCAGTAACGAAACCACGCCCACTCAGAGCACTGATCACAGAAGAACTGCAAACCTAGAAGATATTCGTATTTTAGATGCTTACGAGTTATGGAGTTTAGTCTTAAAATGGACATAACTTGCTCTATGGAGCACAGGCCCGGCTCCGACGAAGTCGAGAGCAACGAAGCCACGCCCACTCAGAGTACTGTACACGGGAAAACAGCAAAACTAGAGGATGTTCGTATTTTAGATGCTTATGAATTATAGAGATTAGATTTAACTTGAATATAACTTGCTCTATGGGGCACAGATCTGGCTCCGACGAAGTCGAGAGCAACGAAGCCACGCCCACTCAGATCATTGTACACAGAAACGCAGAGCATTTATCTAGCTCCGTCGTCTCCGAGCTTTGTAAATTGAAATTAGCATTCACGATAGAATGAAGATTGAATTCTTGGAAAATTTTGAAAAATTGCCCGCGGTTCAACCTCCCCCCCGCAAGACGGTAACCGTGGAAGTGTAAAAGTTCCATGGGGTTATCAAGTATCGACGGCGGTTTGCTAACTCGTTAATCCGCCAGTGGCACTAGGTCACCCGGTAGTCCGGTGTCAAAAGGTCGGTTACCCTGGGAACCAGTTAATCTTTTTCTCAGCCTGTAGGGACGCAAACCGGTACGTGACTCGCGGGACAGAGCGGCGGGATGGGTAAACTTTTATTAAAAATCTAATTGGATCGGAGCTCGGGGCCCGAGGGCTATTTCACCTTCGTTCTCTCCTTTTTCGCCGTTCCGCCGCGCCGGAGCCTCGATAAGCTCGCCGCGACTAAGCGAGGATGTGATCGTCTCGCCTTTGTTCGGCCGCACGCCTAATGTCGCTTTATCGATTATTTGTCTTCGATTTATTCCGCACCAGCCGCCGCCTTAGCAACAATTCAATTATTTTCATTTGCCGCACGAACAAGTCTCCGGCCGCTCTTCGTTCTCCAATTGAAAAGTAGAGAATATATTTCCAAGTTGGATATTTCTAGGTTGTCAAACTTTCTAGAATAATTACTATGACTATTTTTAATATTTTTGGACCACAATAATCTGTTCTTGGAAACGTCAATTTTTTGAAACACTGCGTCGCGTGATGTCGAGGCGGTACAAGGGCGAGTCGATGGCACGTTTAATAGCGAAGCGGGGGATCGAGAGGATTAATTAAAACGGAAAGATTCACGGTACAGTCGGCGGAGAGAAAACGTTCTTCGCAGTGTTCCCGGTGTCACTCGTTAGCTGAAAATTCGTCGAACTGGAGCGCGAAAGAGCTGAAAAGAACCTAGTCACTGTAAATTCGTCACAGCTCCTTAAACCAACCCTCCACCCCTTTTTTTTCCACTACGCCCGGGATCTTCCGGGTGCTGCATTTCATTAATTCGAAGTAGTCGGTCACGGTTCGCGATGACCGACCCTCCGGAACCCATCGAACCTACCCGGCAAATGATAATGACTCGAGAATGTTTTCTCTCTCCTGGAAAAATAGTTGCACAAAAGATCCTCGCACCGTTTCCACCGACTCCGATTTTAACTTCTAGCTCGTTGGTGGAATAAATCCTTGGTTCGCTAAAGTTTATAAATTATTTTGTTCATTTCGCCCGGCTTTTTCCTGACTGCCCCAAGTCAGGGGTTAATAACAATATACTGAAATATCGATTACTGGTGTTTGTAATTAGAAACGAGAGTGCTGGTAAAGTAGGAATGAGGAAATAAACGAGGCGGTGTTCTCTATGCTTTTGATGATGTTCGAATACGCGTGTGTACCAGCTAATTCGGACGGTAATAACGGTAACTGTTTTTATAGTGTGTATCAATATATTTTAATTATCCTTCCGTCAGACGCAGCTGTTCAAATTGATACACGTTAAACGATTTCGTCATGCAATTTCAAGCGAAGCGTATTCAGCCTTGCATCTTTTTAATTATATCTAGCTTTTTCTTAACTAATGAAAAGTGAGTGGCAGCTCATTCAGAATATTTCAAAGGTTTCGCGATCTCATTATTAAAACAATTATCAGAGTACTTAAAGTGGTGCTAAACAATGAGACAGCCCGAACAAAAAAAAATCATGTTCAAGGAAATACAGCTCAAACAATAGAAGTGATACTAATTCTTTGGAAAAAATTAATTAATTAGATAACCATAGGATAATCTCCTTTAATGGAAGGGTGCCCATGAGATGGGACCCTTTTCGTATGGGACAGCCTGTACAACAGTGCAACAATTCCCATGGGTTCGTTTCTACCTATGGTTGCGTACGTAGCATTTCAATATCAACGTGTAAACAGCTAGTTGAAATTATCAACTATTTACGTTGAGTCTAAAAAGAGGATTAATGTTCCATCTAAATTCTAATTTTCCAGCATCCAGTTTAAATTACGAGCTGTTTCTACTATGTCTAATAAGAGGATTAATGTCCCATCTAAATTCTAATTTCCTAGGACCCAGTTGAAAATTATCAGCTACGGCGGAGCATCAATTATCCGAATCTCGATTATCCGAACCGGTGTCGCATCTTCGCTGTCTCCACACGTGATAAAAATTATTTATTTTTCACTCACTTTTATCGCTACGAGCCAGCCAAGGTTCAGCTGGACATGCAGTTAGATAACGTTACACCACGCCACCATTTTGTAATTTTATGCGATCAAAAAAATATGAGAACGAAGCTAAAATGCTGTTTAAAGTTCCCTAATAGAATCTCGGTCTCATAGTTGCTTTGTACGCGACAAAAAAATATGTTATATTCGCTCAATTTTATTACAGTGCTGTGCACGCACTCCCTTAACGACAAATCAAATTCGAGACATTCTACGGAGGAGCGTATTTACATTACTATTAATTTCCGTGATAGACCACACGAATTCACGTGACCTAGCATTATCCCACTGTATCAGGTTTCATCCCTGAAGGGTTAATACTACGCTCGGATGTTCATCAGGGGCGTGCTCGGAAATCACGCGAAAATACTTACGTTCACCACCGAACCGGGTAACAAGCGAGTCGCGGACATTCGAAGCGGCCGAAACAGGAGAAAGCCCTTGACCAAAACAATTTAAGGGCCCCACGGTATTTCCACGGAAACGTTTCGGATCGTGTTCGGCCCGTGTCGCTAGCGCATCCCCCGCCGCTGGCGGCGCTGCGCTGCGCGTCGCGGCGCAGGAACCGCGTTCGAAAATTAACGGGCACGTACGTCAAACGGATATCCTGTCGGCGTAACGGCCGAGCGACTGTAATTGAGGATTTAAACGTTGTTTGTGTCAGGTGCAAATGAAACATACCCGGTGTCGGACTTTTCTGCTTCTGGGCCAATTAGCTTGGGGTCGCGGACCGCGCCGCGCCGCGCCGCGCCGCGCCGCGTCGGTCGTTCCGCCGGGCTGTTTGTTAAGCGTTTCGCGGTCGCGTTACAGCTGTATCTCGTTTCCGGCGCGGAATAACGCGTCGATAATATCCTGCCAACGTTAATGAATTTGCGGCGAGGCAGCGGACGGAGTAGCTAATTACAATCCTTAACGCGTGTTTTTCAATGGAAACGACACATCCCTCTCGACGACCTCGAAACAGAATCGGGCGAGATCAAATTCTAAGACAAATATATTTTTGCAACAGGGCGGGGCGTGTCGCATGTAGCGAATTTATGTTAGAACGAACAGTGTCCGAACAGTGAATTTAATTCCTTATGAGCACGTAGCACAGGGTCTTAGGCCCTAACCATAAAAATTGTAACCATTCCTGCGTGAGTCATTCTGCGAAATTCAGGATTTCCCATTTATTTTGCAACCCCTGCTCCTTAGCTCTGGTCAACGAAATTGTTAACTCCGCCCTCTCTTTCCAACCAATCAGCTTCCCTATCCCAGTTTTGTAAACGCCCCAGCGTGTCATATAAATAGAAAAACAGAGCGGAGGAACAATGTGAATTTTTCTCGATTCTTGAATATTGTAACATTGACCCCAGAAGCAAGGTCACTCTTGAATTTAGTTACTCAGTACTTGCAATAAACTGCAATATACTTGATCCTCCGGTTCGTCATTGATTCGATACGGTCCACTCCTAAACTACATCACGTATATCACTGTATCGAGTTCAACTATATCACGCGATAGAAAACGCGCACGCAAAACAGGGGCAGGGGTTGGATTTTTATTATTCTTCGTTGTTACTTCCGCGTGCGGCGGTAGATAATGTTCCGGGGTGGCGAGTGCGAAGGATACGGGGCACATAACGAATGAGACTTCCGGTTATCGGGATCTCGCCACGGTCCTTTGCCGCTTGCAAATTTTCCAGGGGAACGAGTCACGAATATTCCCGGCCACGGAGTTCCCGAACACCCGCCCCGCTGAATATGCAGGTACACGCAATTAAAATATTCGCGAACGCGCTCGCGCGCCGTTGCTCGCTCGCTCCCTTGTCCGCCGCGCGGAAAGTAATTTCCGCGAGTGGAAGGAATTTTTCAAAGTTAGTTTGCCGGTCCCGTCATGCGTTATATTGGCCGGCGAAGTTGGCGAAATTCGAGGCGGACCCGGGCGCAAAGTAATCTTCGTCCCCTCGTAATTCCTTCGAAGTTACTTTACGATTTCGCCCGGAACCGGCTGGCCAGGTTGCTTCAGCTTTGCTTCAGCTCCGATCTGCTCCGATCTGCTCGGCTCGGCTCGGCTCAGCTCCGGTCGTCGCTCGCCGACTCGGACGCGCGTTACCAACTTACTTTCCGGCTTGTAACGTTATCGCGGCGAACCGAGAGGCCTCCTCCTCGTCTCTCCCAATTAGCCGCGGTAACCGAACTCGCGGCCCGCCCACGCCCGCAACTCCCCAATCTTCCGGCGCATTATTCAGGATTCTCCCGGCCGCCGCCGTCTTCTAAATTATAAACCATAAATTTCGGATCGTATTACAAATCGCGTCGCAATTACGCCCCGCCGAGCCCCCCACCCCCCCCCCGAAGTCCAACTGCGAAATGAAGCCACCCCCGCCGGAAAACTCTTCGTGCCGAGCGCTCCTCGAGTCGACACGTTTAGCACCTGGGATTTTCAATAATTGCGCCTCACCGGAAGGATGCTTGAAAATCTTGTTAAAAAGACTTTGCTGGCGATGGACTTCGAAAAATTATAAAAGTAAATAATATCATGATAATACAATTGTAACTAGACTGCGGATTTTATGCATTTGTGACCGTATTTTCAATCTATCGAACACATCGACCCTTTGCACTCGCTAAGTATTTCTATATTTCAACATATTTCTTTTCACTACCGAATCTTTAGTAATCTATTAAATACAAACAAATTTAATACTGTGAAAAATATTTCGATTAATGGTGCAGCAATTTTTAGAGCCATTCGATTGCCAAGGGTTTAGAAAGAAAACAAATTTCTGCTTCGCTCCAGTTTGTTAGAATTCAGGTTCGCGTAAAGATCCGCAGTCTAATTGCAACTCATAAAATACTCGTCGGTAGCGTGTTAATTTATAAAATTTGTGAACCGGTTTCTATTAACCCGTATAACCTACGCAACTGCTGCGAACGTGATACAATTAGGAGCGAGTAGTATGAGACGATTAAGGGAAGCCTCGTTTGTTGGCTCGGACCTATTAAGGCGCAGCGATTGTGGACGTTTCAATTTTTAGAACTGTCCAATAGGAACAGCCGTAACGCAGGGCTCGGGCAGCTCGCACAATACTGATGCCAGCCGGAATTTCCCCAGTGTGTCACGATACCCTTTGTTGACCGCAGGAACCAAATCTCTCTTTATGGGTTTGCTGCGTTTACCCCGCTGTCTCGTTACCTGTGGGTACGACGTACTCCCGTACAAATACGACACGTTATAGACAGACGCGTGGCGCGACGACCGTGTAAAATTACCTTGTGAATAGCGGCGCTAATCACGCGAGACTTAATAAGATCTCGCGCGCCGCCCGGTCGGCGTCGAAACGCTGTCCGCGTAACGGTCTTTAGCAACGCTTGGTTTTTCAAGGAAACATATTCAAATGGAAATAGAAAGCGAGAGTTAAACATGTAAATTCAAATGAGAATTTAAATACACCGCGCCAGCCTCGAGATCAAAGTACTTTTACACGCGCGGAAGAGAAGAACGTTACATGTCGGAGAATCTATTGAGTTAACTCCTTAATATTTTATCTTGTTAGCCCTTTTTCGGAAGGGACACGCTTCAAACGAATTGAAATATTTGGAGATACCCAAACTGACGGTTTTTCGAAAGAAAGAATAAAATATTGGAACAATCTAGACAAGTGGTGGGGGTAGAATTTGGACAGATACGGTAGAGACCTCGGCGACTGTTACGGAGAGAAGACTGCACGAGAACAAGTCCTGTACTTTTACACGTGTAGAAGAAAAGAAAATTGCTTGTCGGAGAATATATTGAGTTAACTCCTTAATGCTATATGTTTTTATTCGCCCTTTTTCGAGAGGGTCACGCTTCAAAGGAATTGAGATATTTGGAGATACCCAAACTGATAGTTTTTCGAAAGAAAGAATAAAATATTGGAACAGTCTAGACCAGTGGTGGGGGTAGAATTTGGACAGTTACGGTAGAGACCTCGGCCACAGTCACGGAGAGAACACTGCACCAAATCCAATAAATTGTAAATGAATGTTTCGACTAATGTCTACCATCGTTGCCATAAGAGCGTGGTGCCGATCCGGCGATCATTTCGCAGATATTTCGCAAATGAAGTGGAAAACGTCGAGGATCGTATCTTCCTCGGGAGCTCGTGAATTCCTGCGATTCTTTCGGTCAGGGTTAGGGAATAGTTTGGAGGCAGGGTGGGGGTTGGGATTGGGGGGTGGTAGCGTTATCGGAAACCGAGCAAAATTATTTGCCAGGAAAGTCTGCAGGCAGATGTAGCGAAAGTTAGGCGAGGAACCGTTTCTATCCCCATTTCTGAGGACGACTCGTATCTCCGGGGGATCATAATTCCCACGATATCTGGGATCGTTGTCGCTTGGCCTGGCCGCGCGCGCGCACACACACACACCTACACACACATACAACCCACGCAGTTCGTACACAGGCACGTTACGAACTTACTTCCCGAGTACTTGAAACGTTATCGTAGGGACTCGGGGAGGCCTCTTCGTTCTCCACGATGTGACTTCCGGGACAAAGCTCTCGTGCACGCACAACTCATCTGCGGCACCCTACGCGCAGGAATTATTCGGTTAGGGGATTCTAATTGCGGTCGCCGAAAGAATGATGGCTCCGTGATCCGTGGAATGCTATCGCACCCCTGTGGCCGACCAAGTACCATCCAGGGGGATGATTCTTGCAACGTTCTGATGCCTAAATTGGTCGGGACCAAGCTTGGAGAAATCATCGTTGAGATAACGTCTTTTCTCGATGTATGTCGCTGGCAAGACATATAGAAAATTTTATTTGAGAAGAAGATAAGGAATAAGTGGTTCGAATAATTTATTTCGCCTAGAATCCAAAAGAAAGTGCCGTCGCAGACATTTCGAAATATTTGCAGAGATTTGTTAGTGCTGAACCGCGTTCAGTGCCTATTAATATTAAGCGTTAATAGGGTGATTAAGATTTTACGAGCCACTTGGCTGCAGCTCGCCTAAACACTGGATTTTTATAGCGGAGGATCACTATGGTATGCTTCACCTCCGTTCGTTTTACCTATTAAATCATCCGGCTTTTGAAGAACGTATTCCCCCATAGGGATCCCCTCGAGAGCATTCGTGGTGGATGTAATGAGTTATTTGAGACACGCTCGAGTGGCTTCGAAGGTGATACCCTTAAGGATGTGTATGTATTATTCGTTACAGAGCCGTGACTTCCATCCTCTCCTCGTATCCGGAGCATGCAGGCCTTAGAAAAGTTTCCACCCTGGTCCCTTGACTATTAACATTAAAGTATATTACGGCCCTCGCTCTTGCAAAGTATTCTCCTCGTGTAATTAACCGTTCATGAATTAACCCTTTTGCACTCGAAGCCATTTTAGCTCTAAAATGAAACGTTTCTTCCGACCTAGAATATTTTCCTTCTACATATACTTCCTTCATATTATACATAATAAAACGGTGCAATTTACTCGTAGAGTTCGGAAATGTTTAGTAATTTATTAAATACAAAGAAATTTTTGATACAGCAATTTTTAGTGGCGCCTAAGGGTTAATTCATCACAAAGGAACCGTTTGTTTCAGAAAAATTCACTGCCCTTGCAACGAATAATATTTCTATATTATTAGCGATTGCAATAAATAGACTTTTCGTGATAATAAAATTGCCGAGGAAGAAGAAACCAATTTTGAGTAGCTGGGCAAAATTACCCCGTGATATCGAACTTTGTTTCCCGAAGCTTGCTCGTCTTTCTCGGCCGTGTTCCATTGTCCTGGCGTTTGTTGTGCACCGAACAATAAATTAATTTCCCGGACACCGGCGTCCATCCGACACCCTGCGAGCCATCGCGCGATCGGAGCGGAGTCGAGCGCGCCGCGACGTCGACGTCGACGTCGACGGAAGGGACGACGAACGCGCTTAAAATTGATGGTTAATTCAAAACCACCGCAGGGCTGCGACTGAATTTGACCGAGGCAAATAACAGGGGGACCAGGTTGATTCGCGGCCTGCAGCTGTAAACACGAATAATGGAGAATACCGATTGGTAAATTGTGTGTTCCGGGTCGTCGGGGCTGGTTGCGAGCGCGAGCACGGCCAGGAGCAACCCCTCCCGGCCCCCGCAACCCCCGTCTGCCAACGCTCTTCGTGTTTTCCTGCGCCCTCATGCTCTCTGTTGCTTCTCTGTCACCGCGTTTCGAGCTGGCTGGATGTTGCGCGCTCGCGCTCACTATTACTTGATATAGTTGAACTCGCAATTCACTATATTTTTAGGGGAGGACCGTGTTCAACCCTTTCGCGTCGTCTCGCAAAGTTTCAAGAACACGTTCTGTTCTAAAGTAAGCTAAACACCTGTTTGCCGTTTGACTCCGAACTGTTTGGTTCCAAGGGGGTGCCCCCGGTGGTGGGGATAGGACATTGACAGTTACGGTGGAGATCTTGGCGACAGTTACCGAGGCGATACTGTACTCACTGGCACCGATTCGTTCCACCGTGGTGAATATTTACAATATGGTATCGACGATGAAAGATGGCGAGTTTCGAATGAACGAACGATTGATTGCCAAATAGGATTCGTTGTTTTTTGTCTGTAGCCGAGACATCCTCTCTCATCGATGTAGAAAAGGTTGTTTCCGGGTGACCGATAAGCGGCCCGTTAAAAGCACACGCCGAGATATTTATAAAGTATCCCGCGGCATCTTTTTCTGCTCGTCGCGGGTATCGAGTGGTCGATCGATCCCCGTGTTTCATGAATTATTTAACAGTCCCTGCAACCTGCAACGCACGCCCGGGCAACGTTGTTAACTGCGCCGCGGCAAAAAGAAAAAAAAGAAAAAAATAGCTGAGAGCGATGCGCCTCCTACGATCATCATCGCTCCGCGCCGTAGCCGAGCGTTAACTGTACCTTCCCACCGTCGAATCGCATAAAAGGATCGTTCGTTTTTAGCAATTTGTTGTCGGTGAACTGGAGCACAGCTTCTTGGCCAACCGCGTCATAGCGACGGGAAAAGTCTAATGATAGCCGCAACATAAATTTCAACAAACAAAATGGAAAATATTTTCCTCGGGGTCAATACTCACTGTGCAATAAATTCCCAAAAGTGGAATTTTATAGCAGGGTGTCCAACTAGCTCCAACTCGATTACACTTAACCCAACATTCTGCGACTCCACAGATTGTAATAAAAATGATCAAATTCGGTAGAAAAATTGCGTCATCTGTATATGACCATCGTTGGCAGTCAAAATGTAAATAATTGCTTAAAATAATAATTTCATAGAAGGGTATCCAACTAGCTCCAACTCAATTACACTTAACCCAACATTTTGCAACACCACAGATGATAAGAAAAATTAACAAATTCGGTAGAAAAATTGCGTCAGTCGTACGTGACCAACGTGGCAGTCAAAATGTAAATAATTACTTTAAATAATTTCCTGGAGGCTTGTCGATCGATGGATCAACTTGGAAAAAAGCACGTAAACTGTTATCCTGACGAAATTTTCTAACTCTGAAATGATTTTCTGTTACAGATACCGTGAGAACGCGCGAAGACTGTCGAAAGCGTTCAAGGATCGACCAGCGACGCCATTGCAAACGGCAGTTTGGTGGACAGAGTACATTGGCCGGGGCAATGGTTTGCCCTACGTGAAGAGCGAAGCTTCGAGGTTGCCCTGGTACGTTCGCAATCTCGTCGACGTCATGGCTGCATTCGCGGCTATGGGGTTGGTCACCCTCTACGCCATCTACTGGGTATCGAAACGTCTCCTGTTCGGCCGGAAGAAGACGAGGGACGACGCGAATCACTATGCGAACTCGAAGAAGAAGAAGAATTGACCACCGTGCTGTTTAAACGAATTAAACATATTCAGAAAGTTATCGTTACAAAGTTCAAGTTCAACACTCACTTTCACATCGAATGTTCTTGTTGTTTCATTTCACTTATACTACGTTACTGTCGCGGGCACGGATTGCTCCAAGGGGCACTGATCTTGCCCCGTTCAGAGCATCAAAGCCACGCCTACTTAGAGTAAGCTGTAAGGGAAAGGCGAGATAAATAATTTTCTATTGACGCTGAATTCTTGAGACCAAAGTTCCTATACTAATGACTATGATGTGTCTGTTCAGCCCAGACCTTGGGGCAATAGAAAAGACAGTTGCGGGCACAGATAGCTCCTTGGGGCAGTGACCTTGGTCCGTTGGGAGCGACGAAACCACGCCCACTTGGTGCGATTTGTAAGGAAAGAGCAAAATAAATGGTTTTCTATCGATACCGAATTTCTATGATCAAATCGATACAAAAGAATAAACACTATTATAATAATACTAATTATTATTACAGGCTTGAAAATGTATTCGACTTGGGCATACTGTGTTACATTATTTAACTCCTGCGGCCGAATAATTCTATACGCAAATACAA
The DNA here is from genome assembly GCA_028454255.1 of Halictus ligatus. Taxonomy (NCBI): domain Eukaryota; kingdom Metazoa; phylum Arthropoda; class Insecta; order Hymenoptera; family Halictidae; genus Halictus; species Halictus ligatus. The sequence goes on from CM052142.1 coordinate 10,521,765, forward strand.
ACCGGCAAAAAAGGAATAACATTTTATTCATTTGACGCCTCGTTTTCGAGAAAATAAAGAAACCAATTTTCTAGGTATCGCCTCGTGACCGCTTGATACATGTTATTCGGCCGCGCCCTGTACACGTCGTAGCCGCCTAAGGGGTTAAGGGCGCAGTTCAAAAAGTTTCGCCTGCAACCATCCCCGGGGTTAGCTCCCATAGCAATCGATGTTTCCCTCGGTCGGATTTCAAGGAACTTCCCACAATGGCCAATCTAGAGTAGTATTTATTCGTCGTGAGGAGACTCGACTTCGGATAGAGAGACTGTGGGGTGGAGGGGGAGAGGGTGGGGCTCGATAAATTAAATCATCAGCGTCTAATCCTGATTACAGAACTCGGGACGGAAGCCGGGGCAATTTTCGCGGATGCTCGTTCGCATTTGCCTGTCGGTTGCTCCTTCTCTCTCTCTCTCTCTCTCTCGCTCTCCCTCTCTCTTTCTTTCTTTCTCGCTCCTCGAGGAACGCGAGTTGGCGAGACGAGGGCGACGAAAGACAGACAACGGAAAAAAGAAGGCTTGCAGGGTGGCGGAAGGGGTGAGAGAGGGGGTTGGAGGCAGTTGGAGGGAGGGGAAACCAGCTTTTGCGGGCATTACCCGGTATTTCCCAGGTGGCCGAGTCACCGACTGTGTCAACTGGCTTCTGCTCGTAACAACGGCGAAGAGAACAACGGGAACGTCGAGGGGAGGGAGGGGAGGGGCTTTAGGTGCGACGAGGTGGTTGCGCGTCGCGTCGGTCGTAGCTGGGCGTCGCGACGCGTCGCCGATGGAGGTAACGGTTCCGAGGAGCCGACGGTGTACTCGAATGCACTCGAAGACGAGCAAGGGACTCTTAAAGAAGAAGAAGGACATGCCAGACGTCTGAGAAGACGACGACGACGAGGACGACGACGTCGACGACGCTACCGTCGACGACAACAAAGACGGATCGCGTCTACCGTCGGCAGATTAAACGCCGGAGGACGGTCCCCGTCAGCTCCGCCTCCTGGCGTCGCGACGGCCTCTTCCGACGACGCAAATTTTACCCGTCCGTGCCCAAACAGCGCGAGAACCCGGGACCATCTATTAAACACACGGGAAAATCCCGACACGAGATAACCGTCACGCGGACGCCATTGTTGTCTGAGAGCACCGCTATCCGAGCGATCGTCCCTTGTCGAGCTGTCTTCGACGATCGCTATGATCGCCTACTCGTCGTTATCCGGCCCGATGATCGAGCACTTGTCCAGGAATTGATGGGAAAAAGCGCGTGAAAGACCTTTTGTAACTGTGATTTCTCTGTATATGTTGCCGAGGCCTGGATGATAAACGTACCGGAATTATCCCCCCTAGCCAAGCTTATTTAGCAAGAATAAGTATTCCGAGACACCAAAAACGAGAAAGTTTTAATTTACGTTCACAGTTACGGTGCAGGCTTTTGCGACAGTTACCGGGATAATACTGTAACGGGGCAGAATGGTGAGTTCGAACAGCAAAAGGGGGGACGTTGGGCTTTAGAGATGGAAAAAGTAGAGATTTTGGGCTTCAGAGAGAGCAAAAGTAGAGACTCTGAGCTTTAGAGATGGAAAAAGTAGAGACTTTGGGCTTTAGAGAGAGAGCAAAAGTAGAGACTCTGAGATTTAGAGATGGAAAAAGTAGAGACTTTGGGCTTTAGAGAGAGCAAAAGTAGAGATTCTGAGCTTTAGAGATGGAAAAAGTAGAAACTCTGAGCTTTAGAGATGGAAAAAGTAGGGACTCTGAGCTTTAGAGATGGAAAAAGTAGAGACTCTGGGCTTTAGAGATAGCAAAACTAGAGACTCTGGGCTTTAGAGATAGCAAAACTAGAGACTTTGGGCTTTAGAGATGGCAAAACTAGAGACTTTGGGCTTTAGAGATGGCAAAAGTAGAGACTCTGAGCTTTAGAGATGGCAAAAGTAGAGACTTTGGGCTTTACCGACAGCAAAAGTAGAGACTCTGAGCTTTACCGATAGCAAATGTAGAGACTTTGGCCTTTACCGATAGCAAAAGTAGGGACTCTGAGCTTTACCGATAGCAAATGTAGAGGCTGTGGGCTTTAAAGCAAGGCCAAAATTATTATTGAACTATTTTCTAAACGAAATTATCATAGTTCGAATGTTACCAAATTTCTCGCGAGTCGGGAATTCAGTGTTGAAACGCTTTTTCCATGTACTCTCTCGAGGCAGTGGAATGGTGTTAAAAGACTGATGAAATTAGATCGAGCTTCGGGATCGTGTACAAAGACTTTTGTGCATTCGTGTGCGACGTTTCGGCGAGCCCGACGATTTTCCGACGTTCCCTCGCGTCGTTTCTTTTTCTCGTTTGGTAGCACGCGCGCGCGTGCGACGAGATCTCTGACGCCGACACGTTTCATAGATCGTTCGCGCGATTCTCTCTATAATCGCGGAATAAAATAATTTATCGACGCGAAACCGGCAAGTTTCCGCGGGTAGTTCGCGAGCCGGTACGTGGGGCCACGTTATCACGGCGCCCGGTAGATTTTCAATTACGCTTTTCCCGGGGCCGGCGGCGCGGCGCGTGTGTATATAGATAAATCTTTTGAAAGTTTTCTTCGTTACCGTTGCAGAGCGCGGTGAAATATTAAACCCGGTTCGCGCTGCGGGAGCTGCTAACGCATCGAAATATCGTTTTCGCGGTCCTTTCGGTTTTGTATCCGTTTCACGAGAATTGTTTCGCGGCCTGCCGAATCTTGTTAAATATTAACTCGGCGCAAGCAGTCCCGGTTTTCGCTTCTGGATATGTGTACGGACGCCTGTGTCCGTGCTCGGAATGCGCCACCGAAATTTTCTGACCGGAACCTATGCTCTCTGCGGTTCCCATCGGTCAAGGGAAACGAAATTCATTTCTTTTTTATTCTTTGTTCTCGCAAAAATCCACTTTGTTACCGTCCTGCCGTGTTTCAATGCTCTATCGCCGATTCGTTTATTTGCCGGAAGATTGCGGATTTAAACACCAGCCCGCCGCTCCTTCCGTCGCGCAGCGTAATTTCCTGTTTATTGTTTCTTTTTTCGGCCGATTATATAATATTTACCGATGACGAGGACCACCGAGGAACGAGGAGGAGGAGAAAAGTTCGAGGGGATCGCTACAAAGGGAAGCTCGGCGGCGGTGCCGGAGCGGTCTCTCTGGACGCAGGAAGCTTTTTAAAAAGCGTTCCGCGGTAGAAGGAAAGAGGAGGCGACGTTAGCGCGAGCGGTTCCCAGCGAGAGCGAACGTACTTTCCGGGCGATACGGTACTTTTTCTTCGGCGTAATGGAATGTAAAGTTCCCGATTAAATTGCGTCTTTAAGCGATCCTCGCCGGTGAGATATTTTTTGTGAAAATACAGCCAAAGTAACCGAGAAATATCGTTAGCGTGTCTTTAACGATTTCTTCTCCGGGGGGCCGACGCGACGCGGAGAGCTGCGTCTCTCGGAAACCCATTAACTGGTTCGGTAACATTGGGAACCGGGCGCCGCCGCGAAAGCTGTTGCCATTGAAAACATTTTTTCAAATTATTCCTCTCTCACACACGGTCCTCGTGAACAATACCGTGAACTGTATATATATATATATTCTCTCTCTCTCTATATATATATATCCCAGCAAGCGCTGTTCCGTTTCCATCGGCCAGGTCCTTTTAATAATGGAATTACCATGCACGGGTCAAAATTATCCGTTTCGGACTCATTGTTTTATAATGCCGTTATTGAAATCACAACGGCGCGCCGCTTTTGTCAGAAGTTATTGAATCAACTCGTTCGTTTCGCGGTACAACGGGAACTTCGAAACGAATTATTCCGAGCGTTGTTAGTGTTAATCAAATTCGGATTCGGTGAAGAATCGCGGTCGTTTTTATCGCCGTGTTCAAGTGTGTTGACAGTTTAACACCGTATTCACGGGACCCGTCAAAGTGACGGATTCTAATATTTTTAATTTAATATTATTCAGATTCCAGGATGCGTACATAAGAAATTATCTAGAAAATTTATTTCTTTGGGTATATATTATTTTGATAATATTACTTAAAATGTGGGTAGCACGTTCTTGTTATTTTTATGAAGTAATGCGAAATAGTCGTTTTTAGTGATCCGTAAACCTAGTGTTACAATACTGAAGTGTTTAGAAATTTATTGAATACAAACAAATTCAATAATGTGAGAAATATTATTATACAGCATTTTTAACGGCGCCTTACAGCCGCCTTGTACATTTGAAACATTTGAAAAATGTTTATAGAAAAAAATATATATAGAAGGGAAATATTCTAGGCCGTTAGAAAAGTTTCGTTTCCGAGTTAAAATGGCTTCGAGTGAAATTAAGCGGGTGAAAACGTTTCGCGAGAAATTAAGCTCCGCTGTTATGAGTAGTAAAACTGAAGATAATAATTCCGAGGGTTACGAAAAAAATGCGCTCGAAATAACAAGGCGGACGAAACATGATTAATGATCATGGGGATACTATCTGTCCTGTATTATAATATAGGCGCTCACAATATTGACCCTCGGGCTTATCATAAGGTAGGCAGAATAGTGGTCGTGATGGAGGTCCAGCCATTAATGTTGGATCAGTATACAATATTTCACGGTGCTTCATATTACGCTGAAGCCCTTCAAATTACACGGCAGGAAAGCAAAAGTGTTGCGATCAAAGAATTTTCGAATAATGGGGCGATCATTGTACGCGCATTAAACTTATTAAAACGTATTTGAACGTTATTCGCGATTTGTTAAACCGTTGAGTGACGGCGCTCGTTATTATAATGTACGAAATTAATTTTCCTCGTCGAATTTACGACAAAATGGGGTAGGCGATATACGAGGCAGACTTTCTAGTAGAGTTCGATTTAATTTAAAAACGCAGTTTCAAGGGTAATTTCTTCGCACCCTGTACATTGATTTTGTAACGCGTCCGGACGCAGTCAATTTGTTAATGAAGTCTCCCCAAACGCAGACCTGGCCTCTATGGGGGATTGGGATCGGCGGTTAAAAAATTCAATTACTTTGGATGCGTGGGCGGTTATCAATGAGCATCTCGATTCGATCGGGGCCGTCGAACGTGAAAGGGTGCGAACGGAATTCAAGGTAGAGTGGTTCTCCAGTATCGCTCGCGAAGGGATGAAAGTCGGCCATGTCAGAGTTTACGCCGCATCATTTCGCGCTCGCTTTAACTTGGTCGATCGCATCATGAGTAGTTCTCCCTTTTCTTCGGGGATTCTTCCTGAAGGGGGTTGCTCTCCGGTTTTCGCCCGGGAGGGCGGGAGGGAGGGAGGGTCGAATGGAATAGGTGTGGCTGGTCTGTTGTTCGGGAACGAGCTATAGGCCAGGCAATTTCGGTCTACCCCCATTCAACATAATACCGGCTGAAGGGAAGCGAAGAAATAGGAAAATTGGGGGTTGCTATAGACGTCATCGACGGGAAACTTACTGTCCCTTTAATCTTCCACCCTTCCTCGATTCGGCCGTTCGGCGGAGAAGCTCATTTCGATACCTCTTCTGTTAAATTATCATTTTCCTTTAATTTGTTTAACCCCGATTCATCGCTCGCAGAATAAAGAGATAGAAATTAAAATTATTAAAGGGAAGAATTCACTTAGAATATTTTTATTTTGTACATCAGAGTCACATTTGAGATATTACTGATTGTAACATTTATTAGTAGGCCCTTAGAGCCATCAAAGTTTAAAATATATTATCCAGGTTAGCATATTCATGGAGATGACTATTCAAAAACTGAAACAAAAAGCAGAAAGACTCGTGGATGTTTTTGTTGACAAAAATTGAAAAACGTCGAAAGAGTCGTGAAGAAGGTGTTGATTATTTTATCGCATCAAATCCGCCATTTGGGAGTTTTGAAAATTCTCGGAAAAATGAAGCAAAATCGAGAATATTTTGAAGATTGAACGTTTCTCCGTAGATGAAAGTTGAGGGTATTTTCTAAAGGGCGGTAGATTAAATTCTGTGCCCAGCATATGTATAGACATTTTTAAGGAGTGCGAATTTTTCGTTGGGGCGCCATTCTCCTCTAAATCTTCGCTGCGGTAGAATTTGCAGCGGAGGTCAGTTTTAATCGCGACTGCTCTTTTTTTCGCCGAGTCCCGCGAAATTTTTGCACATCAACGTTTTTCACAAGGAATGCTTGAAACTCGTGAACGAGCTGGCGAAATTCGTGGAAAACGTTGTATCATCTTTCGCGGGCTTTTTCCCCGCGGTCCATCATCGCGGAGTTCCTTTATTTTCCACGAAAACTCAGCGGAACTCATCTGCGCGTTTCGAGTGCAATTGTTTTTCAACGCCGAGATCGATAAACATTATTCTAACCGTCGCAAACATTCCTCCGAACAGTTTACCAGTTGAAACAACGGTTACATTATGCAGAACAAAAATATCAATTCTACAATTTTTAAATAATCATGAAAAATGAAAATTTTCTAGGTCACAAGTTGTAGGAGTAAAAATTAAAATTCCCCGAATCGCAAAATTGTAAAATTTCTTTCCTTCAATGTGTAGACTTAAATTCTTTGAATCGCTTCATATTTGCGAATCTCAATTATTTATTCTTGATGCATAAAATTCGCACTCTATGCTCTATACTTAATCGAGGATTTGCAAACTTTCACTTTCGCTACAGTAGAAATATTTTTACTATAAACAGTTAAACAGATAAAAATATTTTAACTATAAACAGTTCAGTACTCTACGAGTAGATTGCACTATTTTCGTATGTATAGTATGAAAAAAAAATATATATATATAGGAGAGAAATATTCTAGGTGGGAAGAAATATTTCGTTTCAGTGCTGAAATGGCTTCGAGTGCAAAGGGTTGAAGCAGAGACCAGGGTGAAAAACTTGCAGAACTCTTCGGATCCCGTTGTTTACCCTGAAAGGGTGCCTGAAACACGTTCTTTCGCTGTGATTGTAGGTCAGGCGGTGCACGATGTCCGGGTGGCGCGCGGGGGTGCTCGGCAAGGATCCGAATTTAATTAAGCTAATTAAATTCCGGATGCGCGTGCGTTTTCTCATAGCCGCGAGAGCCGGGGCTTTGGATAACGTGTAACAAGTGGATGGGGTCGACGAAATTAAGCGGAAACGAAGAGCATGCCGGTACAATAACTCCGGCGGTGGAGGGGAGGAGGAGGGTTCGGGGGGTAGGAGGGAAATGATATTTATTCATATTCTGTAACACGATCCCACGGACGCGGGACGTCCGCCGGTAGTGGAATTCCAATATTTACGAGCTCGGTAATCTAATTGAAACGCGATTCCTTCGGCGCACTCGGTTTTAACCAGTTAACTGTGGAGTTTAATTCGAAAAATCCCTCACGGCGCGGAATTAAAATCAAGCCGTGACGAACGTGCGCGGCTGTTGTAAGAACCAAAGCCGTTGTAAAGCCGAACGAGAAAGAATTACTTTTTTTTTAAGAATTTAAGTTAACGTCAACTGCGCCGCAATAGAGTTTCGGACTGACGAGTATACCCGTCGGTCACACAGTTAACTGGTTAAACACCGCGCGGCGTTTCTCCGCGGTGTATACCGGTTGCGACGAAAAAACTTTCCCAATTAGGCCGAGGGTTTATCTTTAATTTCGTTGATTGACCGTCGGCTGAGACCGTCGGACCCGTCCACGCAGGGGGTCATCGACCGGCACCGGCTACCGGAGGAAGGATCCATTTTCCTAATGACTCGAAGACGAGTCCGGGAACCGTGAACACTCTCCGCCGGTAGTCCGCGCCGGTTCCGCTGTCTACTGTCTATTAAAATGTAAATCCTGATCCCGTGGGGGGCAACAGGTGCGCGATATACACCGGCTCCGGCTCCGGCTCGGTCGGTCCTTTTGCGCTTCCTCCATCGGCGTTCTCCTCCTTTTTGCAACGCGGGAGAGCTCGTATCGCTTTTCCGGTTCCGGCCCGACCCGGCCTCTCGTCGACTTTTCGCTGCGAGCGGATCGCTAGGCGACAATTATCCAACGCGGGCGACTCTCGGGAATCTTTCTTCATCGCTGCGTGTTTGGTAATCGGTAACGAACTTAAAATTCGCGCGCGCTCAAGCTCGGTGCTAATTAGTTCGCGAGAACGTCCCTCTCCTCGAATCAGCCCACGGCAAGGCAGCCAATCAGAATCGAAACAGTACCTACCGCGCTCAACGTGCAATTTTGTATAAAGTCTATTAACCAGAAGTAGTTTAGTCAAGTATACACCACGCTTTATTACAAAGTACAAGTGTTGTCTCACGAAGTGGGTACGGTCTTATCCTATCGATCGACCACGTGCTCGATCCTCTTTTCCAAGTTTTCCAAACACCGTGGAAAACCCGGTTTTTCGACTCTCGGGAATCTGGTTGAACTACCACTCCTTGCGTTCGCTCAATTAGGCGATTCAGAATGAAAACGGCGGCCGAGACGCACACTCGATGTGCAGGGGAGAAAGTTTTCCGCGAATATCTCGGGGACTCGGAATTTCCGCCGAAAACGAAAGCCGTGTTCGCATTCGGCACGCCGAGACGAGTGGAACAACGTGTAATAGTTGCCGAAAGCTCGGTGGGTCAAAAGTAAAGTTCAGTCCGCCTAATTGCTCCGAAAGCGTCGCGAAAGTCCGATCCTCTTTCCGCAGGGCGACGGAGTCGCGTTCACCGAACGAGCATCGATTGTTTACCGCTTGTTATTAATATTTCGCCGGGCGGCCGAGAAATTAGCCGAACGCCGTTCAACAGGTGCCTCTCTCGCGTTCGATTCGCGTTCTCGAGGATGGTGACGGTTGATAAAAACGACGAAACAAAAACCTGCCCCCACCCCTCGGGAAAAATAGCAGGAGAAAGAAACGGGACGACGGTGGAAGATAGAGGTCGGTGCGCGGTGGAGGGGTGGCGTATAAAGTTTGCGGTCGAAGATTAACCGGCCGGTGGTCGCGCGTAATTTGCGAGAATGGTCGGCGTCGGTTGAACGACGTCGCGGTGCCCGTAAACGTTCCTCGAGCCGTTAAAGGGCAACGTCTTGTGAAAATTCAGTTCGTTAACCGGGGGACCGAACGACTGCCGACTGCCGACCGACCGACCCACACTTTCAAGGAGTCTGGCTCGAGGAGAGCGCCGACGGTAGTTCCGGGGTGGGTACTCACGTCGATCTCATCAAGGAACGTTTGTAGAGCGAGTAAGCTACTGCGCTTGGCCACCGAGACTGAGACCGAGACCGAGACCCGAGACCAAACCGCGCCACACACCAGGCCACACGTTACTCACGGTCTCCTCGAAAAGGACTTGCTCGTTTTCGCCCACCCCCGTGGCCTCCACCCCCGCAATAGGTACCAGCAAACTGGTCTGAAGACCGCCGCCAGCCAGCCAGCCAGCCACCGTTCCCTTTCCCGTCGAGACTGTTTATTCGAGAAACGGCACTTCGGAACGGGGCCAAAGGAACACGACGCCGTGCCGTGCCGTGCCGTGCCGTTGCGAGGACGTACTTTCCTCGGTGAACTGGCAGGGTAGGGGGTTGGCCAAGGCGAACGCGGACCAACGAGAAGGAGAAGGTATTAGAGGTCGAGCAGTCGGACCGTGAAGAGCCTCCGTGCCTCTCTTCGTGTTGGCTGGTTGTTAGCGTCGAATGGAGAAGTTACAGATTGCCGTGGAAAGGGTCGCGTGCATCCCCCTCCGCCGACACCACCAGCTGCACCACCCTCCTCCCTGCACCTTCAACACTCTCACCCTTCTCCGCCGTTTCAACTACCAAGACCCCGCGCCCGCCTCTCTTTTCACCGTATTCTTCCCGGGTTCTTCGGACCCGTTCCTCCGCTTTTCCGCAACCCCTCGGTACCCTCTTGGTTAGGGTATAATTTGCGGTACGCGTTAAACCACCTCCGGCCCGGCTGCCTCCGCCCGAGCAACTTTATGTCGGGAGATTAGCTCCTCTTGCTCGCCCGGCGAGATTGCACCCCTTCGACTCTTTTATTTCGCCCTTTCTACACGACAGCCCGGAACGAACGATTCGACCTCGAGGAATACGGGGACGCCGCGATTTTTACGGTTCGACGATCGACGGCCGGCCTGGATCCTTCGGCGGAGCGGCGACTTCTGATCGTCCTGGGGCTCGGTGATGAGAGCGAGTAATAGAACAAGCTTATTTGCATGAAAATAATTGGAGGTTTGCGAAACTCAGTCTGTGTAGCGGTACGCGATTCGCACCGCGAGATGTTTGAGTTGACCGCCTGAAGATGTTAGGGTCTACGGTAATGAAACCTACCCTGACGTTTGCAGGATGGCAAAATCATTGTATTTCCGAAATGACTTTACCGGTGTAGAAAATTTAGCTACCCCCCGTCATAAACGAGTCCTTTTTTCCAAACATTTACCGACCACCTTTGCCAGTGACCCTACAACAACAGACGCGGGATTTCCTACCCCCGGAACGCCTTTCCGAAGATCGGTATGTAAAGGGAGGAAATCCAGAAAAACTACTTCTTGCAAATACTTCTTGAGCTACTTGTACTTCTTGCGTTTCTTGCTAAGCGGTCTACGTGCTTCGTCGGTCGGTCTCACTGTACATTGAACGCGCTACTAAATGAACTATCACGTTAAATGAACAGTCTCTCTGTTTTCTGGTAACATTACCACGCAGTCTGTATTTTACGAAGAACGGGGAATGATATTGTTCTCGTCGTCGGTGGCGTTTCCAGAGGTCGACCGGCCTCGAAGATTTCCAGCTTCCCAAGGCCAGTTTAAGGATTCCGCGCGCGATATCGGGCAGACAGCGGGAGCCTAAACCGCGACGATGGTCGCGCGGAAAGCCGGTCCGGAATCTCACGGGCTTGTTTCGACGCCGGCGAACGGCTAAGTCGCTTGCTCCGGCCAGCGAGAGCTCGATATATCCTCGATACCAGAAATAGCCGCAGGCTCCGATGCCGAGGAATCGATTCCGGAGCCCTGCTGACACGGGGGATTTAACGACGTTTCGAAAAATTCCGTGGTCCATTGATCCTCCCTCTCCCCGCACCCTCCCCCGTTGCCGGCTTGTCGCACGACCCATCTACGGCCGACCCGAAACCTATCGCTGTTTCATCGGCCGGACAGTAAATTCTCCTCGGGTGTATTACATCGGTCAGACGTATTCCGATAACTCGAATATCACCAGGACCCCCCTCTGGGTCACGCGCGACGGCTAAAGGTGAATTTAGACTTTTCACTTTGAATACACCGGCCCGTCTCGCCAGACAGTATCCAGCTTTTATTATTAGTGTCCGCAGCCAGCGATTTGTTGTACACGTTTAACATTGTAATTTATCTGGTCGGAAATCAAGAATATTAATTACAAAGGTCTATGTGTTCTTCTTTCGCCACTTTTCTTATCCTGTTCTCCTAGCAGAAATCCGAAAATTGCGAAAAATTCTCGAGCGTCTCAGTTGTCGTTGACTTGCACTACTGAATTTCTTGCCACCTCCTTCGATATCATATTCTCCTAGTACAAAGTTCGATTTTCCGACAAAATCTCGAAAATCACCGAAAATCGAACCTTGTATTAGGAGAACATGATCACGAAGGAGGTGGCACAAAATACAGTAGTACAAGTCAACGACAAGTCTGCAGGCCGCAATTCCGACAAATTTCGAAAATTAGAACATTCGTATTAGGAGAACATGATATAGAAGGAGGTATCCGAATTTCAGTAGTACAAGTCAACGAAAAGTCAGCCGAGACGAGTTTTACGCGTTTTGCGTTTATAAATACTCGGATTTTCGTCTCTTTCGCATACACCGTGGATAATTCCGTTCGTGATTTACATGCAGACTGTAGGAGATGTGTAAACTCGCCTTAAATAAAATATTCGACTGCGTTCGACCGTCGTATCGGCGTTTTTCAACGGTTACAAAGTGGCATCGCGTTTCGGACGTGCCGTCGGCTCTGCTCCGCTCTGCTCCGCTCTGCTCTGCTCTGCTGGCACCTGCAAACGGTGCGACGAGGATCTTCTTTTTCTTTCCGCGTGGCCCATCGTGGATTGAAATCTGGTTTGCACCGTCGCTGATCGATGTAAATTCAATAGCGACAGGTATCGACGTATCCGACGGACGTACCAGGATGAATCCGCTCGCACTCGTCACTTTCAGACTTCTAATGGACAGTGAAAGAGTACCGGTTCCATTATCTGTCGGTTCGACACATTATCCGCGCGTTTATCGATTCCGTTTTACGCCGCTGTCCTTTAACAGCACGCCGGATTGTTACGTTCGTTGCTCGGGGTCTACGGACGACTGTTTCACAACCCGATACGGGTCGTGTGAATTAAGGGCTCGCTTTTTCGATTGAGAAATCTCCACCTATTTCAACGGCTCTCCAAGGGTGCGGATTTCACGGAAATTCGAACTGCTTCGGACATTTGCATTGTTGACGAGGTTACATTCCATTTATTTCAACTACAGACCGTGTTCCAACTGTACATCCATTCTTCTCTTCTCTTATCGAAATTTTTCAGCAAAAATTGAAAGCTCCCAAATACTTTTCTAGGAATTTTAATGTAAATTCGAAAGAAACTCTTTTTATTGTTCTAGGTTCTAAAATGTGTCTAGTAACGATTCTAGTCCTGTTACTGTGGACATACCTTTCGGGATGACTTTCGTCAGACGCGGAAGAATAAAAATTCAACAAGAAGCGACTTCTACGGGTCCGAACAGACCCGGTACGATACCCCAGCGCGGTCTCTTTTCTCCACAGGCTAACTAATACCAGCAGCGTGCAGATCACGAGACAAGGATCCGCGTAGGAACGCGAGCGAAGCATCAGGAGGAAGGAAGCGACGTCGGAAAGTGTTTGGATGTCGGTGACGGAGACACAACTGCGCTCGGATCCCTTCGAAGAAGAGAGAGAGAGAGAGAGCGAGCCAACCAACGAGAGAAAGCCAAAGAGAGAGAGAGAGAGAAAGAGAGATTCTGTTTCCGGCCACTAGGGAATTACTCGGTCGAACCGCTTCGTCGAGTTGAAAATCGTAGACGAGACACGAGAAGTAAGGTCGACCCGTGAAGCGTGGTCTCTTACGTGTACGTGCAGGGGATACCGGTGGCTCACACCGAGATGGGTACCCGCGTGTGTGTAGGAAACGAGAAAGAGGAACGAAGAAAGCAGATGGAAAACAGACCGAGAAGCTAGAGGAGTTGAAGCAAGAAAGGGAAGGAGACCAGGAGACCGAGGATACAATAAAAGGAACGTGTCCTTGCTCGGAAGCTATCCTCTTCTTCGTGTCTTCGCTATACCGGCTGTTCCCTGATCTTTCTGTCTTGCTCTCTCCATTCTGGGCTCTCTCTTCTCGTTCTCTCTTCTCCGGGTTTAAGCTCCCGCTTCTCTCCGTTTTGCTTGGTTCATTCTATGCGCCCACTTTCTTTGTTATTAGCCCCCTCTTCCTCTATTCTAGGCTACTTCTTCCTCTATTCTAATCACCCCCTTGCCCGAGCTGGTTCTGTTCTAGGCTCCCTCTGTTCTAGGCTCCCTCTTGCTCCCCCTCCCTCTATTCTAGGCACCCCTCTTTCTCTCACTTCTCTCTGTCCTGCTTCCACTGTTCTAGGCTCCCTCTTGCTCCCTCTCCTTCTATTCTAGGCTTCCTCTTTCCATTCAAGGTTTCTTGCTTCCACTTCCCTCTGACCTGCTTCTTTTATTCTAGGCTCCCTCTTGCTCCCACTTCTCTCTGTCCTGCTCCCTCTGTTCTAGGCTCCCTCTTGCTCCCACTTCTCTCTGTCCTGCTCCCTCTAGTCTAGGCTCCCTCTTGCTCCCACTTCTCTCTGTCCTGCTCCCTCTGTTCTAGGCTCCCTCTTGCACTCACTCCACTCTGTCCTGCTCCCTCTAGTCTAGGCATCCCCTTGCTCCCACTTCTCTCTATCCTGCTCCTTCTAGTCTAGGCACCCTCTTGCTCCCACTTCTCTCTGTCCTGCTCCCTCTGTTCTAGGCTCCCTCTTGCACTCACTCCACTCTGTCCTCCTCCCTCTAGTCTAGGCTCCCTCTTACTCCCACTTCTTTCTGTCCTGCTCCCTCTAGTCTAGGCATCCCCTTGCTTCCACTTCTCTCTGTCCTGCTCCCTCTGTTCTAGGCTCCCTCTTGCACCAACTCCACTCTGTCCTGCTCCCTCTACTCAATGCATCCCCTTGCTCCCACTTCTCTCTGTCCTGCTCCCTCTAGTCTACGCTCCCTCTTGCACCCACTCCACTCTGTCCTGCTCCCTCCTCTTCTACTCTCCCCCATGCTCCTACTCGCTTTCTCTTGGTCCAACAACCCTCCCTCTAGCTCCTATGTGCTCCCTCTTGCTACCTTCTGCTGTCTCTTGCTACCTTCCGCTCTCCCTCTCTCTCTCGCTAGCTGTTCCTTGGTCTCCTGGTCTCCTCGGGTTTCCCGCGTCTCTCCTTATATTTGCCCCTCGGCGTCCCCGGTTTTTCGACCCCTCCTTCTTCTTTCTCCGTCCCGGTCGGCGCTGTCCCGCTCTGGCTACACTCCGCCCGAAACTTGAATCCAATTTTCCACATCACATCCCGCAAAAGTTACTCCGCGGCGCTCGGCAGGGCAGGAAGCAGCGCGACGTACCTACGACGGAACATTTTTATCTTCTCTTTGCTCCCGGTCGGAGTAAAACAATTTCGGAACATATTGCCCGCTACGGGTCTGGCCTTCTCCACCCCTGCGCTCCTCCTCCCCCCGCCTCCTCGACCGCGTTCCTACTGGTTCGGGCACCCTCCGCACCCCGGTTATTTGACTCTCATGAAAGACGTAATAACGCGTGTACCTCCGTCGTTCGCGTTCCTCGGCCGACTCCCCCTCGACAAATTTGTACCCTGGGTCGTTCCGTGCCTAACCGAGAGAACGGTTTATGGGGACGTTCGAATGCGCGAGACGAGCGTTGACGACGAGAAACAGAGACAATTTTTACTTTGCGTAGACACTCGCAGTCTAATTGTGAGAGAATATTCGATACTGGGGATATAGGTTACGTCTGTGTGCAATAAAAAATTCTGATACGGGACAAAAATGGCACAGTCTCGACTTGCCACGTCGCCGTTTTCTTCCGAGGGTTGCTCAGTTATCTTGTTATTCACGAGGAGGTTCCAATCGCATGAATATTTTATGAAAACTTCTCTTGAGGGAATATATATATATATACACATATATATTTGATTTGTTTCCTTTTATCAACCCTTAGCAATGGGGTTAGAGATAGAATATACTTTACAGAATGTTATTGTAGATATAAAGTATTGTTCAGCCAGCGGAAGTAGCACAATTGATCGAGTATCGCGTTGGCCCATTTTTATATTATCAGAAAGATGCATTTTTCAAACTGAACAAACTCCGTCCCTTATTTTCGGGGCGACACCGGTGGTCAACATGTTAGTTAATCAATTCGGTGTTCCATTGTGCACGCAATGCGTCCATTGTGTATGCAACATTTTGTTTCCCGGTTCCGTCAGCGGCGTTTCCACGAGTTTCTCGCGCTGCGAGTTTCCATAGGCTGCGGGTAGAAACCGGGTCATGACCGACGACCGTCCCCGTCCGTAAATTCTAATTCAAATAAAAATCGTCAACATAAATTTTCATAGGGACGGGAAAGATCGCCGTCTGGGGAGCGGCGAGTAATGTTGCCCAAACATTAACACCGTCCGGAGATACTCGCTCCGCGCCGCTCCGCTCCGCGCGGAGGAGACGAGATCTTAACAAATTAATTTATATTCCGCGGCGAGGGCAATTTCGCGCTACTTCCGCGGCACTCGTCTCCGGAGAATACTTTGACGCGCGGACGCGCCTGCCACCGACACTGTTCCTCAGACGTATTTCCTGTTTGTAATAAAAATCTAATTAACCAAATTGCTTCCTATGCGCCGTCGCCCATAATGCATAATTTAAACGGCGAGCGAACTCGACGAACGGAAATTCTGGAAAAGCTTACGAGGCCACCGGAAAGACGCGAAATATTTTCTATCGACGATGTCACGTCCGGTCGTTCGACCGCTCGTGAATAAGACAAATAAAACTTCGAATAAAGAATTATTATGAACTATTGTTCAAACCCAATAATACCACGAATAAGTAAGATTAAGATACGCGTTAAAATTTCTAGGTAGTTAGACACCGCACGAAACAATTCCAATGTATCTTCCTGCGAGAGACAGAGCAAAGATCGATGACACCCTGAAAATAAATCGAAAGGGTGTCCAGTTATACTAACTTCCGAGAAAGGATGCCGACTTCATGGAACAATTTCTCTGGCGGCAACAAACGACGGAGTGAAAATAATTCCGAGTGCGAAGGGTGGACCCAGGAGGGTTAGTGTATCGATAGCAATCGGCGGATTTAATATTCCTTTGATACATATTATTCATTCGTTATTGGGACAATTTTTCTAGCCTCGCGTTAAGGAGCGTTTCGAGTAAAATACTTTCGAGTGCGAAGGGTGGACCCGGGAGGGTTAGTGTATCGATAGCAATCGGCGTATTTAATATTCCTTTGATACGTATTATTCATTCGTTATTGGGACAATTTTTCTAGCCTCGCGTTAAGGAGCGTTTCGAATAAAATACTTTCGAGTGCGAAGGGTGGACCCGGGAGGGTTAGCGTATCGATAGCAATCGGCGGATTTAATATTCCTTTGATACATATTATTCATTCATTATTGGGACAATTTTTCTAGCCTCGCGTTAAGGAGCGTTTCGAGTAAAATACTTTCGAGTGCGAAGGGTGGACCCGGGAGGGTTAGCGTATCGATAGCAATCGGCGGATTTAATATTCCTTTGATACATATTGAACCACCAGGCACGGTGGCGGTGCGTCGCGGCGCGGCGCGGCGCGGCGCGGCAGGGTGAAGGAACTCATTTTCATTTATCTCCATTGAAAACGTCTCGCGCAAGTTTGTAAGTGGCCCCGAAGTCCGGAAAAGCTCTCGCGGGGTTATGCCAGTGGCTGGTACAGGGGCACGTTCGTGCAATAACGGTAATCGCCTCGATAAGTATCTGCTCTCTTTGCCGGGGAACACATACTTCGAACTGGATCACGCTCTGCTCGTACGCGTCGCGGCGCGGCTCGGCTCGGCTCGGCGTCGTTGCGCCCCAACGAAAAAGTCACGACCACGAAGGAATACAACGTATTAACGGCGATTACCCGGAACGACGGCACGCCGACCAGTTTCCGCGACGCAGAGAGAAACACCACCCTTCGCGACCCTTCGAGCCCACCGGGGACGCACAGTTGTTCGACGAAGGAAAATATAGCACGAGGCTCCCGAAAAAATAAAATAAAAAAAAGATTAACGGTGAAATAACGCGCCCCCGTGTCCTATCGGCCTCGAACAACGTCGAATCATGCAAATGAGCGTGTAGCGTCCGGTCGTACGCACACAAAAGAGCTATTCTTTCGTGCGAACGGCCAACGTAATTTATAACTCCCTTTCGACGAAGCTATTTTTCAGTGGACATTTTCCAGACCTAGTCTGAGGAAATTGATTATTGTGGAAGATAAATTCGAAAATTCTTTCTCCACCCTTATGGGGTACACAGACACCTCGGTTCCTATTCGGTGTAATTGTCCAGTCTAATTTCGTAAGGAATTTGTAAGTTTTCTTGTAAGGGAGGAAAGGAAAACCCTGTCTCCTTTTGTAATTGTCTTTTCAGCGTGTCGCGAGCATCAGCAGGGGTCAGAGGACAGGCCGACACCAGTTTTAGCATAGAAATTGACCATCGGATTCAATGTATCAACATGATAATAAGATTAGACAATCTATGATCGTGCGAGTGGAATAGGGACGACCTTTGGTCAGGCAAGCGGCATAGCGACGATTTATCGTCAGATATACGTAGAGCAGGAAAGATGCATGACTGGACGAGTGAAATGGGGTAATCTGTGATCAGACAAGTAGAATGAGGCAATCCTTTTGACCGATAAGTGGAACAGGAACGATCTGTGGTCGGAAAGGGTCGAGGTGTACGAGTAGAAAGTAGAATGCGTCGTGTATGGTCAGGCGAGGATACAACAAAATTTATGAAATAAATATCTTAATTTTATCCGTCGAATCTTAATAGAAAAATAAACGCTCTGCGAACTTTCGCTTCGAACCGAACAATTAAAAAATCTAAATAAACGGAATAAAGAATTACCCATTACCGGAAAAGTGGAGCAGGTTGGTTTCAGGTCGGACAAATTAAACGGAGACTATCCCATGGTCAAGAAGAAGAGGAACAGCGAAAGATTTATGACCCGGACGAGTGGAATGAAATGGTCTACCGGCTGACAAGAAGAATTGGGACAACCTTATTGTCAAATAACTAGTACAAGGAAATACATACGACCCGGCCGAGTGGAATGGGGGACGATTTATGGTCAGACAAGAAAAGATGTCTTTATGCTAGACAAATGGAATAGGCGCGATCTATATAAGGAGCTAGAAAAGTGGAATAGGACGGTACGCGATCAGACAAGTAGAACGGAGATATCGAAGGAAGAAGAAGAGGGAAATCTGCTTATTGCAGAGTAAACGTCGATTAAACGACTCGGTTGCAGAACCTGATTTTTGAACACTTATTCGAAGGCGTCCGATAACCCAGATCCTTCAATACTAATATCAGCGGGTCGGTGTGTCCTTTCGGGAATCCCATTCGATTCATCAGCGTGTTTCCTACGACGATGAAGAATACTTCTTCGCTCTCTCGAGGCGGGGCACGCTTCGAGGAGCTCGAGACGGCCGCGGGTATCCCTTTTGCAGCAAAGCTCCCTTTTCATTTGTTCGGGCTCCTCTGACGGCGCGCGCCCTTTAATATCGCGATTGTCGCGGCGTCCTCGTCCCCCGCGAGGCAAAGAAACATCCGAAGCGAGGAGAGGAAGCCAAAGAACGGTCGGCCGCCGCCGGCGGACGTGGAATATCGGCGGTGTGCGCCGCCGCAGATAAGGCTCTTATCATTAGAATTGCAAATGCTGTTTATGTCTAGTGCCGGATAAAAACTAACCGTTCAACGCCGCGCCAGACAGTGTAAATATCGGCCGCGTGGCGCATACACGCCTACCTACCAATCGATATCTGCGAATACCTTTCTCTCGCCGCTGTCTCGAACAAACGATTTCTTTTTCTCGTGTCCAGAGAATCCGCCAATGGCTTAGAAGAAATTTTACGACTTCTTTATCCGGGGCCAAAGAGGTCTTAGCCAAATTCCAAAAGAGGAAAGAAATCGAAAAAACCGGCTGCAGAGGTGCACGAACAATTTATACCGCTCGTTCCCAGAAATTTATTGCAAATATGTTCGACGACGCAGAGCTGGAGAACGTTTTGCGATATATCGGAGTCTCTGAAATTGACGAGGACACGCGCAATTTTTAATCGTTGCGATTGCAACAAAAATCTTGCGGCCAAGGGGTTGATAAGAGAAGAGAAGTCGTTTTCAAAGTTGCTGGTTCCAAATATAAAAGATTCTTGCATCTCTGAATTGACCTTCGTCTGATCTTCGCTTTCTCCTTCGCAATTTCGACCGATAGTAATTTTTACCTAATTCTTTTTGTCCATTTTGTGTCTAGTGATCTAATTCTTCTATTATCTTGAAAAAAGGCTCCAGTCGGTTGGTGCAATTTTAAAAAGTTATCAGTTTCGAAGGGATCCGGTCAATGTTGTCCCCGACAAAAAATGCGAAAAAAGTGGATTAGGGTGGCACACGGGAAAGACAAGTAGAACGGAGAGCTATCTGTACGTTCAACTACGAAAGACTTGCTGAACCAGTAGAACAGAATAGCATATCATCAGACAAATAGAACAAGGCGGATTCTACGATCAAACAAATGGGGTAATTGGTGGATTCATATAACGGGATAAGCGAAGCGCGACGGTGTATGGCCAGCCAAGGATAATGCGACTCATCGATCAAGCAAGACAAAGACAGGCATGCGTTTAACTACGTGGAATGGGATGGTCTACGATCAGACAAGTAGAATAGAGAAATACCTGAGACTGGACAAGTGAAATCGGATAGTCTATGTTCAGACAAGTGCAATCGAGGAATACATGTGACTGGACAAGTGGAATCAGATAGTCTATGTTCAGGCAAGTACGATCGAGAAATACACGCGTCTGCGCAAGTGGAATGAGGTAGTCTGTGGCCAGGCAAGTACAATAGAGACGTCCGTGTGGCGAGTGGAACGAGGTAGTCTGTAATCAGACAGGTACGATGTACAACGTTGTTAATTTTCTTTAAATCAAAATAATGAATATTTAAACAATCGAGACAATTTGGATAGGTTTTCTTCCTAATCTACGAAATTAATGAGGGCACATAATTTCTGATTATTACAGCTGCACAAAAAATTGCAAATTGATTAATCTAGTGTGCTACCAGGGTCTATTCAATCTCTATTCTGAGTTTCTGATAGAAATTGCATTTATCGATTGAATTCCCGTCGCAAATTAAAATTGATAGGGCGTGTACCTTTCGAAAAGACATTTTCGACCGACCGCATAATTTTCAGGGTTGTTAGACGCGGCTCCCAGACGCAGCGGCGGCTAAAGGGGAGCGTATCGGTCTCGAAGGCATCCCGACGTCGTCGGCCTCGTCGTTCCGTTTACTCCTCGCGTATGCGACAAACGTGCGAGATTACCCTCCGATGCAGGCGAGTAAATATTGTCTCTTATTCGAGCCGGTTATACGGCGCTTATGTATCCACCGGTTTTCCGCTTGCCAACCCTTTTCCGCGGCCCCCTACCCCCGCGACCGCGGCCACCCGACGCGGGTTTAGCTCCTCGGATAACCTCTCGTTGATTCTCTAATTACGATCGCGCCGGCGATTTGTTTCGCGCGTCGTCCTTATCGGGAATGTGTTGCGGTCGAGCCCCCTCCACTCGACGCCCCGCACCCTTCAAGTGTCTCGTGCGTGCGAATCAAAAACAATTTCTTCTTCATTGTACAGTAGGGGGTTGGAATAGGATGAGTAGATTGCGATGCAATTGAAAAGGATCGACCTTGAATTTTCCAGCTCGAGGTCAATTTTGCGGCAAGTTATGATATTTTCATGAAAAAATTACTAGACTTACTGTTCTTCGTTGCTTCGAGGGAAATTCGTGAAAATTGTTGAACAGCAAGATCCCTTGCGTCCGAGATCCTCTCGCGCTTCATTATATCATAAAGAAATCGTTAACGAGGCTCGGTGACTTTTATACGGGGCTGATTTAACGTAATTAATGTTCGCCGGCGCGGCGGACGAACGCGGTAAATTGATTGCTGTATGAATCGATTCCCAGTCGCCTCGGCGTCGCGCGCTAGCCTTTCTTTCATCCAGTTCGATTTAATTACGATCCCTCCCCCCGCGCGTTTCCCTTTCCGTCCCTTATTTTTCGAGCGACGTCTCGTCGGTCGATTCGCGACATGCTACTTGGCGGTAGAAAGGGTTCATCACTCGCAATGAAAAGATTCCGTTGGGTCACAGTTTCGCAATGTTATTTGGTTGTAATTTTAATTTTTAATTTTTCCGAAATTCTGGACGATTGTGCCGTGAATCGAACGAGAACAATCTACAGCTAAACGAGTAGAAATGAGAGAGATCAGACAAGTGGAACAAGCCTGATATATGGTCAGACAAGTAGTCTAAGGTCGTTGTATGGTCTCATTTCAGAAAATTGTCGTGTTCTCGAGCTGCCATTGTATGAATAGTTAACGATTCGAGCTGGTCGCTGGAAATACAGAATTTCGATAGAAAATTGCCAACCGTGAAGCCAGTTGGAGTCTGAATCCCGGATTTTCAAGATCAGCGAGGATCGAACACGTTTCGACCGGCTTGCGTCGCGAAGTTCACTTCAGAATTGACGGTGAAAAAAGAGAAGAAGACAGAAGAAAGAAACGGGACAAGAAGCTCGGAATTGCCGGGCTCGAGGAGCATCAGTCGGTGCGAGATGTCCTCGGGAGACCGTGGGAGCGTAAACTTCGAGGACGTCTCTCGGCCGCGGCCGGAAGTCTGTGCACGCTCGTCTCCCACCCTCGGCGCGCGCGCGCGCTCGCGTCGTATTTATGCAATCAACGGTAGTTTTCCGGGCTCCGCCGGGTGAAAAATTCAACGAGACAAGATTCACGGGTCTCGCGGTCATCTGCTGGACCGAGTCCAGTCCGGACAGCGAGGCGCGGATACCGAGCAGACGTTCTCCTCGTTCCGTTTCGTTCCGAGGGGCGGTTGGACGGGGAATTAAGAAGAACGGGTCGGTGCCAAGACGCTCGCCCTTCCCCGAAGCCAGACTTCCGTCGAACGTGCCGCAAGAGGACCGTTTATGCCCGCGGTAGATCTTCGAATGATCTTTCAGGCTTCTGACGTGTTAGCACTGCGAGGTGCCCGCTAATAAGACTATTACCGACTCGAAGGACCACTTCCAAAGGGATGGAAGGAAGAGTGGCTTGCAAGGTTCGTCGAACGAACTATATCTCGAACCAAGTGGTGAGAAAGCCGGTAGGGTGAGTCAAGTCACGGTCGAAACTATGTAGACTAGGTGACTCTTCCAAGCTGGTTTACTTCCTAGAGCGATCTGGATGGGAAAATGCGAGTTACGAAAAATCTGACCTCGGTTTCTCCCCACTATTCTAAAATTGCAACCCTAACTTCGGGGGTTTGGTGGGAGGATCTAAAGGCTGGGACCGAACTCCGGGTTTTTCCAAGCATCTGCACACTGTTCTAAACATCGGTTTCAAGCACCCGGATGCGCTGAGCCTAAGGGACGAACGGTTTCGAGTGTTTTATGGCAAAGGGTTGCATCGACTGGACCCAGGCACGGAGGGTAACATTATCAAGCGAAGTGGCGACGACAGGCCCATCGCCAAACTACGAGAAGCCACGTACTGGGTCTGCTGCAGAATGTCAAGTCCCCCGCCATAAAACCCTTGTCCAGCGCGAGCCCTTACAAGGACCGGTGAAGGATACAAGGGTGTAGAGAATCGCGACGCGTTCCGTCGCGCGACTGTCTTCCGGGCTATCTATCCCCGACGTCGTGAGGTATCGAATATTCTCCGGAGGGAATTCCGGCGTCCTCCTCTCTCTACCTTCTCCTATCTCTCCCCGCACCCCCTCAACCCCCGGCGACCCTCTATCTTCCATCTTCCACGGACGATACCGAGAAAACTCGACGTTCCTTCGTCGCCGCGGCTGCCAAAAACGCGGAAACGGGAATCTACGCGCGCGATAAGAGCGGGCAAGATTGTCTTGCTAGGCGGGGGATGGGGCTCGAGTCGTTTGAGGAACGAGATTTTCCAATTTGCTGGAAAAATTACTGGAATATACAACCCCCCGGAGCATTCGTATTGTCTTTGGCTGGCGTGTCCTCGTTCGAACTACTTTCTCCGTTCGAGAACGAGCATTCCGGTTACTTGGTGGCGGTGATACAATTCATTCGAACCGCCGCACACCCTTGGATATTTATTTTGCCACCCCTCCTGCGGTGAATGCTCGTGACCTGGGGGCGAGATTAGGCTTGGACGGAAGAATTTAATTGCGTGAAAAGTAGATATTAATAACGTGTGCGATAACTTCGATTTTATGTAATAGAGATTCCAAGGTAGCAAAGAACTAAAAATAATGTAAATTTATTCTATAAACATAGCTCCTTTAAAGCTTGATTACAAGCAATGTAAACTAAAAATTGCTGTACCGTTATTCGAAATATTTTATACATTATTAAATTCGTTTGTATTTAATAAATTACTAAACACTTCTGTACGAGTAAATCGCGCTATTTTCGTATGTAGAACATGAAGAAAGAAATGTATAGAAAAGAAATATTCTTGATCGGAAGAAATGTTTCGTTTTTGGAGATAAAGTAGCTTCGTGCGCAAAGGGTTAATCTGTCTACACAGGTCGCGTTTGGTGCCGGAGGTGAACGGTAACTTAGCAGTTCGACAAATAATTATAATTCTTATCTTTGTCGCAACTTTTTCATCGAGTTTTAAACGAGCCGTGTTTACGTGATATTTTTTCTCGGTTGGACCCACATACCGAGAAACTTCGCCCGTAAAAATCCGGGACGTCGTGTATACTTTAAAGAGAAACCCATTAAAAACTCCGGCAGCCATCAGGATCCCCAGCAAGTCCCATTCAGAAGCATATTCCCGGACCTCCAATCTCGAAACCCGTCCCTTCAGCTCCGTACTTGATAGGTATCCAACCGAAACGAGCGAAACAATTCCAGCGCCGGGGCGGTTTGCCTGTTTCGCGCGACACCGCAGCGCAGCTCCGGCATTGAATATAAGAGAAATTGATGGCTGCGTGGAACACGGTTCCGCTCGGAATCCGCGCGCGGAACAAATGTATCCGCGACGTATACGGTCTCGTCGCAATTATTACATTCCAGTCCCACGGAGTTATCCCCGCGGGAACACAGTATTCCATGCAGCGAGATGTCGGGGGTCGGACGGTTGTCGTTCTCCCTCGCGTCGCGACGCTCCACGACGATGCTAGAAAAGACACTGTGTGCCGGCTGGCTCGATAACTATGTCCACCTCGAACGTTTCCGTTATTTCTAACGACGCGTGAGAATGTTATACTCCGGCCCATGGACGGGGAAATCTCGTAACATGAACGTTTCTTCGTTTGACCGTCAGATATCAAGCTCGATACTCTGAACAACTTTTATTAGAGTAATTAGAATCAATTTTATTTACCAAGTCTTCTAACTCTTTGCACTCAGCACTAGTTTCATTTCAAAAGTAAATTTTTCTTCCGTCTTAGAATATTTTCATTTTATTCATAGGAAACTGATCCGATTTCTACATGTAATATTTAAATATATATATAGTAATCTATTCAATACAAATTTTGTAATGTAACAACTATTTTGTGCAACTAGCCTCTGCACTCTGCAAAAATATCTATGACTCCTTTTTTGAAGATAAAGAAGTGAGGCAAGTGCTGAAACTGAGGGATCAAGTTACCCTATCCAGAATCAAAATAGGCCACGCTAAGGGAACACACTATACAATATGCGAAACATGAGAGCATATCGACGTCAATTAACCACCTGATATTATCTTGCCCAAAATACAATACGTTACGAGAAAGATACAAAATAGGAAGAACACTGAAAGAGAATCTTGACGAAGACAAAATAAAAGATCTATACTGGAATTAATCAAGGAATCGAAAATCCAGGAAGTTATACTATAATGATGCACCCGTTCGTCGCTAATAACCATACAGTTGATGCGACGTAAAACCTCAATTTAAAAAAAAACTATTCCGTAATATTTTTCGTCACCTTTTTAGAAATAATGCCACAACAGTTTCTATTGGTGCTTCAGAGTCATCGCTCGAGTGCCAATCTTGTGTTTCAAATTGCACCAGCTCATTTTTCTCGTAAACGCATAAAGTCTGGAGTGCAGCGACTGTGGGTTTATGGCAAAAGTGGTTTGGTCCTTGGTGCGACGATGTACGCGGTTTCCTCGAGTGGTTGTTACGCCTCGAAAGTTCAAAAATCTTCGAATTACGGTACAGTTATGCGGCGCGGTGTATTGTCGCAGAGTTTAGGCGACGCGGGTGTTTGCTGACGTTATTCCAAGTATGCGTGTCCCCCTCGTCCCCGTCTGTCGTCGTCGTCCTCGTCGTCGTCCTGCTCCTGATGCTGTAGCGGGTTCTATCCGAGCATGGCCGAGGGAAATTTCTCCGGGGCCGATATTGGTTTCCGCGGTGCCACTAAATGTCTCTCGACGATACGCGGGGAAAGAGAGAGGAGAGGAGAGGAGAGAAGAGTAGAGGAGAGGAGAGAGGAGAGAGTGCCCGAGGGGGCAGGCGGTGTCTCCGCCAGGAAACGTCGCGTTCCACGGATTTCGCGATTCCTCCGAGTCCACGGAACAGATTGCGTCCACCCCCGCGTTTCTCCACCCTTTTCATCCCCCATCCCTCTCTCTCTCTCCTCTCTCTCTGGCGCTCGCTCTCTTTCCGTCCCGCCGTTCCTGCATTCAATTTTCGAGGATGCATCGCGGTGTTTGGCAGAGCTCCCTGCGGCCTCCTCGTTATTTCAGCGAGCAAGGGCGAACACACAGGACCCGAGACAGCAGGAGGAAAACGGGGGTGTGTGGGGGGCGCGCGCCCCTTCTTCTTCGGCGCCGCATCGCGGCCGGATACTTTCTATCGTGCGGTAAACGCCGGATGAGCCCCGCCACTCGAATTGTTCTGTGCCCGCCGGCAGATTTATCGAGCCACGCAGTTACTCCAGAACCGAAACCCGCAAAGAAGAACCCGCCCGACCATTTCGCTCCTCGACTACTTGGCACGATCGACTGTCTAGCTGCTCCTCAATTCCGACCGCGTTTCCGCCAAACGATTACAGACCGCCGAACCACTGATTTATGCCGGCTTAATGCGTTCCCTGGTACCGCGGCCGCTCGATGCCGACCCGATTTTTCCAAAGGGACAACCCGGGTTTTCGGGTTTTTCCGTCATCAAACCTGAGACAGTTTCGCTTCGTTTCGGGCTCTCTCCTCGCCTCTAGGATTCGTGTCGCGCCGATAAACAGATCGTTAAGAGATCCTCGTGGGAGACGGAAGATAGATCTATCGGGTTGTGTGTCCGGAAAGGGAAATTAAGGGAAAAGGGAATTTAAATTTCGATATACATTCAGTGAATTCTTATCAGTGCTATTTTGTCCCATAATATTTCTCCATCTTTCACGCAACTTGCGCTTTTCGGCGAAAAACTTCTAAATATCATTTTTAAAAATAGTTACAGTTTAGAGAGTGGAGAGAGAGAGACAAAAAATAATTATAGGATATAGTAATTATAGGATATTGTAAACCGAGCCCAATTCTTGGCTATAACACTAGATAAAGCAATATTATTAAATAGTTCAAGTTTTTGTCATTATGGGAATTTTGTATTGACCTAGAGATGGAAATCTCATGGTGTAATGTCTGGTTAATTTCACTACCAAATGTGTTCACTACTTTGCAGTAGTAAGTCTGTATATTGCTCACCTACAAATCAATATATTTTATTTTAAGGCTAGTGACTATCAGCGATCAAATATCAGTGAATACTACTGGCACATAATTTTGCAACCTATTATATTTATCGAGAGGAAAATTCAATTTTTCACGTGATTCCACTTTCCCGTAATTGATGCAGACATTTTCAGTTTCGCAGTCCGGTGATTAATTGCGTTACAAGAGAGAAGAACGCTGCCGCGAATAAGAACTTGACAGGACAGAGGCGTTCAATTATGTGCGATCGAGTGGCCCCTTCTGGAAAATATTCCGCCCTCTTGAGACATCCACGGGGAGGTAAGAATTTTTCTGATTTCCGAACGCCTCGCAACACCCTCGTCACAGCGAACGGACAAGGGGAGTCAGTGAAAGAAACGCGGACAATAGAGGAGACGTATGAATACGGAGAACTTGTAACTTTCGAGGCCCTCCTGTCCTGACACGTCCAACCCCGATGTGCTATTGTTCTGTCCGAAGGGGTAGCTACGCTCGAACTATATCGAATAAGATCAAACATCTTCAGACCGTCGATGAATGTTCCACCAGTTGTTCAAATATGTAATCGACAAATGTTCTACAAAAATCTGCCAGACTTCCAATGTGTAGTAAAAAATTATGTAGTAGTATTATGTAAATGCTAAATAGTAAATTATGTTGTAGTATAAAATGTGAATACCATTTCTGCTTTATCTCAGCCTCCACAAAAAATAAAGCTAACAAATTCTAACGCATTTCAATGAGACTTTCAATCAGCCCATTCCCCACTTCCAATGTGTAGTGAAAAATTATGTAGTAGTATTATGTAAACGCTAAACAGTAAATTATGTTGTAGTATAAAATGTCAATACTATTTCTGCTTTATCTCAGCCTCCCCAAAAAAATAAATCCTAATAAATTCTAACGCATTTCAATGAGACTTTCAATCAGCCGATTCCCCACTTCCAATGTGTAGTGAAAAATTATGTAGTAGTATTATGTAAATGCTAAATAGTAAATTATGTTGTAGTATAAAATGTGAATATCATTTCTGCTGTATCTCAGCCTCCACAAAAAATAAAGCTAATAAATTCTAACGCATTTCAATGATACTTTCAATCAGCCCATTTCCCACTTCCAACGTGTAGTGAAAAATTTAAAGAATGGCAATACTAATAGTAACAATAATGCTTGCAATGTCCGAGGGTGTCCGAAAAGAGGAATATTGGTACCGAATCTGTTGAAAGACTAACGTTTCCCACAAATCCTCCGGTAATAGCACGGACGGCAATAGAACAATTAAAATCGACAGACCAGAAACAAATTCGAAACTGGAGCAGCCCCAGCCGAAGTAGAACAAGACGTAAATCCTTGCCCGACCTCCGCTCGCCCACTTAACCTTTGGCTCCGGTGCTCCTCCAATCAGTTCCCGAGATCCTGTTGCCAGGACTAGAAGAATCTCGGACCAGAAGCCGAACTCCTCGGCCCTTCGCTCCGGCTCTGCTCCGCTCCGCTCTGCTTCGCTCTGCTCCGCTCTGCTCTCGGCGCCGAGTCGCGAGATCTGGGAGAGGTCCCTCTCTCGAGCTCTTGCCTGCGTAATTGGCACTTTGCAGCGGCGCGAGACCGACAGTCGGTGTAATAAAACGCGGAGGATCGAGCAAGGGTGGGGGATGGGGAGCGCCGTTGAAAGATTCATTGCTCGCCGCCAGGCCGTGCGGTCTTTGAACCGAATTTTCTCGACAGCTCGCCTCCAAATGAGGCGCCGAATTAAACGGCGGCTACTCCGACGTTCCGCGTCGATCAAATCTCGGAGATCGGTTCGATCGGGGACAACAGCCCCTAAGTTTCACCGTGATTCGATTCCCTTCGTTCGACGTCCGCGGAAAATATGAAAATAAACACGGGGACGCTTCGCCGGTTGCCACTTCTCGACCACGTGAATCAGTATTGTCGCAGGAATCGAGTACGTTTACCGTCTGACGATTTTATGATTGACCAGGATCACTGAAATCTCTGCCTATTTTAATCTACAGGCACGAGACTAGTTTTTCTACAGTTTTACGGGCGTTACAATTTGGAACATTTAGGGAGGAGTAAAAGCGTCTTCAGTCTCCCAGTCGCTGTATTAATTAATGACGGTTTGCATAAGCGAGGTTTCAAGCTTTAACACTAGGCTTGCGGAGCATTAAGAGTGAGTATTTTACGTTACTTTATAAAAATAAGAAGAATGTGTCTATCCAAGTTTTCAGCCCAAGGATATATACCTTGGGACGAAATAAGTTTGTCGAGTAATTCCACGTAGATGGATCTTCACAACCTCAATAATCGTAAACTAAAAATGTTAGAACCCGTAAACCTAGTGTTAAAATGAGTTCGGGGAATATTGTTGCACTACTTTTGTTTCTAACGAAATGATCCCAGTTCTAAATTCTAAATTTTGGAAAATTTTAAAATACACAATTTTCAAATTCAATCTTCGACTTTTGTAGACACACTTTAACGAGCTGGAATCGAATAAAATTCTATTTTCGGTGCCAGTGTTCTGTGGCGAAATAAATGGAAATCGTTCGAAATTCTGTGGAATTTTATCTTCCGGCATTTTTGAAACGTTTTTAGAAGCCGTAAATGCACACGGATCTAGCCGTCAGTTATGAGGACGCGTGTCGGATCCTCAATCGCATTTGTTCTAAGAATGTTGGCTGGGGGTGGGTGGCACGAATGAGATTTCGTTATTCTCGATTTTCGTTTCATTTCGCGCTATCTGCCTGACCTCGTTCGTACGCGCGAGTTTCGAAGTTGCAGAGAAAGGGGCGGGGGGGAAGCGAGATTTTCCGAAGCGGTCGTAGCAGAAAGTTCGGGTCAACGAATGCGGGAGATTCTGACCGATTTTTCGGGAAGCGGTCCGAGACCCGGTCCGGCCCGGTCCGGGGTCAACAGGAAACCAAACAACAAAGGCGTGCTGCTCTCGAAACTATTCACGGTTATGGGGTGCGCTGGGTGGTCGGGCGATGGTTATGACGGATAGCCGGGGCAAAAAACCGGCGTGCGTTTAATCAGCTTACGCGGCCATGTTTCCCGCGAGTTTCCCCGCCGCGCCGCGCCGGCAAAGAGGAGGAACCGAGCGGGCAAAAATACGGCGGTTACGATCGAGCGGACACACGGTTGACGCTTGCCGAATAATCGTGACTCCTCTGTGCTCATGCAGGCCAACGCGGCCGGTCGCCGTTTTTATACCGGGGCCGGGTCTCGTGAAAAAGAAAAAAAGAAAAACGAGAAAAAGGAAAAAATATACAGGGAACCTGGTGGAAAAAAGGTGGTGAGTTAGGGGAAGCACCGGCGAAGAGTACCTTGGATGATATTTGTTCGCGTTCGGGGTCCGGTCTTCCAATGTTGATTTTCATCGTAAAACGAGCAATTGAACCCGTCCGCGCGCTGCGCTCGGACTTCATAAAACCGTGCGTGCGCGCGCGCGCGAGCGAGCGCTGACGCGAGAAGGAGCGAACACGACCCCCTCCCCGAGAAAATGAATTAACGGTCTACCTCAATGAAATAGACCGGCGAAAAAGTTACACGGTTATTTAACGCGAACACGCTCGAGCCGTTTGCGTTTGCCGTGCAGTCCAACCAATTGGCGGTATAAAAAAAAGAAATCGTATATATGTACGCCGTTCCATCTTCTGAGGTGTTTGCAAGGGGTTTAAATTCAGGATACCGAAGGTTAACCCCTTGCACTACTTCCACGAGTCTGACTCGTGATGAAGATTCTGAACAGAGTCTAATAAATATGTTTGTTTAGCTACTCCCTCAATTTTTATTTCGCACGAAAGTCTACGGTCTGGTAGTGAAACGCTTCCCCTATTTGTACAGGGTGTCTCGGGGCAAGTGGCACAAGCGGAGGGGGGTGGTTTCCGTTTGCGAAGACAAGTGAAAAAGAAGAAATAACATTTTCTCGGTCGACGTTTCGTTTTCGACAGCATCGAGAGTTCGAAAATTCGGCAGTTACGCGTGCCGTTGAATAAGAACCGTCGGCCGCGTCTGAGCACGGCTGGCCAATTCTACTTCTCGCGAATGCTGGGACACGCGTATAGCCGACGAGCTTTCGAGCTCGATTTTCTCGAAAACGGAACGTCAACCGAGAAAATATGATTCGTGTTTCTCTGAACAGTGGTCGACGATAGCAAAACCTAAAACGACGAACAAAAACCAAAAGAAAAATTAGAAATAACGTGTCTATCGGAGGACGTTCCAAAGTTGGAAAGAAGAAAACCGGTTAGGAAGGCTAACCGGTGGAAATTTCTTGATTTCTCGGCGGTGGAAACTCCATCTTGTCCAAATATTTAAAATGGGGTGGTGGGAGCGAGGGTGGAAGGGGGGTTGGAGAACGGCGCGGACGGGGATGGTACGCTGCCAGCCGGAATTCATTTATCGCGAGACGGCAGCAGGGCACTTAATCACGCGACCCTTTCGTTGCTTTCATTATCCCCCCCGCGCCTTATCGTTTCATAAAGATATTAACTCGGCCAAGTTGGCCGGGCGCGAGTCAGGCTTTACGAGGATCCCCGAGGCGTCTTATTGAAATCACCGGGGCCAGAAAATTTCACGGAACGGTATGCAGGATCAACAGCTGCGAATTAAACGACGACGACGAGGACGACGACGACGAAGACAACGACGAAGACGGGACACTCCCGTTATACTCCTCGGCTGGGACAGACCAGCCGAACGGTTACGCTCCGGTGGCGACGCGCCCTCTGGGCCAAGGGATTCGCGGCTTCCCTTCTGCATATATATCCGGGCGAAACTTTGTTGCCGATTCAGTCGAACTGCCGAGACCCGCGATGCGATTAGAAAGTCACGTGACCCCGGAGCCCGTTTCAGGATGTGTGCTCAAGCAACGGGAATCTGTCGACAACGGCTAGTCGATCGAGAATCATTTCCAGTAAACGTTCGCCAGTCATTTATTCGAGTTACCCCTGCGAGCGTTCGACGTGCGACATGTACACCGAATTCTCGATATATGTCGACAACACGTATCGTCCGGGGGACATTCTCGGTTCACACTCCTCGGCGGATGAGGACTTTCGGGATTGGTGGGGATAATTCAGCGACGTTTATCGTACAGACCTTGGAGACATATACAGAGAAATTACTGTGATCGCTTTTTTAATATAATTGTTGCTAGTCCACCGCATTGAGATCCGACTCGTACGTTCGGTTGATTCATCGTTCGGTTTCGAGTGAGAGAGAGGGAGAGAAAGAGAGGGAGAGAAAGAGGGAGAGCTTCCCAGGCTGGTCTCGCGTATTTTTCACAAGTTTTCCCGAGGAGCTACAAACACCGAACTTTGCCTAAGGGATCAAACTTTCGAACATAATCGTAGGTGGGTTTATTCGTTTGCAGCCGTGTAAGCAGTTTCTGTGGGTCCGCAGGTAAAAATAACTTGTCTAGTCTGATTACTTCGCTAACTTTGAAACCTGTCAAGCGTAATACCAAGGAAACAGAAGCGGTGTTCAGAAGTTTCCCTCGGTATATTATATACACATACATATATACATATAATATATACAGAAGATACTAAAACCGCGATCCTGTTAAAACTTTGCATATCTTCGGTTTGTTATAACGAAACTGCGAGGAATCCCACTGTCGGCCCTAGTATCGGGACCGTTTAAACCGTGCGTAGTATTAGGTAAAAAAAAACCAACTGCGGATTTCATCGGTCCAAAAATCTCGTTGGATTCCTCTGGTACAGGGTGTTTAAAAATTATATTCAATCGTAATCGCAATTGCTTCAAAAATTTTGATTTCCTACGAAGAACAGCAGTCACACTAGTATTAACACTATGTTCACGGAGCACTACAAATTACTATTTCGCATTACGTTATAAAAATAACATGAACGCGTCTATCCAAATTTGCAGCCATTTCTTTTCCTGATATATACCCAAAGAAATGAATTTGTTCTATAATTCCCCAGGATCTTCACAGTCTCGATATTCGCGGATCAAAAATATCAGAATCCGTCATTTTGACAGGTAAACCTAGTGGTTAACGACCCGTGGCGAACGCTATCGAGTCGACCGGCAACCCAACTCAGTCAAACAAACTCGAAAAGAACAATTCGTCAGCAAACTCACCCGCAGCCGAAAACTCCGATCGAAATGAATCTTCGTGCGGTTGCCGGAATATCGAACTCAAACACCGATGCGATCCGAATTGATTCGAGGAGCCACTCGCAGTGTGGATCTCTCGCGGAAAATCTTCGACGCGGATCGAGACCAACCTCCCCTTGGACTGGGGATCCTCGATCCCGCGGCACATTGTTTCGCTCGGAACGCGACTGTTCCCGGGTTCTCTCTCTCAGGAAGCGGGCAATCCCCGACGAACTTCCGGTAATCGTGTGCATCCGCGAAGAGCCCTTGTCGCCAGGAAACCAGACGGAGAATGGAAGACAGGACGCGGAGGACGATCCGAGGGCCGGAGAGATGGAAACCGGTCGAGAAACGGGAATGGGGCAGCTAGGGGTGGAAGGGGTGCACGAAAGAGAGAAAAAATCTGCTGTAATCGGGGATCGCAAGCAACGGTTATCGCAAAAAATTTTTATGAAAAACAATCGGCCCTTGAAACGTGCTCGTTACTCGACAGGGGATCCTTGAAAATTGATGCGAATTGTAAGAATCTTTTCATGGAAAAACTGTTTAGTTACCATCGAAGCTTCTGGGAGTGTTTCATTGTATAAACGAATTAGTATTAGTTCTGATTCAGCCCCAATTTCAGAATAAACAGAATGTTTGTTGTTGTTGTAAAATCTCGAGTACAAATCATTTAACCTTGGTTACAAAAATATTTTTGTTTAGTACCGATTGAGTGTGGCTAGTTACAAATTCGCAAAGGAAGACGAATAAAATATGGAGGTAATAAAAATTTGGTCCGAAATAGTACCGACACAATTCGTGCGAATACTGTGGTTCAATGGAGTGGTTAGTTCGTTGAATGAGAGATAAAGAGAAGCTTTTTTCGAATGGCAACAATAAACCGACAGAGCTTGGCACCCCCGGTTAAAAGGTGAGGGATCAGATCCGCTATCGTTTTGTCCCGGAGTGTACAAAGAGTGAGAAAAGGAGAGAGAGGGTGGGAGAGAGGGGGAGAGAAAGAGAGGAGCGTTTACAGAACGAGCAGAACCATGTCGCCGGCATACGCAGCCGTGCAAGCGCGCACACACGCGCACGGCGGAGTTGCTTTAATCGACGCTGTAGGTAATCGTCGCTGAAAGTAATTTACTTGCACGCGTGCCGCCGATAAAGCCGGCTGTTCGCGACGCTTGGTACACATTTTAAAATCTACTTGAAAATCTAATTAAAATCGGCTCCGAGGCCGAGAGCCCACTCGCGGCTGAGATATCGATGTACAGGTGCGAATGACATCGGGGGAACAGAACGAGCTAAACGACGGCACTTTCTGGACCCAAAGAAACCATTACGCCCCGATGGAATTAGAGTAATTTGAGAGAGAGCGAGCTCTTTTTTTACCGATATTAATACCGAACGGCCATTAGCCGTTCCGCAGGGAGCGGCCATTGGCGAACGATCTACCTCGCCGAATGCCAATGGCGTTCGCCGAGAATCATCGCGGCCGGACCATGTTAAAATTCATCGAAAAACTTCCCTTCGAACAGATGACGGTGCAGTATTTCCTCGGCAACTGCGAAACCTTTTTCAAAGGGTCCGGAGTCAAAGTGCATCTGACCCAAATTAAACCGCCGATGGACCATTCTTTGTCTTCGCCGGGGCAGCGCAGTTACAGCGAATAATCGGATTATCAGTCTTTGATCTATCTTCCCCACGTATCCTCCATGCGTGGCCGGTCAAGTTTTTCGCGTTGTTGCTCGTGCGCCGCCACGGTGTGTCTCCCAATGGACAAAAATCGGAAATCGGAAGTGCGGTACCACGAAATTTTTCTGTAGTCAAACATTACAATATGAAGCATACTAAAATATAAAATGGAAAAGAATTTACAAAATTTTCAACTCAATAGTGTAGAGTCTAAACAGTTTCCAACACACTGAAATAGTTAAGGGATGAAATAAATTTGTTCCCAAATTTTTCTGTCGTCAAACATTACAGTGTGAAGTGTACTAAAATATGAAATAGTGCAGACTTTAAAAAATTTTCAACTCAATAGTGTGGAATCTAAACAGTTTCCAACACACTGAAATAATTAATGGATGAAATAAATTTGTTCCCAAATTTTTCTGTCGTCAAACATATACAGTACGAAGTGTACTAAAATATAAAATAGCAAAGAATTTAAAAAGTTTTCATCAGATTGAAATGATTAAGGGATCAAATGAATCTGTCATCACCCTCTTTCCCCACAATTGATGTCATCTGGCCCATCAGCCCCCGTTCTGGATCCTGCAGAGTCGGGATTGGAAGCCGCGGAGTTTATAGCGAGGATACGCGGCATTTACGAGCCGGGTAGCATAATTAACGGTTTAACTGTGGGTCAGGTCGTGACCCGCCAATCATCGTCGTGGCGACACGAGGCTGCGGCTCGAGCAGCAGGCCTCGATGCCGACTTATTGGCAGAAAATTCGGTTTAATAGAGCGGGATAGCGGCGGAGGTGTTCGCAAATTGCCGGGAATTTAATTAAACCGGTCGGGGCCCGGCAGGAAAGAAGCTCGCGGAGGAAAATATCGGGTCGGGGAAACACGTATACCGGCGGATTATTAAAAGCGGAAACAGTACACGCGGGGTGCAGCGAATCAAAATTTAATTAAGAGCGGACCGCCGTTCTCTCTCTCTCCGCGAAGCGATGCGCCCGTTAAGAATGACAGGGGTCCGCCACCGGGCAGCAACACCGAGAGAATATTATTTTTAACTGGAAAGAAAGTTGCTATCCGACCCCCAACCCTCGCCTTTGCTTTTGATTCAAAGATCACCCGGATCTCCCGCGATCCGGAGAGTGTCCGACTTCCGAGCGGTTCTCGCGCGATCGTTTCGTCTTCGCGCACCGAAATTAATTTTCTTCCGGCCGCGATTCGCCCGGCGGAGTTTAATATTTGTTAAAGCGCTATCCCGCAGCGAGGTCCTTCGCGAACGCAATACCATCACGGTCCAAAGATAACATTTCGTTAACCTCGTTTTCGACGCTCGACGAAAACATTAACGGGCCGCAACGACACCGGAACAGCGGCAGAGAGCGGGAGAGAGAGAGAGGGAGAGAGAGAGAGAGAGAGAGAGAGAGAGAGAGAACGTTAGTGTCCGCTGGCAGTTTATAATCGCTTCGAAGCTGTTATTTCGCATCGAAACTTCGAATATCTCGTCAACAGATTACGATTAGCATTTCCGAGCGACACTCCGCCGAGCCGACCAGTCCCAGTCTCCCAACGAGCGCGAAAGTTAGACCCGAAAATTCGCTAATCGCCTTCGGCCAGCATACTGATTATGCTAGAACAATCGGCAGGTTCTACTCCGGAGATCTAAGAAAATTGTTGTCGCGAAACATTTTGTAGCTTGCAATGCTACGCACTGTTTTCACAGAATATTCGAATTTACTGCTAAAACTGAAATCGAATATATTTTCTGAGACATCTATTACTTGCTGTTTGTTATGTTAAATGTGTATTAACGTTAATCCGAGATTTTTAAGAAGTGCCACAAAGGGCCTCTCCAATATTTTGCATAGTACTTCCACAGCACTCGGTATTGCTTGGCCGAACTTGCCCGAATGGAAGAAAATGGCCGAAAGGTAAACCGGTAATTCCAGAGATGTATTGGTTCGGTGGCCGAAGTGCACTGCCAAGCGCATCCCGAGTGCATAACTGAATTTTTCAACCAGAGACATCACTAATTACAATCAATTGCAGTCAAATCATCAGCAGAACGATTTCCGCGTAAAATGGCCCATACGATTAACGCTTAAAAAAAAATTTAACGTACCGTGTAAGCTAACAATGCAAAAATGTCACAGTCCCCCCAAAATCCTGAATAGACGCGCGACGAGTTTGACAAGTTACGATCGCAACGGAGCCGATTTCAGCGTGCGCGTGTAGCGAAACAAACGCTCGGTAAATGTCGGGCTTTTGAATAAAATCACAACCGTGAATTCAATCGAATTAGAACGAGCCGGGCCGTGTCGGGCCGGGCCGGAAGCCGGACTGAATGGATCCGCAAAATTGCCGAGGGAACTCTTCGCAACGGGGGCCGTCATCCGTCGAACCGGTTCCCGAGTAACATTCATTATGGAAAGTCCGCGAAAGTCGGCGATCATGTTTGCGCACGTGGCTCGCGGTCTAAGTCTGCCGGGTGAAATATTGAACGGCGGGTCGCGGCGGGCCAACAATCAGGGGCCGAGTTCGTCACGTTGATGGTGGAAACCCGGTGGAATATTAACGGGACGTAATGTTTATACCGGTGGCCGGCGCGCAGACCGGACCGGGTTCAAATTAAACTGTCGCGGAGCGTCGATGGGCTTTCGTAGAAATCGATGCGCGTTATGAAAACCGAGCGCGACGTTATGATCGACTCGGGGCCGTTCCATTTTTTCCGTTCGTTTTTTCTCGGTCTACCATCGAAAACGATCTGCATTCTGGTTATAATGTCGCCATTCATCGCAACGGCGAATAATTTACAACGTCCTCGAGTCGCTGCGACCGGTCTCGTGACGGATTTATTTCGATTTATCCGCTCGAAAGAAAACCCCGATCCATTAAACATTATTTCGTTCTTTTGCCGCCCTTTGAAACCGGCTTTACAAACAGGTTTATCTGCGAGCTGAGTTTTTCAACTTTCGAAACTGGTTTCCACTCTGATCTTCTTCAATGTTCCACCAAATAACTTTCTATCGTCTCTCTTAAATGTACTTTAAAAAATAGCTCCTCGATTAGCATCCATTTTCAATCAAACTTCTACCATTGTATTCGCCTCGTTTTTCTGATTAAAACGACACCAAACACGGTACGATTGCGATCGCAATTGCTCGTGCAACAAGCGAAGTTAACAATTCGTGTACCCTCCACCGTAATTGTCCAAAACTTCGTTCGCTTTTTACTCAAGCAATTGTGATCGCAACTGTATCGTCTTAGGGGTCATTTTAATCAGAAAAACGAGACGAATAGAGCCAAAGTATCATTCACAAAAAAAAAGTAAAAATAAGAAATTTTAATTATTGAATTTAGTTCAAAATCTCTTCCAGAACTGTCGTCGGGCAGACCGAAGGGTGCGACAGTAAAGAAGAGAGGTCCGTGTTCAGTTTTCTGTCGCAGGACCACACACAGGGGGAGAAAGAGAGCCACGAGTAGGTCTTGTGGAGGGTAGTTCGCGGCTTGCGGCAGTAATTTTCAATCGACAACCGATACGACCGGCGAGAGGCAATGCGTAGCGACTCGTTAAAAGTTTACGTCTCCCAACGCGACGGTATACGTTAGCCTGCACGTCCCTGAATCGGGCTCTCCGGCGCACGTACCTTCTGCCCGCGGAAAACCTGCTCGCATCTCGATAGGACCGTATTTTTACCGGCGAGCCTGTGCGATCAGGTGCGCGCACGTAGAGCCGCCGGACGGTGCAGCTGGTTGCAAACTGGCTGCAGCTGCAGGTCGGTGCACGCGACTCCACGAGTCGACTCGGATCGTGGCAGTTACTGCCCGGCCAAGTTAAAGTACTTTCGAGCTCTCCATCGGGCGCAAAGTAGCTCTGCTAAGCGGACACGTTTCTCGTTATTCTTGCTAGCTGCTCCCTCACCTAATCTCTTTTGCAGCTACGATGTCATTGGTTCCGGCGATAGATGGTCCTCGGTGATCGAGCGCCGTTCTCTCGAACAGCTGTTGCCGGCCCTGCAAACAAATAAGAGCGTCAACCATGTACCATACGAAATAATTGTACTACAATTTTACTAATTAATTTTCTTTGCAATTTATTTTATCGTCACAGTGATTAAAACTTCTCTGTTGCTCATCATTTTCTAGCATACAGAAATTTATTATCTATTGCATCTACTATTTGCCTATGTACAGCGATCTCTCTATATATGTCGCCAAAGCCAGGGCGACAAACGTCGCAGAATTGTCCCCACTACTGCGGGCTATACTCAGTGAAGGGCCGCAAAAATAGAGAGACTCAGGTTCTCTCCTACACGATACATGACGCTGACAAGGCCCGTGTTTTTGACATACATCGAGAATTCGCTACATTTTCTAATATGAAAAGAATTTCATTCCGGTGTAAAGGAAATTAACAACACTCATTCTCGGGCAACTCGTATATCAAGCGGAGAACGTATTAAAATTGTTGAAGGAAGAAATAAACTTTTGTTCGGGTTCCAGTACCTTGCAATTGAAACGGACAATGCGTATCTCGCACAGCCGCGGTATAGACACGAATATCAGCCAGCGCATTACAATTTGTCAGAGTCAACGTTAATTACAGTTTCCTCGTCGGAAAAGTATGTTCATTTCCGAGACGGCGATGACGTACATCCGGGTAGCTCGTAGCTCGTCGCGTTAGCGACAACGTTGGTTGCACCTTTCGCTGCAGTTTCTGGTACGTTACGACACAATACCGAGGAATATAACGGAGCCAATAATTAACGACGCTAATGATCAAACAATATGGGTCAGCCATTCACTCCATGATCATTCACCGCGTCCACGTATGCTCGTCGATAATTAATTGAACGTCGGCCGCAACAATATATTGAATTCTGGCGTTTGATAGCTAACGATCCTCCGCTGGCATTCCCGTTTCATTATTGTCCGACGGCATTATGGGTCGCCGGGATATTTCCATGCGACTTTCCGCACGACGATCTCGAACAACGTTATTCTCGTTGCTTAGGATGCCTCGAGCGGCGACTCCGAGCCGCCATTAAAAGTATTGATTACGGTATTAAAGTTTGTATTTTATAAAATGAAGAGAAATCGTAATTTCAAGGTCCTACTGAATAAGAAAAATTTCAGTTCCACTGGGTGTATTGGTCCGACGGCTCTTGTATAATGGAAATATTCCAAGACGGAAAAAATGTTTGGTTTTCGAGTTAAAATAGCTTCGAGTGCAAAGGGTTAAAATGTTGGAGTATCATTTCTGCGGAAGCAACTTGTTTTAGAGAATCTTTGACATAACGACAAGCCCTTAACACTGGGGCTGTTATATGTATAATTTTTATGAACGGAAGGAATAAAATGGACACGATCTGTTTCTAGGTAAATTCACCCCTTGTACTCGAAGCTTTTTTGACTCCAAAACGAAACATTTCTTTCGACCTAGAATATTTCCCATCTCTCTATATATTTTTCATATTATACATACGAAAATGATGGAATTTACTCGTACAATACTGTAATGTTTAGTAATTTATCAAATAAAGTGTAATTCACTAATGTAAAAATATTTTGAATAATGATACTGCAAATTTCAGTGGCGCCTTATAGTCGCCATTCGAGTGCTAAGGGTTGAACAATGGAATTAAAATATTTGCTAAAGTAATCCTTTTTCGTCAGGCAAGGTTCAATACGTTTTTTCCAGAGGGTAAAATCCTGCGTCGATCGGTGTACAAAATAGTATACGGTTCCATGAAAAAAAAAGAAAAATGAAAGGGTGATTCCGTCAGGCGGTGCAGGAAATGTGTGTCAAACAATTGACCGAATATCTAAATCTTTCGGAGGAGGAGGAAAAATATTTCGAGTGAGGAGAGTGCAAAAAGAGTACCCGGTACATAAGAGTTTCGAAACAAAAAGATCCGGTGAAAGTAGAACGCGGTAAGCGGGCGCATTTAGTGGAGAAAGCTTCGAATCGGTACCGAGGAAAATAATCAGGGTAGAAGCGTTACGTGGACCACTCCTTTCACGACGCATGAATATAGACTTTGAAGAGAGCGAGAGAGAGAGATAGTGAGAGAAGGAGAGAGTTCACGTGAACGAAAACGTTGCTTACATAACTGCAGATTCGCACGGCTGTTCCGCGGGTGTATTGTGAACGGACGCTTCCATCTCGGCGCGACAATGGAGACAACCGCGCGCGGATGATAACAATTAATCGTCGCCGCTCGGAGACTCTGCTCCCGTAACTCGGCGTTGCGTTTTGTCCGGCGACGTATCGACGTTTTTGACGGGAACGCGGACCATTGTCCGCGAGATATTTATCATCGCGATTGCGGCGAAAATAAATTATCTCTTTTCGGGCACAAAAGGGTGTCGCCGATTTTTTTATTCCATTGTGGCCGACGCTCCTGCACGCGTCCACGGAGAGGGAGAGAGCTCGTTCGACACCGTCCTTCAGGACTCTACTCCATCCGTCATCGAGTTCTACGACTAGTGTCATTAGCGTGTACAGCCTGGGTCTCATTGGGAATCGTCGAGCCGTCCCCGTTTACACAGGCTGCTCGACTACAGGTGGGAGAAAACTTCAGGGGTGGTTCTCCACGGGAATGTCAGACGAGAACGAAGAATTGAAAAATTGCGATTTCGGCTTCGCTCTTTAGTGGAAAACTAAAAATCCGACTAGAGATGCTGCCAACCGTCAGTTGTGGCATTAAGTGACAGATACAGTGGAGTGGGGAAGTAAGTTACTTCCCTAATGAATTTATTTGAAAGCGCCAAACGGTAGAATTTTAATAGAGGGGAAGGGGATGGCGATTTTGCGAAAAATACATCGTAGTTTTGTATCGAGAGGAATCCTATACTTTCTGTGACCAATTTTAAAGAGGGGAAGGGGTTAACAATTTTGCGAGAAATACATCCTAGTCTTGTATCGAGAGGAACCCTATACTTTCTGTGACCAATTTTAAAGAGTGGAAGGGGTTAACAATTTTCCGAAAAATACATCGTAGTCTTATATCGAGAGGAACCCTATACTCTCTGTGATCATAAATGTCAAAATCCTCACCTGTGACTGCCGTCGGTATCGAATTCAGGGGAACTAAGGATAGTGGCGGTTATGAAATGCAAAACTTTGCGGAATATTTGAACTCCGAGCGCGGCCAACGTTATTCCTGCATCAGCTGCGTGAAAAAAAAAAATCGGTGCGTCCCACAGTGGACAGTAATTCGGGCAGCTTTGTTAGGATCGATCAAGCGCGTTTATTATTCGCGGGCTGGGCGCAAAAAAAAAAAGAAAAAACAGAAAAAAGAAAAATTTGCGAGAGCCGGTTAATACAGGCCGCGGGAAAATTCCGAGCCCGGTGAGCAGGCATCCGGGGCCGGGGGCGAAAAAATCGCGGGGCAAAAATTGTTCCGTCGCGGCGTCAGCGCGGCGCGGCGCGCCGGATACGCGCTTGTGTATCGGCGCGGCCGAATTCTCACGCACGATAACGCGCGCGATCGCTTGTGCACAAGCGCATCCAAGCCTCCGGCCGGCCATGAGTGTTTCCGAGGCACCGACTAGCAGTTTCAGGTATTTGTCCCCGTTGAAAACATCGCGTCGCCCCGGCGACGATAACACGATTACGAAACGTCGCGTCGTGTCGTGTCGCGTCGCGTCGCGTCGAGTCGCGTCGAGTCGCGTCGCTTCGCGTGGAACCGTGAACGGAAAATAACGTTCCCGTCGCTGCTGGAAACAACGTAACGGCCACTCGATTAGAGCCGGAATCGATGGGAATGAGCAAGTGGCCGCGATGAATACTTTGATTCAGTTTTTGCTTTTTTCTTTTTTTTTGTTTTTAATAGCCGGACTGTTTCGCAACGCGCGCGCCGCAAATGGGACCGGCTGCGGGTTTAAAGCTGTGTAAAATACACGAAATGGTTGTGAGACTCCCAGCGTTCCTTTTTTAAACTTCAGTCATTTTTCTATATATGTCGCTGAGGCTTGGAGGATAAGCGTCGCGGAATTGTCCCCACAGGGTATACCCTGTGAAGTGCCTAGAACCGTGACCTTTGCAACGTAATACAGCTACAATCAAAAGTGTTTTGTCCACCCTTTTGTCAATAAAATGTTTGAAATATATGTACAGGGTGGGCTAAATAAAGTGCACAGTATATTTTCTCCGAAACCACAGCAGGTATCGACTTCATTTTTATTCAAATTAAATGGGACAGAGGGTTGATCATTTGCTGTGCAACAGGTTTTTCTGGGTCACCTGCTAAGTGGACAAAGGATCGCTCCTGTTTTTGTTCCCTTTCACTGAATGAAATGACGTGTTACGTTTGTTTTCATACGGATTACTATTGTCAATTCAAACGACAAATTTACTCGGAGCATATTTTCATTTCGACGAGGGATACTTTCCTCGAGTAAAGCTTTGAGAAGGAGAAAGAAATAATGCTAAAGCCAAAGCTATTTCAATTATTTAATAATACTTATTCGAATTGCTGGATGCATTAATAATCCGATTCCATCTTTCATTGTCCATATTCCGACCAGTTCAAAGTCTGCCGGACAACTTTGTAGGTCCCATAAACTCTCGACCCA
Source organism: Halictus ligatus (assembly GCA_028454255.1). NCBI lineage: Eukaryota > Metazoa > Arthropoda > Insecta > Hymenoptera > Halictidae > Halictus > Halictus ligatus. Next base: position 10,565,099 of record CM052142.1, read on the forward strand.
GTCAAAGAAACAACGTCAAGCCGAATAGGCAGCCTCATCCGAAATACGGCGAATCCCGTTCCCGGAGCCATCGCCTTATATCGAGAGGGAACTCTGTACCGTAATTTCCTTCTGTTCCATTTTCGTTTGAAATGCGTGAAAAAACGCGGTTCCGATCTGGCAAATAAATTCAGCATCTTCCCCCGGAACGAAATAAACGACCCCCGCGCTTCCATCCGAGTGTGCACAGCCCCACGAATTTTTTTCCATTGTTCCCGGGTGCGCTCCGCGTCGGAAGTGGGTCGCACGTGTTACCGAAACACAGCCGGCATACGGTAGGTGCGCGAAGCTGCGGGGAATCTGGTTAGAAGCCGGGCTAAATTGGAACCCGGTGTCATTACCCTCGGACGATAACTTCTTTCCCCGTGCCCTTCGCAACTCTTACCCCGTCCCCCCTCCTACCTCGCCAAAATAACCTTAATCCGTCCGATTCCCAGTCATTAATCGACCTCGACGATCAACGGGTAGCCGATCTCTCTGGAATCATCGGGGTGCACCGCCCCACACCCTCCACCGGAGGGGGGTTGCATTCTTTCCGGTCGCAGCTGTCTCGGTATCTGCTTGGGACTGGCGGATTCGAGGCACGGAAATTAAACCGCGACGGATAGGTGTCCGGGACGAAGAGAGAGAGACAGAAGAGTTCGCGTAGAAACCGTGGCTGGCTGGCTAGCCGTAGAAACAGGGAGCCTCGGGGTGTGCTGCGGGGGTGGCCGAGTCGGGTAGAAACGGAATTAGAGAGAGAGAGAGAGAGGGGGGATGGAAGAGGAACGCGGGCGTTAAATATGCACGCCGGGTAAAGCGGCAACAATAGAGGTCTCCCCGTTCCCTCTTGGTTCGCAACCCTCGACATAGAAAGAGAAGGATCGAGGAAGATCGGAGCGAGCTAGACGAGGAGCGGAGAGGAAGAGGGGTCTCTCTCGCAGTTGATCGCGCAACCCGGGCGCAAAACACACCCCGCTAATGGCACCCCCGGCACTCTCTGCTCGTGATACCCGCACCCTCGCAGCCCCTCTATACTATATACCACCTACCTATCCAGCAACACTCACCCTCCAGCACACCCTCTCTCATCCGGTTCGCAGCTTACAGCGTTGCTCCTGCTCTTCCTACTCTCGGCTCTCCCCGATGCTCAGCCTTCCCCTTCGCCTGCCTCTGCTTCCGTCCCCGCGCCCTCTATGTTCTTTCCACCCCGTTCCATCCCTCTTTCTCCACCGCCTTTCCCTTTCCACGATTGTCCGTCTCGTTTTCCACGATTCCGCGTCTCGCTTTCCACGGCAAAAGCTCGTTGCCCTTTGCCCTGTGCCTGCTCCCGCGCTCGCCCTGCGCCCTGCGCCCTGCACCCCGCGCCCCCCGCGCGCGCGATTCGACCTACTGTCTTTTTAATTCCGTTCCCGGCTTTTCGTGTCTTTTATGTCGCGCCGGGAGTGCTCGAGGGCTGTCGCGTATCGAGAGACCGATTCGTTAGAAAGTCGGTCGCCCCGATAAAATGGCCTCGAGCGTGTGCCCCCGTCGGCTGCTCGCGAGCGTGAAATTCGGGGAGGGTGGCAGAGGGGGCGGGATCGTTTGTTTCAGGGGTTCTCGATATCGACAAGCGGGCACGCGCTGCTTTAGATTTGGTTTTCGCGATGATTGCGGCCAGACCGTGTTCGCCGGATGTCCCGGGCTTTTTTAGGGGACGATTGCAGGGGGAAGTAATCTCTGGCTGTTGACGCGTTGATTCGGTTGACACTGGAATGGTGAATTTTCGCGGAGAGGTGCTTTAAACTTCATTTTTATGGGGGTGTTAAAAAATGTCGTTTTCTTCACTTAGTTTTGTCGAGAATCAGGTCACAGACAGAAATATCTCGCGAACGAAAGATCCAACGAGATCGTGTGTGACCTCTTTTCGCGTGTAACATCCGTTAACACTTTTCCGAAGTGACGTAATTCCACGTTATCGATTGCGAACGGGTTGATTATTTCAAATAACAGTGTGTGCGCAAGTGTCGGGTCCGTTTTAAAAATTCTGTCCACTGTAGAAGACTGTGTTCGACAGAAATTACGCTTATTAATAGATCACGCTGACACGGTGTGTAGGAAAATAATTCTCCCGGGTGGGAGAAGAGGGAAACAATGCGACGATAATTTTTGACTCGATTTAAAAGAAAATTTATAGACCTGTTCTGATCGAATTTCTATGGAAGCGTCGAGTCTCTAGGAGAATTTAGAAAAACTCGGGAATCCAGAGTTCTCGAAAATGAATTTGGCGGGGGGTGCGTCGCGGCGGACGGTAACGCGATCTACGAATTCGTATTCAGCGCGGAAAGATCAATAGGAAGCGGCTGTCCGAAGTTCGGAGTCCCGGGGAAAAGTTAAAATTCGTTCTACAACGTTACCGGGAACTTATTCCCGATATGGAGTGCGAATTGAAGGGACTCGATGAGCCGCGTCCTCTCCTATGAGAATCAATCTAACTTGCTCGGACGAGAGCCGTCGCGCGGCGGTGGTGGCCCGGTGCTCCGCAAATTATTTAACACGGTGTAGCGAATACTTTCGCAAAGTCCATCTCCATTACCCGACTTACCTCGAACTCCACTCACACCCGGCGTCGCAGCTAACCTCATAAAACTTCGGCCTCGGTGATAGCTTATTCAATAAACCGTGCGTCGACCAGATCACGACGGTCCCTTGGCGTTCCATCAACCCAACCGGAGAAAGGCGGAAAAGAAGAGGCGAGAAACGGTACCCCCCACCCCCCTCTACGTACCAGCGATGGCGAGAGGAATCGAGCTGACTAGCTGAGATACGCTAGAGCCCGAAGAGCAAGACGAGGAGGAAGGGTCGGGACGATTAATTCGCGAACAGACTACTTCCCAGGAACGTGACATCACCGCACGTCAGCTCAGGGGAAATTGAGGGGAATACCCTCTCTTTGCAAGTACCGGGTTGGTCACGTGATCGTGGCAGAAGAGCGGGGAAATAGCGTCGCAGAAGGGGAAGTTAGAGTGGGGAGGCAAGTCTTAATCTATATTAAGGACTCTGCCGCCGCAGACCTGCAAATTTTTCGCACTCGAGTTGATTGGGGTTGATTGGGCAGGCCCCCCAACAGCGTTAGACCAGGCCCACAAATTGACGGTTCGCGGATGGTCAGATTCAAGTCAATAGAATTTGATTTTGCCCTCAAACTACCACCGTCTACAGTGCTTCGAAGAAGGTCCGCAGTGGTGGAAACGAGAAAGAGAGAACACTGGAGTATCCCAAAGTAGAAGAACAAGAGGAAGAGCAAGGAGAAGAAGAGGAAGAAAAAAGGGAGGGTTAATTCCTGAACAGCCTACTTCCCGGGAACGTGATATCGCCGCCGATGGAGCCCCGGTGACCGTTGCTCGGAGCCGTCTAACGAGCCGGCAACTCGTTTTACTCGCGATCTCGAACACTAAACAGGGTTAGCCTGGCTCGACTTTCATTCTCTCGAAGTCGTCCGGCGCGTTTCCACGATCGCGGGGGTGGCGCAAGGACCGGCCGGGTGGCGAGGGTGTGTATAGTCCCGAGGTGGTCTGGCATCCCGAGGAAACCGGCTGAGGGAAAGTAAAGAAAAGAACCTGGTAACTACGGACAGCGTTGGCGGGCATCTTGGACCAGCGGAAAAGGGGGACGCGGGGGGCAACGGGGAGGGGGAGGTCTTCCTAGGAAGGAAGGAAAAGAAGGCTGCCAAGGCTCTTTGGTCTCGGCTCTTGGGCGGTAACTCGATTTGTCGCCCGTCTTGAGCCAGATGGATCGGAAGTAGACGCGAACGCCGGCCGCATTTCAAGCAGCCCTATATTCCCCCGCCGCGAGCTCTGCCGGCTCCTGCTGGAGCATCCTCTAGGCTCCCGTAGGTCCCCTAGACTTCACTAGGTTCCCCTAGGCCCGGCTAAGTTCGACTAGGTTCGACTAGGTTCGACTAGGTTCCCCTAGGTTCGACCAGCTTCCTCTAGGCTCCCGAAGAATACTCTAGGTTCCCTTGGGTACCCCTAAAATCGTCTACGTCCCCCTAGAATCCACATAGGTTCCCTTAGGTTCACCCAGAAGCCCCTAGAATCCTCTAGACTCCGATAGGTTCACCCAGAATCCGCTAAGTCCCCCTAGACGGTACTCCAGGTACCCATAAAATCGCCTACGTCCCCCTAGACTCCGGATACGTTCCCCTAGGTTCCGCCAGAAGCCTCTAGAATGTCCTAGGTTTTCCTGGGTACACCTATGCTCCCCTAGAATCCCCTAGGTTTCCCTAACTCCCTCTAGAATCTCCATAGGTTCTCCTAGGTCCCCCCAGAATCCCTTCGGGTCACCTAGAGTCCCCTACAGTCCCCTACAATTCAGTAGAATTTCCTAGAATCCCCTAGGTTTCCCTATGTTTCCGCGTGTTTTGCGCTCGCAAACTCGTCCCTCAGAGCCATGCGATCCATTCGCGGAGGGACAATCGGTGCTAGTTAGGTTCGGCGAAGAGTACTTATTGTTAGAGTCGAGTGGCCAGTCGGTCCACGGTGGCCAGACTCGGGGATCCGGCGCGATCGAAGTTGGGATTAACTTTGGATTAGTTGGACGTCTAAATATTACACGGCTCTTTCGAGAGAACTCTTGCCTGGTCGAGGCGCGGCACACATCGGGCGTACGTCCAGGTACGTGGACGTCTCGCGATACCTTGAAAGTTAAATTAATACCTCCCCGTGGATCCTGGGAACGAGCTCCGTATCGCGGAAAGAAACAGGAAAAGAACTGAGAAAAAAGAGAGAGGGAAAGAGTGACTCGATCGAACGGTGCGAAATGAGACGTGTTTCTGTTCAGTTTCAGAGAGGAGAGCGAGAGCGAGAGAGAGAGAGAGAGAGACCTTATAAGAACTTCTGTAGAGTCGGAGGATCTCGGGGCCGATTTCACGGAAAGATTCCGGCTAAACACCGGAAGCTACGGAAACTTCGGAAAGGGGAACACGTCGAGGTTCGAGCCTCGGCGAGAGCCATGGAGGTGTCTGTTCTGGTCTGGTCGGGTCGGGTCGGGTCGGGTCGGGTCTCGTTCACGAATAAGCATCTGTCCGAGAACAACATTGAAACTTTGTAACAAGTATCCCTCGTAACGACGGGAACGGTATTACCCTCGGATTTTCCTCGAATCCGGCGGGCATCCTTGCTCGATATTAAGTTCTCCCCCCCCGTTCGCCCCCCTCGGCTCGGCTGCCTCGACGCGACGGAACGCTCGCAGATTTCCCCGCGTTCCGCAATATGCCGCGAAACACGTGGAAAACTATCGGTGCGGATCGTCACGATCGCGGGACGCTCTAATGGCGCGGCACGACGACGGTAAACGCCGTGAAATCTCCGTTGCGTACATGCAATATCGGCGACCCTCCCTCCCTCCCTCCCACCCTCTCTGTTTATTCTTTCGCGGCACGAGGGAAGAGGGTGCGAGGCGTCGGCGATTAAAAAAGATTGCTCGAGCACCGCGCGCAGTTGCAACCATCCACGGTTATTTCGCGAACGCGCCAGCCGCTGACAACATTTATTTAGGGGATGAGGAAGATTCCAGCGACGGCGAAACTTACTTGAAACCACCCCAGGAATCACCCCGTTCGAGGAGGAACATTTTTGAGACATCCTGTTCAACCTTTGTTCGTTTTTAACAATAAACCCACCAGACTTAACAGTAACTGATACGTGCTGTCTTGTAAAAATGAGGACATTGAAAGGCGGCGGTTCAGTGTTAATTGGAGTGTTCGGATCGGTTTTTTCGAAGAGCCCGATTATTGTCGATGCGAATCGAACGCGTCACGGGGCAGAGATTTTTTTCCCCGTGGCACTAGACGTTTTCTTATTCGACGGGGAAAGAAGGTCGACGACGTGGATCGGTGCTCCTCCGGCGTTTCTCGGTCTGTTGTTCTCTTCGCGCCTCGAGAGCTCGCTATTTCACCCTCGAGATGCGCGCACACCGTGCGAGAGGCAAAGGAACTTTCTCTCCCTCTCCCTGTCTCTCTCTCCCGGCACTAAGAACCCTACAGACCCCTGACCTCGTTTACCAGAGTCGTTTGGTAATTACTAATCCCCGCCGCGATCCTTTCGGCAACTGCCGCCCTTTAATCACCCTCCCGCGAATTTATCTAATCTCCGCCCCTCTCCCCCTCCCCCCGCGAGGCGGCTTTATCTCGCGAAACGTTTCGCGAAACACGTCGTCGGCTCAGCCCACGTCCCGTCGATTCGCGAGAGCGCGAAACTTCCGAACTTTCCGAAAAGCACCGCTTATTAATGTCGACGGTTCTGTTGACGTGCCACCCATTTATTTATAGTTCGTTCGCGGCGAATGGTAAAGTCGGTTACAGCCAGCTTACACGAAGCCGAAAAGACCTTCTCTCGCGTGATTCGCATGAGTTCTAGCCGCAACGTGCTATTTTCTGCAATAAACAGGCGGAAAACGGTCTACTTTAAATCGTTCCTGTAACGTTCGAGCTGGCTTAATACCCGTTCCGAAAGACTGATACGAAAATAAAGGACAAATTCGATTCAAATCGAATTCCCATCGAGTTGTTCACAATTTTCAAGGAAAAGCGTGCGTTCGGATTTTTTAAAGCGCAGCTACCGGTAGTTCGCGATTGATCTTCCGGGTTAATTGTCTGGGAAGCAGTACCAAGATTGCTCTCTCGCATACCGAATTGTAAATACACCATAATTCCCATAGTTTCAATCCCATCGGCGATTGATCCACCGTCGCTGTAAATGTGTTGCGTTACGATATGCTATTTCGCTTTCACGCGCTTTTTTCTCTGTAACGCTGGAAACCGCGAGACCGTTCGCAGTTTACGTAGGCTCGCGTTACCGTGTACAGTGTGTATCGAATTTCGCGATCCATTATTTCCGAACACAGCGACGTCATAACGTCGAACGTTCCCGAACATTCTCAGTGATTCCACCTAGATGGATCTTCACAATCTCAATAATCGTAAATTAAAACCATTAGAAATGACGGTTCCCGTAAACCTAGTGTCAAAAGGGGTTCGTCGTCCTTGAAATTGCGACTAAACTTCAGCTCGGCAACCCAGAAATATTGAACTTCTTCCCGCGCGATCCTGTACGTCCCGACGAGATGATCCCGAAGATCGAAGTTTCGCGGCGAGGAACCCGCTGGTGCGAAAGTTATGCGTGTTGGAATCGCTGGACTTCAAAGTGAAAATTGTTTCATTTGGTTGGTCGGTGTAGACGGTCGACGCCGAGTGATCGGAAGGCTCGGTATTAATCCGGGAACAACGGGGGAAGCGGCCGGGGCTCGGTGGAGCGCGTTTAATTATCCATAAAACTAAAAACACCGGGGGGTCTCTTCCGGTCGACACGGCCGGTGACGCGATGTTAAATGCGTTAGCGTCCGTCGGGCCGGGCCGGGCCGGGCGAAATTGTTTGGCGTAGCAGCCTTGGTCAAAAGAAAAGTTTCATTAGCCTAATGAAACGAGTGACTCGGGTAAAAAGCTAGGCCGCATATATCCGGGACAGGCCGGAAGGGGGAAAAGCTGGTGCGGCGAGCGGCGAAAACGAGATGTACCGGCCATGCCAGCACTTTAATTAGAGAAATTAAATTTTCAAACGAAACAGGCGGCCGCGGCCGCGACCTGGCCCGGCCTCTTCCTCCTTCCCGTACACAAGCACTACCCTTTCCCTGGGTCGTTGTCGTAAACAGAGGGTGGGTCCCGGGTTAAATGGGCAGCGTCGAACGGTGACACGCGTTTTTCCCTGTCCGCCCCGGCTCGCCTTGTTCTCCGCGGATCATAAACTTGAAATTAAAAAGTCTCGCGCCGCGTTCCTCTTTTATTCCAGCCAGTGAGGAACACCGTCTAAATGTCATCCCCCCCGATGGGGGAGGATAAGAATGGCGCTCCGCAAATATTATTCCTCCGTTGTTTCGTCCCCGGTGTTCTACCGACCTGGGCCGCTTCTCCAACATCACTATTTCAAATATTATAACATGCTATTTTGTTTTATAATTATTTTGACAAAATTTATGTCAGCTGACCGCGATTCTCGAAAGTTCAAAAGTGCATCCAAACGAATTTTCAAACGAATTAGACACTGCAGATCTTGATGCGAAATGAAAAACGCATCGATTGCAAGACACAGGAGCGAGATAAAAATTTATTTCGACTTTTAGTTATTTTATTCAGTTGAAACCAACACGCTGATATCCTTGACTAAAAATGACTATTTTACATTACTTTACAAAAATAACATGAATGTACCTATCAAAATTTGTAGCCATCTTTTTAATAATATATATCGAAAGAAATCAATTTGTTAAGGGTGGTTATCCATTTTTGTCGTAGATGCATCAAATATTCAGTCTAGTGGTGACTTAATTTTCATAATAATGTGAGAAATATTGAAACGAATTTTCTCGCATCTGCGATGTTTTTTCGCGTCCAACTTTAATTGTAGTATATTTGTGTGTCTAGAGCTTCGATTGCAAGAGTTCGCGTTTTCTGTTTGCTACATTTTCCATTTACGTTCGTTTTCTGCTTCCTTATTTGTGCGTTATTTGAGTTTCAACTTTAATGGAATTTAGTTGTACCGAAGCTCAACCTTTGTTTTAGTTTCTGTGTTAGATTTTCAAACAGCCCCTGGCCACATCTCGTCCTTTCGCAAAATTCTACGTTCGGTTGCAACTGTGAAGCTTCTGCACGCTGGTGTCGTAATAAAACCGACTCGACAATACTGATGATACTGATAAAATATACAAATTATGCAAATGTATATTATCCTCGATGTGGTTGATCAATGAGCGTACGGGGATGCAAAATATTTTTCTGTACACATCTTCGGTGGATCAAACGTTATTTACGTGGAAAAGTTTGCAAGCGAATTATGCACGGGATCTTGTACATCCTGCTATGTTCGAATGTTTTCGATGTGACGTCCGGCTGCATTCCCGTTTATGCGTTCCACATACTCTTTGAAGTTGAAAACTGCTCTGCAGTCGAGTATATCAATTTCAGACTGCTTCCAACACGGCTGCTTTAAACTCGTGTCCTAGACAATTTGAAGAATATTCTTTTGCATAAAACCGAAATGATACACTATATTTCTCCACTTGGAATACTCGGCGTTTAGAGCATACTTTCCTACTTAGGGTTGCTAAGAAGATGTGAGAGCTTGGCCTGCGGATTTCATGCATTTATGACCAAAGAAATTTAAGGGATGCGATTTAAAATAACGTGAAGATTGAAAAATTTAAAAACTTTTGATTGCGAACATATTTTTAAATATTCTGACTTTGAAAATATTGTTTGGCTCCTGATTGAAATCTTAAAAAAATATTGCACCACTTTTGCATTAAACGGTGGTGGAAATAATTGCAAATAAATTCACCGAAGCGTGCATAGCCCTGTAAATCAAACGAATGTAAAAATGTTGAAACGGTGTTAGAATTTTACGTTGCCTGCGAGTTTATGGTGATTTTGCCGCCGGGAAATGAAAGGGTGATATTCCAGGGTTAGGGCGGCGCGAATTACGTTCGAAGTTACGGCAACATATAGGCGACGTATTTAATAATTCAACCAGCGTTCTGAGAAACCGACCGGCAAAGAGGGCGCGCGACCGATCGAGCCGCGAAGAAACTCGATTCGACGTTACTTTTCTCCGCGCGACTCTAAAACTACATTATGCTCTGTCGACGAGCGCGAGCGCGAGCGAAAACAACGCTAATTGAAATCCCGCTCTCGTATCTCTTTGCTTAAGTTTTCGCGACGCCTTTCAAAACCAGCCGACCAATATTTCCTCGGGACGCGACACGTTTTCTGTTAACGTACCTACGCTTCGACTAGCAATAAATCGATTAAAATTATCGCTTCTCCGGAAATTACACTGCGAATCGTTTATTCACTTATCTCTCGGAAGATGGGCATTTCGTACGACTTCGCGGCAGTCCATTAGAATATTTACTTGTCAAAGAGCCTTTTCAATATTGAATGACACGCTTTCAAGAAATCGTGCTCGAGTGCATCCGACATTGAAATGATAAATAAAGCTCGCAGCGATCGGCAAACACAAGAGTGTCAATGCTTGTCGGAGAGTCCGAGCAATAAACAACAAATTAATTTTTACGTTCGAAGAAATATTCGGTTTTTGCTCTCCGAACTGATCCCCGAAGATGTTGAACCGTCCTTAACAATTCTCGATTCGTGATCGAAAGTTCTGTTAAAAAATTACGAGACACAATGTGTAGAACGGAAAAATATAGAAATAATGGTACTGTGCTCAACAGAAAAAATGATTTTAGTATTTCTTCCTCCTAATTCATCGACTAGGACCACTGTGCACCGGAGGAAATATTTGTTTGCACGTGTATCTAAAAAATCTATTTCTCCTCGGCGGCCGAATGTAACTTTTCTCCGAGTTTCCGTTCGTGCGGCTCAAAAAGAGACACGCATGGGTGATTTTTATGTTGGCAGAGCAGGAAACCGTGAACCCGGGCGAACCCCGAACCGCACGGGTCTCGAAGAACACCGCGTGTTAACGTTGAACGCGATATCGCGGCCCGTGGGAATTCCGGCCGCGCCTCCGGTAATTCATTTTGCCCGCGATCTGGGACGCTAAATAAGGTTATCATCGCCTTCGCATCTAGCCTTTCTTCTTTCCACCGTATTCGCCTTCCCTCCGGGCAACCAACCCCGGGGCTACCGGGCGTAAATTCTGTCTCCCATTTTTGTCGGACCACCGCACCGTGCTCCTATCTTGATCAGAGCTGTAAACAAGCGCGGCGAGAGGGACGCGATTCAATTCCGCAGCCACGCCGCGCCACGCCGCGCCACGCCGCCCGAAAATTCGCCTGAAATACGACCGAACCCGTTCACAATGGGCCACGATGACGATCTCAAACGTAATTGTTGTTATTCGGCGGAACATTGTGCCCGCGAGCTCCAGCTCTGTCGAGCTTAGAATATAGAATTAACACCAGAACCACACCGGTCATTTTGACTGGTTCCAAATTTTTCCTTTTACAATTACCGAAATTGTAAAAATCTTTTCGTGGGAAATTCTTTAACGAACCTCTTCATTGATGCACATATTACGAGAAAAGTTGTACGAGGTCTGAATTGGGCACAGTCTTGTCACTGTCACAAAGCAATATACTTCTGTATGAATATTTTTTTCGAGTACAGGAAAAATGTTTTCCACAAGAAACTTTAGACCCCAAAATAATTGAACGCAAAGAAAAGAATTTATAGGGGTAATTTGGAAGACGTAGATATTGTAATTTACGTACTATTCACAATATCATAAGGTGCAACCTGAGATAGTAATGAAAAAGTACTAAGTAAATCTTTGAACTCTCTTATTGTTTCTGCAACATGAAAAATAATTTTAGGCCTTGGGTTGAGGGGACAGACTTTTCTTAACACTAGGTTTAAGGTTCAAAAACTTATTTCCTTATGTATATATTATTGAAAAAGTGGCTGAAAACTTTGATGGACGGATAATTAGTTCTCCGCGATATTAACACAAGTTCGATGCCATCTGGCAATTATTAGTGTACCCTGTAGAGCAACGACGCTCGTAATTAGTCGTTCGTAAAACAATTCTCGGCCAGCTCTCTTTTAAATGCACGCGGAGCGGAGTGTTTCACGCTTTTCCGAATAATTAAGGACTTTCGCCAATTCTATACACGGACAGAGGCAGATTACCATAATATTCGCGAATTCCCGAAAGCGTCGCGCGCCTAAAACCTTATTATATCGGTGCATACGAAATTGCAGTTTCACCCCTTTTCAACATGACAGTTCTCCTATTAATTTCTGGACTCCGAATTATCTACTCTTTTATCCAAAGTGAGAATATTCTCAAATATTTCTAAAGTTCCCTCCATTTTAACTAAAAATAACATGTGATATATCTATCAAAATCAGTAGAGAAATCAATTGTTAAATAATTCCTCATGGATCCACGATTACAATTTCAATATTCGTGAACGAAAAACATTAGAATCCGTCATTTCGACGGGTCCCGTAAATCTGGTTTCAAAAGTTAAATCCGAGTTTCTTATTTCGGACTAAGGGGCGTCGTAGTACATCGGAACAAGATTTTAGATATCGAGGCTCGCCGCTACGGGTCACGAATAACTCCGGCACAGGGTGCGGAGGATTAAGGACGAGTTCGCCAGGACGAACGCGGATCTCTGCGCACGGTTCGTATCTTGGTGAAAACAGTTCATTATCCAGGAAGGACCGTTCGTTCCGGGCAGGTGCAAAGTGGTGCATCAAAGGGGGATGAGTTTCATTCAGCTAGACGGGCTAAAACGGGGAAATTCATTTCCATTCGATATCCGGGTGACGGGAACAGTGCAGTCGGGCGATCGACCGTGCGCCTTGGGAACTGGAGATGTTCCCGCGCGTCGTTCCACACTGGTTATCATGATACTCGGCGATCCAGGAAATTATGCTTCTTCGACACAGAGAGGGAGAGAGATAGATAGGAGGGAGGGAGAGACTGCTTGGATTTCACCGGGATTCCATTCCGGGATAGCTGTCGCGTTGTTTTGCGTCTCGGCGGACCGTTGTCACCGTTCAACGGTATTTTCCTTCAAAATGGTGGCAGGCTCTGCGCGTCTGTTCCACGTTGATCCGGGCTTGCTGTTTCCTCGCGTCGCGAATGAATGAATGAATGAACGAATGAATGGTGATTCGCGACGCCTCGGCCCAGTTTAATTAAAGGATGCTAGAGAGACGTCTTGTCGAGTATCTCTCTCTCTCTCTCTCTCTCTCTCTCTGTCTCTCTTTCCGGAAGACGTGCGATGACAGCCGGCAAAGAGCCGGTAAATTAATTACTCGTCGCATTAACATCTCCAATTGCAAGTAGTCGGAATAAGTGGAAAATATTATACCGAAGGGGTTTAAAGTCTCTGGGACGCTCCTACCCGTGATATCTCGATTGCGAATAAGTTCGAGGAATTTTTTTCTATTTATTTATTCGAAGTCATGCGAACCGACCTGTTCGTGGATTGCTCGTCGGATTATCTGAACGATCTAATAACGTTGCAGCGAAACTGTCCGACACGGGGCAGGCGAGCGAATAAATTAATTAATAAGACGCAGCGAGGACACGTTTCGAAGAGAAGCAAATATAAATTATAAATTGCATTTAATCAAGACTCGTATTCCGTTTCTTTCAAGCATCGCACAGATGGCTTTGAAACCGCGTCCCTTCCCCCAAACCCCCCACCATCCCCCGTGGACGACGTAATCTACTAGGGCGGCAGAGCCGAGCGACAAATGCGAAAGAATGTTCGAAATTTCGCCGACAGCTTTCGGGAGCAGCACGGCGTCTTCGCGGCGAGCCCGGCCTCCGACTTCCGACTTCCGGCGGGGCATGATTTATGAAAAGAATAGCGGCGCGGCGGCGGCGGCGGCGGCGGCGGCCGTTTTCATTAGCGAGCCCCGTTTAATTATAAGCCGGGACCGGGGCCGCGGAATTCCGCTCGCCGGTCTGCTTTTCGACAGCGTCGTCGCACGGCTTCGTTTCATTCGCGACATCTCGCGCGCGTCTTTCCCTCTTTTCTTCCGCGCGGAACGGACCAGAGCGAAGCGGAGCGGTGCGACGACTCGACGCGTTTTAATTAATTTCGAGTTCCCGCGCGACACGCAACCGTACTTGCTTCTCTCTCTCTCTCTCTCAATTTCTTTTTCTCTCTTGCTGCCTGTCTTGAATTGTCGGACGTTCCAGCCACGTTTATGACAAGCTTGAACTGTTTACTGTCATTTTCTGGACGTTTGTTTAACGCTTTTGGCTCTGACTTTTTTTCAAGCCTGTGCGGTGCAAGGTGTCCCCCCGTTTCTATTTTACAACTTGCTACAACACTGCGGTGGATGATTAAATTATTAGGGCCACAGTACGGTGTGTGTACAGTGTGTGAAGTAGTAGAACTGTAGAGTAGGAGAATAGTAGAAGAATAGAGTAGTTTGGATAGTCGAGTGTGTAGAGCAGTGAAGTAATAAAGTAGTAAAGACAGGTACATTAGTAGAGTAGTGCAGTAGTAGAGTAGTAAGATAATAGAGTAGTGAAGTAGTACAGTAGTAAAATAGTAGAGTAGTAAAATGGTAGAGTAGCACAGTAGTAGAGTAGTAAAAAGTAGAGTAGCACAGTAGTAGAGTAGTAAAAAGTAGAGTAGCACAGTAGTAGAGTAGTAAAATAGTAGAGTAGCACAGTAGTAGAGTAGCACAGTAGTAGAGTAGCATAGTAGTAGAGTATTGGAATAGTAGACCAATAGAGTAGTGGAATAGTAGACTAGTAGAGTAGTAGAGTAGTAGAATAATAGAGTAGTAGAGTGCATCGAGTAGTAAAATAGTAGAGTAGTGAAGTAGTAGAGTAGTGAAGTAGTAGAGTGCATCGAGTAGTAAAATAGTAGAGTAGTGAAGTAGTAGAGTGCACAGAGTAGTAAAATAGTAGAGTAGTGAAGTAGTAGAGTAGTAGAATAGTATAGTAGTGTAGTAGAAGAGTAGTAGAATGGTAGAGTAGTGAAGTAGAAGAAAATAGTAGAGCAGTAGACTGTATACAGTAGTTTTTACTGGAGCGCGTTCGCGGCTCGGCCACCTCAGCCGAAACACAAAGACTACAACTTTCTTTCCGGAACAATAATAATCAATCTTCCGTTAAGTAGACTCCACCGTGTTAGAGAAAGTTCCCTGACCAACGCAAAGTAAAATCAAGACGAACAGTACATCCCGCAACAGCGTACCAGCGAACGATTAAGTATCGCGCGGATACGTTTCCCTCCGAAAGTTCCGAGACCGGATTAAAATTGCATAGAGTGTTTCCCGATTGTCTTTCTCAAACCTGTGTAACCAGCAGGTGATTAATTGACCGAGATTACCACAATGTAAAGTCGCGTTCACGTTACCGTGGAATGGCGCATTGATTGGAGCACCGGTACTAACCTGTGTAACCTATGTTTACCTAATAATGCTTGTCAACACGGTTATTATTAGAGAATTATTGTTGGCGAATTAGCCGAACGTACATAGGCACTGCAAATAGCCAGTTCAGTGTATAATGAAAGCATAGCGGCGGCTGGACGAAGACGCATGATCGAAGACGTCTCGCTATAAGGGTAATATTATCGCGTGCATGATGGAACGCGTGCTGGATTAATTCACTTTGCTAATTCACCGATGACCGCTCTGTTAACCATGTGTTTATACTTGTGGTGGGGGGATCATAATATAATTTTAATAAATCTCTCGTCCGTTTAGCTCTTCGCGCTACCATCTTGTAGCAGGTACTCGTCATATATTACCTAGAGCAAAACCTCGATAATGGATCACGATCCTGAGTAGCAGAGCTGCATTATAAAACAGGTAGGCTAGGTGGAGTCTAAGTTATACTAAACTTTTCAAATTTATACAGAAACAGTATACGTTTCGACCACCGCGTAATCGACAAAATTTCTTCACCAATCTAGACGATCAATTCTTCCTACAAACTAAATCAACTGTCACTAGGATCTATATTCTCGTGTTAACGTGATCGCAGGGGCAGGACACCGCTCGACAGTATCCTTTTCGTAAAATTTCACCGAAAAAATGATAAACAACGTGTACACCGGACACTCGGAAAATCGTTCAATTTATCCAGCGCACCGGCGCAACTTTTCCACGAGTTAACACCTCCCCCGGTGGGCACCAGCGGGGTCTTATGCGTTCCACCGCGCGCGCGCGCGCGCACTATACTCCAATGCCCAGATTCCATTCGCGTAACAGCGTGAAACGCTCGCGGCTTGTCGTTCCGCGATCCAATCCCCCGAAGCGTTTCGCTGCATCAACAAGCCCGAAATAAAATTAATTTCAGCAACGAGCGGGGCTTAAAGTCGTCCGCTCGAGAGCTGCGGCCTGGGACCGACCGCTCGGGATGCGAGAGTACCGAGAACGAGCGTACACACACACACACACACAGAGAGACACACACAGAACCACCGTCACAGATAACTGGGGCACTGGCACGTCCGTGTGGCGATAGCCGCGGGGCCGAAATTTCCCCTCGGTTTCTGAACGGCGGCGAAACCGGTGCATTTCCGCAATTCAATCCGCTGTCAATCCTTTAAACCCTTCGCGAAGGGAAAATACGCGCGCGGCTTCACGGGGGGTGCGGCCGAGCCTAATACATAAATCCAAAGGATGAGAGAGAGAGAGAGAGAGGGAGAGAAGCGAGATCTTGCTCTCGGTATTAATTTTCAGGCGGGTGCACGCGGTGTCGGCGGTCGGGCCGGGGTCGGGCTTCGAGGCTGGCTGGCACTGCGGAGGCTCTGAAGGCGCTTCAGCGGCGCGGATGTTAGTTTAGCCGAAATATTTCAGCCGGACGTGCACCGTACCGAGCCACTTCCGGCGCGAGCCTGCAACGACCGTCCGAGCGGAATACACCGTATTTTCGTCTGGCCCGTGACCGCTGCGAGACCAACCCACCCCCAGCCCCCACCCCATATACTCGATTAACGTTGAAACGAACAAAGCTTCGGACGATGCGCGGCCGCGCGAGTAGCCAACACCGTCCAACAGCGCTGCGTGGCGCCGCCCGGACGTCTCGTTAATCGTCCGCGTTAATAATGCGCCCGCACGCTTCGGCGAGCTTTGAATGCGCCCACCAACAACAACGCTTAACGCGCGGCACAGACACCCGGCCCGACAATGTTATACCCGGGACCAAACACCGCCGACTCCATGGACCAGATACAGGACTTGACGGTAATCGCGAGGGACATCGGGCACGGGGACGTTGCAACCCTGATGCAACGATGCTATGCTCGCCCAGCGGACGAGACTTGGCTGCGAAATTTTCCTGCTTTCGGGGACCGATCCGCCAGGCTTGCGAATTCTGTGAATTCTTCTTCGCTGTTTTATTTCGATACAAGGCGACTCGCTTCGAAACGAGAAAATCGCCCTTTGCTTCTCTTGAAATTGTTACCCCTGCTGAAGGTATCGCGCCAGTGATACAAAGTATGAATGATCGTACAGAATTAAGTGTTTCAAGCATGCTGAGTGTTTGATTTTTGTATCATTTGTAAAATGTATAGTGTCATTTAAAGAAGTAAAAGTGAAATTCTTCCCTTGGAATTATTACCGCTGCTGAAGGTATGGCGCCAGTGATATAAAGTATGAATGAACATACAGAATTAAGTGTTTCAAGTATGCTGAGTGTTTGATTTTTGTATTATTTGTAAAATGTATAATGCCCTTTAAAAAAGTAAAAGTGACTGTTTCCTTCGAAATTATTACAGCTGCTGACGGTATGGCGCCAGTGATATAAAGTATGAATGACCATACAGAATTAAGTGTTTCGTAGAAATGTTTCTGTTCGTTGAGATACGTTTAGCTCGTCAATTTTGTATAATTTGCAAAAAGTATAGCATTCCATTTAAAGAAGCAAAAGTGAGTTTGACGAGAGCAGAACTTTTTTACAAATTCGTGATATTACAATTTGCAGTCGATTGCGAGCTAATAAATTGTTGCTCGTAACGTTCATTCGTCCGACGAGGATCCAGTTACAGTACATTCGGATATTGTTAGTACGGAAAACGAGATCCTGCCGCATTAATGTATCCATTTAAAACGCGCACTTCGGGTAGCTTGCGAGTATCAGCTCGACCAGAATAACAACGGTCCATTAATCAGTTCGCCAGGCTCCGCTCACGGGGATCGTCCGCGTGGCTGACGTCCGCTTAATCGCCGACGTTGTTAACGGCAAAGGATTAGGATGTTAGACAACGGGAATCGCCGTAGCCGGCCACGCCTTCGATGCATAATAACCCCGCAACAGCAATAATAACCATCCAGCGTTGATTTAATCGTACCGAACACGTTTCACCCCCGCAACTATTATTTATCGAAAGATGTTACCCCTTTGCCCCTTGGCTCGCGATTAGCCCCGCAATAACCAGAGTGGCCGCCATTGATTTCACACCAGTTTCACTCGGCTCGAAAATGGGGAACATAAAGATTCGTATCCTGCGTTGCATGCAGCATTAGGCTGCGGCACCGACACGTCAGAACACAACCAGTAAATTTTTTCCTCTGCGAATGGTTGCACCGTACGCGTTTCTTTCTTCGAGAAATCGCATGAACTCGTTAGACCACATTGATCGCACGACCGATTGCGTACGAATCAGGGATTCCAAAGATTGCAAGTATTTTTTCAGAGAAACGAGGATGATTTAACTGATTAGAGGTATACACCGTGCAATCAAATTATTACAGCCGCTTCACTACGGGTTTATTCGACGTAACAAAATGGCTGTCTCAATTTTCATTAGAGCTATTTCAACAGTTCATTCATACTCGTGGCTCTAATTATTACCCTCTACATTCTTCCCTACTAAATGTTGATATTCTGAACTGCTCACAGAATCATTGGCTGACACACAAAAGGTATACATTTTCTTCCTCCAGCAAAATTAACCCTTAGTTTGTATTTAAGAAATTACTAAACATTTCAGTACTCTACGAGTGAATTGCACCATTTTCGTATGCATAGTATGAAAAAATATATATGGAAGGGAAATATTCTAGATCGGAAGAAATGTTTCGTTTTCGAACTAAAATGGCTTCGATAAACAAATATAATTACAAACAATCTGGTCAATTAGTCTGGTCAAAAGTCTAACGAAACAAATTCGGCGAGGGGTAGTTTGCCCCCGTGCCGAGAGAATGCGGTAAATAAAAGAGAGAAATTGTTGTTGATTCGGTGGAATGTTAATTTCGCTGGCATTTAGGTTTCCGGATGATTGTGCATTTGATAGGGCTGGACGTGGCTCATCGACACGCTGTATACGTGTCGTTCAAGTAAAAGCGGAGCCGGTTGACGGAGCGTTTCGAAAATAAAAGGGAGAGGAGAAACGAAGAGTGATGGATCGGCTCGCGATCGCGTTCGAGTCACGATTTTTCGCGCTCTGTTTTTATCGGCTTGTTACCCTTTTATGATACGTAGTTCCTCGATGGCCGCGCGCGCGGCACGCGCAATAAAACGCGCAACCGTCGCCTCGAAGATCGATCCGACGCGACTGTCGATAAGCCGAGCGTATCATCCCCGGGACCGCAAAAATTTTCGCCCCTCCCCTCCCCACCCCACGAGATCATGACCGAATAAAACGAAAATTCTATTTCGAGCTGTGACCTGCCGCGTGAAAACTCTTCCCTTTGAATTTCCTGAGCACCAAGACGAGAAAAATTTCTCTCTCTCTCTCTCTCTCATGCTGGGAATCATGTGTCACACAGTCGGTCACCTGCGATTATAGCCATTAAACAGGATATCGAGTTTTTGTTCACGAAAATCGGGGGAAGTAGCGCAAATGTAATATAAAAATTATCGCGACTGCCATTTTGGAAGTTTACTCGAATGTCTTCAGAGAATATTTGTCTCATAGAAATCTAATTCGAGTTTTTGCTCGACAGGGTGCAATATAGGCGCCATTTTTTCCGATTGCACCGATTGTTTGAAGTTCACGAGAACAAATGCAAATATTTACAAATTTGACGCAACTACGGAGGATATTTAATTTGATAGGAATTCGTATCGCTTTACGTTATCACGGTTGCCTATAGAGATCTGTGATCCTCTCACACAGAACAAGCATCAAAATGATCCGATCATTGGATCCATCTACTTGATGGAAAGTGAGGAGCTGGAAGCTGAATGGTATGATTTCGAAAATCATCGATTGGCTAGCCAGCTTCTAATCACCATGGTTACAGTATTCGATCAACTATTCCGCCCTTCCGGGCGCGTGTCGTGTACACAGAAGTTTGTAAACCCGCGAATCTTAATTGAATAACTAACATTCAGTTTAATAATCATTCGAAACTTGTAATGAATTAGCATTAACCGCTTCTGTTTTAAATTGATTGACGGGCGCGGTCGATAAGCCGTCCAAGGCAATCATTTTCGTGAAATGTTTAAATATCGTGCGTGCGGTTAATGCACGGAATGCAGTTTGAATTTATTACGTGGCATACATAGGTCATTTCGCGAATTTTGTTTAATATAACAACAGCTTGAAATCTTTAAAATATAATTTTTCACGCTATTGTTTCTTCGATAATTATAGGAATTTGACTGAAAAGTTTCCGACAGCTTAGAAATTGATAATTTTGCATTCCATTCATTATAGCCTCGTGGGATTATATTATCTTGGCAGTACTGATTATTATTTCAGATTTTGGAATGAAACTCTCTTGGGTCGTTCAATATACATGCTGCGGTAAATAAATCTCCCGGATTTGTATCTGGCATTGTTAGTACATTGCTAAACTGAGGGTGGTTGCGGTTTTTCGATATCAAAATCCATGCCGTTCTGAGTAGCCATCATGGTTTGCACAATTCAAAGTAGATTCATTATTGAAACGATTCGTCGAACCAACAATTCGAACATTCAAACTTGCTAGACGCCTAAAAAATTGATTTATTTCCACCACAAATACAATTTCTGGAATTCAAATATTCATAAATCTCCTAAAAATGCGTACCCAAAATGAGGATTAACCGTTTCGCTGGCACGATCTTTAATTACCGATTTTACAGTTAGAAATTTCCCATCGAAATTCCAATTTTCTAGTTTAATACGTTCCCCGGCATCGTCACGCGTGTTCCACGATCGCCACTTTGTGTTTCGCGTAAAGAGAGTCAAATTAATTTTGCGCACGTCGTTGCTTAAAAT
Source organism: Halictus ligatus (assembly GCA_028454255.1). Taxonomy (NCBI): domain Eukaryota; kingdom Metazoa; phylum Arthropoda; class Insecta; order Hymenoptera; family Halictidae; genus Halictus; species Halictus ligatus. Next base: position 10,585,814 of record CM052142.1, read on the forward strand.
TGCACCGCACAGCAGGATACTTGCAGAATTTCCAGCTTTTTGTGACAATATTGTTGTTATATGTCACGAGAGGATTGCATTTACTAGAATGTTATAACTAAACTGCGGAGATTTCGCATTTACAATGTGCGCATGAAATTAAAAACACAGATCAAAAGAGATCTAGAATGTTGACATATTTCAACTTGTTAAGGTTAATGAAGCCGGAAACAAATTTCCTCGACTTCTGTGTCTCGCGAGAAACTTTTTATTACTAGTCTGTTTAACATTTAAAGTGTGATAATGCTACCAAAAATATCCAATTATATTTGAAAGAGCCTACAGCATAGTCCTACATAATAATAACCCACATAAATTTCATGCTTAAGGTAGAAAAAATTCTAAAACTCGAAAATACGATCTTATCCTGAAAATTAAATTCCCTGAAAAAGAGATGACGGAATTGTCATGTGATTTTTTAATTCAAGGTTACCTCGAGGTTGTAATATGCGTTATTGAACTCTTAGAGTTGTGACAAGTACACACAACTATTCTTAAAATGAAGGTGACCTTGAATTTTCATAGAAACTAAACACTTTTCCAGCTGGAGCTTGCCGAACGTAGAAAACTGATCACCTCGTGTTCGAATCGTTTTCCGGGAATCCGTAAAAAGTCAGGAGCACTAAATTTTGATCGAGCCGTTCTGAGAATCGTCCATTGGAGAATCGACACAGTGAACTGTGTGCTACATTTCAGTCGTTCGCTAAATCTTCGAATCCAGGGTCGGCCGGTGCATGTTTAATACCGGTTGACATCGTGCGAGAACGAAGCCGAATGATCTATTATCATCTGGCCTTGTTGCTGCAGCCCCCGGATCGTCGGGTTTACCGTATCAATTATGCCGGCACTTTGCCGGGTAAATTATGAACGGCCGGTTTGCGTTGCGCGCGAACCCGGTTGGCTCGTGAATTTTCCAACGGGCCGTTTTTCACCGTCGGCCCGAGACACGGCGAATAAATCAGGAAGGTCAGAGGGGGTTGGGGGGGAAGTCGCGTCGGGGACAGGCGACGGGAAACCGTCGCTTGACCTTCCGTCGCTTGGCCGCAACGCGACCTTGCCGGCTAGAATGACGCGACCCTACGGAATATTTCATCGCGGCTTCTACCTGATACCTACCCCTAGATCCATCCCTCCGACCTTCCCTACGCGAGCCGAATGAAATCTTTACCTGTTCGGAGGACCGGAACTCGTCCCGACGACTTTCGCGCTGCTCCTCTTCCTCTGCTTGATGGATGGCGCACCCACCTCCAATCTTTCCAGCATTTTTCCGTTCCTCTTCAGCGTTTAACGGCTCGAGCCCTTCGCTGCTGGCTTTGTCACCGACGAGTGACATTGTTTTTACACCTGTAATGTCTGTATCGTGATCGAATGTTTAAACGGCATTCTAGAAGGGAAACTTTCGAAACTGACGAAATTTTATGCGCCCGACGAGGCAACGTATATTGAACGGTTAGGCGCTAGATTAGGTGGTTGGCGCGACACTGACGAACTTCATCTTACGGTATATTACCAATTTACCCTCCCCGAGCTGCTTCATTAGGTCTCCGGACGGGGGAGCCTACCGAACCATTTTTTCCTCCGGCTGTTCTCGACGAAACAGTCTCCGGACGGTTGATAATTTTCTATTTTTACATTTTCGAAAACCCCGAATTCGACAACCCGAAAGAGAAGAAAACTGTTTAAACATTTGACCGATCGATATCCGGTCGTGAACGCGCGAACATCCCCCAATTCAATAATAATTTCACCCGCGTATCGTTACAATTTCTCCAGCGAGATTAACCCCCGCTGATTACGTCGAATCCTCCCCATCATCCCGCCATTCATCGAGGCCCCCCGGCCCCGCTCCGCTCCGCCCCGCCACCGTCCATCTTTCGCCGTGGTCCCTCTATTTCATTAAGCTTTAAATGACCTCTCTTAATTACTTATCGATCGCGCAATAGGATCAGTCACGACGATTACGTTTTAGCCGGTACCGTTCTTCAGGATCAACCGGGACTGCGCGAGGACTTTCTTATTTGTGTTGCGCTTTATCGAGCCGCTTGCCCGCCCGCGCTTTAATCCCGAACGGCTCTGGATAATTAAAGAAGATTTTTCAGCGGGTAAGAGCCCGGCCCGAGGGTCCCGTGTCGCTTCAAGAAACGCAAAACCCGAGTTCCGTCTGAACCGTTTACCCTGCGTCGACTTCGCTCGCGCAATTTAGTCCTCGCCCAGGAATTTTCTCTTCGGATTTTCCCTCTCCCTCTCTCTCTCTCTCTCTCTCTATTCTACACGGAGAGAAACTCTGGTAGCGAATCGGCGATTTGCTGGATACGCGGTGATTTGAATTCCCGCGGGATGGCCGAGCACGGCGGAGCAGGATTGTCTCTTTCGCTCCGGAACTTCTGCTAGAACTCAATTTTGTGGTTCCGAGAATTTTCGTGGGAGCACCGCGGAATATTCCTTATCGGTGTAAAAGGGCACGGGCTCTGACCGAGGTGGTCTGCCCGCGATACTGCTGTACCCGCAGATTTCGAGAAAACTGCATAATTGAGACTTCGTGGGCGGGGGCTCTCTCCGCGAATATGGCGAACATCCCCCACCCAACCCCCAACGTTCGTCGGAACTAATCTCTGTTTTAGAGAGTCTAAGCGACCGGTCCTCGGATTTCGCCGTGTCGCACAGGAACACCCACGTGTCATCCGGACGCGTACAAGACCCTAACCCAATTCTACTTCCATTACTCCGTTGACATTCTCGGACCCTCGGCTGCTCCCGAACACCGTCCTCTAATAATCCCGCAGATACCAAGACGCGGCCGTTCCACCAGGAGGACGAGACATACTCTTTTCCGTGGTGAACTGCGGGACCGTAGGACAGGTGTATTTAACCTACGCTCATCACTATTCCGTGACGAACCGACCGGGAAAATGACTCCGTTAAACTGCTCCGGGAGCGTCGGGGGTGAACCGTGGAATTAGGGTAGCTGGAACTGTGCCCTCGATTCAAGGTCTTTCGAAGGTCACATTTTACTACATTCTATTTTCTTTCGTGCGATGTAATAGCTAACTAAGATACTGACCACGGAATGCCATTCAAATTGTATTTACATCTTTTCACAAATTAAAAAAAAATATTGCTAGGCTCACCCTCGAATGGAACACAGTATAATTATGTCATTAAAGCTCCGCATATTCTCTTCGCAATAAGGAATATAGTGGACGAGTTTGTAAATTCAGATATATGCAATCGGAAGACGGTGGTACAACTTTTAAGTGGAAAAACGTACGAATGGTCATCCTAGAATATAATTCGCTTGGTGTCCTATATTAATCGAATTATTAGAACCACTTGTTTAAATTAACGAGTTTACAATAGTTTTTGTAAGCTCAGCTACACTTTTTACAATTTTCCTAGTCAACATTCTCCATTATACGGTTTTAATAATTTCATGGCTTATCGAATGCGTTAACCGTGTAACGCCGTTTCGAAGTTTTCGCGAATTTTTGCACGGGGCTCGGTGGTTTTGTTTTCCAGGTCTTTTCTATCGGGATAGCGTTTGGCCGGAAGTCCCGGTGGGACTCTCCTGGCATTAATAAATATGTCCGTCTACTTCGCTGGCCCATCTCTTATTGCTCGGCGAAGTGCTCGGGTAAGAACGGCGTGGCCCGGGAGAAAAAGCTTGAAGCGAGGAATGTCAATAAGGGAACGGGAACCAGACAAACGGGAACGTCGAAGTTGCCGTGAAAAATAGGGAATGTTCGACGCCGGAATAATCGCGAATGAGGCGCCGCGACGGTGGAGCTTGAAACGCCGACGACGCGAGCGGAGAGCGAAGTAACCGAAGAAAGAAGATCATTCACTTTCTAGGGTAATAATAAGTCAACAGAAACGCGCCGCAGAACTCTCCTGTTTTTTGAATCTGTTGACTGAGAAGATGATCTAGGTTACCGAGACATTCGTGTTTGCGGGATTGAGACCCTTAGGCTAACCGCAACGAGCTGCGGTTTTTGAGAAAAGATTTTTGCGGAGAACGATTGTGGACTTTGCTTGTTACACCGAAAAGAAGGAAACGAGAAAGACAAAGAAACGCTTGCGGGTATTTTTCCTCGTTTTTCTTTTTGTGAGTGCACAAACGCGAATTTGGGAAATTGAAAAACCTTTGGACTTGAAGAAAATGTTACGAAAAAATTGAGCTTTCTCAGGCAAGACCGTGGTTTCGAGAAAAAAGACTTTCGAATTTTGTCAGATATCCATTACAATTTAAATCTGTTATTCGATGTTTAATATTGAAAGCTGTGCACCTGTGACGACGATGGATAAAACGGTAAAAACACTAGATAAACTAAAGAAACGTTGTTATATTAATTACTTTGAACCTATTGAATTTATTAAGGCAGAAAACAAATATCGGTTTTGTTACAATTCGTTGCGATAGAAGTGGAAAATGTTTATTTTTCATAAAACTCGGTGGTCCGATAGTGTATATCAAACCAAACAAATTTATTTAATAATTCCCCGGTGAATGCAATTTCATAATGTCAATAGTTATAAAATAAACAACCACAAATCAGTCGTCCCGGCTAAAACGGAATTCGATAAAAATTTGTAAACGACTGAACTTGTTAACAGAATAGAACATGCATGCGCAAACAATTTAAATTCAATTATTAACCGCCGAAAGATTTTATTTTCCAGGTTTTCGCATCACTTGTACCAGTAGTTACATAACAGCCAATATATGTATACCCTCCACTGTTATCGATTGACAATTTTCAGTTATTTGTTGGCTTGATGCCGATTGCATACGTTTTTATTATGAAAAAATATTTTTTTTTTAATTTAGCTATGAAACTTGAAACGACTCATGTTCCTATAAAACTTTTCCCTCATTCACTGACAAAGTTCGGCTGTTGAAACCTGGGACACCCTGTACAGGGTGTACCAAAAGTAATGGTCATCCTAGGTGGACATTTGTCAAAGAAACTTGCCGCAAAACAATTTATAAATGTTGAATGAGAACTCTGTATCCAATGTTATATATACGAATACTAATACTAGATCAGAAAATACTAATTTAAAGTGTACTTACAGATTTTGCAGAATTATCCGTTTCTCCGTCGGATCCGCAACACACTATTACTGACTCACTCAAAACACGTCTGAATAATTTTTCCTGTCTTTCGGAGTGTACACTTCACAACGCACTTCACAAAATTGTAACAGTTAACGAGAAGATGTTGCTCCGACCACTATCAAAATAATACTGCGATTCTAACCGTATCGCACCCATGGACGTGTAGGGTCATAGCATAATAGGCAGGTCAGACGTCGAGGGTTTCTAACGCTAGACGCAAAAACAGGGTAATAAAATTCTGCGGACGGAATCGAAATTGGATACCGAGAATTGAACCTGTTTTCCCTTTTTTTTTTGTATCTGGCGTGTATAGACCCTCAGCATCTGGCCCGCCTAGAATAATCCGTAAACACGTCCGTGGGAGGGGAGCGGTTAAAGTCGCAGTATTATTTTGATTGTGGTCGGAGAAACATCTTCTCGTGTGCTGTCACGATTTCATAAAGTGCGTAGTGTTTAATAATTGTGTAAAAGTGTTTAATAATTGTGTGAATTGTTTAATAATTGTGTGGTGTGCCGGAAGACAGACAGAATTATTTGGACGTATTCACGTGAGTCAATAATAGTTCCGACGGAGGAGCAGATGATTCGGAAAAATTTGTAAGTGTGCTTTAATATTTTATAATGTACGATTCGTATTCGTGTGTACAACATTGGATGCGAGGTTTCAATTCAACATTTACAAATGTCCATCGATCTGTACCATTGCCTTTTATACCGCCCGTACAACACGAGAACAAGTTGATTCTGAACAAAATGAGCGTTTCGATTTTCTGCCATTTTCCCGGTGGGATTGTCTCGGTGTGGGTGGTCGGGCAATAGTTTGCTCGAGGAGGGGGACAGTTGCCAGTCGTCGACTCGTCCCGGAAACGGTGCACGAAGAAGCCGGAGGAAGAAAAACAGGAAAGAAGAATGTGCCATTGGGGGAGGGTTCCGCGCGAAGTCGTCTCGACTGTGACTAATTATAAGAATTACCGTGGCTCGGCCGGGGGGCCGGTGGGGAAACGAATACGGTAGAAAATTAGACGAAACAGCGATACGTTTAATCTGTAAGCAAAGAGGGCACTAAGGGTGCGGGGGCGTGACAAGGAGCCGGCGAAGATGTTGAACGAGGGTGCGCGCGAACCGAAAGGGGGTAGAAAAATAAAAGCCTGGCTCAAAGGAGCCCGGAACGAAGAGACGTTCCACCTTGAATTGTTCCCGGACTGGAAATCAATGACATTTAACAGCGAGGAGCGTGAAGAGGGTTGCCCGTGCTGCCGCGAGGGGACGAGAACTCCAAGAAATCGAAATAAAGCGAAACCTCTATTTAACTCGATTTCGCTTTGAAACAAAATATTCAATTCCATGATTAATACTTAATAAATCAATCCTCAATATCTGTTCAACAATTTTTAAAAATTAGAAGCTAATAGAGACAGCTGGAAATTTGGTCCTAGTTCGTCGAGTTCGATAGAAAATACAGAACATTTTAATAGACGTTATTAACCAGTTAACTGTGGAGTTTAATTTGCCGGCCCCGTTGAGCGTTCGTTCATTGGACAGTTCAGAAATGGCATGCGACGAGTAGGTGGACCGAGGCGGGTCTAAACGAGATCCCCTAGTCTCCGCCGGTCTCGGCCAGTTCCGCTTTAAAGATAACGAAGCGAGTTCTTTGCGGAATAAAGGTAGCTAACCGCCAGCGCGGCACCTGTCGAGTGTTTGTCGAGATTGTCTCTGGCAGAGCGACAGGTGGCTTCGTTTCCTCTTCTCCCTCTTCCCCTGCAACCCCCTGTGTCTACATTTCTCGCGGTATTACCCTCATCCGTCTTTTTCCCTCGCCTCTATCATCTTTCAACAGGCTCGTCCCCCCGGCTAGGCTTGAAAGAGAGAGAGTGAGAGAGAGAGAGAGAGAGGGGTGTGATTTAAAGCGTAAACTTAAATATTCCGGTCGGGGTGCACCGCGCGTCGTGCAAATAAATTCGATATTAATGGAGCCTCGGGTTTGGACCCTGGATCACCGGGAAAGAGCAAGTTTGCGCCGCGACTTCTGCCCTTAGGGCGGAATCAGGGTCGACCCCGCCGCGAGCCCTCGCCGTTTTTCTTTCAAACAGAAAAGAACCCGGCTGTCCGCTCGCGCAGGTGATTCATCACGGCTTCAGAAAGTTCAAGGTGAGATTCTTCTGCTGCAAACCTCGGTCCTCCCCCTTTACGCCGAGCTGATTGTCTTCCGGTTGATTGATAAACTCGAGGAGGTCGTACTCACCTGCGCGCCGGCCGCGTCTGTGTTTCAGTTGCGAAACTTCCGAAAATCAAGTGCCAAATTATTTAAATACTCGACAGAAGCTATATATATACGCCCCATTTAATTATTTTCCCCTTAACACGTTCACTTATTTGTCCAGTTTATAAAATGAATTTTTACGTTAATATATTCACCGTAATAAATTTTATCAGTATCTATGAAATGCAGGGAACTTGGAGGACTACTCAATACCATACATTTAATTTTTTTCAATTCTTATTTCATTGAATAACTTACTTTGATTTTACGGAACTTTTGAGGTTTCTAGTTTGGCAGTCAAAATGTTAAATTAGAATATAGAGTGATACTACCTGTGTGTGTGTGTTTAATAACGACGAGGAGCGTTTAATTTAAATATGTTTTCTAATTTGTCACGTAAGGGGACCGACAAAAGCTTTCCCGATTAACTTACGAATGTTCTACCGCATATCGTACCGACGAATGGCCATAATACCTATCATAGCGTGGATTACAGGTGTCCCATGTGACGTGAACGGAAAGTTATGCGAATTTAGCGAGGCACTCTGCGAGTTAATGGATGGAGCGATTCCTTCTATAATTGTAACTTCGCCGAAGTAGTTAAACAAATTAGAAGTTGTGCAAACGTTCGGGGTTTAATTGCAACGAAGACTAGTTACGTTAGAAGTCATTGATCGAGTTATAAAGTGAAACAGTCGTGCATGAACAAAAGACGAATGGTAGTACGCGAACAAAACGAGAAAAGAATAATTTCCGTATTGAAATCGCATGTGCATTTACTAAATAAGGTATTTAAAAAATTGTTAATCAAACAGTACATTACTTTATTCTGCTCAGTACTATTCGGTAACAGTCAGTCGTTTTTATCCAGTTTTCCAATTTTGTGTTTAACCCATTAGCGCCCGTTGTACTCGCTTGAGTATAGTATAACAAGATTATATTTGTTTGCTAAAATTTAAGAAGAAATTCTTGGCCGTTAATGGGTTAAACAAAAATTTCCATAAATACTCAAATTGTTTTTGCCAGAAATATTTGACAAAATTTCTTTCTGTGCGGCTCTCGCGACTAATCTGCAATCGTTATTGTTCTCCTATACTGTAAATGGAGTTTGACCAACGCTAAAAGGATAACGTGGAAACGAACGAAAGAGGAGAGGACAATAAATAGTTTCTGCGCCGGTATAGTAGAGATAATCGTTAATGGTTAAGCCAGATCGACTCTTCGAAAGTCCCGAAGAGAAATGGCGACTGTTGAAGCGTAACACGATGCTACCGTACATATACATAATCTCTGGCCCCTAGGTCGAGAGTATGCTATACGTCTTGTTCCGTTTGGTGGCCGGGCGTTCCAGCACTTTCAGAAATTCATGAATTTCTCGGGACACTTGGACAACGAGCAACCGGGCAAACACTCGGGAATCTCGATGACGATTTCTTTTAAAGTCATAAATTTCCCCCCTCCCCCGGCTCGAACTTTCCCTCGGAGGACAGCCCCGTGATTTGCCGACCAATAACGTAATACAAGACCTCCTTCTCCAACCAGAAGTCACAACCACGCCCCCATACATCAGTCCGTCCCACGAGTAATGCTTTCCTCTTGTTTATTGGTATTAAAATTGGTGTATCCTCGTTCATTTCCTACAATTCATAGAATTACGGATGACTTATGATTGACTCGTGGAGCTTCACTGAAATTATCCGATATTCCGTAATATTTCGGAACCAAAGCCCCAGCGAATTTCCAAACGGGTGATTTTATTAAACATTTTGGAATTTATAATTACAAACAAACGGCCCTCGATGCTCAAAGGAATACTTCCGGTGCAAAGGATTAAGATCAAAGAGAATATTTATATTCAAAGATCCGTCAGGCATCAAAGAGAACGTCTGATATTTAATATAATATTTCGTGTAGCTGTTTAAATTTTTTAAGACGCATCTTGGTGACATTGTGACAGGTGAATACATTACCTGAAGAAAGTCCGCAGCGTAGAGGTGACAGCAAGGTGAGAAGGAGGGAGGGTGTGGGGAGAGGTACGAAATAACAACTCCGATTAGAGAAAAATAAAGGAAGCTTTATTCTTTACATACCATAGCAGGCGATACGGGTCGATCGCGCGCCAAGGTCCCCGAGGACGTGACCCCGGTGACATTGCCGCGGCTGTCGACGGATATAAACGAATATCGGGAGGAAGATCGGGTAGACGTGGGGTCAGGTAATACGGCGAGTCGATAGTGGGTCTTTCCAGGGGTCGTATAGTACACACACTCGTCTCTCTGGTTACTGTCTCTGTCCGCGAACGCGTCACCATCGTTCTCCGTGTCACGAGGTCACGCCAGAATCGCGGCAAGTTTGTGGAGGTTCATGATAGTAGTCGCGTCGCCCGGTTGCAGCCTCAACGCCTCGCTGTACGCCGCCGCCGCCTGCTTGTATTTCCCGTTCAGGTGAAGAATCGCGCCCAGGTTCGTGTAGCTGCGTGCCTCGTTCGGCCTCAGACTGGCCGCGTGCCGGTACCAAACCTCCGCGTCCTCTAAACGATCCGCCTGGCGAAGGGCGGACGCTGCCGCCATCGACAGCTCGTAATCCGATCGGGAAAGCTCGGCCGCCCGGAGCTGCTCCTCGGCAGCCTCGGACAACCGACCCTGCGACGACAGGAACAGTCCTGAAACACCATCAAATTCCTCTAATTTACACCGCTAGTCTCAACTTGTGCCGTCAATCTTTCGTCTTTCGAATCCTCGCCTCGAAACCTCGATTTTTCGCATCCCCTCGCCGAGACGTGCAAGACCACGTGGTAAAATATGAAAAATTTCTGGGTTGCCGAGCTGAAGTTTAACCGGTCACGGACACTTTTAACGCGTTGACTGCTATATGTGGGTGACGGAATTGTTCGGCCAGGTTTTAAAATGAATTTTTACGTTAATATGTTAAGAAGAACTGGTCTTTGAATTTCGGTGTTTTCAACAGTTCTGAAATATGTAGAACTTTGTCAATTTGAGCATTTCCGCGCCGTTGAGTATTGACGTTTCGTTCGTGTGGATGCTCCGTTACCTTTCGGTGTAATTATTTATAACGTGTATCGGTTTTCGCGGGCAACAAATAAATTTTGATTGAAATGATATCCGATTTGAGAATTGTTATTAATATTTCGGTGTTTTTACAAACTGTTAGCACCGTCCGGCATAAATTTCAATTCGAAGCACGCCGATGAATGATACAAAGTTTTATGGATCTCGTGAAATTTAATTTTGAAAATTTGCAAGTGAAATTCGACATGGTACTTTGAAACTCGGATCATTATTTCTGCCGCAATCGTAGAAACCGTATACATTTTTCTTGCGCGGTATTATTATCAGATCCTATGAACACCCTCGAATAAAAATCGCATACATATTTACACATTCGCCGAGCGGCGTTTGAAGCCTGTAGTCGAGTTACACGATTAAGCATAAAACTTTGTAGATTTTGTCTCCGATTTCGACTGTAAAATAAATCTGCAACGCGACCCACGAAAAATCAATGTTCTTCAACGTTAACGATCGCGTGATGTTAGGATATCCATGATCTACTTGTTGGAATCCTCCCTCTTTTCTTCCCGTTAACGGGTTCTGCCCATTTAATATTCCGTGAAAGTTATTGTACATAAAGATCTTAACGTTGGAACTGCTCAGCAGACAACATAACCGGTTCTGTAGTTCCTTATCAAAATTATGGGAGTGCCTTTCTTGAAATATCGCGCGCCTTTTATTGCGCTATGTAAAGAAATAAAGCTCCCAGTTTATTATTTCCACCGAGAGCAGAGCTTCCTGTTCAAGAATAGTTGATGACTAATACAGAAATTTCCGTGTCCTGCAAAGAGACAGTGGCCAAGAAATATTTTTTAATACGGAATGTAATATCTAAAGCGTTTGCTATGTTGCAAAAAATTTGTCCAGGTTTTAAAATTAATTTTTACGATAATATATCAAGTCTACCAAATTTGATCAGGATCCGTATAATGCAAGAAAGTTGGAGGACTACTCTTCTTTCATCGAATAACTTACTTTGATTTTACGGAGCTTTTAAGGTTTCTAGTTTGCCAGTCAGAGTGTTAAGCAAGGGTTCATTTTCCATCGATTCGATCACTTTCCTCCACGTCTTGCAGTTTCGTCGCTGGGCGTATAAGCAAGCCGGCCGAAAAATTCGGGCAGCCCGCGGTCGAGGATGCCGACCATAAATCCCGCTGTGATATATCGCGTGACCTTCCGCGGGGGGCCACTGCCTAATGACGCGTGCCGCTAAGAGAGATAAACCGGGGTGGTTTTCGCCGGCGCCGCGGCCGAAAAATAGTACTTGACTCGGTGAGCTTTTTTTTCCCGGCGGTTGGATTCATCCTGTCCGCAAAGAATCGTGTGACTGATGTCGCGTTCCCGCGGACGCCGTGTGCGTCCGTGAAAAGACCGGACGGATCTTCGACGGCGGAGGGAAAACCGTGGAAAACCTCCTCCGGGGTGGCAAAGATCGAAAAAGGGGTTGGAGCCGCGGGGACGATGAGAGAAACTGGAACGGGTACGAATCGGGAGACGTCTCACTGGAATTTCAATACCCGTCGATCTTACTCCGGCTGATGGCTTGCCGCCATCTTCCATTCCCGGGCGGCTCTCTATCTTTTCCCGATTAGCCTGTCCCGGCCGTTTCAACATCCACTCTCATCCCCCGGGAAAATATTACAAGGGTATTTACGGAGGCTCCCGCGAATCGACGATTCTTTTATCTTCCTTATTAAACGACCCTCGACGAAATCTCCGGTCTGCCGCTATTATTTCGCCATCCCTCTCTCCGCCCCGGTCTTTCTCATCCCCCGAGTTTCTCCCCGCTACCGGTATATATCGGAGGGAATCTCTAATGTCCCCGCGAAATGCGCTAAGTTCCCGGGGAAACAATTATACCGATGTTACAATGGACCAAAGGATGAATCGGTCGACAGCCACTCCAATTTGCTCGGCAACGGCGAGGAGCGCCCTCGAGAGGTCGTATTTCATTGCTTTAATAATGAACGAGGCCCTCTTATCGTTTCGCGAGTCGCTATATAGATTTCGCCAGCAGGGGGACAGATATAGGGCGCCCGGAGAGAAAGGGAATCGCGGAACCGTGCCTCGTTCTCGGTTGTTCGCGTTCGATCGCGTTTCCTTTCTTCGCGAAAGTCGCACCCGATGGCCGACGAACCGTGATCGTAATTAGAGGAGCCGACACACGTTACACCTACCGTAATGATGGTGCACGCTCGAATCGTCCGGCGCCAGCCTGCGAGCCCTCAGGAACCATCTCTCGGCCTCCAGCACGCGACTCGACTGCGGAACAAAGCATAATCGGGGTGTTAATAACGGGAGATCAGCAGACGCTCATGCTTCCGTCGGGTTTCAACGGTTTTCGGTTTACGCTGATACATTGCAGTGATACGTTGCAGTGACTCCAACCGATATCGGCACACTCTTAAAAAGTCGAATAACACCGTCAATATTGGGCTGTACTACTTGAATCTTTTTGAGAAGTTGGAACGATTGGTTCGCTCGCATAACGTGAAGAAAATGTTTGCAACTTTTTTATGCGGGCTTGTATTGAACATTTAAAAAGTACGTTTTGCACATCTGTAATGCATATTTTTGCATATTTTTCGTGTTATACATACGAAAATGGTGCAATTGGCCCGTACAATATTGAAATGTTTAGTAATTTATTAAACACAAACAAATTTAACAATATAAAAAATATTTTGAATAATGGTATAGCAATTTCTAGTGGCGGCTCTCACAGTTGCCAGTCGAGTGCTAAGGGTTAACACGTGGGGGATCCAATTACCAGCTGAAAAATATTTAACCTTCCCCCACCGTTCGCGGTATTTTGCAAGAAAACGGATTCAGGAAGTTTCGCGCGGAGTCGGGAAAATTATTGACGTTGTCAGGCGACGCGACGCGTCGCGGCGCGGTCGTCTTCTCGAGCGTCTGATCCGTTGAATTTATTTGAACGTGATTGGGATCGCGAAACGTCGTCTCCGAGGAGTGCTCGCGCGTCGCAAACGAGAAAACGTATCGAGAGAGATCCTGCGCCGAGATCGAGTTCGATTCTTCCGATTTGACGGAGAGGAGAGAGAGAGAGGGAGAGAGAGAGAGAGGGGCGGAATTTCGATGGCGTTTCCCGGTGGCTGGCCGTGAGTTACGAAAACGAGACGACGACGAAAATTCATTCGCGCGACAACGCCGGCGACATTTATTGGTCAAACGTTCAATTACGCCCGGCGTCGTTTAACAGTATTGACTTTTCATTGACCGTTCCGTTCGACGCGTGACCCGCATTGTAATTCACGCGCGCGCAAGAACCTTCGGCTGGCTGGGGAACACACATAAGCCATACAGGGAGCCTGTAAGGAGGGTACGGTGACTCCAAAAAGTCCGGAAATTATTCTGCGTTAAGTGTTCCGGTCGGTTTCGAGGGATTTTTTGTCAGAAAGATACTTTTGCATTTTTTAAAAATGTTTTCGGTATATATGCAGGAAAGGGGCCAACTCCGATTTTTCTGAATTTTGGATATCCTCTAGAGGGGAAGGCGGTTGAAAAGTTATGGAAAAAAGAAAATCGTAATGTGTACACTTTAATAGTATTGAAGCAGTATTGAAGTTTCGCGGTAGAAGGGGGTGACTAGTGTCCTTGAGCCAAATTAAATGCAACTGTAGTAACCGGATGTGTACGGTTGCCAATATCCTCTGTGACAATGCCGATATTTCTTCTGTAATTGTTTCTGTAAAGTTCGGAATTATGTTCCATTCTTTTCACCCCCTTTTCGCGACTCTTTCTTATTTCTTCTTGTTTTCCTGCCAGGTTTCACGCTTATTGTACCGGGTCTGCCACGGGGAAAGGTTACAACATGCTCTCGCCGAAATTATTGCAACTATCGAGGTAAGTTTCTTTAATTGGAGGCTGTGAGACCTTCTTTGACGTGCAGGAGATTTGTTTTAATCGCTGGAGGTCAAAAGTTCTCAGACTTCAATTTACGAGGCTCTATTCGATTTGCGAGAGATTTTTAAAAATAATTATTGGAAAGACAGGGAGATAAAGTTTTTACAAATTAAATGCCGCAAGAGTTTATTTTTGTTCCTCTCGGGGTTTTTCGATTTTGAAAAGGTGTACTAATTTCGTTTTTGCTCAGGCTGCTCCCACTACATTATATCAAGTACAATTTTCCCAATATCTTTACAGTTTTGTATACTAGTAACGAAGGAAATTTCTTGAGGGACTTCTTTTTTTCTTTTACTTTTGAGTGTTGTCCGTAATTAAGCAGGGAAAACGGATTAAAAACTGATACTCCGATTTTTCCGTGTAATTACGCTGTCGGCAAAGATAAAACGTTGACACCAGCTACAAACTTTCCTTCGCTTTCAAATTTATCGGATGTCCATTGACAGTTTAATTTCGTTCAAGAGCCCTGCGGAGCCCGTTATCCAGCTGCGCCCTTCATCGACAAACCGAGATCAATTTATTAATCGAATAACGAGCGTTCCATACGACCGGTTGAATCCGAATTATTTTACAGTTGATAGCAATTTGTATCGGCGACGGGAACAAGTGTTAAATTACCAATTTAGCGATATTACCGGGGCGTGGACACGGGCGAGAACGCGCAATAATCAGTAGCGGAGCGCAAAATTGCGCAGACAATTAAATCAGGTCCGAGTTTCGAGCTCGGAAAAATGAACGATTTAAAAGCGTCGCGGCGTCCCGTTGGAAATAAAAATGGCGGTGATCGATAAGCAGTATCGCGTGTGCGCGCGAACGTGATTCTTCGGTGGGACGGAAACGCGTTGCGTTTACGAGTCTAATTGATCGCGAGATATTGGCAGCCGTAGGGGCGAGGGTGGGAAGACGCGAGTTCGTTTTGTCGAAACGGGACACGTACGGGGGAAGCATCGCTTGTCCCGAATCTCTCTCGGCTCAGTGAGCGTAATCGTCGGTCGTGTTAGATATGTTTTCAGGAGAAATACCGGTTTCCGGTCAACGATTGGCCGCTCCGGAACACGGAACGGTCAGTGGATCGAGCGGAATCAGCTTAACTGCAGGCTGTTTCCCGTCGGCGCGGCGGTTCCCTTTAAGTGATGTGGATCAGCCGATTCCCCGGCCTATCTATCGTTCAATCCACATCGCCGGGCCGCGCCGCGCCGCGCCAAAATAGTACTAACTACTTACGTGCCGAATCGAACGTTTGCTAAGTGATGTGGGTCGCTACGTGGTCAGACTGGCTGATCCCTGCTGCCTGCAATCCCGGTGATCGCTTAAGGGCTACAGGCACTATCCGAAAGGTATAGCCGGATAAGATGATTAAGAATGCCGTTGGAGCAGATCGAAAGACTAATGGACCATTCGATAGGTAATCGAGGAAAAGCGTTTAAAATTTTAACCCTATATCTCTCTACCAGGAGGGTAGGAAAAGGTTTGCCCTATTTTCCCTATTCAGTCACATGACAAAATTCCGAAAAAAATCTGGTAGGTGTCAAACACTTGGATACAGATGCTGTAATTAATTCGGATTTTTAGGTAGAACATCCTGGGTAGGACATAATTATAAAGAGTCAAGAACCTCAGAAAAATAAATGCAGATTTTCCATTGAATTCGCTGGTCCCCGCAGCGACGCAAGATTCTTCACCCTCCCGAAAATCCCGACCGTTATTTCTCGTTAGATCGTCCGGCAAAAGTTTCTCGGTGTTCGAAAATTGTCTGCGGAAAAATCGAAGGGTGAAGAGACGAAATGACGGCGGGGCTGGGCGGAGACGACCCGTCTCGCGGGGTGGCGTGTGAAATACTGTTTCGCAAAGGGGAGTTCTCGCGTCTTCGGTCGGTGATCGAGGAACCCGAGCGGATCCATCGTGGCGTTCCCGTTTCCGTCATGTGACCCGTGATCCTCCGCTCGCGAAATTTGGTAAGCGTCGAAACGATATCGGTCGGGCCGCGGTGAACTTCCGGAAACTGGACCCTTTACCCCGATGAAAGAGAACCGATCGAAAACTGGTAACTACTTACGTTTCGGGCCAAAAGTTTCCCGTAAGTGATGTGGGCCGGCACGTGGTCAGGCTGGCTGGCCAAACTCGCCTGGAACCACCTCTCAGCTTCCGCGTACTGTTGCAGCCTCAAAAGAGTTTCCCCCAGCAGGTTGTAAACGCTCTGCAAAACAAGGTCGAGCGTCAGCCTCCGCGCGGCCACCCTTCGCGTTCCCCACCTTCGCTAATTATTACCGAACAGAGGCAGTCGGATGCGGTGTCAAGGTCAACCTCCCGAATAAATTACCTCGTCGTTTTCCAATTCGCTTCCTTTTCGAGTTATTAACGAAAAACACGGACCAGTACACCCTGAAAATTTCATCGAAATTGGTCGATTGGTTTGCGAGTTGTGGACGATTGAAAGTGGGCCAATCAGATCGCGGCAGTAGCGGACGGACTTCGGCTCTGATTGGTCCATCTTCAATCGTTTATAACTCGTAAACCAATCGAGCAATTTCCATGAAATTTTCAGCATGTACAAAATTCTTTTACGAAGAATTGCGAGCTAGTGCGTCTATGAAATTCGTAATAAAATCGTTAGGTTAGGATACCGAGCTTGACATTTGAAGGTCATCGAGTTGGGTGTGGCGTGCCTCTTTGTAACTAATTAAGCCCAGCTTTTCTTAATGTAGGAACGCGCGGCCTGAAGTGTCGTGTCGCGTCGCGTCGCGTCGCGGGTATCTGTCTGAAGACAAGCGTCGGAATTTCCTTAATTTATTCCGATGGAAACGGAACTTGCTTGCTTTCCTTACCACCTTTCCGTGACAGAAACGCGGATTAGTTTAGGGAGTTTGTCGCTGACTACCTGCGGTTGCGTTCCCTCGCCGTGCACATTCCCCCCCTCCGTAAAATTATAATTCGCTTGTCCGCCTTTCTTCGTCAACAAAAGAAAGATGCTCTGCCCTCCCGAAACTGATTATCAATGTTTTCGAGTCCCAAGTAACAATTTGCTCCAACATCGTCAAATACGATTTTCCGTCAAACGAATCAAGATCAACCATTTCGGATTGTTTGTTTCAAAGTTGCTTTGACTGAATTTTAACCGTAGGAATGTCTAGTGTTAAACTAACGAAAATCATTGTTACTTTTAGTTTCTTCCGAGTGATATCGGTCGAAATATTCCTTTCGAATTTTTTGTAGTATACTCTGATTTACGATAGTATAAATGCATAACGGAGGCACGACAACTCGATTAGACTCGTCGAAGAGTTTCAAACTAAACTTCATGCTCCCACGTCGGTCGACTCGGTGGCGGGATTAGGATGCATGCGATTTTATCATCAAGCGCAAACAGAATCCTATTTGAATAAATTCATTATCATCTTATCTCGGTTGCTGCCAGCGAGCCTAGAATTTCTCCGCGTTAAAACAAACCGACAAAAAGAAAGAAAAAGAAAAAAGAAAAGAAGAAGAACAGTTTTAAAAAACAGACACTTCGTTTCTCCGGTCAGAGCAAGCCGCAGCAAGGAACCTCAGACCCGCGCGACGCATATTAAAATGCAAATGGCTTAACACTTTTTTCTCTGCATCTCGGTAGGGTATCTCGCGCTGCGAAAGCCGCAGTTGCTTAAAAGGAATCCGCCTGAATATTACAACATAGAAACGGAAAAAATTCCACATAAGCCTCGTGGCCAGGATCAAGGTCTACATTCAGTTAATACCTCTCTCTCTGGTAGTCTTCCTCCTTGCTACACTTTTTCTCAGGATTTAATTTAAATAAGATTTCATCGAACGAGATATTTTTTCGTCACTAATCCCGAAGTGTTACAGATTTCTTTCGATATAGTTCCTATTCGGCTTGACATTGTTCTTAAGGAGCTGCAACAATTTTCGCCCGGATTCCGCGCGGCAATTAATATCTTTTTGGCCGGTACAATAAATCGGGAAGGGAGAAGGTAATTGGCTGGCGAGAATCGGGAGGGGATCAGTTTCGGAAGTTTTCTGATTTTCGGGACCGACGGGTGTCTCTAATGGCCGGCGAAACTCGGCTGGGATCACACGGACACGTACGCGAGGCGACGCGACGCTTTCGGGCGAGAGGGGTGGCAGAGCGGGGGCGTATAGACGCGAACAAGATGGGAACACAAACGACTCGGAGCGTTACGGGACGACTAACACCGAAAAGCTTCTTTCCGAGCTCGCCCTCGCGTCTCGGAGTTGTAGGCTAAAACTTTTATGATTTTGTTCGTGCCGGGTGTGCCGCCCCGGATACGAGAGAGAGAGAGAGAGAGAACCGGAGGAAAAGTAAAGCGAGAAGGTGGACCGGCCCGAAGAGGGAGCACAGAAGAGGGGGCCCGGGGAATGGCCGGAGAAGTCTTCTCTCGCGGCCGGAGAAGACAAATGGCGGCGAGCGTCGGGATCGGAAAACGAGGTCGACTATCCAACTGACTCCGTCGGAGCCGATTGCCCCCCGTGATTCCCACGGATCCCGCTTCCGGCCAAATACTTTCCGTAACCGATCGATCTGTAATCTGTATCAGCCCCGCGACGAACCCCGGGATTCATAAGAATTCGATCAACGACGCGACGGGGCGCCCCGCGTGATTTATCGCTCACCACTTTTTCGCAGTGATCGCCGGTCGAGAGTGTTCCCGCTCTCTGTATACGGACACAATTATTCTGTTTGCCCGCGATATCTAGATCAGTCCCTTGTCATTTTTCTCGATTCTTGAATATTGTAACATCGACACCCGAAGCAAGGTCACTCTTGAATTTAGTTAGTCAGTACTTGTAATGAACTGTGGCATTGATTCAATACAGTCCACTCCTAAAGATATTGAAAAGAGTGAGTTCAACTATATCATGTGATAGAGAATGCGCACACAACACCCCTAGTCGATTGTCTAGCTTCTGCCCTAGTTCTACTCCCCTTGGTTCCCTCCCTAGATCCTGCCCTACTAGCTCTCCTAGCTCCGTTTTCAAATTCCTTTCCAAGTCCTTAGCTTAACCCCCAGTCTTATTCCTAGTCCTTGGAGCCCTAAACCCCATCCCCTAATCCCTTTCTCAGGCTCTAGTTCTTTTCCCAAGTCCTAGATCTAGTTCATAAGGTTATTTCTAGGACTATAGCTCAAGGACTAAGGGCAAAAACCAAGGGCTAAGGACGTGGAAAAAATAACCTCCGACTGTTTAACCTAGATTAACCTAGTAACCTAGTAACCTAGATCTAGTTTCTAAGGTTATTTCTAGGACTAGTTCAAGGACTAAGGGCAAAAACCAAGGGCTAAGGACGTGAACCTCCGACTGTTTCGCAAAAGCGACGAGGATCGAGGGGCGGAAACATTGTCGAGACGTTCCCCTGAGCGATTTCAGCGCAAGAATGGCGGCGGACGACACCGATGACGCCCAGCATGAAAAAGACATGCACCTTGACGAGTCGGAAGGGCCGACATCTCGGGAACCGAAACCGCCCCCGGGCCGGTAATACTCGGTAAAAGTAGTCCGGGTGAATAATGACTCGGCACAATGGAGTTTCGAGACCATTCGCGAACGCGCGCGTTCGCGCAGGGGGTGGGTTGTTCGAACTTTCCCGGGGCCGCATTCTTTCGTCCCGTATTTACTTTTCCGGAGCGCATTAGCGCGCGCGTTCCCGAGTTCCCGCGGTTTCACCACCACCGTCGGGGCTGTCCTTAAATTTTTCAGGGAGCTCGCTGTTCGTGGTCGCCGGGATCCCACTTTGACGGGGAATTATTCAACGGCGTGTCGTTACTATTTCACTGAAGGAATCGAGACCCTTCTCTACCGCGTCACGTCGACGTTTTTTTTTCTCTCTCTCTTTCTCTCTCCGAGGGCGAACGAAATTTATGGTCGGCTGCGGAAACAGCGTAGAAGAACGACGCGCGAACCAAAGGGATTCCCCGCGGCGCCCGGCACTAAATTCGCGCCGAGAACGTGGACAAAATTGAAATTAAAGTTCGCTACAATCGTCCTCCATAAGCTGCGGGGGGAACACAAGCTCTATAGCGAACAAGAATAAAATTGTTAACCCTTAGCATTCGAATGGTGACTGTAAGGCACCACTAAAAACTGCTGTATCATTATTACAGCGTCATCACTATTCAAAATATTTTTTAAATTATTAAATTTGTAGGGGTAAATTGCACAATTTTCGTATGTATAACATGAAAAATATATATATAGAAGGGTAATATTCTAGGTCGGCAGAAATGTTTCGTTTTGGGGTTAAAATAGCTTGGAGTGGAAAGGGGCTAATTTCAAATCGCGGTGACTACGGCGAGTCACAGTAACGTTCACACATTTTCGAGAAGTTGGAACAATTTTAACCCTTAGCACTCGAGTGGTGACTGTAAGGCACCACTGGAAACTGCTGTATCACTATTCAAAACATTTTTTACATTATTAAATTTGTTTTGAAGGGTAATAATTGAAGGGTAATATTCTAGGTCGGCAGAAATGTTTCGTTTCGGAGTCAAAATAGTTTCGAGTGCAAATCCACTGTATGACGTGAACAAAATTTCGAAAATATTGCAATCGGCAGCGGTTGCAATGCCCCACGGAAACTGGATCAAGAGAATAATGACGCGAAACAATGCGAACGGTCGGGGAGCAGGTGCGGTTTGCAAAAAGCCGTGTTCCTTAACGGCGCGGAGCGGCCACTTTCGCCGAGTGGAGGAATTGCATTCACCTTTCAAGCGCAAACGCGCGACCGCCGTGGAGCCGCGAAAAAGCTTTCCAAGACGGCGGCTTCCAGAAAACCTGACGACCCGCACGTTTTTCCCGACGATTCCAAGACCCATTCGACCCCGGGGGGGAAACAGCGTCGCCCGTGATTCGCGGACAATTAATCGCGCGACCCGAAACTCTATTCAACTCGCTCTCGAGTCGACTCCGATAGAGCAAACGTGGGATCAAGTTCAATATGTACCCACCGGCCCGAGTCAATTTCAATGACCAACTTTCGTTTCGGAAGCAATAATGTTTCGGTGATTATGCTTGCCGTGCGATCTCTGCGGGCTGCCTTTGAATTCCGCAACGATTGCAAGTCAAACTGAAGGTCAACTTCTTTCGTTTTCAACACCTCAATGGACGCAGACGTTAGTTACGAAAAGAGTATCAACCTGTTCGTGTCGACGCGTTAATCCAATTTCGGATTCGTCGGGAACCGAAAGGGGCGTACAGCGATCGCACAAAAGGCGAAAAAATTCGGGCCACGGCGCGATAGTTATTAATTAAAACCCAAAAGCCGTGTAACGAGAACCGTAACACGTGAAAATTTAATTACTCTCGCGAATGACACGTCGGACTCCCTATCGCATTGAAACAATGACTCCGAACCGGTTCGAAATTTCGAAATACGGCCACCGCGTCGGTCGGATATTAAAATAAACCGGCCATTTTCCATTCACCGCGTGGAGCACGAAAAAAAAAATGAAAATTTCCGCGTTCACCGCGAACGAACCACGGCGAAATTATGTTCAGACTTTCAAGCGTAATAAGAATACTCGCCCGGAGTCCGTTCGCGAACGATTTCATTTTACATCGGGGAAAATTATTTTCTGAGAGGGCAGGGAACGTTTCTATAAATATAAACGTTTCATTCTCTGCGCGGGGGCACGGTGGAGCTTGTCACGAGCACCGGTTTCCGGTAAATATTTGCAGCGGGACCGCGCGCAACCGTCCCGGCGTCCGTTAGAAAACTACCATCGAGCGAATATTAACGCTAAGGTCCCATTTACATTGAATGGCTCGTACATATGCATGTACATGCGGATATTTGACGGAGCACATTCCATCGTTGAACACGCGAAACAGTTAAACAGAGAACACGTCGAAAGCGCACTTGTACCCTCGTAACAGAACGCGCACGTACTGCCCCGTTTGTTGCGTTAACATATCGAGTTTGTTATACTCCCCGGCGCAGCAGCGCATCATTATAACTCGTCGACATTCCGCACCACCGTTTCGAGGGGGCTCTTACGATATTAATTTATCGTAAGAGCAGCCCCCGCATATTCGGCCGTGGAGCATCGTCGATTCGAAACACCGGGGGAGGAGAACGCGGCTCGAAAAACTTTACGATTTCGTTCGAGTTTAACAGCAATCAACCCGTCGGAACACGCTCGATCCTCCCTTTTCCTTTTTTCTTGGATTTCCTCCCGAAATCGTGCAGCCAATCTCAGTCGAAAAACCGAATAAACACGGTATCGTGACGTTCGCTCGATTCTGTTTTTCCGCGGCGCACCAGCTCTCCGTGAAACTCCGGCAAAAAGGCCGGTGTAATAAAAAAATACGGTGCATATGGAAAAATACAAGATTGGCTCCTGACGCGCGCCGGGAGCCCGCGCGAATAACATCGTTTCACAAACGAAGCGCAAAGAAATCTTTCATCGTACCACCCCCTGGTTTTTCATTCGCTTCGATGCGCTCCTCGTTTTGTTGATTAGTGGTGCCAATTCGATTCTACATGGTGCCTCGAAATTAAACGATTCTGCACCTCTAAATAGGCAGAGAACAAAAATGGACCAGAAAATTCAGTTTGACCCTTCTTCCAAGGTCAAAATTGTTTTTCTTTTTGCATCCCAAGGTCGCGAAGAACAAAAGTGTCACAGGAACAATAGGTCTCAGGTCAACCGGTCCCCTGAAAAGAAAACAACTTTCAAGTTTCGTAAACTATTCCGAAAATGGTGTGAATGTGGAGGGGATTCTGCACGAGAGAGTAAGCCGAAAATATAGAATAAAAATTGTTGTTTTGGGGGATATCAATGCACGAAGTCACGCTGTAGCTGGCGGTGTCAGTATTTCTGTTATGAACTGAACGCAGATTGTAGGAATTTTTTGTTTTTCGCGAGATAGAAGTATTTTTTAGAATCAAATTCGACAGGACCCTTGTGGGAGGATCGTGTTTGGAGTGTGTTAGATCAAAGTAAATCGTAAAACAGGAACTGTTGTTCGAACTCTGTCGAAAATGTACAAATATATGTATACAGTTCGGTGTGCAAATATATATGTACACAGTTCGCTGTGCAAATATATGTACACAGTTCGGTGTGCAAATATACATTTTACTTTCAGCATTTTTCGTATTATGTACCGAGTTATATTGGCCTTACGCGAAAAATTGTTAATCGAACTGCAATGTAGTCCTGGTAAAAATCCATTACGTCGAACTATCATCTTTTTTTCTGTTTAACCGAAATGGAACACCGAGACTTTGTGCTCGAGCTATTCCTGAAAAATACATCGCCGACACAATGAAATCCCTGGTGTGTATTCGGTAACGCAATTCCGGTGAAAATACCGGCCGAATTATAGGTAACGAGTGCACAAAGGACCAGGTTCCTCGAGTGGTGCGTCGTTCGACATCCATTGTTCCCGGAGTGGTCCGCTCCTCGAGTGAAAAATTAGGCTGGTAACGTGCTCGCGTAAAAATCTAACGACCCAGGGCCGGCCTAACAAGGGATTCAGACCCGTTACGATCCAGACCGGCCGTGCCGATGCACTTTACTCCGTTCTTTCAGTTTTCCCTTTTCTTTTTTCCTTTTAATCGCCAGACTTTGCGATACTGCGCGAAAGGTGCGCGACGCCGCCCTCCGTCCCGAATGAATGGTTAATCAAGCTCGGAAACCGATTTTCTCCACTTCCCTCGGAGACTGACGTCATGCTCGAAATTTTCGAGTTTCGTCGAATCGAATTCCCAGATTAATATCGGTGAATAATTAATCAGCGCGACGCCGTCGACACCGTAGCGATTTTCGAAACGTATCGTCGACAAGGCAGTCGATTATAGTTTATTGAAAATTCACTGGGAAAATTACAGGAGCTCTCGGAGAAATTTTCCACTTCCACTGACTTTTAATAATGTCCAACGATCCTCCGGAACTTTTGAACCAGCGAATTTTTGGCATTTGCTCGTCAAGAGTCTAGAGGATATTATTTAAAAAAAAAAGTTAGAAATTTCTGGGTTGCCAAGGCGAAGTTAAGCCAAAATGAGTGTACGATATTCAAAATTCCCCGAAAAGAAGAGTCTACGATTTTCTGAAAACAGTGCTCGAACAATCTTATTCCTGGAACGTCCTGTCAAAGACTTCCGGTAGCATGATTTCCCGGCAGAACGCAACGCTGGTGACAACGTAATCGAATAGCATTGGTTGCCCATAAGGATAACGCAATGACTGTTCCGACTACCTAATAATCTGTACGAATAGCGCATTCGTATCGGTGTGTCATTAACTCGATTACAATTGCACGAGCTGTACACGATGGTCATCGTGAAATCAATACCGCTACAATTATGCGACTACAAGGGAATCTTTGCTAAAGCGCGGCAAACGACAGACGATTAGATTGTTTCTCGATCCCAGCCGGAAACCGTGTACGACTTTATCGATCCGTCAAACAGAACGTGATCCTTCTAAGCAATAATTTCCTTATTGTCAAGGCTACTGCTTCCCGTTTTCGAAGAATGCAATTACTCTCTTTCCTTAAAATTTCATCCACCGAAGAAGCCCTCAAGTTTGCACTTCCACGGAATGATTAATGTTCCCCGTTCGTGCTGATGCTTCGCGAATTCCGATCCATCCAGATTGCACAATCACGAAGTCAGGTCAAGTTAAAAGTTCCCCTCGAGCATCAGCTTTTCGGATTTTGAAATTATGTTCACCTTCCCGAAGATCCGGAAATCTCTAGCCGGCGTTCGTTCGATTATCGACGAATTAGAGGGACGTCGATTTCATTACTCAACGACGAAATGAACCTTCTAAATTTGAATTTTAAATTGTTCTGCGAGCGTAATTGCACAGTTAAGGGGAATACTGTTTTACTGAGAAAATCTAGTTTCATTTATGACATGTAAATTTTGGAATTAATGCTATTTTAGCACTAGGTTTACGGGGAGCTAGAAATGCCTATTTCACATTGCGTTGTAAAAATAACAAAATTCTGGTTACTTAGGTTTTTAGCCATTTTTATTCTAATATGTGTTTGAAGAAACGAATCCATCGAACAATTCTTCACAAGTGCGTCCTTGCAATTTTAATAATTGTAAATTTACAAATCCCGAGTCCGTGATTTTGACGGGTCTCGTAAATCTGGTGTTAAGGGAACGGTCGATTGCGAAGTAGTTCAAAGACAATGTGTACCGGCAGGTTTCGCGGGGCTTTCGTTTCCTCGACAGCGAATTCTCGAACGGTTTCCGGATGGGGTGGCCTCGCTCGCGAGGGATGCTCGCGAAGCGATCCGTGAATTATTGGCCCTATCGATAGGCGATGCCAGCTGGCAGAAGTTCGACCGCGAAACCGGTGACTCGGTTAATTCGACGATAATTGCGTTCGAAGGTTTGGTAAGCGGTATGTCCTGAATCCTGGCAATTGTCGTCGAAAATCGTCGAAATGCAGAGAGGGTGCGAACGGGCTCGCAAGGGTGATAGAAAGAGAGCGAGAGCGAGAGAGAGAGAGAGAGCTGTCACGTCGTCATTGTCATCATTGTCGTCGTCGTCGTCGGCCTCTGCGCGCATACCGAGACGCAAAACCCGAAGGGAAGAGGGTTGCAAACAATTAGGGCGGTAAGTCGAGCGGGCCAATTAGGTGACTGACTGTGTTCGAGCGCCGAAATGAGAGACACGCGCCGATAGGGAAGGGGACTAATCGCCAAGAATAATTGGATTAAATTGCGGGCTCGCGTTTCGTGCGTTAGAAATCTGGTCTTATCTTTGATTTATACCCTCGGTGGGATTAATGGGTCGCCGCCCAGAGAGAGAGAGAGAGAGGGAGTACCTGCACAAGCGGATCACTGCACCGGCCAGGTAATCGTCGACAGTTGACAATCAAACGCGTCGAATGTTGCTCGCAAACAGAGCACCGTGCACGGTTACAAAAATAGCCGCGTGGGCTCAAATTACTAGGGCACTTGACACACACGATTTTAACCCTTTGCACTCGAGCGGTGAGTCCGAAGCACCGCCGGAAATTTTTGTGGCATTATTTCGTAGAAATTACAAAAAATATTCCAATGTATTTGTGTTACATTAGAAAATTATATTTAACAGATTACTAAACATTTAGATATCATATGTGGAAATCGGATCAGTTTCGTATCAATAAAATGAAAATATTCCAGGACGGAAGAAAAATTTAGTTTTAGAATGAAAATAGCGTGGAGTGCAAAGGGTGAACCCATTTTGTCTTATACGTACGTTCAATTTATGTTCTTTTACTTGTAGTCATTTTTGTACCTAAATATAATAAAACGAAAAGTTTGGTGATAAAAGCCTTCTTTCCACATTTGCTTATGACGCGAATGGCTTAATTTATTGTCAAGTTGCACCTGAAATTTGCTTGCACTATTTCAGGATAAGTTTGGTAACGTATACTGGGTTTTTTGGACTTACTGTAGACGATTCGGAGGTGCTTCGCGTTCCCTGACAAAATCGTTTCAAAACAACTTGTTTCCACGGAACTTTTATACACGCCAGTTGATTTTTACAAAACAGAGAAATTTGCATAAACATTCGATTCAACGATGTGATAAATCGTGTAACAATCAGAAATCAATTCACCGGTTTAACAAAGCTATCAACGAATCAGTCGAACGCGGCGGTTCCACACAATCGCATCGTTCATTTTCGCCGGTGCGACAACAGAAAACGGGCTTTGACTTTCGCGGCTATCATTGTTAAGTAAAAACAATTTTTTCCCGCGAGAGTTCAATTTTCGCGAACCATGGAGCCGCGGCCGTTACGCTCGGCAGTTCCGCGAACTGTCAAATAAATTGGACAAAACGTTCGATTCGAAATGTCGGGGAACGCGTGGAAATATCGAGCGTTGGCGCGGCGCGCTCTCCTGCGCTCATTACAATTAAAAAACTATAACTAGCGGCGGTGGGGGGAAATGTGGCGAAACTTTTCGACGATTTCATTTAACCGTGGTCGGGGGTCGTGTACAGTTCGCCGAAAATACAACGGCGCGGAGCGTCGCGATTTACAACGCGAACGCCGCGCCTGCTCGCATAAATATTCAGGCCGGGGCTCCGCCGGATTAAGATATATTCCCGACACGTATGCAGGTAACGACGCGTGCATGCAGTCGCTCGATCGGACGGATGAAATCGCTCGGTTTTTTCTTCTCTTCTTCCGAATCCTCGATTTTTTGTTTCGTTTCGGTCGGCCGGGGATTTAATCGAACGCCTAACCCCCGCAAGGCGAACGCTTCGGACGATTTCATGGTCAGGTCCGTTCGAATCTATGCGAAAAACCGTGTCAGTGAAAAATGTCTGAGTACATGCTTCGTACGAGATAACCTGGTATAAACCTACGCCGAAGTTTTCCTAATGAAAAGAAAATTAGAAGAGGAACGTTCGCGGAACTGGGTGAGAATTGACCCGAGTCCCGGCGGCCAAGAGTTAATGTTGAGGCATAGCGGTGACGCGACGACGACGACGACGACGACGCCGACATCGTGCTCCTTGCGTTACTAGCTCTAATCCCGCGTGGACTGTTACTTCTCGTCGCGAGTTCTGGTTCACCGCGGCCATTTGGCAAAACTCGACGGAAACTGCGGTCCGGTTAATTGCACAATTATTACACCGCCAGCCGAGAACACCGGGCACGTCCGGCTAACGACACTTCTTGGTAATGAATCGAGCCGACGGGAACTTTGCGATCGCGTCGACGGATAGCGGAGACGGTGCCTCGAACGAGGAAAAATCGCCGTTGAAATCGTTATGGTCTTTCGCCGCCGGCGCTTTGGCAGTAGTCCCCGTAGTTGAAAGATTGAAGTCGGTTTTCGCAATTTTTTTATTTTGGGAACGAAAATTGTGAGAAATTGCGATTCTCCCCACTAATGACCAACGGAAAGGTGTGATATAAAATTCTTGAGCTATTTCGAAGGCACAGTGTCTAACCGATACATGTCCAAAACGCGGGTCTAGCCTGGGAAATATATCGGCCAGGAGGTACTATTCTTACAATCCTCTTCTTGGGAGGATAGTGGGGATAACTCTGGGACGTTTATCGGCTAGGAATTTGGGACATATATGCAGTAAACACTGTATTTAACTAAAACTATTTCTCTAGTGATAACATTTAATTTGTGAGATATGCAGGAATCAGACTGAAATAAACAAAATCAAGAGTTTGAGTCACAAAAAGTAGGCGACCTTCCTGTTTGGAGATGATGGTAGACTTATCTTAGGAGGACAATAAAGAGATGCCAGGCTTGATTTATGATCGAACGTTGAGGCAAAGACGAGTGTATGAATCTGGCATTGCTTGATGGAAAGAAAGAATCGCTCCGAAATGAATTCCGTGGAGTTTTTCTACTTTTCTTCTCGCACGTCATTCATTGTTTGCGTAACTCTTGAAGCAAATCCTTTCAGAGTAATTAGTGGACTGCGGATATTTATGCAAATCTTGCATCTCCCAATGCTCGTTCTTACTGTAGCGGCAGTGAAATGAATATTTATATTTTCTGTTGAGGATCATGACTGTTCGGGAGGGGGAAGCTTGAAAATGTAACAAATGTAACAAATAACACCAAAATATGCCCCACTTATCTGCACATTTACGACAATTGTCATTGCACGTACTCGTAACTATACTTGCAAAGCTGGATAAATCCGAAAAACTGTTCAGTGCTTAAATAAAAGAAAAAAATATATATGCCCTACTCGATACCATTGAAATCAGAAATATTTTTTGCCACGTGTAATAACAGCGAGATGTAAAAATCGGGCGAGACACGCTCTGTATATTTCTGCATCTTATAAATATAGAAATAAAATGATTCGCGTTTTGTTGGAATTTCCCCCGAAAATATATTTCTCTCGGCCGCGCACGCAGCGAAATAACACTTTTCAAGCGGCGCTAGTGGAAGTGAATAATGCGCTCGCGGCAAACACGATTATTGATTAAAAACTGATTAAACGGTGGATTTCCGTTTCGAGTGGAACCGACCGGGGACGAGGGCCAAAATAACAATTATCTGGCGCGACAAGAGTCTCGTACACGCGAGACCGTTTCTATCGCAAAAACGGACGAGCCACCAATACACATAACCGCCATTCGGCCGGGGGTTTTCCAGGTGTCTCGTGGCATGTAAAAACCGGACGAAACGTCGACGATGGCTCGCGGGCTCGTATGGTAATTCGCGAATTAATTCCGCAGCCGAGTTGCATTAAATTCGCGTTAGCCGGCTACGCTTCTGTTCCCGTTGACTCTCTCCCTTCCTTCCCACCCCTTCTCCGTTCCCTCTCCCACCCCTCGCCCGTTCGTCTGTAGAATAAACAATATCCGCGGAAAGGGAAAATTGATCAAACTCCGGCAACTGGACAAAACTTTCGAAAATTATTTCGAATTCGCCGTGGCTCGGGTCTCTATTAAATTTACATTAGATAAACACGCCGCGCGGCGCGGCTCGGCTCGGCGCGGCTCGGCCCGGTGGTCCGAGCGGTTGGTCCGACGCAAACAACGCGCAGCGCCGCTCGAAAATTGTTCGGCCGGTTCAACTCCGAAATGACTCGAAACCTACGGGATTCCCGGTCCCGCTGAATCGATTTCCCGGTATCATCGCGCCCGAAACCGGTTCCGCTCTGTTCGATCGAGCGGCGTGAGGGTTCTGTCCTGAACTCGGAACGCTCCGCCGCGCGCGCGACGACTAATTAGGAATGTCACCTGACGCCGGACAGGCAATTTGGCTCGCTCAGCAAATGCTACTCATAAATACTAATAAAGTATTCCAGCGAAATCGGTGTCCAATCATTTCACCCGATACGTCACGCCTGAGACGTAGGAGTTCTTAAAATATTCCTGCAACAATTGTAACAATGTTTTTTCCGCCGATTTCTCTCAGCTGTTCAAAGTAGCCGTCACCCCTTAGAAGTCGAAGGGAGCAGCGGATAAACCACCCCCTGCACGATACTTAACAGGGGGCGTAAACGCGTTATCGAGGTCGGCGGAAAAGCATTCTCCGATCTTCTTCGCGGTTCCTCCGCACTATTAAATCCCTTCGCCTCGATACCGCAATCCGGTTAATCCGAATCGCGCGAGCGCGCGCGCGCGTCGAACAAGCAGGCGGCTGATTAGAAGCTCCCGGCGAATGGATTAATTTCTGTCTGAAATCCGATTGACGTCTCCGCCCGCCCGGTGCGTTCGAGCTTTAATTCGAACTACGTTATTCTCGTTTCGCAGTACGGTCGCGTAATATCGAACCGCGGAAACCCTCCCGAGGGCAAATGGAAATTCGTCTTCCTGTCGACGCTCGTATTTCAGCCAACCAGACCGTTCTTTGTCGCGACGTGTTGCCGCGGCATTATGCATTTAGCAGCTGCTGAAGAAGCGGGAACAAGTAAATTAACTTCGCTGTTCGTTCGATCCACTCGACGAACTTTCTCCAAATTTTACAAGACGACGTCTCTGAAACATTTATCCTAAAGAGTCGTGTCCGCTTAACAACCTGAACGGAACGCGATTTTTAAGAATTATTCGGAGCTAATCCAAGGAATTTTCTTTTAATTTTCTGTACTTAATTGGAAATCATGAGTGCCTTTTTCTTGGGACACCGTGTCTTATTGTTTCCATAAGTTTTCACTTGGTAAACAGAAAAATGAACTTGTTGAGGGTGGATTGTAACAGTTCGAACGGAATTATTACAGAAATTTTTTAATTGAGCTAGCAAGAAATTGAATTATTCCGGAATATTTGCCAGTTACGCGAGTTTGGCTTTTCATACGACAGCAGGTTCGATGTATTTATAGTAAACGAGAACGCGTGGCAACGAAACTGAATGGTGTTTTGAATTTAAGATTGCAAATAACGAAAGGATTGTGCCATATGCATAACAAACGCGTCGCCATAAATTATACACGGTTTGTTTATAATTCATAGCGTACGCGTAATGCTCGTAATGATATAATGCACGCGAAAGTATCGTTCGTTTCGCAGAAGTATCATTTGTCTAAGGGGAAAAAAAGAATACTTGAAACCTTCGAACGGCAGTTGCACATTGATGCATTTCTAAAGCTTGCAACACAGAGAGAGAGAGAGAGAAAGAGAGCATTTCAATTTTCCGCTGTTGGTAAGAAACAATTCGCATCGAGTTTTGTTGTTTAAATACAATACCGCTCCGTGGCCGGGCCACTTGAAAAAAAGTACCGGGATTCGGTGTGACGTTCAATGTTTTCCTCGTTCTTTTTATTAATGCCGTTTCGAGTTTTCAATTTCCATGTCTGACATGAGAAGCAACAAGTACCTCGGTGTGCTTTATAAAATTAAATGCTCCTTTCAAATATGGAACAGATAGTTTTCAACAAAGCTTTAATCTCTAATGCTTTAATTTACTTTTCTTCGTGTAATGCCCGTAGCGGTGGTGTCGCCAGACCGAGGAAATTGAGGGGAAATTCTAACTAATTAATTCAAGTAACAGTGAATTTTTGTACAATTTGCTTTTCTTGATTTAATGCCCGTAGCGGCAGACCGGGGTAATTGAGGGTTAATTGAGGGAAAATTGAGGGGTTACCCTCTCTCTTTCAACAACGGATTAGTCACGTGACCGGGCCGCGACACTTTCGATATTTATCTGCAATTTGTTTGACAGTCTGTTCTTTCGTATTATGAAACATAATCACGGTACATTTATCCGTCGATTTGCTTTACAATCCAGAGAGACAGAGAGAAAGAGAGAGGGAGCGAGAGAAGCTGGGGATCCTGTTGCGAAGACACGAACGAGAATCCCGTAGAAGCCGGTTAGAACCAGAAGAGCGAAATTGAAGAAACTCGATAACTAATACCGCCGCGAGCGGGGCGAACTTTCGTATCGATCCCGCTAGAATTTTTATTAAACTGGAAGTATTTACGGCTACCGCCTACGGAAAGAAGGCAAAGATAACGTGGCTGACGGAGGGATGGGGTGGGGAGGTGCGGTGGATCGAAGAGAGAGACGAGAGGATGCCAGGAGTCGGGGCAATAGAATGTTTATTGCGTCTAGTTTTGAGTCATAAAGCTAACGAGCAGAAAGAAAAACAAGGAGAGGCGAAGCCAGTAGTTAAAAGTTCCGTTTTCGAGCAAAGGGTTTTCGCGTCCCGGCAAACTTTCCTCCGGGCCTCCGGTGTACTTAAGCGGGCCGCTCGTTAAATCATCAAATTGTTATTAAACTCCGGCTCGATCGGCCCGGGCATCGTGTTTTCGGGGCAGTGCGCCCCCTCGCCGATCGATTATCCGGTGTAATTCAATTAACAGTCGTTCGACGCGCCTCCGCGTGCCCGTTGCTCGTCGAATTATGAATTTAGGCTACCGCCAAACTTCTCTCGGGCAAATAGGACGCGGACCCGCCACCGAATCTTTCATTAAATACCTCGGTTTGCCGTTGCAAGGGCCTATCTGAATATTCACCGGATGTTTGGCCGGCGAGCGCCTCCGGCAGGCTCTCCTACCGAAAATCAAATATACAACTGGAATTTTGCTTGTGTAATAGATTGTTCCTTCGGTCGAGCTTTCGTTTTTCGAAGGTAACTCGCACGGACAGTCACACGCAGACTATTTGTGTTGTATCCGCATGGGCGAATTTTATTCGAACTGGAATCTCGACCGGTTAAACTTCGCCTGGGCAGCCCAGAATTTTTCAACTTTTTCAAACGTTATCCCGCAGAGTTTGGCGAGAAAATGGCGAGGATACAAGGTTTAATGTTAGGAATTCACTGAATCATCCCCTTTTCGGGTTAAAACTCGCCGTCCCAGCTATACTTTCCGACCTCTCCGAGCGCTCGACCGGCCGGTGTTCGATTAATTACCGAGCTAAACGTTCTTCATTCGCTTTGAACGGCCGTCGCTCTAATTCGCGATGTTCCCGAATATTTCTTTGTGCCTCGCAGCGTCGCCGGATTAGGGGAATCGACTCGAATTGAGGGGAATACAGTTACCCTCTCTCTCGTCACGTGTCTGGGGAAGAGTAGGAGGGGAAACAGCGCGTCAATTCGGTTGCCAGGGCAACAGAAAATGACGAGAAACGGGCGCGTACAATGCTCTGATTTCTCGCGTTTTTCACCGACGAGCTGACACCTCGTTCGCGTTGAATCGCGAGGGAGGGGTGGGGGTGCGCTTGCCGGATCCGCTTAAAAACTCCGAAAGAGAATCTAGATTAGCCCGTGAATGCATAAGTTCGGTTGGGGGTGGGGAAGGAGGGAGAGGGGTTATCTGCGGCGGGCAGACAATTTTTTCCGAGCCGTTTATCCGCCGTTATCCGATTCGGTCGGACGTTTTAATCAGACTCGAAAATTAACGCAACCAAGTAATTATCAGCGCCGCTCGTAAATCATCCGACGCCAGAAAGCGGAGGAGAGAAGTAACCTCTCGCCGAGATCGCAGATGAATCTTGGTCGCGGAGGATCCACAAGAATCGCCCGGACGTTAATCGATCAAAGTTAATGCGCGAATTCTGAATGTTGAATGCTCGCGGCGCGACTCGTTAGCGGGTCAGTTAGTTAGGCGGTTTCGAGGAGTCTTCCTCGAAGTTTTCGCCGAAGACGGGCGCCGGACGGGTCCGAGTTTTCTTCTGTCGAGTTCAATCGAAAGTTCGCCCGTCTGGATCCGGAATGAAAAATTAATAAATAATGGGAAGACGATGATGTCTGCCGCGAATTTTTCCTTCGATCTGCAGCGGAATCGAGTGTCTAGAGACGCTTTGATGAAACTCGGTTTGGACTACAAATCCTGGAGGCCTGGAATGTTTAACAATACGTAGAATAGTAATAGCTGAAGTCGTTGGTAAAGTGACGACTTAATAAAAGAATTTCAAGTCGCGAAACTCAAAATGAATACGGAATGAACGCGAATGTTCGAGGGGAAAATTAAAATATTCGTTTCTGAATACATAAAAACAGGGCGACTATTTAAATTAATTAATACTTCAAATTTGCGCGATGAAAATCTCGGATTATGGTACTTACTGTGCGGGTCTGTTGAATGGCGTTCAGCGGAATAAGAAATATCTGAATAAAGTTAAATACGGTTTTTAAATCTTTCTTTAACTTTAGGAACGTTTGCCAAGGCAGAAAGCTTCCATGTAATTGCTGCTCTCGCGAATGAGTTCTTAAAAACACGAACGCTCTCATATTTGCCGAGTAAATTCGAACGAAATAGTATTCATCTTGGAAATTTTCCGCTCAACCTCGAATTTTAATATTCTTTCGATGTTCACTTTGATAGTTATGTACACGCTGTGCAAAGATACACACGCAATTAACACAGCGAATAAAGTGCCGTGTATTTAACCAGCCTTCTTGAAAAACCCCACGATCCTGCCGGAACTTTCATTTCAATTTAACGTTCAATACTTTCCGCTCAAAGTACAATCGACGAAAAAATCACGGTCTCAACTTTTCAGGACTCGAATTCCCTTTTCTACCCAAGCGGTTTCAAAACGAATCACCAGCAAAAATGTTTAAACTAGGCGGAGGCGCTTGAATCTGCAAAATTTGTTAGAATGAAAACCAACTTTCGTGCTCCACTCCGTTTTTTATGCAAACTAGATTTCGCAAAAATTCGATTCACGTACCTACGCGCAAGTGGAAGCTTCAGCCTTTGAAGCGTGTGCCCGCGTAGGCCATCGTACGATTTTTTTAAACTAAGTTTGCAGGACCTGCAAACACTTTCGTAACGAAGTCTCTAGATATCAGAAATGTTCAAACAAAAAACTCGAATAAACATAATTCGACTAGGTCTGGAAAATGTCCCCTGAAAAATAGCTTCGTCGACAGGGAGTCGTAAATTGACAGAGATCTGTTCAAAAGTTGTTCTTTTGCGGAGCAGCACCGTGTATCGAGGGACTACCGTATTCCGAGAGTGTCCTTCGTGAAGATATAAACCGGGCATCTGATATTCGTACGTTCTCCTCGCGAGCTAACAAAGATATGAATTTCGTCCACGTTTCCGGGCAAATTGACCACCGTGGGACGGGTGGTCGCCGCGATGGCCTTCTTCTTCTTCGAGCAGTCCGCTCGAGACGGGGGAAGCGGGGCGGCGCGGGGCGTGCTTCCTTAGAAGCGTATTATTCGGAAGTTTCGTCCGATTTTCCAGGCCACCGCCGCGCCGTTCCGCGTCGGCCAGCTCCGCTCACCCTCTCGCTGGGCGACGCGATCCCCTTGGGTCATCGCGATAAAACATCGGAAACTGGCGAAACTCCGGTGTAATCTTGCCGGTGATGTTTTACCCTCGCACCAACACTTCCCCAAAATGTTCTCGTCCCCCCTCTCCCTCTCTCTCTCTGTCTCTCTCTTTCTCCCACATGCCGATGCTCATGCTCCCGTCGACCCCTACACGCATCGACATGCTCGCGGACGTCTGTGTGCGCGCACAGCCGGCATCGTAAAGTCCTGGGAGATATCGCGGCAGCGATTAGACCCTCGTTTCGGGAACTAAATTTCCCGGCCGACCTTCGGACCACCCTCCTTTTGCGACCATACTCGCGGGTAGGTCCTCGAGCAGGAACTCGCTTCGACGCGACTCCCGCCGACCCGGATAATTAGCTGCTGATTTGGTGAAAAATTGACATTTAAGCTTGGTAAAGAAATAATGTCGAATGGTTTGATATGAGGGATGATTTTCTGAAAAGAAGCGGTTTCGTTGCTCGAATTCCGCTGCTCACTGCATATAATGTGATCGAGGGGCGGCGAGGAAGGGCGGAGAAATTGCATGAGTGGAGGTCCGATGGAAAATCGAGGGTATTGCTCTTTCTGGGGGGGTGATCCTTGTTGCGAGTCGGTGTTGGTAACCGAGGGTCGCAATGATCCTCGCGTCTCACACCCGGTTGAGTCGGGGATGTGAAATTGCCGGTTGCGAATTGAGTAGAAGTTTCTTTGTTTAACCCTCGCTGCACCCACGCTTTGAACCCATGCATCCCTGCGATGGGTCATTGAACGTGGGCGCAGGTGTTGAAATTAATTCTGCACCTTTCGCTGGCAGCAATTATGGAACCATTTTAAAGTAAAACATTTGCTTGCTGCGTCAAGATTTCGAAAGCGCTGGCTTTCGCACCGGCGAAGGGGTTGAAATGATTCAAACCTTTGGTTCTGACTGACTGGAGAAAATGAGCAAAAATTAAATCTAAAATTAAACCACTCTAGCAAATGAAAATCTAATATTATTTAAATCTATAGATTTAAACAGGACAATCGCCTTTCGCAAGTGGCACTAAAAATAGTCTTTCTGTAATTTAATCTCGTAGGAAAGCTCTGACACCGACAACAAGGAGCAATCAATTTGTTACGAGATAATCCTGGTTTAATGCTAGAAGACTAGGAAATGGAAGTTTTCATTGGTGCGATGCTTGATTTCAGGGAGGGTAGGTTAAACAACGAGCCGAGCAATGTGTATATTAGCGGAACTGTATTCGATATAAACGGATTATGTTAAGTGATAATATTAGCTAACTGAGCTCTCTGAGCACTGAATATACTGCGACTGTTTTCAGTAGCCTACGCTCTGAACTCTGATTCTCGGCTGACCCACTCATCTTTTACTCATCCCGTTCTCTCGCGTAGTCGCATAATCTTTCAAATTGTTTGCTCGCGAAACATCAATCCCTATTTTAATTGATATTATTTTCGGTACATAAAGAAATATTGCCACTCGAATTTCGCAGCCTTTGAAACACTATGTCTGTCTATGTCTGTCTATGTCTATGATTCTTTCATTAGGCGCAATCAAAAGATATTTAAAAGTACTTTGAACAATTCTTGAGTGAAGGTTTAATTTGTGTCCCACATCACGGCAGGGCACGCTGAAAAAGACAATTTCAACCGTTTACGAAGAAATTCTTAATTGCAAAACGACCCGTTCATAAAACTACCTTCTGAGATTGGAAGGAAAATTATTAAGCTTCTTTTCGAAGCGGCAGACTCATTAAAAATCTTATTATAGCATTCGTTTTAACCGAATGTTGCAAAATGTTCATCGGACTGACAGCTAACTGAAATTGTAATGACTACGTAGGTGGAGCTGATGGTGACTCAAAGTCGACTCGCTGTTAAGTATCGCGATACTTGGAGCATCGTCCGGACGAGATGAAATTTATCCGAGCCCCCAAGGATGATTTTTATCTTTCTCTGGTCGGTCGAATTGCGGGGGAAAGGAAATTGAATCGCTCGGAATTGTTTTCAGTTTCAGAAGAGAGACGCCGTGGGACAGGGTGGACGCGGGACGGGGGGAGACACGGAAACGAAATTATAGTTTTATGGGCCGGGAGAGTATCCTAAGGGAACGCGATTATTTTTGCGTCGTTTCGCAAGGGCCAGAACTAATCCCCCGCAAGATGGTGCCCGGTCGCTTTGACAACGCCGCTGCCCGCTTACTTCGAGTTTTTCTCGATAGCGTGCCGGCTGCCGCGAGCTCTCGATAGCACGTGGCGCAAACTTTCCGAATTTTTCGACAGGGCTGCGCAAGAATTAGGGTGCCACGCCGCCGCCCCTTGCTGCCATAAGTTTTTCCCTCGAGCTCGGACCGCCGCGACGGCTGCTGGCCGAATTAGCGTCGCTGATATGGACGGGTCTTAATCATAGCCACAGTGCTGACAATTAAGTAGCCAATCAATTTTCTTACATGTTTCATCGTCCACTGATCCGAATTCGAGATTATGAAAAACTGTTCCGTTAAAATGTAACAAATTGTCCATTTTTCCTCGACATTTTCGCTCGCTCGTCCGATCTGCATATAAAATGTAATTATGACTTATGAAACCGAGGTTGTATGATAAAATTATACGAACACAGGTCGCATCTTATTATAGTTCCACATTCCCGCGGGAACACTCAAACGTCCGGTGACTTCTTTGACAAGAATTTGTATCACGATATACCCACCCCGACCGTAAACTCCGGCACGGGTAATTGTACGGAAAAACTACCCACAATAAGGCGGGGCAATTCCCTGTGTTT
Source organism: Halictus ligatus (assembly GCA_028454255.1). NCBI lineage: Eukaryota > Metazoa > Arthropoda > Insecta > Hymenoptera > Halictidae > Halictus > Halictus ligatus. The sequence continues at coordinate 10,624,167 of CM052142.1, forward strand.
CACGATTCTTCCATTTAAAAGGAAGCCCATTTTATAACCTCGAATTTCCCGGGGACGAACGAAACAAGAACAAATTACGAATTACGTTGTTCGAGAATTTCCTTGCTGAAAGTGAGTGCAATTAAAAATCTCGACCGAAGTAACTCCGAACGAGCATCTATAAAAATTCAAGCGTTCTTATCCACCTGCAATTGTTTATAACTCCAACGTCAGGGATAATTCGGACACAAAAATTCCCGGAAAAGCGCGGACCGACGTAAAATTGTTTCCGCGCGGCGGCATCGACAGACGGCTCTAATCGAATTTACCGGGAAAAGTTGATTACTCCGGCGTGTGTAATTGCCTAGAATTCGTTGTACATTAATTTGACATAATTCAAACAAAAGTCCGGTAACTTGCACGATACAAAAAGTCCACAGTAAATTACAAACTCGCGTGAGATCGTTCTGTACAGTGGCATCGAGTGAATATTTTAATTCGGTCTAAAATCAAATTAGGAACCAATAGAACCTATTGGATGCTATTGGAATTTTAAATATGTTTCAATTACATCGCGCTGAATGTTCATTCTCGGCTCGAAATTAATTTTAGCGCACGAACGCCCACCGATCGGCTACTGTTTATACAAACGGATAGCTTATAATTTATTAGGCTAGTGTATGTACGTGCGTAGATGGAAAAGATCAGTTAATCCTTCTCGGTTAATTAAAACCGTGCTAGGTAGTTCTTGTTGAGGGTCAGGTGTTTTGAGTAGTAGGGAATTTGGACAACTTGTTCTAACGTTGAATACATTTTCTATCGAATTAAGTATCCTAACGAAGGACTCCCACCGATTCGGAAATTGAACGGCCGCCATCATGACAGACTGTAGGAAGCAGAAGAAGCGAAACAAGATGCGGAGAGGAAGATGGAGCCTGTCGCGAGACGGGGGAGACGTCGTTAGAATCGGCGCGGTGTTTTTCAGGGTCGTCGGAGAAGAGAGGCCCCGGGGAACAAACGTCGACGACAATCGCAGATCACGATAATGAGACAATAGGGAGAGGCAAGGCTGCACAGACGCGCACTATCGACCGTGGTTTCTGGAACGGCGGGAAAGAGCCTCCGTCTCGGCGCACCGGGGAGAGCCCGGCCCTGCACACCGGCTCCGCTGTCTATTATGCGCTCGTGCACTCGTAATTATGCGCCTCGCTTCCCCCGGATCGCAAAGAATTCGCGTGCCCGCAGACAGCAGCGCGCGCGCGCTCGCGAGACCTTCTTTCACCGCGACTGCCGTGCGCCTCCGTTGTCGTCGGTCGCTCTCGCGTCAGACAATCGATGTTCCAAAATGTCCTCTGCTTTCCGAGTCGCATCCCCGTCCCGGCCGACGATCAAACCCGGCGCGCAAATGAAATTATCTCTCAACGAGTTTACCCGCCGGTCTCCGCCTCGCCGCGGAACGCCGTTCAATTAGCAAAGAAGCGACTTAGCGCGGTGGATATTACGAAATGCCTCGACGCCGCATGGCGAGGCGAGGCGAGGCGAGGCGAGGCGAGGCGAAGCAGAAACACGTTGACAGAAAGGTTCCCGTTGAATTGAATCGAGTAGGAGCCTCTCTTCTCTGCAGTTGCATCGCTGTCACACACTTTCCCTTTCGCGAACGCACTCGCTCGTTCGTTCAGACATGGCGTCTAGCACGGGTTTCGAGCACCGTTGCCACGCTCCAAGTGTAACCCAATGTTTTCGCTTGTCGAATCCCATTTTCCTGACGAGTCACTCACCGTGTGCTCGATCCTCCAACAGATTTCGGATCTGAATTAATGCAGTTCCGTCCCGAGGAACGAGAACGCAGAAGAAATGCATCAGATCAAATTCACTTGGTACCGAGGTGCTCGTATGTTACTGACATTTTCATAGGCACAGTCGTCAAGGAGATATGAAGGTCAACGCTGTTTTTGTTTTTAAATCGAACGGTATGGTCTTCTATTTACATTCTGTTTCAAGGCGAATACAATTGCCTAGTGAGGAGGTCACTCAAGGTCAATTGCAATGGGAAGTAAATAGATTCCTACGAAAAATCGCTTCCTAAATAGCTTCCTATGCACATTCATCACAAAAAATTGAATGCAGTTCTGTTTCTGCATCCCCCAGCTTGCAAGCACCATATGCTCAATACTGCAAGAGATTTCGGCTCTAAATTAATGCAGTTCTATCCTGAGGAACGAAAACACCAAATTTACTTGGTACCGAGGTGCTCGTATGTTACTGACATTTTTATAGGCACAGTCGTCAAGGAGATATGAAGGTCAACGCTGTTTTTGTTTTTAAATCGAACGGTATGGTCTTCTATTTACATTCCGTTTCAAGGTGAATACAAATACCTAGTGAGGAGGTTACTCAAGGTCAGTGAGGGTCGCTCTAGGTCAACTGCAACGGGAAATCAATCAATTCCCACGAAAAATCGCTTCCTGAATAGCTTCCTACGCGAAGTCATCACAAAAGGTGAATACATTTCTGATTCCACAATCCCTCCGGCTTGCAACCACCATGAAGATCCAGCTCAGCTTCAACCAAGCCAAGTTTCAGCTACAGCGACTGCCACGGGGAACTTTCCCGGCGATTTCCAGATGCAAGACGCCGCCTTCTCCGTGCAACAGGAAATTGCGTATCCCGTAATTCAATTACTCGTCGCTCCTAATACTCTTCTCGGCCATTAATCTGTCAACGAAGGCATAGTTAACGCACGCGGAACTGGCACGGAAGAGAGGGAGGGAGGGGGCTGGAGGGGAGTGCGGGTTACGCACAAACATCGTCCGCGATAATTCGGGCCACGGGTCCGTCCAAATAGTTTCGAAATCCCATTATTCAACGGCGTCTTCATCGATCCCTGGATGCCACGAGTGCCCTCTCGATCGTTGAATATGGAAGACAGTGTTCTCTCGGAGCAACCAATTTGCCACGAATCCGGATTAACCCGGCGTACCGATTAGCTTCTCCCCCTCTCTCTCTCTCTCACCCCCTCTCTGACTCACTCTCTCTCTCTCTTCTCGTTTGATTTAATCGGACGCGTCCGAAGAATCCCGTGGAAAGTTCTCTTGTTGAAGGGCGATTCGGTTTCCCTGCGGCCGGCATCAATTACGACCAACAAGCTGGCCCCGGGAACTCTCCGCGTCGTGTATTAATCCCGTGAGCCTTCTGACAAAAAAAAATTAATAACCGGAAAGTTTCGGCCCGCGCCCCTGTGTGTGTGTGTGTGTGCTTCGTTCGGACGTGGACCTGTATCGACGTGCCACGGAACGGAACGGAACTGAACGGTCACGGCAAAGTGCGTGACACGCGTCGATTTCGTTAATCAACCGACCCCTACGGCTCCTTTCATCCTCCCTTATGATCGTTCAATAAAAAGGGGCGAGAATCATTATCGCTGTTCGTCTTCTGTTTGCTTTTCTTGCCCGTCACGAGCTCGCCACGCCACGCCACGCCATGCCGATATACTTCACCCGGGATATTTGACGTTATTACCGAGGGATTTTGATCGAGATCCTGGGAAACAGACCACGACCACTCTCTGCCCCTCCGGGGTCAACAAACATTTCCGGGGCTCGATCGCGTTTAATTGTTTCTGGCTCCGGGGGACAGGCCTCGAGACGTCCGTAACAATTTGTCATCGACAGGGCGTGTGACTGCGCGAAATTCCGGACTAAACCCCGCCCCGGGCACTGTCTTCCCGTTATTGACTTGGGGGGGACAACCAGCAACTGTTGAAGGGTTGAACGTGTCTTTCCACGCCTGGCTACGATACCGTACTAACCCTTCTCGTATAACCACCACGGAAACAACTTCGGAATCACTGTCGGAAACATAGAACTAGATCTTTTGTAAACAGATAATCCGGTAGTACAAGAAGCTTTTACATGCCGGGACCCTTAGCTGTCAAAAACTGGCATTCTTGGCGTTTTCTCGCCGAAATCTACGGGATTATATAAAAAGAAGTCCAGAATCTGTGGTCCCCTGACGCAAAGTTTAAGTCTTTTCGTTTCTACGCAGACCACAATCCCCACCACGAGTTCCCGAACCTTGAATATCACCCCCCGCGGTGGGAGTGGCTGGTATGCAACGCGCGAGGTTGCAACTAGCGAGGTTTTACCGTGGTACGAATAAAGGAACGCCAAGGGACCGGAAAAGAGCATGTCGGCAGTCTTTGGAGGATCGACCGAAGACGCAACCGGAATTCTCTTTCGCGGCGACCATCGACAGCTCCTTTTGTCCGAAAAATAGTAGGGCCCTGGCCCGTTCTCTATGTCGTTTTAAGAACAGAGGGCCGCTTTGTGCCAGCACTGTTCGAGTGGCTAATTAGGTGCTTGCAACCCTCCGGCCGACACACAATGCCGGTCGAGGTAATTTCGCGGCCCCTCTTACTTTCCATCTTCCGTGCCCCATCACCATCCCCCAACTATTTCCTCACTCCCTCGGTGCTCCCATCAGCAAACGTGTCGTCAGTATATCTACAAAATCTCCAGCCCCATGCACCTGGGGACCATAAGTCACCGGACAGTTGAATCGTCCCGGAAAATCGCAGATATTTAAGCTACGGCAACTTCCTGAACAAAAATCGTACGGAAATTCGCCTGGGTGGAGTGTCGTGCGTGTTCGTTTCACGAGAAGTTTCAATAATTCAAATATCAGCAATGTTCCGCAAAAATTCAAGTATCCGGTGACTTTTAGGCAAAGGGTGTACGTCCTCCTTTACTTCATGCTCCCGTGACTGAACCGGCAAGTTCGGACCTAACTTTCTCCAAAATTCCAACCCCCGTGCCGTCCCGTTTCGTAATTTCGCGAGGAAAGCGACCGACCCGTTCACCCCTCCGACCTCGCCCGTCATTACCTCGTAAATTTGTCGAGAGCTCGTCAAATCCCTTCGAAACTACTTTCTCTCTCTCCTGCACGAGCCCCCACGCCCTTAATAAGACCCCTTCGGCCAAAAATCGATTTTTCCATGGAGTAATTTTCCACAATTTTTCTGTTCAGTGTAGAGCACCCGTTCCTTTCTGATTTAATTAATCACTCGACACAGCACGGTCTGAATTGAAAACTTTAGCGACACGATACGTCCTGAATTAATAGACGAGACGTTGAAGTGCCTGTCTATAAATACAGGCCAACAAAAAAATTGTCTACACGTCACAAGCTCCAGTCTTAAAAATATCACCTACTCTCCGAGTGTTTCAAGGGCTCCCTCGAGGCTACGAAACTCATTTTTTCCAGCGTTTCCCGCCTACAGCCGTTTGATTGGCGACCGAACCGAGAATGGGGCACGCGACGACAGGGGTTGAAAGCGATACCTCCGCGAGAACGATGAAATAGGGGGAGATTTCCTTCTTCTTCCCCGATCTATCGTTTTTTCGGTGACGGTTGCGAACGGTTGCCAAGCCTCTATATGGGCGAGACCCGGACGTCACGAATTGCGTCTTCGATGCTCGGAAAGTTACCCCCGGGGACGGGGTTGCTGGTGAAAACAGCCAGTTCTCCTCGTAGCCGTCGCGTAATAGAGTCGATAATGTTTCGGTCCGATGGATTCCCTCTTTTTTTCTCTCTCTCCTTCTTTCCCTTGACCCCGGTACGATAGAATTTCCTGCTCCCCCGTGACAGCTTTGTCGGCGAGGGGTGGTAAACCGATCTATCAGAATTTTAAGCCTTGAGGAGGGTGCACGGTGTATATCTTGGATTACGCGCGGAGGATTCTTTCTTTCTGCTCGAACGGCTCTTCAAGGTCCCACTGAAAAGTCGAAATTGCTCTCGGAGAATGGTTTCTATGTGGAACTCATCGCGATCTTATTGTGTGCTTGCCTGAAATCGTCAATTACACCGTGGCACAGTGACACACTTCAGTCGGCGCTATTTTCATTCTAAAACTAAATACTTCTTCCCTCTTGCAATATTCTCATTTTATTCATACGAAACTGATCCGATTTCTACAGATAATGTTTAAACGATTAGCAATCTATTAAATACAAATTTTGTAATGTAATAAATATAGTGTAATATTTTCTGTAATTTCTGGTGGTGTTTCAGAGTCACCACTCGAGTGCTGAGGGTTGATTTATCCAGGGTCGCCAGTCAGGGGAAATTGAGGAGAGTGTAGTTACCCCCTCTCTGCCATCACCAGGCCAGTCACGACGCAAATGGGTGCGCGCATCACGTCACGTGACCGCTCCGTGGCAGAAGCGTGGGGATACCCACCACCGGAGAAGGGGAAATGGCGTCGTAGAAGGGGTAAGGTACAGCGGGAGAAAAGTCTTGATGTGGGCACACTGGTTCAGTGTTAGATTAAATCTTGACTGACTTGTGCAATAAATACTAATATTTGTGCTTCCTTTCAGATTGATCCATGATCACAAGAAACGTACTTTGAAGATTTGGATGCAACGATTTTGTCCGCAATCTTCCAGGCCGGCCGCGACGTCCGATTAAACGAATAACGTCCGCAATAACGAAAAGAATAAGGTCGGCTGGTTCTTTTGCAACGAAACAACGACGCCGCCCAAATGAAAAAGCAATCCGGCCGTAGATCGATCGACGATGGAAATAATGCGGACCGTTTCAGAAAATTTAATCGCGATCTCTCCCCGCCTCGAACCGTTCACCGCGAACGGTGTTTTTAATGGACGGACAGAAACGGTCGCCGAAATCGCCGCCGCGACTCGCATCTCGAATGGGTACGAACGGTTCGAGCTTCTCCAATTTATCGAAAGCTCTCCGAGAGAGAGATCGGGCGACGCGACGCTTTCGCGTGCATTCGGAATCGCACGCTCGCGGGTACACGAATTTTCATACGTGATCGGAAAATTGTTCTTTGTCCGCAATCCCGCGTTACGATCGCAATATCGAGATGACGAGAATGAGACAGCACTCTCCTCCATTAGAGCAGTTCCCGGTTCGAATCGTGCGAAGAATTCTCATACCTGCACTGCGGATTTTATGCATTTTCGCGCGAAAGTCAAAAAATAGTCAAATATAGAACTGTGGAAAAATTGGGAGAATTGGAAGGAATGAACTTGTATTTAGCTCCTGTTTCTCGAAACTGTATTAGTCCACAGACAAAAATCTGAGGTCTACTGTTAAATGTAGATATTTTTTTACAAAACCATCAGTCTCTTGTCTGCCAATTGCAGTTCTCTATCTGTGTACCTCATTTTCGGATCTGGCAAATACCGAAAAGTAGAAAGGAACTTCTGCCTAATCCTTGACACGAATAAGTCCCGAAAACTGTAAATTGTGTTTGCATTAGGATCCGTGATTTCCTAATAAAATATCTCCTCCCGTCTCCCGTGACGCTTTCATATTCAAGTCGGCACTTTAATCCGGCCCGGAAGTTTCATAACTTCTTTATCTTATTTTTGGGTCAAGTAAACAGTAAATAGAAGAACTAAACTTTGGTGTAATTCCGTTTTTATGTGGGGTACGTCAGGCTGGGAACTTGCGCATTTGCATAAACATCCGCAGTCTCGTAATTAAACATCCCAGCATCCCTTAATATCCGCATACTCCGCCTAAACGCTAAAAGTTCCGCGCCGCGGCGCAGCGCCGGGAATTGTTTCGCGTGCGGAGTAAACGCAACAATTATTCCCCGTTCAATCTGAAACCGAAAACATTTCGAACGCGTTTCAGCGAGTCATCGCTGTCGGACAGCGTTGCCGTTATGTTGTTCCTAAACAATTTCACGGATTCTGAACAATTTCGCAAAACGGACTGCGCGATTTTCAATTTTTAGTCCGCACCGAAATCAACATAAATGTTCCTCATACGTCTGATTCTGTAATCTGTAAGTAAATTATTTATGTGTGAACTGCGGATGCATTACGCGAAATAAGAAAGAAGAAACAAAATTTTGTTGATGTTTTACTGCTCTGTGCTTCGTCTACTCACTTTTCCTGTGCATAAAATTTGTAATCTCTTCGTGCGATATATAGTAATGCAGTAAAAACGGGAAAAAGTAGTGAACGAAGAGAACAGAGTCCAGCAGTAAGTCTAATTATTTGGCCAGGTATAAAGTGCTCCCATAAATCATATTGTTTCTTTGTGCGCACAAAACGTCTCAAGTTAATTGCACGGTTTTAACGAGCAAAAATTCGTGGCAGTACGCTTATTAGTGAATAATTCGACGATAAAATTGGAACCGCAACAGCAAGCAGCGCATGGGCGTTGCTCGACCATAACATTTAAAGGCTTTTTATTCAAACAATTTAATATCCCACTTTCCTTGGTGTTATCTTGAAATAATTACTGTGTACACGGCTAAAATTGGTTTACTGCGAGCTCAAACCGTTTCTTACGTTCTTTGATGATCAGCGACATTTTTCGTTGCAGAAGGGTGGAATACAACACGTGCACCTTCTCTCGTTCTGGCACCGAGGGGGTAGAGATTTCCTCGTCGAAAGCAAAAACGGTGCCAGGCGTTTCCCGCGCACCCTAAATCCAGCATCCCCTAAACCATCGGGAAACGGTGTCCGAGGTTCGTTCGAGATGGTCCTGAATATCGTGTCGCGAGATTTCCAGAGTCATTGGGGGCGCATTACCGCCTCGCCGGTGGATCCCTAATGTCTTCGTAAGGCCGGGATAAAAAACCACCGTGAAGCTTTTAAATTACAAGCGAACGGGCCCGTCCCCGCGCCGCCCCTCGGGCTTGCGATATCCGCCGTCAAGTCCGCCAGTTTTTGTGTGCAATTTTAATTTTAACGCGAGCCATTCCCCGGCAGAGCTCGCTCGCCATCGTGCCGGCGCACTTTAATCTTCCAGAAGAACGTCCATTGTCCCTGCCTCTCCTTCTCCCTCTCTCTCTCTCACTCTGTCCCCCTTCGTTTTGTCACGGTTTTCCCTGGGAAAACCGCGCGCGCTCGCGGCTCGGAACTTTGCGTTTTCGCCGCCGTACCTTTGCGCGGGAAGAGAGAGAGAGAGACGAAGAGAGAGAGAGAGAGAGAGAGAAAATAAAAAACCAGCGAAACGAAGAGGACACGGGACACGACGGAGCGTACGCCACTCGCTCGAATTAAACACTTTTGCTTTTACCTGGCGCTCTTTGTCCCGCGGTGTCTTACTCTCTCTCCCTCCCTCTCTCTCTCTCTCTCTCTCTCTTTATTTTTCATCCCCTTCTTTATTTTTCGTCGACAGTTCGTTTGCTCGTTCGTTCGTTCGTGCAGGGTCTGCGCGCCCGGAACCGTGTCGTTTGTCCTTCGAGCACCGCAAACGAGGAAAGGGTGGAAGCTTTTGAGAACGACGCATTCAAAGACCGCGTCCGTAGCTTCGTTAATGCCGCGGTCTCATCTTCATCCCCCCGATTACTCCGTCCCCCACGCCCTCACCTGGCCGTACCCTCCGGAACGGTGTCGCGGCAATCGCGAATCACCCCCGGGCCGCCGGGTTGTTTCATAATTATTTAGCGCTCGCGAGGGAATCTTACCGGCGAGGTGCACGCGGATTTTGTTCTCTTTTAATTTGTCAGCACCATCTCGCGGGCTTTGTGCTTGCTGTGGACGGATTAAACGGACTTGACAATATCGGTGTATTACGGTACAGAGAGGAAACGATGGGACCGGTTGTTAATATTTATTCCGCAAGCAACGGAAATTCCCCGCACGCGCACCCCGCTCTCTTGTTTACTCGGTTCTCTCGGTGAAACGTAAATGTTCACGAATTCTTCTAGACACCAGGTTCACGGGACCCGTCAACGTGACGGGTACCGACACTTTTAATTCACGATTATTAAAATTCTAAAGACACATCCATGAGGAATTATTGAACAAATTTATTTCCTTGGGTACATGTTATTAAAACGAAATGGCTAAAAATTGGGGCTGCACATTCTCGTTATTGCTATAAAGTAATGTAAAATAGTTAATATCCACTGAAAGATAGACGACCTTGAACAATTCATGGCCTTGAAAAGCCCTGGAAAGAGGAACCGCCAAGATAATTGACTACGATCGTCCTGAACCGATAGTTCACAATTTCGATCGCTGATAACAGAGTAATCTAAATCCTGTCGCGTTTCCCGGCTCACCCGGTATAGTGCTCGAACTGCCGCGGCGTCCGTTCGATGATTTACGCCGCTGTGCAAGTACGAGGAAACAGAACGAAGGGCGGAGGGAGGAGGAGGAGGAGGAGGAGGAGAATGAACCAGGAAAGCTCGAAATTTTTGACGTTCATTAAACGGGAACACGAAGAGTTCGTTTCGAGTCGCGCGGCGATGGCGTCCAGTCCGCTTCCGTGTAATAATTTCAACTCGGTCGTAACGCTGGGAAATAAGACGATAAATCCCGCGGCGACTAAATAACGATAAATCACGGAGACCGACTAATTGCCGGCTAAGTACGAACGAATGCGGCGATAAATTAAATCACGGTAATGAGTTATGAAACAGCCGGCGTTCAACGCGTGTGGGCGGAGAGGGTGGTTCGCTCGGCGAAGGCGGTTTGTTAGCGAGCGGGTGGGTAGGGATGCGACGGGGTGGATCGCGTTCCGGCGATCGCCGACGAAACGATTTTGTCGCGCCAAATCCTGAGCTGGATCACTCGTTCCGGACGAAGCATTCGCCAGAAAGAGTATGCAGCGTCCGGTCGTACGCACACAAAAGAGGCCTCTTCATTCGTTCAGTTCATTTATAGATAGACTATAACCTAGCCACGAGCAAGCTCCGCGTTTTGGTGCGCGTGGACTAAAAATCCGCGAAGCAGCTCTCGAACGGAAAACCAAACGCCGAGTGCCCCTCTCGAACCATCGAACTGTCCACCCACCGGACGGCTAGCCTAAGCGCGGTCGGACCGGCGCGCAGCGTCGAGTTACGCGTGTAACCGAGCCACTCTGATCACGGTTTTATCCGGAGCCTGGCGACACGTAAACCGCCTCGGATTTAATGTCGCCGGGCACGAGCTTTCGCCGCCGCCGATAAAAACCGTCGCGGCACACGGCTCGCAATTTTCGTTTACCTTCGTTTTAACGAGTCCGCCCCACCTTCGGCGGCGACCTAAACCGACCGCGATAAGTATGCCGCCGGCAAACACCGGCTCACGAGTATCGGTTGCCGCGTCGTACGCGCGACCAGAGAGAGGATCGTTTGCGATGCGAATTCAATTTTGCGGCCGGCGATAACACTCTTGACCCCCACTTCCGCGACACTTTCAGCCAGTTTCACGGACCACCTACACGGACCGGGTTGCAGAGCAACCAGTTTTTTCGACGGCGAATGGGACCGCTGTGTTTTATGGCCGAGCGAGAAGATAGGCGAGGAAGAAATCTGCGCCGCATGTTTTGCTTCGCTGCTGAGTCGCACGGTTTTTATGTACCCTCCTGGAAATATCATTTATACGGTCGCATATTCTTGGATTAAGCGACTTCCTTGAATTTCGCGCACTTCGTGTTAATGCACCCCCTCTCTCAAGCCCCTCCCCCGCCGTCCACACCCGAGGGATTATAGTTTAACGGCACGGTCTTTCCGCGACCGTAAGTAGAGTAAGGATTTTTGTCGGAAGTAGAAACGGTCTGCGTTTGGTCCGACTAGGGAGAATTAAATGGGCCTTTTTCTTTTGATAAATTGAAAATTATATGGCAGTGTATTGTATTTGTTTCATTAACAATTGCAAGAAATTGAAGCCAAATAGAATGTTATTTCCCCCCGTAATAATTGCAATAGACGAAGGAATAATGTATCTTTAAATGTTGTTATTTTCTTAGAATTTTTCGTGTATACAATTTTGCTGCAGTGCAATGAACAAACGTTCCTTCAGTTGTCATAATCAAAAATTAAAAGTTTCATTTTATACACGATTTTGTGCTTGGGCATTCTCGCACAAAAGGACAGGATCACGAACAAAAATTGCCACTTGAATAATAAAACGAGTACGTTCTTCTGGAACCTACTTGCAAAACTGGACTCCGTATCAGCAAATTCGCAACCTCGTCGTGTATAATGTTCTTCCACCACCAACATTTGCCAAGATACACGATCAAATACAGTCTCTGACCCCAACTGTGAGGGTTGCTTTTTCCCCTTCAACAGGAGCGATGACAGATAAAAAGAAACCGTAATGTTAATGAAAAAATTCAAAGCTTTGACGATAAGGCGGAGCGATTAACCGTGCGTTAGGTGTGTGGGAGACACGTGTCGCTCAGTCCCCTATCCCCTGGTATATCTAGAAAACTGAAAATAGCAGAGCATTGTCCTTTCGTGCACTTTTCTAGTCATCGCTCGTGTTCCCTTTTATCATCAAAACAATTTGTCTATTCAGTTATTTCCTTCAACCACTTTAATAAAAGTTAGAAGTCGAAGCAGTCCATTTTCTGCGTTTTGAGGAACACAAGTAATGTTAACATAGTTTCATTTTATTCGTGCGGTACGTATACATTCACTTCAACATTTTTCCCCGGGGTCATTATTCCTTTGCGAATAAAATGGAAAAGAGTGTTGATTGCGGAGAAGAAATATTTTTTACACAATTACAGGAGATATTTAGGAGGACCGCCCAGTAGACGGCTGGATTTGAAGTTTTCGCTCGGAAACTGACTTATTGTTCGAAACAGTGTAACAAGATCGAACAGCGACGACGAGAAAGATTCGAACGACGGACGCGAGGCGACGCGACGCGACGGGAAATGTTCGTTCCGACGGGAAAGCTCTCCGCGATGCTGTTCGCGTAAGCCACCGATATCACTCTGTCGGCCAATTTAAAGTTACGATTCGAAAGGCTATCTCGTCGCCCGGGCGACCGTGAATCCCGGAGCGGACGACGTTATCGCTTTTGTCCGGCTCCTCCCGCGGACTCGCGACTCGAATTCCTTCGATTTCGTGCACGCGCGCGTGTTACCGGAGATGTATTACCCGCTCGGGGCATCCGAATCGAGCCCGGTTTATTATACGGCTGAAGTGGCTTCGCTGTTCTCGAAAGCGCAATCCCAGGCCGGGCCCGACCCGTCCCGTGCCGCCGAGACTTTTCGAAATGCGAGCCACCGCTTCTTATCAGTTTATTTCGCGAATCGTTGAACTACGGGGTCAGTGGATTCGTCGCTAACACATCAAGTACATACTCTGGGTGTGGCGGCTCGCTATTACCGTTCCCGAGATCCCTTGCGAGAAAGTACGAGGGAGAAAAGTCCTTCCACTTTCTCAAATAGAAAATCGGACGAATCGAAAAGAATAATCAACCGAAAGAGCTGGTTTCGATTATCAACGGAAAGAAAGTGTCGGACAACGAAAAGTTGCTCCGTGTTTCAAATCAATTTTCTTTTTTTACACGGAATTCACGCAGATTTGATTGCACCGCACGTTCCGTCGAACGTTTTATAGGCTACAGAAGTCGAAATGTTAACAAAAAAAAAAAAAAAGGAAAAAACGTCCGAAACTCGGCGGCATCACGCGCTTTGGAAATTGATGAAAAAGTTTTCAATCGCAACACAGCGCAACAGTGTTCGCGTAACACGGTTTCCGGTTGTACGTTTACATTTCCGCCGGTGTAGCAGGAACAGATTAAATGTAAAAGCGCGTAATCAAAGTAGAGCATTATCGAGCTTTCGAATAAAAATGGTATCGCTTGATTCATTTTAGCGGTAGAAGACTGTACAGGTTGGTTGACAGCTTGCCACGAAAACGAAGAAATATTGAGTTTAATAACCGATCCAATTTTTTACATGTACTCGGACGAACCTAAGTAGAAAAGATTGTGGGATCGGAGAATGATCAAAAACAACGAAATGAAACGGTGTTTCTTTTCGTTCGAGCGACGGATATTGAAAAAGTTTTTAATATCACGGTTTATTAACCGTTCCACGTTCCAGAAAATTTGCTGCGTCGACTTTATAATATTATTATATTATTTTTATCAGGCTTCTGTGAAAGTGACGTATGCGAGTATGCGCAATTTATTTATTGAAAGACTACAGTAATTTATTTCGTCAAACTGGTAATTAATGACACCTTCTGTGACAACAACGTCGACGGCAATGATTAATCAGGTTATTTGCAAGTCGGTTTTTAAATTTCGACTGGAACATCAATCTTCAAAATCTGATTTGGCATGACAGACGCGAAATAAAGTATACACAAAAATGTTTTTCGATTGAAACGTATGGAAATTGTGATAAAATATGGAAATGTGAATGCACTTTGGCGGCATTTCCGCATAAATGATCAATGCAGTAATTTTTCCTGATTTTTTTTTGTCGAAAGTCAGGACCATCATTTTTTTAATTAACGAGTCGAGCCATGAATATCTTTATTCCCCTAAATTCATAGGTCCAATATTAGTTTTAATAAATTGAAACGCGACTCTTGTATCTTTGTATAAAAATATAAATTTGCACAACGATCTGCAGTTTAATAATATTACTGAAAATTGTGTCAGCTGCCAGTTGACTTCGACAAAGGTATTCCATGGAATTTAATATTTTGGTGGCCAGTGTTAAAAGAAACGTGCATATGGTATTTATAACTGAATCCAATATCTGCTAATGAATGTGCCGATTAAATATTCAAGATTTTAATTTCGAATATCTTGAGACACATACTCTGGCAGTCTGAAAGCATTGGTCCGCTTACATACGTGCCTATATCACTGGCAGTTTTAATTTAATCACAGTGATTTGCATTTGCTATGTGTCACGACTGAGTTGTCACAGTGGTTCGTAATTGTTCACCTTTTTTCAAAAAAAGAAATTATTCTGCATTCAAAAGTTGTTAAAAAATGTAAAAAATTTCTTTATTTAGGATCTCGTGTTTTAGAAAAATCTGGTTTCAACGTGGTACGTAGAAGCTTAGGTTAATGCAGGCACACTTGACTTTGCAAATTGGGTTTTCCTGAAAACTAGGTTAGAAATGAAAATTATGTTCTACATTTTTTACTTACTGTTGCATATAGAATAACATGCCGCACTCGGCCGAAAGCTAGTCAAGTGCACGTGTGCTCGACAAATTTTTAAATTCGATTTTCTTGGAAACATTTTGCCTCACATTTTGCTCTATACGCTTCCAACTTAATTTTTTTATATAAAACCACTCCCTGCCGGCAGTATCGTAATATTGAAGGCACTTTCTGTTTGCAAAATTACGCAAATATCGGCAACTTTAAGAGTCTATTCGAATGCAACAAACGAAAAGGTTATTATAAAATATTTCTAAACTCACGTCTAAGTTCAATTGGAACCACAATTTCATGAAATAATTCATTACCGTAAGATCGATGCTACTTCATTAACCTGCAGAATGATTAATAAGAACCAGATCAAAATTTTATGCAGAAAAGTTAAACGTGATCCGAAAATGTAATGAATTAATATCAGTTTCAAAGTACGCCTCCAAAGGCAATACAATAGCTACCGTAATCTGGCCATAAAATGATCGATTTCATTTTGATTGAAGGGTATCGAATCTAATTAATCAAAATGCAACAGTTACCAATTTTTAAAACCTGTAATTGACCTGGGGACTGTAATTATAATTACATTACACATTGTAATTGCGTCATTCGTAACGTTGTAATTATTCAGATAATATCTTTTCGAATTGCAAGAATTATATCCTGCACCATATCTGTGTAAGAATGGAAAGTATGTTACTGAACAAATATCTTAGTTTTCCATTTGAATTTCAATTTAAACACGCCACGAAATTAGGGGTTGCAACTTCTTGCTCGCAGCAACGTATCGAATTGTGGATTATCTCGAGAAGTTGTCGCGAATTCTCGCCCGCCGATTTCGGGCAACTTGCGTTCTCCGATCGAAGGGTAGACGGTGTCGCGATGATTCTCCGGTACGGACGGGGGGTGGGAGGCACGCCGGGGTGGTGGAGAATGCAAAAAGCTCGAGCGCAGGAATTTCAATTTGCCCCGATATCAAATATTTCGGATTCCCTCGTCGGTGAGAAGGGTTTAATCAATTAGACGGATCAACCGCGCGCGCCGGAGAAAAGTTTCCGTGGAAACGTGCCAGTGCGACTTCCTCGGGTTCGCCAATCATAGACGGCCTATCAGTCCGTAACGAGGCCGCTGGATGATTATGTGGGATGCGAGAACCACGTGAACCATAGCTAGAAATTCCCGACCAACAGAGAAAAAGTAAGAGACCAAATTGTGATAATTTCTGTGCACTTGGGGAATATTTACAGTGACTCCAACTAATATTGGCACTCCCTTAAAAATCGCATAACATTGTCAATATTGGAGTGTGTACTAGAAACGTTTAACGATGAAAGCTTAAGGGCGAAAGAAAAAAAATTGTAACACTGAGGGGATCAATAATAAACTAGTACTACTGCTACTAGTAGTCGGTGTCACTGCATAGGGCGCCCGACACATTCGCGAAAATCGCAAAGGGTTAAACAACAATCTAATAGAAAATGGCGGAGGGAGAGAGAGAGAGAGAGAGAGATGTAAAAGAGAGGGCAAGGTAATGTACCGTGCGCACGATAAAAGCAATGCGCGGTGAATAATAAAAAGGGAGCGAGGGGAGAGGCGGACCGCTCCTTAAAATTCCGAATGGCCGTATCGTAATAAATTATTAATCCCATTTAACTAGAGATTTGCCGCATTTGCATCGAAATTCATCGGCGTGCGCCGCGGGCAAGCCGATCGCGAGTATCGCCTGCCGGTACATATCCGCTTCGTCTCCCGTGTTTTAATAGCGGGCGCAAATTATTTCGCGTTACGATGTAACCACGGCCAGCGGATTGGATCGTCGACGAATGACGCGCTCCGCGTGAAAATTACGCGGGTCCCGGAGCGGTGCGGCGTGCAAGCGCGAGCGCCGACCGGGTATCAAATTCGCTGGAAAATTTCGAGATAAATTGGAATCTGCTCCGGCTATCTTGCCAGTCTGAAAAATAATGGAAATATCACATGTACCGCCGCGGCGATATACAATTCTGCGCTATACGTTACGCTTCTTTACGAGGGAATTTATCCTTACCGTGGCACGCTCAAGTCTTTTACGACCAACCGCGAAATTTGATGTTTAAGGGCTGTTCTGCCGTGACGGGTCCGAAAACATCGATTTTTTCTCTTGGCTATAGCGGGAGAGCACAGAGGATTTGCGAAATTATCGTTCGACAATTTCATAATCGTTGCGCGGAACGTAACGGAACCGTAATAATCTTGTTATGCTAATAAGATTGTTTCAGCGACCAGAAGAACTGAAATTAGGCGAAAGTCGATCCGTGCAATTCGGTTTACTTTATCGCAGGCGACACGGTCCGCTCTCAAAACGCAATAAAACGGTAATCAGAAATCGTGCATCAAGCTTTACGCGCTCTCTGCACCGGGGGCGAACAACTTCAGTCCTCAAATTCAGGCTGACTTGAGTCGTAAAAAAATTTCTTCAAACTCCGCGGGAATAGCTGAACTAGTAGAAGTGTTCTCGGAAAAGAAAACAAATCCTGAAAGTAGTTTTCGCTCCACGAAATGGGTCCGAGTAGCGTGGATGGCTAAAAGAATTACCAAAAGAATTTTCTATTCAATTAGTAACTACTTACCCCCTGTCAAGGAGGCACTAAACCTGATGGCATTCATTCGCATTTGTTGGAATTTATTCCATAAATATAGAACAAAATTAATCATAATGCATACACTGTATTTCCAGTTAATACAGGGTGTCCCACCTAAATGGTGACACCTAAGTATCTTTCGTATTTACAGTCCTATCAGAAAGCTTCGGAGGACAAAGTGACACTATTGCAGGGGGCAATAATAATGGTGAAGGAAAAACTGTGTTATGTCGTGTTGTTGAATGAAATTTCACCGATGTTTTTTTAAATGGAATAGTATGTTTTCTTACGACAGCATGATAGACAATAAAATACTGAATTCGGTGGATACCACTATAAGTGTAGTGTATGAAGTTTAAGTGTTTCAGCAAAGATTGCGCGTTGTTTATATCGTACGCATCCTATAGCATTCTATATTGGGATAATTTGTACGCGACGATCAAATAACAACGGGCCGAAAAAAGCTCGGGCAACCGGAAGCCATGTTCGAAATCCTGTTTCCTAGCGTGAACGGCGTTTCTCACGCTCGGCTGCGACCGGTCGAAGGAGCCTCGGGAGCACCGATTGGTCTGCGGCGAGAAATACTTTCCGTATAAATTGTCGCGCAGGAATTCCGCGACGATGCGCCGAACAAAACGCGGCCACGGTTCGTGGAGGTCGCGGGGGTGCACCGGGGTCGCAGGGGGTGTCTCGTAAAAATGCAAACTTCTCCCTTCTCTCTGTCGAAGTCGAGCGGGAAGACTCGGTTGTTGCGCGAGACGTTGTTGTCGCGTCGGCTACATCCCTTACCCCCGTTCACCCCACTCGCCCCCTTCTCCGCCGACCCCCATTCAACCCCGTGAAAAAAGTTAGACGCGACACAACTGGGGGGAGACGACCTCTCGGTCGCAGCCCCGAGCTGACGGCCTAAAAACCAGCGACGTCGCAACAGAACTGTAGGGAAATTCGCGAGAACTTCGTTCTGCGCAGCCGAGTGTGAGATGAAAATCTAATGGCGGACCGGAGGAATTTCGTGAGCGTTTAGGGAGCGGACGGAAAAAATGGGACAGATGAGCTACGAATTTTCAAAGTTCGCCTGATTGCCCGCTCTCAAGTTTTCAGTCCGCGCGGGCTTCGTTTTTCTTCTTCCCTTTTTTTTTTTTGTTTTATGGACCAGGCGTCGGCGTGAATATTCCCAACGACTGCGTGGAAAGTTTTACACGTTCTTACATCGAGGACTGCGGACCTCGATGGTTTTCGTTAGTCTGCACAATTTCGTTCAAAATTCTGCGCGCCTGCTCATCGAAACGAGAATCGTTTTCAGGAAGTTGTTCTTTTTGAGGAAAAATGTGCGAAGTGAAAAATATTAAAAAATGTTCTGTAAAGAGTAGACAGCGGGTTTTCAGAGAATATTCCATTTCTGATAATCGTGCGCCTAATCGTGTAGAAAAGCAACGTTCCAGCTTTTTCCGCGAGCGGAAATCACGCGGTAAAAGTGGAAGAGAAACATCCCGCGGCGGCTAGACAATGATCGAGCAGCGAACTCGGGGAATTGCTCGTTGCCGGAATAACCTTGGAAACCAATTAAGAGTTTCGTCGGAGAAGAAGCCGATGCTGACAGAAAGGTCGAAAATCACTGCTCGGCTGATCGCTTTTAAACCTTCGCGAAGTTTAACGGGCTTGTCAGTTTCAAACAATCAGGAAAATCTGTTTTCTAAGGGGATCCCTTTTTTTGTAAGATTTAAATAACCAACAAAGTTACAACTCATTAAAACGCCCGGACGTCGCGTGAGATGAATGTTAATTTCAAACTTGAAACCTGGTTCCGTTTTTCCATCTTAACAACGCGGTTACTGATTTTTTGATAATTCAATTTTTTCTCGGTTATTTTCTGAAATATGTGCCTAAAGTGTGCCTGCAGAAAGAAAAGCGAAGATTGAAAAATTCTTTACGAATTTTGCTCTTTCAAAACTTTTTTCTACTTTTTCACTCTATGGAGATGGTACAAAAAATCGATTCGACTTAATTGTTGTGCCAGCTCTACAGCGTACGCAAATTTCGACGTAGGTTCCCAGCCAATTTAGCAAAACCCAGTTTCTAAGGGAATACAATCAAATTTTTTGGTTCCTCGCAGAATACGCCAATGAAATGTCGAGTCATTAAAACCTGGGTCCATTTTCGGTAAATTATTATTGATATTTAATCGAATCAGAGAAAATTCTAACGTACATTCCCATTTTGAGGTCCCATTTTGACCTAGCGTTCGTTCTCACGTCACTCTAAGCACAGATAAGAAAGTTAAAAATTCCAACCTCCCCTTTCCCCTTCGCGATGTCGACCAACAGTGATTTTCAGTTAATTCCTTGTACAGAGTACGTGGTAAACTAATCCTTCGGACATCCCAGGAAAGCCGTGGTGGTTCGATCGCAATTGGAGCGAAGTTATTAGTTTTTAAAAAGCGTCCACTTAATTCCGTTCCGGACAGTGGGTTTAAACGGGGGAAAAATGAATTCTTGGAAAGTTCCGGACGGTTTAAGCTGAAGACGGTCACGGGGAGGTCACGTCGTTCCGGGGGAACAGTTGGGAACAAATCGCGGCGCTTTGTTCGGGCGATGCAGTGTGCCGCGTGTTACGAAATCAGAGAATTCGAAATGGATTCCATCGACCGGCTAGTTTATCGTCATAAATCCGCGTGTGTATCTCGCGGCCGGATCGCGATGCTGTGCTTGCACACACGCGGTTATTGATCCCGGGGCCCCGAAGTACGTACAGAATTTTATATGCAGCATTGTGCCGGAGAGTCTCGAGACGCTTTGTCACGTGTCCAGGAATATTAGATCGCTTCAAATCCCGCGTTCCGTGACGCGTTTCGAAAAGTTTCCGGGTTCCCCGTCGCGCTGGAACGTGCCCCGTTTCGAATGCAAACTTAATATAGCCCCGATGGTTATTGGTAGTGTACCGACGTCGAGAGGGCAAATCTTTGCGAACAAATCATACGGCAGCCACCGCCCCGGCAGAACTTTTTAAATTAATCTGCTACGCGTGTAGCTGCTTTCGCGAGCAACCTCCTCTAGTCCTGTTTAACCCTTAGCACTCGAGCGGTGACTCTGAAGCGCCACCAGAAATTGTTGCGGCATTATTTCAAAGAAATTTCAAAAAATATTACGAAATATTTGTTGCCCCACAAAATTTGTATTCAATAGATTGCTAATCATTCAAACATTATATGTGGAAATCAGCTTCGTATGAATAAAATGAGAATATTCTAAGACGGAAGAAAAATTTATTCAAATTCGATTCTCCTGTAAACTGAACTTATTTCTCCGTGAATCACTAAATTACGCGTGAAAAGGACATTCGAAGGATTTAAAAGGCTCGTTCCAATTGTTAAAAAAAGAAATTAGTGTCTATACAGCTCCCGTAGCCTCGAATTAACGCGGAAAATGTTAAATCTCGCTTAAATGTCCACAGTTCAGTTATAATTCATGAATTTCGGACAGATTATACTAACCGGACAAACCCCGAAATTGAAACAGTGTGGACTAATAATATTTCCTCATAAGCACGTGCTCCGGTATTTGTGCAAATTTTCATTCGCGTGGATGAATTTATGGAAACAAGAATTAAGTAGAATTACGTAGTTTAGTTCAGCCTTTTTACCGTGCCGCGTTTTCGCGATATTTTTCCACCGAGTAATTACACTTTCTCAGTCAAGTTTTCGTTCGTTTCAAAGTGGGTTCTACATGTAAGGAGAATCATTATTCTAACAAATCTAATAAACTTCCGTGCCAACGAGAGCGAGGAAGATTTTTCTGCGGGATCTGCGGAGGATACGCGCAGAAATTTCGCAGGACGTTAAATGGAAATTAAAAGAGTTAAACGCATCGGCGATTTTCAGGATGTCGTAAAAGGGCAAAAAAAAAGAAGAAAAGCGAACGTTGTAGGGTAGCTGGAAAGGCGGCTGGTTCGCGGGGGATTACGTCGAGCTTAAAATTTTTAATTTTGGTTTACGACGCGACTGAAAATCATATTTGCGGCGGCCGCTTTCCGCCCCAGGCCGGAAAACAACGTCCGGCGCGATTTCGTTTCCGGACTTTTAACTACTTTGTTCTTCGACGCACGGGGAGGGGTGGGAGAGGGTCGGGGGGCGTGTACGCGGCCCCCGGCGAATGTTCATTTGCGGACGGCACTTTTCCCCTAATTCCGTCTTGATCAGCAAAAACCCGCGCTTCTTTCGCCGCGGAGCTGCGCGCTCCACGATCGATACTTGGTAAATTTAATTAGCTTCCGGTAACTCTCGCGTGTTTTCAGCGGGACGATTACGAAATTTCCTATTCGTCCACGGAAACGAAAGTTTCGCCTGCTGATCCGAGTTACCCTTTGCGGTTCATTGCCGTGGAAACCGTTTGCGTAGACAGTTCGTTTTGTAATTCGCTGTCGCGAAACGTTTATTCGTCTTCCGGGGGGCTAACTCCCGCAACATCGGCCGCCCACGAGAATAATGAATATTTAATTAAAGGAGAATTAATGCCTTTCCACTGGATACGTCCCCGTACTGTCCCGTTTCAATCTCTTCACCCGCGGACATTCGCGGAACTGTCGATCACGGCCGGAAATACTTCGAATAGAAGTTGCACAGATTTTGGGTGACGCGTTGCTTGGTGTGCGCAGCTTCCGTGTAGGTTGCTAAGAATGTCTTCGGAGCTTTTGCGAATTTTAACATCACCAATAATTGAATTATCAATCAATTTGTAAGCTTGTAGTGCATTCAAGGGAGCACCGAGCCGTATTATAGCAGCAAGTAGAAATGGCTTGTAATAGTCAGACCCTGGAATGTAAGAATGTATACGGAGCTATTGCGAATTTTAATTTCTAATTTTGTAGTGCATTCAAGGGGGCACCGAGCCGTAATATAGCCGCAAGTAGAAATGGCTTGTAATAGTCAGACACCAGAGGATGTAATAACTACAAAGATACACTTAAAAAGAGACCTTGCGGAACAGGGGAACTCTAAATAATTTCGTAATAATTCGTACGCGAAGATGCCGAGATTAAATGTTAATACATTTTTGCGTTTCACAGAACCCATTCAATCGAAAACAACGCAGACGTTTCAGACGTGTCACGGGGTTCGTGAAAAAAGCAAACTCGAGAGAGCCCCCGTTCGATCCCATTCAACTTCCGGTCGCCCAATTCTGTTCGAGATCAAATAAAAACCAGAACGCGACCTACAACCCGTCCCAAAATTGCGCGTCCTCGGCCACTATAATAGCCGAAAAACGGTAACAATGTTTGTCGAAAGGGCGCCTTTGATCCGCTCGAATTTCGCGGATATTTAATATCCGAGTTGCTGCCCGGCGAGCGCAAAAATCCGTTTCGGCTTCGTTAATAATCGTCTTTGACGTTGCAATTTTGCAACGGGGCCGCCGTAGGATTGTGCAACCGAGCCGGACGGGATAATTACAAATAACGAATTTGTGCGTGCGCTCGAATAAAATGTTTTTCCGCCGATTGCGCGCTGGAATTCGAAAATTGTCGCAGCGGCAGAATCGTCTGAAGAAAGGGTTAACGAAAGAGGATATTGCGATCAACGGGGCGGATCGAGGTCGATTACGAGCGAATGCGCGTTTTCGCGTAGAATCCGCGCGCGTTTCGGAGCCGCGTCCATGCGCGCGGGGTTGGTTCTCTCACACGAGCGAACTGGTAATTCCGTTGCCGTGCAATTTTTCTGCTGTGGAGCCGCTCCTTTAATAAAATTAATCTGGTTCGCGCTGGAAGTTTGTTCGGGCAAATTTGATCGCGTGCAATCAAATTAACCCCGTGTTTTCCAGCGCGCCGAGCGGTGCCGGCGCCGCTCGCCGCTCGCCGCGCTCCTTCGCGATGCATACTGCGCGCGTCCGATGAAAATTGTTTACGATATGTGCGCCCGTTCGAGCCGGCAATCGGATTTAAAATTAAAATCAAGCGAATAATGAACTGTTGATGGCGGAGCGCCGGCGGTCGGCTCTTAACTTATGTTTTAATCTGTGCTCGCCGCGTCGATTGAATTGACTAAATTATTTCGACGGGACAGGATATACAGAACGATTATAATTGGACCGTTGGCATTCTCGCCGCTCGCTCAAGAACGCCGTCCTCTCTCGTCCGGCTTGATCAGCCGTTCGTCAATTCATTAGCGCCAAAAGTAAATTGAATTCGCGGAATCAAGTTTTTCAACCAGCTATAAATGATTATTAGACTGCAGATCTTTATGCAGATATAGAGGCGCGGCGGGGGTTAATTTATAGAGATTCGAATCGACAATTAATTTCTACACCGCGGCCTTTCGTTACACTCTACGCAAGATAAAAATCACATTACGCTTTTTACAACGTTCCGTTCGAAACGCACGAATGCTATAAGCGGTGTGAGAATTCGCTCGGCGGTCGTTTCAGCGTACATTTTTACACGGACTCGCTATAAACTCCACCCCTGATCCCGTCGAGAGTTTCGTTATCTCACAAGGAATGCGCATAGTCGAGAATAAGTCTTTCCGTTTCAAGAGTTTCATCGCGAGCGAGACGGAGATTAAAATTTTGTAGAATCATGCAGAACACCCTGCGCAACTAGCTACCTCGGGTAGCAATTACCACGGACCAACCCGACGCGCGCTTTCCTCGTCGAACATCCCGGCCGGTGGGTTCGCAGGTTCTGATCGCCGGTCTCCAGATATGCAAATATCAAATTCAAAGCTATCGACCGTAAGAATCGAGAATTCGGGGGCACCGATCTGCTATCCGAAGCGAGCGATTCGTTGCCCGTCCCCTTTAGCCGGTGCTCTAACCGAACGTAACAGCTGTCAGGAGGCGAGCGGAGGCCGAAGCACGCGTTACCGTTTCCCAAAGACAGGGGATCGAGCAGAGAGAGAGAGAGAGGGAGAGAGATGGATCGAGTCTTCTAGGTACGGGAATCTCATCAATATGCAGCACGGGAGGCCATTGTAAATCGGTCGGGTAGGAGCGGTGGGTTCTGGGGAGGGTGTGCGGGGGGTGGTGTAGTCAAAGGGAATTTCACGGGTGCGTTGGCGGTCCGGCTGGCCTAAGTAGCTCGCGGATACGATACCGATGCCGATGCCAGTCGATGCGATCGCATGCCCCCGGGCTGACAGCTGTTCTCGCGGTAATGGAGTAACGAACGGGAAGGAGTAACAGCGTCGAGGATAGAACTGACCTGAGGTGGATAGTGATCCGGCAAGGCGTGGAGAGCTTCTCTGTACGCCGAGAGGGCCCTTTGTAATCTACCCTGATCGGCGTAGAGGGCGCCTAATTGGAGGAGGGCCTGCACTCTGGCCGCCTCGTGAGCCCTTTTGTCCTTGAGACCGGACCCGTCCAGGGACGCGCCGGCCCGCAAAACCGCAGCCGCCTCCGTTCCGCGTCCAACCGAGGCCAACGCCGCGCCCAGGTTCACGTAAGCCTCTGCAAAGACAAACGATAAGGATCATCAGCACCACCCC
Source organism: Halictus ligatus (assembly GCA_028454255.1). Taxonomy (NCBI): domain Eukaryota; kingdom Metazoa; phylum Arthropoda; class Insecta; order Hymenoptera; family Halictidae; genus Halictus; species Halictus ligatus. The sequence continues at coordinate 10,649,135 of CM052142.1, forward strand.
TCGGACTACTCACCCCTCGGATACTCCCCCGGAGCCGAGCTTTGCGAGTCGAGGTCGCGCGCGAATTTATATCAATCGGGGGAGCCTTCTTTCGTTTGCCCTGTCGGATTTCGACGGACAACCGACCATTCGTTTCCCTTACGGTGTCTGTCGGTGACTTTATGGTCTGCCGGACAACTCCGCGCGAGCCATAAACTCTCCAGAACAATATCAAGCCCGGCTAGGTAACCCGGTTCTTTCTAATATCGAGAGAAGACATTTCTATTTTAACAACTTGCACTCGAGCGGCGACCATACGCCGCCCGGCTGATTTGAATCGCATTCAAAATCAAAGAACTTTCGATAGACATCAGGTAGAGTGGCGAAATCTTTTTTAAATTAAAGCTGAAACTTTGTAGAACATGGGAAAAATAAGGAGATTATGGTACGGGGTTACAGTCTTTTTTTTTTTGGGTCGTGGAAATTTGTCTGATCAATTCTTACCTTCTCTACAAACAAGAGAAGACTAAAAAGGGGAAATAGAAATGCGGATAAAGTAGAAAAGAACTTAATTGTAATAGGGAATCGGACAAGCCCGCAATCGAACACGTGCGAACGAATTAATATCTATTATCGACAACAGTGTACATTAATAATTATAATTGATAATATTGCTGTTCGCAAACAGATGTTTGCTAAAATCTGTTCGTTCGAACGGACAGAAGGCAGGATATCATATAGTAATTCAATGTTCGAGTTACTTTGATTAAATTCATTCTCCCGGAGAGAAAGTACCGATCATTTTTATAATTTGAGGTTATTAAATCCGAGAAGCGGAATGGAAATTTAATTAACCTCGCGCCATATTTCGAGTAATTTCAGCATAGAAATTTTAAATCAATTTAAAGTCATGAATTTACGTTACGGTATAGCTGGAGATGATTTTTTACGTTCAGATTAATTTTACCCTGCGGAAACACTGTAACTCGATAAACGGGAATTTAATCATTATCTTGATCGTACACAAAAGGGAAAAATTATATTCGATTAGCCGACCATGAGCGACTTCGTTTACGAAGATTATGAATTATCGAACGTTAATACTCCCGATACCGAACGGCTAGAGTGATTAATTTTTAATCCCTCTTACAAATTTTATGCATTTAGATTGTAAGAGGGCCAACCATTATACCTCTACCAATTATGTATTCACCATTATTTGCAATTACTCATTATCCTTGATCAAGTGGCTTGAAGATGATCGGTCAAACACAGAAATTAAATAAAGTTGTATCCTCTCTTTCAACAATGCTTCGTTAGCAGAAATCATTTTCGAGTGACCCTAATAAATGGAGGAAAACTGCGATAAACTGAAGAATATGAAACATTGTTGATCCCTGCGGTAATTGCGGCGGGTTAAAAAATCGCAGGCTATCAGTATGCCGCGCGAGGTGTAGATGATTCAGAAAATGTTCCAACTTGGGTAGAATTATGGTCTTCGGAACTAAATTTCCCGACAGCGTGCTTTGTGACCATCCCCGGCCTCGTTTCTTCCGAACTAAACTTCACACCGTATTCCCGATTTTAATAGGTTAAATTTTCATCCCTCCGTCGGAAAAGAGTTTCTTGCACAAGATGGCGAGCTTGCCGAACTTGCTCGAAACTTCGCTTCTATCTATTATCTACAAAGTCCTTCAATTAGTGCATAACGCGGCTCGGAACGGTGTCATCAAGTATCGATTACTCATTAGCGCGCGAGGAATGTCCTTCCGTAGTACAGTTGGGAACGAGTACCGAGCCGTGGATGACTCATTAGTGTGTCAGGAAAACCCCTCTCTGCAATATGCTAGCACAGTATCACCGATAGACGGACCGTGCTCATTTACGGATGACTCATTGTCAGCTCGCCGAGATTAGGGGTTGCAGAAGCAGCAGACTCATCCAACCTCCCCTGGTTTCAAGCTTATTCTTTTTTCTTCGCAAAATTCCTTGCTGTCTCTGAACGACAGTACACAAATTACAAGAAATTTCATTCCCTTTTTTAATTTTCCTGCGCGTAAAAAGGTTGCAAAAAGTAATTTTCAGTATTTCCGCTGGAATTCAATTTTTCCAGGATTTCTTTTTCCCCAGAAGTCGTACAGTTCAATTTCAACGTTTGTACGTTTCCTTTGATTTCTAAAATCAGAATGAAACGCGATACTCGTTTCCGACGAACTGCGCAGAAAGTTCGTGCGATCGCGACCGAAAGAGATATTTTTGATTAGGCGGGTATTCGAGTATTTTCGACCGGGGATCGACGCTCATTAACGCTCGGTGTGCGCGTTCGCCGCGATCGCGAAAACCGGACACCGCTTAATTCCGAGCAATCCGTGCAGATTCCCGGGTTTGGATTCCCGATCCGTGACCCTCGCCGACCCGAGGGTCCGATCCCCTAATTTCGTCGCGCTTAACTTTCAACGCCCCGGCCCGTTTACCGTTTGACAGCGCTAAGTGTAATGTAGCGCGCTCCCGGAGCCGGTTGCTAATCCCGATATCATCCTACGTGATATTACAGGGCCGGGCGTAGACCGTGAGACGTAAGACGTTTACCCTGGCTGCCTCGAGTTGCAAGGAGTATAAACAGGGCGGCTGTGCGCCGCGCCGGGGGAAGGTTTCATTAACGAGCCGTGTGATTGGCAAATTTTCCCGGCGCGGCGCGGCGCGGAACGGCGTCGACGGAAATCCGATTTCGGTAACGAAATCCGCCGATATCGTCGGCTAATTTTTCCCCGCTCGACGGATATCGTATCATCTCCGATACGGCGAAACAGATCGAACAACGAGGACCAGAAACGAGAAACGTTCGAACGGACGAATAATCCCGGGGGCGGGCGAATCATTTCGATTAACGCGATGAAACCGATTCGGCAATACGTATGATTACTTTATTATCTCTTTCTCCTCGGCCGGCCACGGCTCGGCAAATATGTCGAACGCCCGAAAGTGGAGGCAAACTCGCCGGATTACGTCGACGAAGTTACAGATTCCGTTTACAAGGTTAAAATTAATTAGATTTGTTCTGCACAGCCGGGCGCAGGAAGATCCACACAGCCGACGGGGTTCGAGTAAACATTAAACTTAATTAAGTGCTCGATCGAAGGACTATCAATAATCCACGGCTCGAATAATTTTCGGGAAACGTTCGCCTCGCGCACAAGCGCGTCTCAGCGCAAACGTTCCTTCTCGTTGAACATTTTTTCCGAAATTTTCCTCGTGGTGAATTGATCCTTTTTTGCGGAAAACTCCCGCGTTTGACGATCGAAGATTTTCGTTTTCCTCGGCCTGAGCCGCGCCTATGCCCTTTCAGGGTTGCTTTAACAGTGCAGGGGATCCGGCAGGGGAGACAATAAAAAGCGAAGATAAACTTTTTAATACGTTTCACTTTGCCCTCGTTATTCCGTGCCGCGGCCTCGGAGATGTAGGCGTGCGCCCTCCGCGCGCCGGAGGAATGCCTCGAGAAACTTGAAATTTTTAATTAAAGTCATAGCCGACCGCGGCTTTTTGTCCGGCTCGTCGCTCCGAGCCCCTCGTTTACGGGGACGCCGGTCCGCGTTGTGTTTAACGACGACAACGAAACGGTGTACCGTGCGCGAGGGGGGGGGTGAAAGTTACAAAAGGAAAATGGCGAGACGCCGTGACCCCGCGAGGGCAGCGGAAAGAGGAAGGAATAAATTTCGTCGGTGACCGGGGGCGGGGGGAACAGGCGGTTGTCGAAGTTCGTTAATGGAGCGACAGTATAGGGAATCTTCCCCGATAGAAACGAAACGATTTGTTAGCTTTGCCCCCGCTGCAGCTGGTCGTCACCGACAAAAGACAACAACAAAAACGCGCTAAGCCATTTATGGCTGGAAACCGTTCGCTCGAGAGACATTTCAATGCACTCGGGGAACTTTGCCGAGATACTCGAAATGAAATATTTTCGCGATTAAAGCTCGAATGTGGAATTTTTTCGTTTTCCAACGAAGACAAATGTTTTGAGACTTGCTTCGAACGAACGCGGGATAAAAATTTGTTTAAAAGCCTCGTTCGCGAGCGGATCAGTCTGATAATTACCAGCTTGATTTTTGCCAACGGTATCAGTTTTGGCAGAGAAAATTCGAAGAGCTTGTAAATATTTTGATTTTGGCTGTTTTGAGTGAGGAAGATTCAAGGACTTTCCAAGGTCATTTTTCAGTAAAATCGCCGAGAAATTCTCAGTTAAAAAGAAAGTAATCGTCAGAGAGACCTTGAGACGAACCGTAGCAGTGTAAAAATTAAAATAATCTCAGTTTTCATTAGATGTCGGAGGGTCGGCGTGGGCTAATGAAGAAAATCCCCGAAATTGGTCGACAAGACGACTTAACCTTTGCCCTTCGAACGCTTCTGGGTCGATTTTCTCGGCCACGATGCGCCGAGGACGGCCAGCACGTCGCCGTTTCGCACGATATTTAGTAATTACCGGGCGGACCTGAGAAACACGAGGAACACGCGACAAAAGGCAGGCTTTTCCGCTTTCTCTCCTTCTCCCTTTCCTCTTTCTCTCGCTCGTTCGCTCTACCGGCGTTCCCTGTGTCTCTCGTTCCACGCCGCGGCAGAAATTCATGCGGACTTAACCCGATTCGCCGTCGTGCCGTAAAACCAGCCCCACGGAAGCACGGCAATGCCCTTTTAATTAGAAACGGATAGAGCAAGAAGCGAAGTGGTCGCGACGCCATGAATGTCTGAATTTTACGCTAAAGACCGACGTAACCCCCGGCTTGTCCGAATTCTAAAGAAACCGGGCTGCCATTTCGCCGGGAAAAAGTACCGGTCCGGCCTTTTTCGCCTTTGCTGTCCAAACAGAGAGTGAGAGAGAGAGAGAGAGAAGGAAAAAAAATATTAGCACTTGTCGTTGCAATGCAATATCACGGCTTATTAGCGCAACCGTCTGAGACCGCTTCGTTCAAATTCTTTCAAGTGTTTATTAAACAACCCACCCGTCTTGTACGCCCAAGAATGTGCATGGTTGTCGCAAGTCTACCAGTCGCAATTCCAATTCACCTCTTTAAAACTCACTACTAAACTTTAAACCTTCACTGAAGTCTGAACTTTTACTAAAACCTCTACTGAAACTGAAGAGAATCACTATGGTGGACGAACAAAACTCTCTACGATTGAATGAATCATCTTCGAAGGATTGGATCCCTTTTATAACATGGACAGACCATTGTTTCAATAGGATGTTGATTTAACAGTCTCTTCTTTGTAATTTAATCTTCTATTCTTCTTGATATTTTCTAGCTAATGTGTCGTCACTCCTAAAATTAAGTCAGCATCCGCTCCCGCAACTTAGCACAATTGTACACCCTTTTTGTTTATTCTCAAGGTGTAACCGATCCCCCCTGTGTCTCTCGCAGGAAGATAAATTCGAATTGTTTTGTCAGAATTTTTAACGCGTATTTTAATTCTATTTGTTTCTTCTGCTCGCGTGACATCACTGGGTTTAAACAATAGTTTAGAATATTCGTTTCGGACGGTATCGTCGGCGAAACGGTTGGCGCAATTCTCCGCGTAATCCGTCACGATATTGGAAGCGGTTGGCTCGTCAGTCGACCAACGTCGGACGTCGGTGCGGTGGCGGCGGCGGCGTCGGCGTCGGCGGCGGCGTTTTAAGATATTACGTTCGCGGTGGCCCGACAGAAGGTGTACGTACAGGCCGGCGAGGGTTGGTCGTCGGTCGGCTGTGTACATGTATAAACGTCGCGCAAACTGTATCCACGGGTGGGCTGCGAGGCAAAAGACGGTGTCCGTGAGGGGTGGGCCGAGGGGTGGGCGTTGGGAGGGCAGCCTCGCTCGCTCGGATACTCTAATTCCATAGAGTATCCCCGGGGACCGCGGCGAGGAAAATGGATTGCTCGGCTCCCGCCTCGTTCCTTATTCAAAATAATGTGAAGCATAGGTAGCGGCGTCGGGGTTCCTTTGGCCGGGGCCACCGCCGGGCTCCGCGAGGAAATTGCCGTTCCGACGCTCCAGTTTCTGGTCTTAACGGGAACTTTTTGTTAATTAAACGTCGCGTCGCAAGCGAGGGAGAGAGAGAGAGAGAGGGATGGCTGAACAAGACGAGATAGCGTAACGCGCCGGGCGCGTTCGAAAAGTTCCGCGGACGGAACCGAGAGACCGGGGATAAGTAATTCTGACCGTCCGCTTTTATATTCTCGAACGAGCCACGAAGAGGGGCGGCCAGGGGGATGGTTCCGGGGGAATTTTGCAAAAACCAGGCAAGATTATCCGCGGATAATCTTGCCGAAGAGTCGCCGCCGGAGGGAACGCGGATCCGCAGGAATCCGGCCTCGGGGAGGGGGAACGTCGTTTGATCATTATCTCTCCTCGCTTCCTCCGTCCCGGATCTTTCCTCCCTCGCGGAGGAATTTGATTTTTCAGCCTGGATACCGCGACTGATTTCACCGCGACGGAATTAGCGATGCCTCGGGTGCGGATCGCGTTTCACCGGCGAATAATTAATTAAAACCAGCGCGAATTTTCGTAACGGATTTACCAGGTATTTTGGATTCGCGCGCGCGCCACGCCGCGGTCGCTGATACGTCATTCGCAATCCCGCCCTTCGAACAGACGCGACGGCGTGCGCGGAACACGCACCGGGATCGATCGGCGACAACGACGGCACATGATTTTCACCCGGAGAATATTATTATAAAAATTTGACGGAGCCACGCTGTCCGGCGCACACGGCCGCTGTCCGGGAAATACGGTTCGCTCTATGCCTGTCATACACTCTTCATCTTATTTTATTTATTTTTCCGACGGGACGCCGCGCCGCGGCGTTTTCAGCGAAAATTCTATTTTATTCGCTGCGCCGGCTCCGGATGGGAGACGCATGATTTTATGATGATGTTGCGCTGGTTTTTGATATTCCGCGCTGGAAGGATGTTAGCTCAAAACCTTTTCAATTCTCATTTCAATGATTGGTCAACGTCCTCGTACCTTTATATATTAACCCTTTGCAATCGAGGCTATTTTAACTCCAAAAGAGAGAGAGAGGAAACAGTTTCTTCAGACCTAGAATCTTTAGACCCTTCTATATATTACTTTCATGTTAGAATTTGTTAAATTTATTAAATAGAAACAAATTTAATGATGTAATAAATGTTTTTAATAATGAGACAGCAACTATTAGAGCCGTCTTGCAGTCGCCATTCGAGTGTTAAGGGTTCAATAATATAATAAGAGTGTTAAAACGTTGCTCGACACCCTGTTAGAACGTCTCGGCGAGAAACAACACCGGAGAGAAACAAAATTTGAAACCCGACGTTCCCCTAAGCCTACATGATGCACCCCCGGGCAAGCTGCTCGTGACTCGAAGCGAAGAGCCCCATAAAAATGCCGTGCCGCGAGTAAATCTTCGCCAAAATGTTCCCGTAACGCAGCGAACTCTCAGATAAAATCAGATTTATTTTCCATCCGATACTCGTTCGCCGGTCCGGTCCGTCTTTTAACAATAAAGATGCAATATTTCCGGGCGTTACAAGAGCTGGACGCAATAAAACATCCCTGGTCCGGGGATCCCGTTGGGCGGCAAACTGTAAAACCGGGCCTCCACTCTCTCTCTTTCTCTCTCTCTCTCTCTTTGGACCGTGCCAAATGAGTCGTGATAAATTTTGACGGATTATTAGGGTCGTAAACGATGGGGATCTACGTTACGAGTCCTCCTCGATCGGCACCGGTGCCGGGACTGTCGTCGATCGCGACCTGTAAAATTGGTAACGGCGCAAACGGGAAACCGGGATATTTACTGCAATAGGTTTCTGCCGTGGCTGACAAAAACCGGGAAAAGTGGCTCGTATGTATCGGATTGCATTACCGGGCCTCCCCTCCGGCAATTACTACGATTGGCCAGGACGAGAGCGATATTTCTTTCTTTTTTTTTTTGGTCCGGTGTACGGCCAAGTGATCGTATCTGCCCCCGGTGAAATCCCGCGACGGGGATGATTCCACGTGCGACCACCGTCCATTTTGCGTTCTCCGATCCAATTGTTCCGGTACACGGTGTTGCCGCGATACCTGCAATTGATTCTCCCCCGGAAACGCGTCACGGAGATCGACGCCGAGCCGAACGATTTTCTTCGACGATCGAGCAGCGACGACTCCGTCGCCACAGAAATCCCCGCGGCCTGAAAATAGCCCGATCGAGCGATCATTATACCTGGACCAGTCCACGGGAAACCATTATTTTCTGCTCTGTCGCTCTTTAGAATTGGAAAGCACAACGTTGCGTCTAACAGTATGGTCAATATGGTATTATTTTTTACACTTTGCCCCAGAGGGTTTGGTAAAAATAGCAATGACGTTGTAACACTCCGCGATTTATGCGGCAGCTTATTCGTAGTGATATTTGCACTCGTCAGACACCGATAATATTTTAATTAATAACCTGTGACGGGTGACGTAGATGTGAACTTTTATTCTTGGACGGTAACGGTTGGACAATTTTTGTTGAAGCAGAAAAGCTACCGCGGTGAATTCAGTGAATGGTTTATAATAACTTCATAGTAATTATTTGAAACGTTAATTCCAGAAAATAGTTAACGAGCTACCTTTTATTAGCACAGAGAAATTGAGGAACAGTTTTGTTCGTCGAGAAGTATTCGAAGGAATATTTTCTGTTCCCTTTATTTTCTAAAAATTGTGCCGCGCTGGTCCCGAGAGTAACTGGAATCTACGAGAATTGTTGTGCGCGAGGTATGTCGGGAACAGCGGTAGAACCGGAAGAATGGTGACTCCGCGTGCGGAAGTAAGTAGGGCGTGTAGAATGAAATTTTTCCACGTACGGCTCCGTTCCGGGGGAAAATCGGTATTCAATATTTCCGTGTTACGCGCCATTGATTTACAATTTGGTGGTGCTCGCCTGTCCATTGCATGCTGTTTCTACTTCTGTAATTGATTGTAAATATCCGTGGCTATGTGATTTTTCCCCATAACAGGCTCGCCCACTGCACGGGGCAGTAACCGGTCGCTGGATGGACAATAAATAGCGAAAGGATGAAAAATAGAAACAAACCCACACCGTGGTATCTAAAGCTAGTGGAAGAGGTAATCAATGGTCAGACACGTCAGCCACGTTACATCCGATGCCGCATGTCGACCACCAGTCTCTCCAATCGATATTCCGAAATTACACCGCATCGAAAACGCGTCCCCCCGGGGGTTGGCAATTTATTTGTTTTCTAATGATAATTAACCAGTTAACTGTGGAGTTTAATTCTGAGAAATCCCTCACGGCGCGGAATTAGTCATTTAATTAGGATCTGTAAAATGCAAGAAAGCCAGAGGAACATACTTAATATCATACATTTAATTTTTTTTCAATTTTTATTTCATTAAATAACATAAAATAAAATAAATTTTCGAGGTTTCTATAGTTTGGCAGTCAAAGTGTTAAGCCAATCACGGGTTATTGTTTCGCAGTCGATCGAGGCAGTTTCGCCTACCAATTATCATTGTTAATAAAACAGGTCGAGGTTCGCTGGCTGAATGCTCGATCGAACTTGTTAATCCGTCGATCCGTGGAGAGAGAGAGAGGGAGATAGAGAGAGAGAGTGTGTGTGTGTTGGCAGAGGCCGCAAGAACGGTCGGGTTAACCAGAAAATTGCAAGGCACACAGAAAACTCGACCGCAGGATGGAATCTTAATTCGTGGAGCAGCGGGCTATCTCGGGCTGTTCGGGGGTGCCCGCCCCGGGTTTTCGTCTTTGTTCGTCCGCGGGCCGCGCTTTCTTACTTCGTCCCCGAGGTTCTTACGTAGTCTGGCTCTCTCCGCGGGCTCTCGCGCCCGCGCGCGTCTTATTCTCTCCCATTCGTAATTAGGAAGCAAACAGAGCGGCGGTCTTGCCAAGTTGGCGGAGTCGGAGATGAAACAGCAGTTTCCGTCCGGCCATTCTTCTTGCGCCACAGCGCCGTTGGCCATCAACCGCGCGGGCTTTCGAGTTCCCCGCCGCACAGTGGGGCATTTGCAAAAATTCAACCGTAAACTGTAATTTTTTTATTGCTCGAAGTTGTCGAACGTGTGGAGAACGAACCGAATCGAAAGTCAAGAGATTCTATGACTTGTATCGCCCTTCCGATCGTGCTACAACATATCGTGCATTTATTAGTAATTTATACATGGTTTAAAAAAGCTGTGTAGTTTCTTGCATTATGGATATCTTTCAGGTAAGTGTGCACTACGCTTTCAGACTGGTTTCAGGTTTTTATTATACGTATTTATAAAGTTATTGGTATTTGTGTATGATCAAGAATTCAAAAATTATTCTTACAATTATAAGGCTTCATTAACGATTTTATTATGGTTCTGAGCGAGTCCCGATGGTCTGTTTGGTCTCATTATGTTCGGCAGAGATTTGTGTTGCTTCCCAAAGCAGGGTCAGCGGACGCGTCGACCACCGGATCGAATAAATCACTGGACACGAATAACTCGATACTTTCAATATCTCTGAGGTGTCGGCGCCTCGATGCAATTACTCCCAGGGCGCTTTGAAAGATCAAGCAGGGGACTCTGGGAACGTTGATACGGAGCTGAAGGGAAGAGTTGGTGCTGGACAGTAGTATTCTCTTATTTTAAGCGACCGAGGGCTTCCTGTTGTAAAAAGAAAGAAATCAGTCGGAATTGTTACCTCGGCCGAACGAAAATACTGGATTTATAAAAAATACAGTTATTACGAATTATACCGATACGCTTCCAATATGTCTCGCAGCAATATCAATTTGTCCGGCACTGCGGTAAATTGATACGTTTTGATATAATCCGCGTACATCGGCCGGATCAATTTGGACCGAAAGTAAAGTTTACTTTTAATTATACTTTGCGGAACGAAATTTTACGCGTCAATTTCGTGCCAACATTTTACATGCTCACGTGTACGTATTACAATCGTGTTATAGAAACGGGTTTTCACCCGAATCGAGTATCAAATTTCGTTCAATTAAAACAATATTTCGATTCAACAAGTTTTCTGACCAGCGCACAGGGATTATTCAAATTTACCGGTTTTTTATTTTCATTTGCATCGCGTAACATTCTTTCGGAAGTTCCTCTTGTTGTAACGAAAAACAACCAAGGATTCCGAACGATCGTTGTTGTAAATTTTAATTGATCAATTAACTTTTATAAAAATGATAAAATTTGTTTTGGCCGGACAACATCTCAATGCAATACAACACGCCGACGAATAATAACATTTTTGAAAGCGCACTGGCGTAGCAACTGCATTGTGCAAGGGGGTGAATAGGAAGGATAACAATAAAATTAAAAATCCTTGAAAAAGCGAGTAGAACGGGATGAAATATAGAATGAATAAAAGCCGAAAAAAAGGTGAGCAAAGTTTAAACTTTTGGAGATAAATAAAATCGGGTAGAATATAAAACGAACCAAAGTCAACAAAGAGGAACGCGATCAAAAATTTCGAAAATAAATAGAATAGGATAGGATCGAAAATTTGAAAAATAAATAGAATAGAATAAAACGGAAAAGAGATGAAGAAAGCTGAAAATTTTCAAGACAAACAGAATACGATCGAGTACCAAACAAACAGATACTTATTTTATTTCACGGCTTCATGAAAACAGATTTTAAACTCTGAAAGCCTGTATTTATGAAACTGTGTATTTCTCACGACGATAACGTGCCGGCGCATATTTCGGTGTGCATAAAATATGCTTAAAAATGCTGGTGTTTAATGGGTAACATATAAACGGCAGAGATAAAGATTGAAATATTTTGCGACTAAGTGGTGGCGCTATCGAACATCAAAAACCTAAAGTAATATTAATATTTACCCCGCTGGGGCAAATAGCACGAGCACGAACTAACGTAATCATAAACTAACACGAGAAAGCACGAACGAAAAGTTTCGAGCAGGCAAGATTACACATTTTTATATTTCATTTACGACCACTGGTTCACCATTATCCTTCCTTTTTTGTTTAGCCTTTTAAAGTCCCATTACCTTCTACGGTTCTGTAGATTACGAGAAAAACTTGTGCACACTGTTGCAGCATTTCCAATCAAACTATTAGCCCTCGATCAGCGGTGGCGACACGTACTTTTGAAACACCCTGTACAAATACTTTTTCCGACCCAGTTCGAGTGTAGATGCAACTTCCCCGTTTCTTCCTCGCGTTCTCCGTCTCCCCGTAACGCGAAGTGTCGAATCAACCGCCGCGAAAATCGTATAGCTTCTCGACGCTTTTTACTCATTCCCATCCCCGTCCGCCCTCACCCCCCCTGGCCAACCCCTATCGGTCGTGGAGCTGCATCGTCGCGAACGTTTTTCCCGTTGCGAACTCGAGAAGTCGGTGGAAACGAGTGTTTTTCGCACGGTGATATATTGCTCGTTTCGCGACCGTTTTTCTTTTTTCCCCCGCCACCCGCCACCGACCCTCGACTGCATACATTAGACGGTGTATTTTCTAGTTGTTATTTCGGATACTGCTATTTTTATACTGCGGTCGCGGCGGACCCGTTCTCCGACTGTCGCGGGCTGTGAATTCGGAGAAATCGTATCGCGACTAGGTGATGGTTTAACGGCGAATGATTATATTGTCAATCTCCGGAGAACTGGTCTTCGCTGCTAGAATTTCGGTGTTTTTAACAGTTCGGTTTTTGAAGCAGTCCTGAATTGGTTACGATCGTATAAGAATTAGGACAGCTCGGATGTAAGTGTGAAACTGCGTGTTATCCCCTTGAAAATTATAATCCGCCCCTCCTCGGACGTGACAACAGCATCGAACGATGCGCGTACCCTTGCTCGGCGTTCGAAGTGGTGTGTCACAGATGCAAATTTCAATTCCGTTCCGTTCGTTACAGTAGCAGGTACGATCAACGAGCCAAAGTGGAGCCCGTGTTCCAATTGATACCGAAATGCCGGGTTGCCGCCGGACAGGCCTTCTTTTTTTCGTCCCGTTACCGACTCAAATCGCTCGTAACGGCCGCCGCTTTTAAAACACGGCTCGTTCGAGTAATTAGCGAACCGATTGGACGTCAATTTATGGACCGTTGCCGCAATCGCGCACACGCATCCCCTTTTTCGTTGAATGCCTCCGCTCCTGAATGCGGGGGCGCTCCGATGTGTGCTCCGGCAACGCGGAAAATCCAAACTGAAATTTCACCCGGCAACAATGGACGTCCCTTTGTAAGGGACAATAAAAGGTGACGCGGTGACTTGAAACACGACAGCCGGATGAACCGCGAACGGCCCCGGGACAACGCGTCGCGTTTATTTCGAGATGGCCACCGAATCGAGTTATCAATTACCGAACGTTCGTTTTAACTTTGTTTCCATCTGGGGCAATTGCTAATTAACATGTCGCCCTTCCGCCGTTCACGCTAAAAGCAGGCATTATTGAGTTCCGACAGTTTTATTATTACTTTTAGATTTCGTGCTTCGTTCAAATTTCGCTGCTGCCGTGGGCAATATTTTCGGTTGAACTTTACCCGAGGAAACCGGAAGATTTTTCTAGAAAATTCTGGAAATCCTGGTTTCGATCCTAGGAGAAACTTGAATCCTAAGAGATCCCTAATTCAAAAGTTACGCGCGTGGAAACACGTGCGATTTTCAGCGTTTCTGACAGGCAAGCTTTCCCCGATTAATATCCGCGCGTTCGTAAAGCGGAAGTTTGTTATTTACGCACCGAGTGTGCAACAACATTCGTGTGTTAAGGATTAGCAGATAGAATCGTCGGATGGGAGGCCAAGAAACGTGTATCGCGAGCGGTTCCCGGGCCCGGCAGCGCGGAATCAAAATTCATTTCACCGAAATTGGAATCCCGTAGTATTATATTATAGTTGCCGCTACAAGAGGCGTGCCTGCCAGGCGTCCCGGGCGGATTCCGAGCGGGGTAGCAGCGCGGCGCGGCGGGTTTCAGACGGGTTTCGCGGCCCGTGAAATCCATTTCGTTGAATCGCGCCCGGATAAAACACTATTCGCCAAGTTATTGTGCATAATTCCCGCTAATTCGCGGGACCGCGGGACCGAACAACAATCGCCGTATCGCGCGGAGGGAGCCCCGAATTTTACGGCGGTTCCCGCGTGCGCGCAATTAGATGTCCACCCCCACCCCCCTCCCGTAGAACATAACACGCTCGTAAAATGAATTCGTTCGAATAACGCGCGCCGTGGAATTATTCGCGAATAGAAAACGCGTCTTCGAAAAACTAAACGATTAAAAACAAATCCCAAGACCTATGACAAAAACTCGTTTAACACTAGGTTTACAAATTTTAAATTACGTTATAAAAATTAGAAGAATGTGTCTGTCCGAGGTTCCAGCGATTTTTTAAATAATATATACCTAGGGAAATAAGTGTGTCGAGTAATTCCACGTAGATGGATCTCCACAATCTCAATAATCGTAAATTAAAAGTATCAGAACCCGTCATTTTGACGGATCCCGTAAACCTATTGTTAGCGTAGGAAATGTAATTTGAGCGGTGTGCAGTTGGCGCTGGCTCCGGCAGTCTGACGCAAACCGTCTGATACTACTTGTCGAAGCGTCGCTGAACATCCACCTGTACTACTAGCTTGCGTCGTTTGCCTGCGTGTTTGCTCGCGCTACTGCCGCTCACTATTGTATCGGCGGCCGACGATGCGGCGACTCATACTACTTTCACGACGGCCGTGCCTGTGCCAACTCGTAGCACCGATTTAATGTGTTGCAGATCTTTTCGCGGGATTGTTTGCACACCGAATAGCTGTTGTTTGTTGTTCCAGCGAAATTTAATATCAATAGTTGTAATATCCCGGACGTGCGGAGAGAGCCCCGAATTTTACCGCGGTTCCCGCGTGCGCGCAATTAGACGTCCGCCCCCTCTTGTTCCCCAACAAAAGCCCGGCGGGCCCCGCGGAACGGAACACGCTCGTAAAATGAATTCGTTCGAATAACGCGCGCCGGGGAATTATTCTATTGGCAAAAATTTATGGGAACGTCGTCTCCGTTGCAGCCGCCGCCGCCGCCGTCGCGATATTACGATCCCGAGTGTACACGAGAGTACTCTATCGACCGGGACGAGGTGAAAATGTGTGAGGTACGTCGATACGTGTGCTCACCGTATCCGACCGTGTTGTATCTAGACTGTTTACACGTATGCGCGCGTGTCCGCGTGCCTAAGCCGACGCTCCTGCACGTACCGACCACACGTCTACGCGTGTGTACGTGTGTGTGTGTGTATCTAAATGCGTTTACCCGACCCGACCCGGCCCGACCCGCTCATGTCCGCTTCTTCCGTTTCCCTCGCACTACCTTTTTTTTTTAGGAAAGAGAGAGATACAGAGAGAAAGTGTATCTCGCAGCTGCAGGATAGAAACCGACGAGAGTCAGTTAGGGGTTGGCTAAAAAGTGGCGAGCCCGAAGGGTGGCCAGGGACCCTGCTCGGGGACCGAGGAGTGGCTACCCTCGAAATACGCCGCTGTTACCAAACTCCCGGCGAAAAAAACCTTTTAAAGGGGAAGTTTCACCTGCCGAGGCAAAGCGGAATCGAGTTCACCCCCGTTGCCAGACTTTCAGCCAACGGAGCTGCACGTGGACCGCCACCCTCGCAGAGCTGAATTTTTTTCTCCCTGGAACGACGTCGCGAGCATCGATTACCACCGGTTGCCGATGGAATCGGTGATTTGACACTGATTTCCCTTCTCTTTTTTTTTGCATAGGGAATTTACGGGATTTTTTACTTGTTAATTCATCGGGTCACCCGGTTTCTGAGGGTCCTCCATAGATCGAGTGGGGTATATTACTTACTTAACGAGCTTGAGCTTACCGAACTTGTTTTCTGCGTTAGATTTTGTTGGCATTTTCGTGTTCTATATTTTCCCTCTATCTAAAAATACCCTAACAATGACTCGATCCGGCAGGGTTTCATAGTTATAGAGTAAAAAAAAAATCCCGAAGTTAATCTAACATATCGTGTTCCAGACTAGAATGCCCCCTTAACAATAGTTCGAGCCCGGTAACGGTGGATTCACCGTTGCGCACCGGCGCTCGAAAAATACCGTGCGTTGACTTTGTTTCAAAGCGACAATTGGTGTACGCTGATTGGCTGTCGGCAGTTCACGAAAACGGTATAAAAGACGAGGAAAAATGACAAGCAATCAGTACGATTCACCAATTACTTGCAGCGACCGAACGAATACCGATAGAAAACAGGTAGAACGGAGTAGTTTCGCATGGCACGGTAGAAAATGAATAAAGCGAATAATTAGAGTAATATTATTGCCGGACGACAAAAATCACCGTGCGTAATGAAATTACCGATCGAACATTTCGAACACAGAAAATTCGTCGCACATAGACAATAGGAAACATTTTATCCCGACTACGCTCGACATTGCAAAATTTTTCATGGCTGTTCCGTCATTTGATTATATTCGTTTCGAATACGAGAACGTAAAACAAAAATTAATAAGAAAAAACTACGAGAAGGTATTTCGACTAGAGTTAAGAGTACTATAATGGTATCATAATGCCCGGACCTAGAACCAACATTATTCTGTGTACGTATCAATAATGTCTCCAACTCAATTCTGATTACCCAAACACAAATTTGCTAATATACGCAGAGGGTGCAGCTATGTATATATTGTCTATACCGTGTGTACGCATCGTCTTGAGAAAGCACACGGTATATACACGAGGATCCCTAAATACACTGTGTTGAAGTGATTTCGAAACGAACTGAAGCTTCTTTAAAATGAGAATTCCTCGGAGATCTAGTCACCGCTTGCGGGATTTCCTTCTCGCAGGAGAGCCGTAAAAGGGACGCAAGCTGAGACTAGCGGGGGTTGCGGGGTAAGACGCAGCAGGAGATCTTGTTCGAGCGAATCAATCGTGTTAAGTGCTCGTAAGGGTAATCCGGTTAATTTCGTACGATCCATACGGGCATCCCGACACTTGTCCAATACTGCGGGGGAACGGTCGTTTCCGTTCGACAGGTTCGTTCCTTTCGACGAAGATTGCGTCGGCAGCCCTTCGAAACCGAACCGAGTCGCTCGCCGCGAAATTGTCGTAATTCGGAAATATCAAGGGTCGAACGGCCGGATTCCGAGATAAATGTAAAGTGCTGCGTGAGCGTAATTAATCAAACGATAACCCCCACTGCCGAGCCTCTATCGCCCCCCCCGCCCCGCGGTCTTGTTAATTTCGCTGATTAATGGAATTCACGGTTCGTGCACGGGCTCATCGGCGGCACGATAAGTACGACGAACGCCGCTCGACGCTTCCTCCGACGCGCGCAGAAAGTCCTCGGCCGGGGGGATATTCTGATCGGCTGTACTATTAAGATATTCCACGGCAATCCATCTAATTTTGCTGGTGATCGATGCCGCGGAGTCAACGCTTCGCAACCGCCGCGCCGGTGCCCGCAGCCACGAAAATGCGCCGCGACCCGGAAAAGTTCGACCTTGCTGGTAATTAATCACACTCGGATTTCGCGGCGATCGTCCGCCGATCGGCCTGTAAAATCCTGCTCCTTTTTTCCCGGTGCCTGATAAACGCCTGATAAATGCTCGTCGCGTCTACGCTTTGCGCCGCGCACGCGATTTATTATTAGGTAAACGTTTGCACTGAGAATCGCTTTTCGATTCTCCTCGCAACAACTCCGATTTAAGGCGCTTCGAAAAACTACACGATTGAAAATAAATCGCAAGACCTGTAATAAAAGTGTGTCGAGTAATTCCACGTAGATGGATCTTCACAATCTCAAGAATCGTAAATTCAAAATATTAGAACCCGTCATTTTGACGGATTCCGTAAACCTAGTGTTAACGTAGGATATGTAATTTGAGCGGTGCAGTTGGCGCTGGCTCCGGCAGTCTGACGCAAACCGTCTGATACTACTTGTCGAAGCGTGGCTCCGCACTCACCTGTACTACCAGCTTGCGTCGTTGGCCCGCGTGTTTGCTCGCGCTACTGCCGCTCACTGTTGTATCAGCGGCCGACCATGCGCCGACTCATACTACTTTCCCGACGGTCGTGCCTGTGCCAACTCGTAATACCGATTTAATGTATTGCAGATCTTTTCGCGGGACTGTTTGCACACCGAATAGCTGTTGTTTGTTGTTCCAGCGAAATGTAATATCAATAGTTGTAATACTCCGGACAGAGCGAATGTAAACTAAACTGTACGAAGCACGTGGGGAGAAAGGGAAACACGGCGGAGGAGAGTTCTCTTAATTTCACGGTTCTCCGATTGTTGTTATTCTCGACACTGTACGGTAAACATTTTTCCTGCTGGGAATAAACCTATTTCCGTCGGTCGAACCATCGAACTCGGGATTATTTATTGTAGAAAATTACAGAACCGTATAACGTCGACTAAACTGGCTTTCGATGGAAGAAATTCTTGGAAATTCTGTTCAATGACCCGCGTTAATTCGCGCGTTGAAAAATCGCATCTATAGCAAACCGAGAACCCGTCCGCAGCAATCGCAAACGGAATCACGCCGAGCCGGGAGGGAAATTTAATTGCACTAGAAATCCGGTCGCATTCACCGCGCAATTTCACGGTGTTTTCCGCGTTCGGATCGTGGAAAGCGAAAGCGCGGGAATTCGTCGGGAGATTGCGAGAGACGGGTTGCGTGCACGCGTTACGCCTTGTCGATGCTAATGACGTTTAGGCGAACACGAAACGCGACGGAGACGGCGTGGCGTCGAGGCTGTCCGAGCGCGCGTTGACGAGCACGATGGAAGACGGAATGTCGTCTCGAATTAAATAATCCGGCGTCCGCTACAGGGATTCGGTGAAACGGCACGATACAAGCTGGTGTTCGGGCTCCCCGGATAATGAATGGTTCGGCCATCAGCATCCTCCGCCATTAATCTGGTTAAGTGTGAACGCTACGGGCCGAGGATTCCGTGTCTGTCCGCGGCGACGCGACGCGACGTACGCCTCGCAAACTAATATACAGGATAATGGCCGAGGGGCGAGGAATTTCTAATAACGACACCGGCGAATTCCGAGTGGCTGGTTAATCCGGGCCCCCGCGACCCGCCAGCCGGTCGCTGTCATAATTCCTAATGGATTACCGTCCTTGTTTTGCGGTTGATTGTTAAGGGGGTCGTAATTAACACCTATCACTCGCTCTCCCTCCGCGGATCACGGACGTTTCCACGTTCCACGGATCGTTTCGCGTCCCACATCTTCCCGCGGCGAAAACGTGTCGACTCGTTGTCAGTTACATCCGGCCCGGCAATTATTTATTGCGGCCCCGTTTCCGCGGCGACGACACCGACGAATCGGAAACCGCCGGTGAAAGAAATTCTATCCCGTTCAAGAACCGAGATATTAATGAACGAGTTTCGCCACCATCAATTACACCATTCTTCGCCGAACCCGGCCCGCGGGCTAACAATAAGCCAGCTTGAATACGTCATTCGTTCGGAAACCGATACGAACGCCGCTACCGTCTGACCGTGCACCGGGTCATACTACTTCGACGACGGTTTCTCCTTGGAATTCGAACTCTGTTCGACCAACCGCAACTCTGTTTTGAATTTTCAGGATTTTCGCTGGCCCGGGACACGGTGTCGATCGTCGGGCCCAGAAATTCGCCGAAGGAGGCCGGCGTCGCAGCGACCGGAAGCATTTTAAAAGAGGAAAAGTTTTCTCCCGAGACTGGCCGGCTACTGAGAGAGAAAGAGAGCAAGAGAGAGAGAGGGAGGTGGGGGAAAAAATAGCGAGTGAAGCACTCTCGGGGCGTCAGTCTCTTTGAACCGGCATGCCTCGCAACAGGAAACGCCTCCGGCCGAAGACTTACTGCGACAGAAACTTTCCAGACTACCCGTTTGCCTGCGTACGTAAAACGCCTTGCGCGATACACAAGTGACTCAATTAAACCAGCCAACTTCCAACGGGAAGCGGGAGAACCGACGAACAAACAGACGTGTCGGCGAGCAAGAGCAAGAGCTAGAGCACTCGTCAAGTGTACACCAGCCAGCCGGCTCGTGTCTGCACACAGCCAACGGCTGTCAGGCTGGAACAAGAACAAGAACGGGACGCGGGATCTTTGCCGGTGGCTGGTCCAACGGAGACCCCGACGTCGGATCATGTCGATCAGATTCGGGCACGTCGAGTTTGCGTTGCGGCCGTCGCCGGGCCATTCAGAAACGCCTAAGAATCAACCCCTTGCCTTACGATTCAACCCTTTGCACTCGAGGCCTTTTTCCACAATTTTCTTGACATCGTGCAAGTTTAACGAATTTTCTCAAGGTTAAAAAACGTTCGTACCACAATCTCCTTATTTTCCCATATTCTACATAGTTTCAGCTTTAATTTAAAAAAAATTTCATCACTCTACCTCATTTCTATCGAAAGTTCTTTGATTTTGTAAGGCCATACTAAAAATTCCTGTATCATTATTCGAAATATTTTTGACATTATTAAATTTATTTCTATTTCATAAATTACTAAGCATTTCAGTACTGTACGAGTAAATTTGATCATTCTCGTAGGTACAGCACAAAGAAATATATATATAGAAGGTAAATATTCTAGGTCGAAAGAAATGTTTCGTTTCGGAGTTAAAATCGCTTCGAGTGCAAATAATTTCACCGTTCGAGGTACATCACGTTCCGACGATAAATGAATAATATTCGCAGTCTGATAATAACTCTCCGCTCTCGGCTCAGAGTTCATTTCGAGTAGAGAGTCTAGACAATGCTAGACGGGCTTGAATACCCCGCAATAGAGAAACAACGAACGCGTCGCGAGGTCATTAGCCAGTTTCGCGTCATCGCCGGCACACGGCTCGGATAAAAGTGTCGAGAAGATCGATCTCCGGAGGCGGCTCTCTCTCTCTCGCGGCTTTATTAATAATCCGCGTTATTAGCTCGGCGTCGCGTGTTTTCCCCCAAACACTTGACGGCAAACGCTTGAAGCGTTTGTCACCGGAGTAGCGATTATCGATGAAAGTGCTCGATTAGCCGCTTCACGGTTAAGCTGGCTGGAACGCGCGCGCGCGCACGTAACCATTCGAACCCTATGCGCGAACGTTTAATTGTGGCAAAGTTCCTCGGCCAAAGAGAGAGAGAGAGAGAGAGAGAGAGAGAGGCGTTTCTTTTTTTCCGCTTCGAATTTTTCCGCGCGCAGGAGGTGCGAAAATTGCTACAAAGGGCTCTCGACTTTGCACCTTTCCTTTTTCTCTCTTTCTTGTCCCAGCATCCCCCGCCAAAGCCTTCCTCTTTCTCTTTCTTTTTCCCTTTCTTGCCACTCGTTGACGACCATGTAGCGGTTCACCCCTCTCTCCCTCTCTCTCTCTCTGTTCGCCGCTCGACCAGCAACAATCGAAAGTCGTTCCAGTTCTCGCGAGCAATTTAAAACTCGGATTATAATTAAAGGTAACTGAAAAGACCACTTGTTTCATTGCCCTCCGGGGGCCACTTTCGTTCGCGTTAGACCGCCGAGAAAGGTCAATACTTTACTCATCTCCATCGAATGGAGGTGTCCGTTCAGGGAGGCTGGCTTTTTCTCCCCCTACCACGGTCTCCGACTATGTTTCAACGTGTTCCCGCGGTCCCGATAGAACCGTGAATCGCGACTCGACACATGGACAGAGCTTTTTCGAACGGCTGATTTATACTCGCAACATTCGACCTCGTTATTACCTTTACGCGACCCGAGGGCGTTCGCGACGTAACACGTTCACTAGTTTCTAACACGATTGCACGCGGAGGCGTCCATCAACACGATCGCCTGGTGTGTAATAATAACTATCCGGAAACTTATTTATACTCGAGGTTCGCGCGAGCGGTCTCGATGTTAACGGCGTCGTAGACTTCGTCGCGTTTTCAATAATCGAAATATATTTATTGCATGCCCGCGTTTACTTGAACGCTGAAATATTCGTCGGAAAAATCGAATTTTATTTCTACCTGAAATAACGGCGTAACGTTCGTGTTCGGTAGATTTTTGCAAGAGGTTAACGAACGATCCTCCGCAGCCTGGACATCGCGTATAAATTGTTAAATGAACTTTAAAAGTGACGGTAGAACGTTTCAACGATTCTGGAGATCGCAAAATAAATTTTTCGAACGAACCGACACGAGTGTACAAGTCGACATTCATTTTGCCTCGCGTCTCCATCAAATGTCCTGCTCAATTAGGTTTTCCTATTCGTCCAGTAGACCTGATAAATTTTGTAGCAGATAAATCGAATTTTTTAATTCAACTGTCTTACAAGTCACGATTATTTAAGGCTTTCCAATTATATTTGTATTTATATTTGAATTCGTTGTTGCCACGGTATTATCTACTTTATGTCAGCTACCTGTACATTATCAGCACGTGTCAAATTACTGTCAAAGGAAAACAATATCGAACTCCGGTCTGTACTCTATTTATAAGCATTAACATAAATAGAAATGATTAAACGCTGTTTCGCAGAACCTCAGCAGAAAAGTGGAACTGGGTTAGCGGTGAACTTTTGCACATATCGCCAACTCGCATCGATTGGGTTTTACTACTTTATTTATAGCTGTGCACAAATATAAACAACGGTGTACCGAAGTTCTCAATTCTTCGCTGTGGTGACCGCTTAAATGTTAAATATTAAAGCATGATGGAATATTCGACGAATATTCCTTTTCTTACTGCAACTTGTTAATTCTAAATAACAGAAGCTTCGGCGCCTCTGAAAATTTTCGAGACAATCCAGAAGATAGAAATTTCCGCATTCTTCTCGTAGATTTCACCTTTTGAGGCGGACAAAAAATCAGGTACTTATAAGTTACTTAACTTGCACGCGAAGTTTTATAATTTCCTGAATTTCAGTCTTCCTCAACTTTCCCTGTAAGATGGTCCATCGCAAAAAGTATTCAATTAATCATCGAATTTTTTGTCTCGACGCCGCAGGATAAGCGCAAGATAAGACTTATCGATGGAGGAAAATTCGAACGAAACTTCGCCTGCAATCATTAACTTTAATTAACTTGGACTCGGACTGTACCGACGGAGGAGGGTCTCGCGTACAATAACTGCTAATCTCAATGGAAACCCTCAGGATCCAGGACACCGTTTCCTGGATCCGTTAGGAGTCCTATCCGTCATCCGTAAAACGCCTCAAAACTCCCGCTCTCCGAGGTGACAGAGTAAATTTAATCAAAGACGGGAATTCCGGCAGCCGAAATTCATTGCGAACCTCGTTGCGGATCAACGTCGTACAATTTACGACAATTTCCGTGTACAAGGATCAAAGGGCACTCTCGAATACTTGAGAATTGCCTCTAATGTAATTGCCTGTATGACAGAGTCTTAATTGGGCCACGGTGAACGCCTCACAATTGGTCGATTACTCTCGGCAGAAAGAAATGGAGAAACAACTGGGAAATAAAATTTGTTTCGTTCACCGTCGACTGATTGCAAGCGAACCTCGGTTGCTGAGACTTTCATTTGAGAATTTGACTCGGAGTTATTGTTATCAACAAGTTGTCCAACTTCTCTACTACTCAAAACACCTGACCCTCGACAAGAACTACCTAGCACGGTTTTAATTAACCAAGCAGGAGTGACAGATTTGAGAAAAGTCGACCTAACTGATCTTTTCCATCCACGCACGTGCATACAGTTGCAATTATGCAACAGTCCGGTGTAGGGACGCGTTTCCGGTATATTTATCATAGCAGAGATACAACATAAAGTTACGTGACAGTATCCGAGGAAGCTTTCGATACCGAGACCAAAATCCATTAATCAGGCGGCGGCGTATCACCGGCTTATTTTAATATCTCCGGGCTGCCAGGTATTTTAATAAATTGACCGACGATGACAAAAGTAATTCTCCATATTACTTCTCGAATTCGCTTATGGACGCGTTTCGTCGGTTCGCGCGATAAATCACGGTTGCAGCGATCGACGCGTCCCGGCGCGTGAAAATAATTCTCCGATCTAATCTTGTTCCCTGTTGAATCCTATTTGCAGGGCTGCGCTCGCCGTCCGCGCGCGCCTCGCTTTGTAATTTCTGCAACGGAGAACGTCGCGCGTAATTCTCTCCGCGGAGAACGCCGAAAGAATTGCTTCGAAATTAACAGCTCTCGCCGTTGCGCTCGTTGTGCCACGATGGCCCCGACGTAAACGGCGTTTTATAACATGTGGCGTCCCCTGCCTGAGCGCAGAAAAACGATGAAACACGCGCATAAAAATGCGCTGTATTTCTTCGCGCAGACCCCCCGCCGTCTGCTTTAACCGTATTTTCGCTTTAGTAATTCTTAACGTCAATTTTAGTCGCCATTAGTTGTTTCCGTTGCGCCGGTGTAACAATGAACGCACAGCGCACCGCTTTGCTGCTCCCTCGATCAATTAATGTCTGACCTGTGCGTCTACATATCACTTTCGCCTGTTCTTCGTGCGCTCGCGAAATTTGTATTTCATTAAATCACGTACTTTGATTCTATGGAATTTTTGAGGTTCCTAGTTTGCCAGTCAAAGCGTTAAAGGAAAATTATCGAAAACTTCCTTTCTCAAGTATTTCCTTCTCAAAAATTATAGCCAGTTCGAAGCAGAGTTTCTTTTCTAATTGTCATGCGATCAAGCAGAACGATCACTGGATTCAGTGAGCGTCCCTCGAGGGTCCCGAATTTGTGTTAGTTTGTCCCCCTTTGAGGGACGGTCGTTTGAGCATCTTGGCGGTCGCGTCACGTGCAAACAGCAAACAAAACTTGAATGATCGAAAGTTCAACCGCGGGTCGCAAGACAAATAAACTTGTTGAACCTTGCGCGGTCAGTTGCAGCTCTTTAAGCCCGATCCTGATTCGGAACTGCGCGAAGATTCTCTCTCTCGCGGATGCAACGGAGCCCTACCAACATCAGAGACACAAGGAGAAGCGGGGAGAAGCCACGTGTTTCGCATTTCTCGTCCGCTAATGGGTTTCGCATGTTATACATAAATCACGGGGGCATAGTACTCTTTCGTGTACGCCGGCTCGATAGAAGTTAGCTGTTTTGCCGTGCTCCTTTCAGCTGTCATTTGAATGGCACGCCCGGAGATTCGTCCGCTTTCGCACTTTAACCCTTTGCACTCGAGCGGCGCCGATACGGCGTACAGTGGGCAATTTCGACAAAATCGGATTCAAAATCAAGGAACTTTCGATAGGAATGAGGTAGACTGATGAAACTTTTTAAAATTAAAGCTGAAACTTTGTAGACTATGGGAAAACTAAGGAGATCATGGTACGAACGTTTCTTAACCTTGAGAAAATTCGTTAAATTTATTTTATTTATTTTATTTATGTTGTTACTTCGTACAACTTTTGTTGTAATATGCGCTTCAACCAAGAGGTCCATTACAAAATTTCCGATGAAAACATTTTCTCAGTTTCAGTAATTGTAAAAGAAAAAATTAGGAACCAGTCGTTCTGACTGCTCCTGTCGTTCTAATGTCAAACTGCGCTACTGCGAGACCGAGTGTGCGTAAAGGGAACTTTAAAAATGGACGTTGCTTTTTCATGTTGCGTCGTCGCAGTGCATCGTGGAGAAATTAAAAGCGCAACACAGAGGATTAATCCCAGCAAGCTATTACCGATCTACGAGCCCGGTCTACGTGCAATATAAACGATCGTAGCACCGTGATTCTCTCTCTCCCTCTCTGTCTCTCGGTCGGAACAGCGAAGAAGCTGTTCGGAGCCGAATTAAATCGCATTCTGATCTCCTAAACAATCGGATTAGAGCGAGCAGAGAGAACAGTTCTCCCCTTTCGCAGATATATCTCTGACAGCGAAACAAGTTCGAAAAAGAAACGAACAGTATAGCGAAAACCGGATGGGGAGGAGGATGAGGAGAGGGAGAACGAGAAGGAAGAAAAGAGAATTAAAAAAAAAGGGAACAGGCAAAGAAAGGGGAAAACAAAGGTGAACGTCGATGGCGTCGATAAAAGCAGCGCCCGGTAACGAAGTTTACCGATGTCTCTTTGCACGGTGCAGCTTAAAACACAAAGTTTCCATATCGTCCGGTAAGCGAGAGCTTCGCGCAACAAATTTTACGACGGCGATAAAATTACACGACTAAAGCTCGAACGAACGGAAGATCGGTTAAATTACGTTCCGCCGCCTCCCCTCCCTCCCTGCCCCCTCCGAGCCGGTTCCGCTTTTCATAAACTTCGCGAAAACTTTTAATACACATCCTGTAGGCGTGCTTTATAATGCTCGCGCTCGGCCCGTTCGCCATCGCGCCGGCGAAAAGCCGGCCGCCGATCCACGTCCGTTTATCTCCCTTCGTTCGCGTCTTCTTTTTACCCCTGCAGAGCATCGGGCGGAATTTATTTCTTCGAAAGGGGTCGACGGAGGAGACGGGGGGGGGGGGGGGGGGAAATAAGAGGAGCCGATATTAATATTCGCGGAATCTTCCCGAGTCGTAAAAAGAAACTTGACAGAGGTGGCTCTGTTCGAGTGAAATTGGAATTCGCCGTTGTGTACGGGGAAAAAATTATATTTCGAGACGCGAGTGTCCTCGGATCCCGTGGGCAACTTACAAGCGAAGTTGGGGAACCAGGGGATTCGGGAAATTATGAAACTTTGTGCAAGAGAGAGCCGAGCGATTCATTTGTAACGCGAGCCTATTCTTTGCTCGCCGTCGCGGCACCAGTTCTTCCCTCGGAAAAATGCGAAAGCTCTCTCGCGGATTCACTTGGAAATTGTGAGAAACGTATCGGCTATTTTTTCTTCTTCTTCATTGGTAACGTGCGAAGGATATAAAAATTGTTCTCTATCGCGAAAGAGTAGCAATTGGAACAGTTATCGAAATCAGACAGCGATTCCGTCCCGTGAACGTTCACCCCTTCGCGGGACCCCATTAAAAGTCGGGTCGCGGAGCGCGTGCGTTTCGTAGGAAACATTTTTCATAAGCAGGCCACCGGTTACATTCACAATCAGTCGCGCATTATTTTTACGCGAGGCGGAGCCGCTTTATCAATGCTGTTTACACGGTGAATTTTCACGGAACAATTATAACGCAGTTCCGCCGAGCGAAATATGCTGGCCCGCGCGGAAAACCGACCACGAGTGGCGAGAGCATTTTGCTGTCCGCGCTTCGCTCTCTTTCTTTCTTTCTCTCTCGCTCTCTCTCTCTCTCGGAACGCATTTGCATCCATAAGCGGACTAGTTCGTGCATATAAAGCAACCGTCGCCTGGCAAGAATAACAACGCGCGATGCATGCTCGTCGACTAGCTGGATCCGATCTTCGACCTCGAGCTCCGCCGATTACGCCAGGACCGGGATCTCTATTTTTCTTTTTTTTTTTTTCGGTTTCGATCCGCCCGCTTATCGGACGCAATTTCTGCGTTTCGACGCGTTATCAAACGCCGGGGCTACCAAATACGCCGGAGTTTGTTGTAATGACAGATACACACTGTTGCTCGAGAGTTTCGAACAACTCCGTTATCGGTGGAAATGCAGGTACGCTTGTCAAGCGCATGATTTTTTTCGAAAAATCGTAAAATGGTTTTTAAGATACACGGATATGCTACGGAAAAAATAGTTATAATACGTTTAACAATGTCGAGATGAAAACAATTTAACACTAGGTTTACAGGACTCGACTCCAGGGACAATGGAAAAATAATTTCACAAATTCTTTAAACGCGTAGCCGTTCAAAAAATAATTGAAAGCTGAAAAGTGTCAAAATTGTGATTCAAAGGACCAGGGAAAAATAATTTGTAAACTCGTTTACTACGCGTGTTTTTTGAAAAATAATACAACACTTAAATACGTTCAATTTATGTTTCGCAGAGCAATGGACATAATTCAAAGAATAAATGACTTTTTAAATTATTTTTCGAAAAACGGTTGCACATTTTTTCGCTCCGTAATATATTCGTTTTATATTCGTTGCACTAGAAATACCACTCACGTTGCATAATGGCAGGATTATGATTTTATTGCAGATTTTTATGCATTCACGATATCTGAAAATTTTCGAAATTCTACAGATCGTGTATAACTCACAATTTGCAGGATCTTATTCTATTGCTGCCATTACAGTTCATTGTTTTACTGTACCGTTGCCTTCAAATATTGCTTTAATCCACCAAACGCGAGAACTAAGAATTTTAATAGCAATTTCCAAAAATATTGGCTTCGAGTAAGTCGGAAATTTGTTGCGCAATATAACTTTACCAAATATCGGCAATTGAATCGAAACTTTTGCCGAGCAGTTTATGCAACAACGAACGCGGAAAAATACTATCGATCGCTCTAACTGATGACGTGAATCCGTTAATCTCTTGTTAACCCTTGTGCCGATAACCGGGCACCCACATCCGCCTCTAAAATCTTTTTTATCGTTATACCGGCTTTATAGTCCAACTTTTCAAACAATTTTTAATTAGTTTACGTGTGTCGTGGGACAGGTCCCGGTTAACGTGCCTATTCCCCTTAATTTATACCACTTTCACGGTGTTACGTCTTGAACGCGAGTCGACGCGAACAGTAATAAGGCAAAACTGATTAGCGTTGCTCACGACTGTGCGTTCTAACTTAATTTGCCTGTCCTTCCCTTAAATCTGCAGACATACACGGTGTCTCGAAAACTACTCGTATCCCGCACGTCGCAAGATTAATTGATAGTTGACAGTGACAGTGATAGATGGTACAGTGACTCCCACTAATATTTAGACGCTTTTAAAAATCGTATATCTTTGTCAATATTAGACCATACGACTTGCATTTTGTTTTAACAAGTTAGCACAATTGGTTGCTACACGAAGCGAACAAAAATTTTTACAAAAATTGCAATTGGTCGAAATTGCAGAGAAAATACTAAGAGTTACATTTTGCAGCTTTTTTACGTGGACTTACATTGAAAACTTGGAAAGTATGATTTGTAGGTCTGTATAAATTATACATGTTCCGAGAATTTCATAAATATTTCAACCTTGCAAGGCCAAAATTCTGCGACTTTCGCCCTTAAGCTTTCGTACGTAAAAACGTACTTTATAAATTTTTACTTTAAGCCCGCACAAAAAAGTTGAAAAACACAACTTCCAGTACATTTCTTTTTCGCGTTATGTAGCGATCCAGTCGTTCTAACTTTTAAAAGAAAATTCATATAGTACAGCCCAATATTGACAAAGTTGTGCGATTTTCAGCGTCCGAATATTAGTGGGAGTCACTGTAATAAATTTCTCGGACAGATATGTAAACACGTTCGCAGACCGAGGACTCCAATAAGGGGCACAGCGTTCGCGTAACAGAGTGTTCGAATAACAGGTGTTCATGTAACGGGGGGTCTCCGCTGTATTATTAAAAGCAAAGGTCGCAGGATGGCGATAAATATAAATCCGGAGGATACCGGCTGAAAAATTCAAGCAAACCAACAGCGCAGGACTCGGCCCGAAGGACGGTGCTCGAAAATGGCCAGCAGCAGCTCGGAACGCTATCGTAAATCCAATACGGTACAAGCGGCGGTAAACGGTAACCGGCAATCTACCGGTTGCCGTGGCTTCGAACCACGGGATCGGGACACAAAAATAAATACTCGGGCAAGTGGAAAGCGGAAAATAAGATCGATATCGCGCGGCACGGCCAGGCATTTGCCCGGTAATGAACCGTTCCCAGGACGGTCGACGTAAATCGTCGTACGTGGATCGTACGGTACGGCCCGGGTCGGGCCGGGTCGGGCCGGTGTGACAAACGACGCTCGCTCTGTTCTTTTCCCGCTACCCCCCCACCCCCTACCCCCGACCAACCACGATTCTCTCGCATTTTCCCCGGAATTGAACGCGTGTCCAGGTCCGCGCGCTGGCCCCGTCTTCGACAAAAGGTGGCTCGTTAAGGAGCCGAGTGCTTGTACCCGGGATTCCAAAGCGGTTACACCTACCGCGTGTACGTAGATTTTGCGACACGAGCCACCACCGCCCGGCAAAAACTCACCCTCGATAGCCGGGATATTGTCCAACCGGAATTCTAGAAGGAAATGGTCTCCCAGGAAACCGGACCTTGTTAGACCAACGAGCGTCGATTTGCAAAAATTTGTTCGCGATGGAAACCCTCGTCGCCCGGGTCCGCTCGTTTGAACGTAATTGGGAGGGGTGCCATCGCGAGATTTACCCGAGGTCTCTCCGAGATCGTGACGCTGGAAGTACCGCTCTCTTTCTGTTTATGCCCGCGGTAGATCTTCGAGTGATCTTTCAGGCTTCCGATGTGTTAGCACTGCGAGGCGCCCGCTAATAAAATTATTACCGACTCGAAGGACCACTTCCAAAGGGATGGAAGGAGGAATGACTTGCAAGGTTTTTCGAACGAACTATATCTCAAACTAAGTGGTGAGAAAGCTTACCAGCTTTCCAGTTGGCGCTGGCTCCGACAGTCTGACGCAAACCGTCTGATACTACTTGTCGAAGCGTCGCTCCGCATCCACCTGTACTACTAGCTTAAACCTAGTGTTAATAGGGCAGGGACGACACCCTGTAGCCAAATATTCTGCTCGAACGCGAAATAGGAAAAATAATAAACTCCGGTGCCGTTTCGACGACTGCAGGAATATCGTGGCTCGGCGCGCAGGATTGTCAAATATCTATCAAACGTTTTCCGGTTTCTCCGGAGTACGGGAAACCTTTGACGCACGCCGCGGCGTACAATTTCACGTGCGGTTCCGTTACACAAGTATCGCGGAAGAATTGCGACGATCGTTCGCGGAAACGCTCGTACGTTCCCGGGGAACGTACCTGTCCAATCTGCGTCGATGTTTCCGCAAGGTATTTCAAGGCTTTAATACGGTATCAGAAGAATCGCGGATTCCGCAACGCCGGCTCCGGCGGGGACAAAATAAATAGGAACAATATTTACGCTGGCCGGCGATACGTGGACGGAAGCCGGTAACTCGACCGCGAGTTAACTCGAAACAATACGTCGGCCGTGGACGGCGAGCAAGCGGTAAATATTTCTTCGAGTATACGGCAAACAACGTCGGGTACGGGTCGGGCTCGGGTCCCCGCGGGTTTCTTAGCAGCGCAACGATACGTCGAGCTCTTTCGTCGCTCGCGGGGTCCGAGCGCGATAAAGAAGAACAAACACCGGCGGCTGTCTCTCGATCGAGTCTCCGAAGACCGAGGGACGATTTTACGGTTTGAACGCACCACGCGCAAAAATAAGGGCCGGTCAACAAAAGGGGTAGATGCGAACAAAAGAGATAGATGCATCCTTCTCTGGAGTTTAGGCGACCGGTGTAGTTGCGAGACTCGGATCGTTAAATGTTTACTCCGCGACCACGGAGCATCTATGATTTTAGAAAATATCGGGGACTGTTTATTTGATCTGCTATTGTCGGAATAGTTTGCTCATCGAACCCGATACCGAGTCTTGTTATCCGAATTAACTGAATTAACTAATATTAATGGGAGAAGGGAAGTTAGTGAACTCCTATTATCATAGCGATCCGGTTATCTGATTTATTTTGCTCCCGAACTGTTTGGATAAATAGACATGACGTACAACCACTGATAAAATAATTATCAGTAGTATGTTTTTAATATGTTTCGCCTTTGCAGTAGACTTTGAGAGCGTGAACAGTGTTTAATAATTATTTCGACGAAGTGCTGAGTTTATATATATATATCCATTTTTGATTATTCAACGTGGGATTATCTCTCTTTATAAACTTTCTTACTCAGCACTGCTTTTTAGCTGGTTAATGATTCAAGAAGTATTCGCTTCAATCTTCTCATACTTTTTAAGATCCGAGTGCCTCGTCCGCTCAATCATTTATCAGCTCTTCTTGATATTTTAGCATAAATATTCCACGAAGAAATATAGTGTGGATATGCTTCTAATATTTTTGCAGTTTAAACGCTCGAAATCGCTCAACTTCGTATAACATTTCAACGAGTGAACTCCGCGCTTTAAAACTTTCATTTTTCGGAATTTTCTCGTCAAAATCTCTGGGATTGTATGGAAAAAAGTGCAGAATTTTTGGTCCCCGAAAGTGAAGTTCAACCACCGCTTTTAGTACGTTCTCTGTAATCCCGACCAATCACAACTTTTTCATTTCACGCGTGGTAAGCTAATCGTTCCGACTTCTCAGAAAAATTCAAGTGATATGCTCCGATATTAACAGGTTGACTGCCCCGTAACCCATACGCGGGTGACGAAATTATTTATCCAGGTTTTGGAATGAATTTTTACGCTAATATATTCATTGGCCCAAATTAGATCAGGACTTGTAAATAACTTGCTTTGATTTTATGGAACTTTTGAGGTTTCAAAGTGTTAAAAGACTTCCAAGGAAACCAATCACGAGGTAGAAGTTGCGAAATCACGTCTTTAATTTAGTTTTCCGTTCGGAACGTTTGAACGAGCCGCGGAATAAGTCGCGACCGCGGCTCATTAACGCTACACGCCTGTCCGGCGTTAAATCGCGTCCCGTTAATTCGAGTTCCGGCCATTAACGCCGATTTCCCCCTTGGCAAAGAGATATCAAGACCCGGAGTAGGTGGTATCTCGAACAGAGAGAGGTAGAGAGAGAGAGAGAGAAAGAGAGAGTGAAACAAAAAAGGAGTGAAGGGAGAGAGAGAGGAGAGGGGGGAAAAAAGAGGAACAGCGAACGAAAAAGAAATCGTAAAACCGGAGAGTTCCGGTGCGAGAATTCGATCGCGGGCTAGCCGAGCCGGAACGTGCCGGGTAATAATGAAAATACTTACGAGCTAACGAAGGTCGGAAATGGATCGCCCGCTGATAACTCAGAATGGCCTCCTCGTAATTCTTTCTTCCCTGCTGTAAAATTCCCCTGAAACAGAAAGGGCGGAACCGCCCGGTTAGTAAAACGGCCGGGCGACCTCTTCCGTTATAGAATATCGTTGGGAATTAGCCCGTGGCCATTTTTCCCACTCTCTCACTCTCTCTCTCACTCTCTCTCTCTCTCTCTCTTGCTCCCCTCCCTTTTGGACTTTCACGTCCGAATAACATCGAACCGTTTCCATCTATAACCATTTCCCCGTGTCCGGGGCTCGCGCCGGACGATTAATCTTCCTTCGAGCAATGTCACTTTCAGAAATGATAAAAATATTGCTTGTCAACCGATGACTTATAGCGCGAAAGTCGGCCGACGAAACGTCGCGGGGGGCATCGGGTGGGAGGGAGGGGTTTTGCAGTTTTAGGGGGTTGCGCAGGAACGCCAATAAACGAACTTTGTAACACTTACGGACGCGGGTGTAGGGGGAACGTGCGGCCCGTCCGCGGCACACATATTTTGCGGGAAAAAATTCATTTTAACGGGGCCGGTGATTAATCTCGCCTCGAACGTTGTCACGCGGCGCGGGCACGATGAAAGCATCAGTTGTCGGGAGGAGGTGATTTACCGGGACTGGCTATCGCGAGACTTCGCCCTTTTATAGCTAATGTTTTCACCCCCGGGGCTGCTGACAGCGAGTCGAACCTGAACGGTGCACGGCCGGAAGAAAATCGGTTTATACTACTGGCCAGAGTTAGGAGATAGGGCACAAATTACATAGAGGCTTGCCATCCCTCGGCGGTAATTGACTAAAGTTGCAAATCTGGGGTAAACACGTTCTTGTAATTTTTTTGGACAAGCATAAACTAGAGATTTTTAGACTTGCGTGGATCTAGCATAAAAATGACGCATTCTAACATATTTAATTTACGAATATTGAGATTGTACAGATGCGTCCATGAGGAATTGTTGAACAGATTGATTTCTTGGTACATATATCATTTAAAAAAAGTGGCTACAAATTTTGATAGATACGTTCATGTTATTTTCACAAGGTAATGTAAAACAGTCACTTTTAGTGCTCCGTAAACCTAGTGTTAAAGGCATTCGTTCGAAAGTTACACGTTATAGAACTTCAACCACCGAATCGGGCTTGTTATTTCAGAGCGCAAAGGGTTCGTGGGTGCAGAGAGGGGAATGGATATCGCTCGGAGATATTTTGCTTCGATCACGCGTTCCATTATTTTTCTTATACCTCGTCAAAGACGACCAAGGAATCGGGGGAGCCTGTCCGATCGATCGATCACGTGTCGTCGATCGAATACGTCGGGCTGACTTTAGCGGGTTGCAGTGGAAAAATGGCGATGGGGGACGGGGGTGAATCGAGCATGCGTGTCTCGCGAGGAATCGATAATTCATGATGCCGCGAGGCTGTCAATCGTCGACGGTTAATAATATGCTTGTTTTCGCGGCAGCTGCGCGTCGCGTTTTTCGCGATTGCTTTCTTGCGGAAAGTACGAACGTTTCCGCCGCGAATGTTTGCCCGCACGGACGGGTGAACGCGTCCGTACTCAAAACTATGAAGTATACAGTGAAGTCTACTCTATAATAGACTATAAAGTAGATAGTTTGTAAAATTATAAATCCTCTTACTGAAGAATGATTGGACGGTAATAATTGAAATACAGAAAACACGTGAACTGTCTTATTATTTCGTCCGGCGCAGTAATAACGCGCACGCTGCAGCATCCGATAAATTTCGAAAAGTAACAATTCCCGCTGGCCGTTCGTCGGTAATCGAGGCTGACCACGATCTACACCGACTATCTCTCGCAAAATTCATAATCGCGTCAAGACCACGAAGCGGCGAATCGATAACGAAAATTCCACCGGGGGCCGTTAATATTGCGCTAACAATCGCAGTGGCTTCATTGTTCCGGAATCGATGGGTCGTGGCGGCAGGGGTGGGTGGTGGATCGCGATCGCGTCCGCGGAATTTCATTATTTTAACCGGGGCCAGAAAAATCCCGGTTCGCCGAATAAAACGAGACCGTGTGTCCGTCGGCGTCGTTTTCAACTTGTCCCCGACGCCGTGGAAAAAAGTTATACTAATGACACGCTTTGTGAGCGTTCGAGAGACTGAAAATAGAGCGGCGGGGCGGAGGAGGGCGGCGGAAAAGAAAGTGTCGTCGAGGAAAAGAGGCCGAGAGAGCAGCCAGAGGCTGAAGAGGACCAGGAGGAAAGAGGAACAGGATATTTCCTTTCCGGACAAGCGGACCGCTCCGGACCGGAGGAGTTTTCCTGTTCGCTAACGAGACGCCGCGGCGCGGCGCGGCGCGGCGCGCTGCGTTCGTTAACTTTCAAGATGAATATTCGCGCAATATATAATGGACTCTTTTCTCTCTTCCGCCGCCTATTACCACCGCCGACGGCCTAGCCTGTTCTCCTACTGCACCCCTTCCACAACCCCCCATCCCCGTAACAATCCATCTCATTTGTACCGATTTGCGATTGTCCCGGGGTATTCCTCCCGATTTATTATTCGAACCTCGTTCACCAACGAATGGCTCGAAACACCCCCATCAGAGAAACGCTGTCCGGTCGAATCGAGGCTCGCGCATAGTCCTCTCTTGAACTCGGCGTACTGCGCTGCACGCTGTCTAATTACCCCGAGCACACTACCCAATTTATAAGTAGACCTCTGTTTATTTGTACTCCATTTGTCTAAACAAGCCCGCGTTCGGTTCGGTTCCCCGCTGCATGAACTCTCGTCGAAACTGATGAACAGACGCGGAGGAGAATTAGCCGGCCGCTATTGTATGAACTGTTCGGTCATGGGAGCCCTCGTGCGCCTCGATATATTTCGATCGATGGAACTTCCACCATCGAGAAACTATTGTTTCTGGTATAATTGCGCCCTAGCCATTGTTGCGTGGAACTTTATTATCACGTGTATCTGATGCAATCGCTGTTATCGCGAGCTATTATACAGATTATACGGTGTTCTCCGAAAAGTCACTTGAGGGACCACTCCTCGAGGTTATCCAATATTTTTTGGAACTAATAGCTTACAATGACGTGTCGGAGACGCGCTAAGTCTGCCGGACCAAACGTAAACAAGTCGTGTCGGAGACGTGATCCGCTGACCGGGACCAAACCAGGGGTGGCCAGAGCCAGAGATTCGGGGATGTTACTCGCCACTCTGGAACAGACGCGTTCCAGGCAATTTATATCGGTACAAAGCTCGGCATTGTTCTCGTTATTTCGGGAAATCTGTTCGGCGCACGGTCAACTGGTTTGCAACCGGTGGGGTGTAGTGTAGGGGATGACGAGGGGAGGAGAGGGGATCGTCCTTGTTCCGAGGCGGGTTGGCGTGCAGAGACCCGCGCTTATTCCGACCAGTTTACGTCACTGGACGATGAGGCGTGAACAGGCGGGGGTGGTTTAGGCACGCGAACCCGATGGTAAACAAACGGCCGATCGTTCGAATAAAAACAGTGTGTGCGCCCGGGCATTGTTCGACGCTCCGAAGCGTCGCGACGCGTCGCATCGTATCGCATTGCGTTGCATCGCGTCGCGTCGTCGGCGTAACGAGCGGCCGCGCGAGCTATGTAACGACATTTCGGAATGACCGCAGGCGGCTTTGTGCTCGCCGAGCCTCGATGACAAAGCGAGCCTCGAATACTCCTGGCGGTGGACCGCGCCGAACCGCGCCGCGCGGCGACAAAAATTTTCGGCGAAACTACCCGAATTGCTGTCCACCCTCCGATGATTTTCGGATCACCCGTAGAAGTCGATATTTTCAATCATTTCTTCCTTTCTTTCTTGCCTCGCTCGGTTTATCAGCTTTGTAAATACGAAACCGGAGTTTGCCCATAGCTGGCTCTCAATGTAATTACTAACGCCATTTTCTTGTTCTAACATCTGATAAAGATTGTCGACTGACAGCCATACAAGCTTCCTACAACAGCATAGTTTTTAACAGCGTTGAACATGTCGAATTTTGTGCCTGGAAACTACGATTTGCGGACAGCACTGATTTTCGTGTATTTTCTATACAAAAATTCCGGTTTTCATACTTACATACCTGGTAGATTCCCCCTCCAGTGGTGGGGATAAAATTTTGACAATTACGGTAGAGACCGACGCAACAATTACGGAGAGACCGCTGTATAACCCATCTAAAAAAATTATAGAGGTGGGTAGGTGGCCGTTGTGCAGTTTCATCGAAATTTTATCAGGCGTGTTCCGACTGGCAACGGCGGTGGAATTTTCTAAAATACAATGCACTCGAGGAAAAGCCGTAGAAAAAGAAGGAGGGGGCAGAGGAACGCCGGGAACGGCATTTTTGTCGGACGATGCGAAATATCTGTCCGTTTAGATGTTACGCCAATAAAACGGAGACCCGTAAAGCTCGCCGCGCTCAGCATAACGCCCCACCGGCCGATAAACGCGTCGGGAGATCCGCAGGTTGTACAGGTTGCTGCAAAAGTACGATCATACGCGAAATTAGCCGCTTCAGCGACGAATTTTTCGAAGCGAGTCGGACGATCTTTGTTCTTTCGTACGCTGATCCAGGAATTGTTGATCGTTAAATCGTGGAAAGAATTGATCGTGGAGAATCAACAGCGACCGAAATATTATGAGAAACGTATTTTTGAAAGCGAGTGTACCGCCTCCATTAAAGCATAAACATTTTTACTCAATTTCCCCAATACCAATATTCTCCGGAAAAAGAAAATTATGCTGAGATTCTTTATTGGAAACTCGTATCGTACAATTATTGGGGGATTGCTACACAGTGGAACGTTGATTACCTGAACATAACTTAACGAAAAGTCGATTATTGGTTGTTTGAGGGACCGATTATCTGAACATAGAATAATTCACGTATACAAGCTATGTGACAGTATTTATATTTTGATAATATAACCGTGCTACGAATGCCGTAATTTAGACTCTTATCTCAGTCGAGTGAGTGAACATGTTATTTATAGTACACGTTGCTCGCCCACTCGGCGACCACAAAAATTTAGCGAAGTCAGGGCAATTTATTTAATGAAACTAAAATTCAGAAGTTAAGGTTTGTGACGTAATTGCCTCCTCAAATCTCTTATACTTCATAAGTAAATTTTTCGATACTCTATCACCGTGGAAATAATCTTTTGAGAACGACAGTCAACGTGTGAAATGATAATTCGAGTTAATCTGAAACGAATTATGTTAAACTAGAGGCGGCACGCAATATACACTAAATTTGGAAACTGCATCCACGAAAACATTCAAGAATCGTTGAAACTAGGTAAGAGCAATCCAGGGTACAAACTTATGAATTTTTATGATATTGCCACGTCCATTTTTGATGACACAAATGGTTATACAAACGAAAACATAGCGAGGTCATACGTAATCTCTCTTCATCTGATATTCTATTAAAATGGAAAAATGCATACGAAGAACTAGATGCAGTCTAAACATTTATTTCAGCACGAATGCGACGATCGGTAGTATCTAAAAATGAATTATTTTCTTCTTGTATTTCACGTAATCACGGGGATACGTTCAATGCGATAAATCGTCGAATTGATTTATTCTCGACACTTTCAAAATTGTAAATTGACAGCTTCAAGTTCCGATGGAAGTCGAGATTTAAAACTCCAATCTCTAATTACTTTGTTCCCACTTTTAATCCAGCTGTTTAACACCAGGTTCACAGGACCCGTCAAAATGACGGATTCTACTACTTTTAAATTGGGAGTATTGAGATTGTAAAAATGCATCCATGAGTAATTATTTAACAAATTGATTTCTTTGGGTATATACTATCAAAGAAATGGCTACAAACTCTGGTAGATACATTCACGTTATTTTTATAAAGTAATGTAAAATACTCACTTTTAAAAAACCATATGCAAGGAAGAGGTATAACTAGGCCGATTAATTTCTGCATATTCTTCGAGATAATATTTTCTTCGAACAAAATTGGCCAAGTCGGTGAATGGCGGACCGGTCTGCCCTAAGTTTGGAGCGCGCTGTAGGGATTTCTATAGCGAGTTAGCACGATGCAAACATCGGCCGGCGAAATATCGCCGCGCGGTCTCGAAACTGAAAATACCGGTGCGAGAGCGACGGGATGCGCGTTTGCGCGGCCGGGCTAAATAACGGCGCGACGATACGTGTGACGCGTTTATGGGGGACGTTCGTCGAGTCCGTTGACAACGGCGAATAAAAATATTCCGCGATGCCGCCGGCGAACAAAAGCCTCCGAGCGAACGGGATCGCGGCAGAGGCGCGACGCGACGCGACGCGACGCGACGCGGCGATGCTTTTGAACCGGTCGCGCTCTACCGGCACGGGATAAGATTTTTCAACGCCACCGCACCGTTGCAACGGCGCCCGTTGGCTCCAACGTCGACTGCACTACTGCGTACCGCCGACTTTATACCAACAGGACAATCGAGCTGCAATTACTCTTCCGATGTTTATGGGCCGAATCCTGTTCCCCCGTCGAATGCAAATGGAGATATATCGGTGGCCGCGTTGTATCTTCCTGGGACTAATTCTTTTCTACGAATCTCCTGCATTTTTGCAGAAAAAACTTTTCACCGTTTTCGCGCTGATTTTTCATTGTGATTGACAGGCAGTGCACGCCGGATACTGTCCAATAATTGTTAGTGGATAACCTGAACAATTTATACCGTTCGTATTTAGACTGAAACGCGCGTGACAGGGCTGGGATGTACCGGGACTTTTATTATTATTTTCTGTGGTATTTTTCGTGTTAAGTGCAGAAGAAACAGGTTCGGCATACGTCTTTGAAATAACCTTCAAAGGTACTTGAATCATTTGGTTACAACTTGTCAGTCGTCCTAAAAAAATAAAGGAGACATTCAGATGTTCGGTTACAAATGAGACACTCTGTATAAAAGTATCCTAAAAGGGCGGGACACGGCTAACAAATCTGAAATCGACTTCTCTATCCGTAGACAGTCGCCATACAAATTAGTCACCACCGCCCACTGCGCTGTCTTTAGGGGTGACGTAGGGTGGTTCGGGTAACAAGAGAACCAGAAGGGGTGTGTTTAGTAAATTCATTGACTACTGTACCGTGTCTTTAGGCTACCGTTGCGTCACTCACTGTTATGTTTGAGAATCGAAACCGTAGAAACGCAGTTGAAATGACAGTTCTAATTCGTGCATATCCTGATTCTTCTAAATATTTGAAAATACGCTCTTCGTGTCGCAACTGACGGTATTGCATTTTAATCGTTTTCATTATTTAACTACATGCATTTGTAAAAATTTACATTTTTACATTGAAGCACGTTTTTAAGGTAAATCCACGGTGAAATAATATTTAATCTATTCCATTTATCGTGAAAATATTTTAAAAGGTGAGAAACAATTCGAACGAATATTTTATATTTCGTTAAAATTTTTACAAATCCCCCTTCGGTTGAAATTAATTTTTACATTTTTACATATTAATTTCGTGCAATGCTCTTTTGATATGGCTGCAATAAACGTCCCTTATAAAATCCAGTTTTGTAATAATCCGATTCCATTTAACAAATTCGTCTACGTAAAAATTGTAAAAGGACCACGGGTTCAAAAGGGTTCTCCAGAAACGTACAGCATCACGACAATATGATATCATGGCAGTTTTGTATTTCACATAAACGCACAAATATCAATTACCAATTCCTGCTTTTTAATTCGCTGGCAATATCTGGATATATTTGAAAGCTTGCAAACACTAAGTTTTTTTATAATAATTTTTAAAAAAATTTGACCGACATGCGGATATATTCTTCACAAATATCGTGCGCATCTCTTTCTCGACCCCTGTCGAGGCATTACCGTGGTAATCCAATTCAAGTCCAACCGGCTCTTCTTTCCTCGCAACCGTGCTCGAGGATATCCGTTCCGGTAGAGTTCGACAATCCATTTCCGGTTCGCGCAGAAAAATCAGGCTCTCCATCGAAATAGAGATATGCGTGTTTGTTTCGCGTCGGAGGCTGTCGCGCTAGCGTCTAATCTATTACCAACGGCGGTGCTTATTTCAAGACGACGCACGGTTGACAGCCGCTAATGCAATTGGCGTCGGCGTTCAAATCGCGGAAAGTTTGATCAAACTGGAGCAAACACCGCTAGACGGAACACCGATCAAGTTCTCATCACGTCGGAATAATATCAAGTTTGTGCAAACACACTTAAAGCATCGACTTTGAACCAACATTTCAAATAAATCTATTTTTCTGGATACAGTGACTCTAGAAAGTATTTCAACACAAATTAAAACGAGAGGAAATGTTATTTTTATCAACATTTGCCTGCGCGGTGAACTCGAGTGAAGGGAGAATAAAATTTTCAAAAGATTTCTGTCAAGATCGCGTAGAAACATTATTGTGCGCACGCATCAAGTCGCCGTGGACGGTGGTCGATCATCGTTCGTTTATGGAAATACAAGTGGGCCGGATCGGCATAAACCACGGGGCTGGATTATGGATTTCGAAGGGCCAATCTCGCTGAATAATGTCACGGATTACCGCTCGAATAAAAATCCCAATAAAGACACCCGACCGCGGCTTATCGGTCTAACGGGTCTGACTAGCGACGACCGATACTACTGGCGGCAGACCAGGGGGATCTCTCGAGCTACGGCGGAGTGGCAGTCGATAACTCGCGCATACGTCCGCGTCGCATTGTTCGCTACGAATATCTGATGTATCTGTAATTATCGCTGCCGGATATTGCGCAGAGTGTCCGATAATAACCAGCCCCAATAATGGCCGTTCGGTAATAAGCTCTCGCGGTATTGAAATTACTCGATGTCCGACAGCATCGAGTGCCCGTCAGTCTTGAATACTTTTTCGTCGGCTAGACGTATCGAGCGATCTATGGACTCGCTCGCCCAAGAATAATCAGCGGGAAATGATCGACGTTGTTCGAGGTTGCCGAACGATCGCCCATCAATCGCCCGGGTCATTAATAATTTATGGCTGTCTCTGGCCCCTGCATCCGACGCGTGGCTGCGTTTATTGTTCGACCGTCATCGGGCCAATGATTTTCGGCTAGCCTTGACCGCGTTTTCATCGTGGTCGATATCATCCGTGCACAATTGCATCGATCGGTGATAGACATACACCGGGAAATTAATAATTCCGTGAATCTCGCTCTGTCATTTCGATTTTATGCAGACTGAAAGAATTACGATGGCCTAATAGTGATGCAGTGGTTAATTAAAACTGAACGGAATTTTTCAGAAATTTTCAAAGTCGATCGATGCATTCCTGAAGAGAGTTATTGCGTGCCATCAATTATGCGACCGACTGTAGCTACCTGGCGAGGAGGAAAATGACGTGGACACGGAATATCGGTGTCATATGGGCGGAATTGCAAAACAAGCGAGTCCCATCGACCACGGACTAACCGGTTAATAACATTAGGGCAAAGTCGCCGTGTGGCCGAGAGTACCCTGAATTTCCCTCGGCTTTATGAAAATTCTCCGAGCCAATAACCGGGCACGGTCGAACGTACGGCAGCGTGCGCGGGTGTGTTTGCGTTCTACCTTGAGAAAACCGACAAATTCCGGGCGGTGGGATCGCGCGACATCCTTCGTCTATGGAGCGGCAAAATCAATTTGGTCGAAGGGCTTGCGGGGCCAGGCAGGGTGGCCCGGGCATTCGCAGAGTATGGCGCCGCGGCGATGACCGTCATCGCCATTGTCGTTGCCGTTGCCGTTGCCGTTCCCGTCACTGTCGACGCTGTCACCGTTGCTTCATCGAGCGCGGGCGGCCATTGTCGGCGACGCTCTCCAGCACCTCGTCGTCGTCGTCGTCGTCGTCGTTGGGATCGTATTGGCGGTTGACGGCCGTTCGACCGGCAACGCCGACGACAAAACGAGCCCGCAAGATTGCCAGCGCGATTCCACGCCGCTGCTCCTTTCCCCCTTCCCCTCCTTCATCCCCCTTTCCTCCTTTTCGCTCGTTACGTCGCTCGTATTACGCCGCGAGATTGACGGCTCGTGAGGGGAACCGACCTGTTCGACGACGTCCGATAATTGGACCCTTTCGTCCCACCGTCGCGCGCTCTCGCCGAAACCTAACGATCCAGGATTTACGACCCCCGACGCGTTTTAACGGCATCCCCCCCCCCCTATCCTTCCAGCGATTTCTCGCTAGAGATCCCCGGTTGCCGACCGCGTTCCCCATGTTTTTATAGACGTTAAGAACGGAACAGACGCTGGACATCGTAAAATTTTAACCCCCTCCACCGCTCACCCCTCATCGCAAGGTTCGCTCTCGTTGCAATGGAGCTGAAATCTCTAATGGCTATCGGGGAATGAAAAGTTGTCGGTACTCGATTTTAGTGGCGCTAACTATTTTGAAGGTGGAAAATATATTTACAATCTGTTAGCAGGTAGTACAGTTCTGCACCTCTGAAACTGAAGGTCGAATGGTAATATATTGTAATGCACCCTAACAGAATGTACCTAATCAATTTGATTTATGATTTTCACTGATTTGTTCACGCAAAATCCTCGTATTTCCAACCGGTGTCGTAATTTTCGACGTGTTTGTGCAAGAAGAATCGAGCCTTGAATAACCGAATGTTCTCTGAACGTATTGAAAACATAAACTGACAGGTTTTGTAATAATATTGAACTGGAATCGTGTGCAACTTGTTTATTCATGACTTTCATTTTATACCATCATGAAGCATGATCCGTTAAATTTTCTCCCACCTGTTGCCGAACACCTTGTGCGTGGCAGCAGCACGCGGCACGTCAAAACGAGAGTTCAAATGATGGAATAACCGAATCGAAGTGACGTTGCAACGTATTTTATATCTTGGGTACCCTATTTCTCGAGTTGCCAAACCTTGTACACTGTAGTTAGTGTCGCGTCAAATTGTAATTCGACGTGAATGGAAAATAACTGTAGACAAATTTTGCTGAAACAACGTTCTAGACTACTTATTTATTTGTGCAGAAAATTGGGTCGCGAGAGCCCTAGTTGTGCCATTGCAATGCATACTCGTTAACGTACAAGTTTTATGAAACGAAGCTCCACAACGGGTTTTAATCTGATTATCGTGTAATTACTCTCGGAAAGGCATGCAGCGCCGAACGAGACGTGTTAAATAATTGCCGACTAAATACCGGTTGGCATTGTTGGGTCACAACAATTCTATCCGGCGCGCAGTCTGCGTGAAATATTATCAGACCATTGTCTTCTTTTCCATTTGCACGTCGGGCTGACATACCTCGGCGAGAGCCGAATCCGCTCCATCGGCGGTTCCAAGGAGCTTTACGCGTATTAATTGTTTGTTCAGAAAGCATAAGCTCTGCCTCCGACTCGCGCTAATAGGATTATATCGGCGTTGACGCGAGCACCGACGTACGTCACGCGGGGAAAATTGGCAAACTCCGCGTTCGACTGTAACGCGGTCCGAGCATCGCCGGAATAAAAATTCGATCGGCGAG
The DNA here is from genome assembly GCA_028454255.1 of Halictus ligatus. Classification (NCBI taxonomy): domain Eukaryota; kingdom Metazoa; phylum Arthropoda; class Insecta; order Hymenoptera; family Halictidae; genus Halictus; species Halictus ligatus. The sequence goes on from CM052142.1 coordinate 10,693,313, forward strand.
AGAGTCGTCCCGTTTGATAGAAGATAGCCTGTGGACCTATTTCTCTCTCTCTCTCTCGCTTTTTTTCCTATCACGGACCGTCCAGGAAATAGAGATTCGGGCGGGCCGAGTGAACTTTCGTGGCCAATAAATTCTCTACACCCCTGGATTTTCCAGTTTTCTCGTTTGCCAGGCCGCGATACCGCCCCGCCATCGCGCGTCCACGACCGAACGTACAGGCTCGCGGCGAAATAAATTTCGGAGTCTTACGGGATCCCGTTGCCGCGGCGAACTCCCGTGAAACGTAGAAATTACTCCGGGTCGAGAGGGTCCCGGCCACGTACCCCATCCATAAACGGGACAGAGATACAGCTTCGTTCGTCTTAAATATTTTTGTGATTTTCATCATTTTCTGGTGTAGATCTATGTTCAATGATCACGGAAATCTGTTGTATGGATTTATTTAGGACGGACAACTGGCAAAGTGACGTCTAGACTGGTATCTAACGACTGACACGCTAGGTTTCCATCGCCCTGTCTATTTATACTTCTCCCTGTCCTTTGTGGAAGGGAAAAGTCTGTTCCAAATAATGCTGGTGTCCTCCAGACCTTACGCACACGAGGCTATTCCGGTCTTATTGTAGCTATTGAGACTGCGACTAACTCGAACTAAAATCATGCTAGGATCTCTTTTGTTATAGATGTAGATATTCAGATACTTGTAGCAGTTAAATTCTTGTAGAAACATTTCGACCAGAATGGCTGTACCCACCAAGGCTTTAACTTGGGATTAACACAATTCAAGTTGGCCGATTTCAAGCGCTTTTGGCAGGTAAGGGCGCCGCCATGTTGGTATATGCTCACCGTCGCGAGTAGCCTAATGAGCGGAGCCTCTAGGTGGCACCACTAGCATGCGGTGATGTCGATAACGCAGACCTGCAAGCGTAGTTGTGCCGGTCCTCCACACGAACCTAACCTCGTCCAACCTTCCCGCGGCTCAACTCATTGGACGATGTCCGATTACATACCAATCATTCATAAACGCTTGAAACCAACTTTCAACACGCGTAAAACTTGACCTAGTGAATTCCTATCGTTAAAATTTAGATTTTTGGCGTTTCCTCGTCAAAGTATACGGGATTACATTCTAAAAAGTCCAAAGTCTGCGGTCCCCTAAGTTAAAGTTCCGCCATTGGAGAACACATAGGCGTAGGATAAGGCTCGATAATATAAACTTTCTCCTTTTAAGAAATTCTGAACGACGAAGCAATTCTAATCACTGCAGCTGTAAAATACATGGCAGTGCAAGGGGTTCAAGAAGATATTCGGATGGCCTGCTTTAGCGACGATAGCCCGTCTAGCAGGCTAGGGTTGAGCGTGGCCTTGAGCGATCAGATATTGTTTCCAGTGTGGCCGGGGGCGGTCGATCGAAGCCATCAGCGCGAGAATCGCCGGCGGCCGTGTTTCGCCGCCCTATAAATTTTTGGTTATCGCGCGTGACCGAGTTTCCCCCTCCCCCATCCCGCGATTCTAAGCGTTTCGATAAAAATACCCGCTAAAGGGAAGCACGGAAAATAAAATGGCGTGAAAGGAAGGGACGATGAACGACGGGACGCGACGGTGAGCACGAGGGCATAGGCAGGGGAACTAGGCAGATCCATCAGCGGGCGTCGACGCGGTCGCTCGATTGATACACCGGTGTCGATCGAATAAAACGCTTAGCCCTCCCGCACCCCTCCTTTTTACCCTCCCTCTCTCTCGCTCTTTCTCTCTCTCTCTCTCGCTCCCGTTTCCACGAAGCGCGTGCGATCGGTTTTTAACGCTTCTTGATCGGCCAAGTGGGCCCTCGAGTGGGATCCACGAGTGCCTCGTATCGCAACGCGTTCGCCTCGAAACGTGTAAATGGCAGCTGTAACGAATGGCCTGATTAATTTGTTCCCGAACGATGATCGATCTCTGGCCGAAGTTTTTCATTTGTCGGCCGCGAGAGATCGTTTTCTAATGGGACGTCCTACGCCGGGAATTTTCCACGTGAACTGTACCACCGATTTCCCTCACTCTCTTTCTCTCTTTCTCCCTCTCTCTCTCTCTCTCTCTCTGCCTGCCTTTCCCTCTCGTTCTCACTCTCCTTTCGTCGGAACAGGGAAGATTGCCAAGTATTTCGCAGGAGCGGAGGAGGGTCTCTAGCAGAGGGTTTTCAGATGAAAAACTTGAACTGCGTATCGACGGTCATATACGTCGAGAGGACCGTCGCGTCCCCTATCAACTCGGAAGCTTCTTCTTCCGCGCTGGTTGGCTTTCGGGGAATCCCAATTTACCGGTATTCAAAACGGGTAATAACTCCCGCGACCGATGCTCCTTCTTTTCTCTCTCTCTTTTTTTTTTATTTTTATTCGTCCCCCGGATTCGCCGATCGACCTACATACATGCATGCATATATGGATGCCGTCCGATAACTTTGTTCGGTTCGCATATTTTCGTTATATTTGCGATAATAGGGCTGAAGACTCACGCGACTGTTAAGACGTTCAGTGAAACAAATCTGACAGCGACACGTAACAGATTTTATCTGTGCGGCAGCCTCATAAGTGTTCATCTGATAATGACCCTGCCACGGGGCCACGAGGCTGCGAATAGTACTCTCTGGCACTTTCACCGAAAGAGTCAATAACTCAGGCAGCGTTCTACTAGGCTCCTAACCGCGAATGCCTCGTATCAGAATATTTTTGTTTCAAGGTACGACCAATTAACGTCAGACGATTCACATTTTGACTGCCCACAATTTATGGCGTCCACTTGCGCTATTGAGTTCGTCGTTTGGGAACTACAAAGGACCCATCTGTCCGTTAAGTGGCCAAAATCGCTAAAGACATTGTCTCACAAATAGCGCCTTATGCTGTGCAAACCATAAATCTTTCTCGGTGCTGGTGCACCGAAGATTTCTCTTCCGGCTAGCCGCTACAAAATTATCTCACGCAATCAAATCACGCACACTCCCAGCATCTTCGGACAGCGAAGTCAGTAGGAAGACAGTAAGCAATCTCTGGCGAGCCGCACGACTCGGTCCGCGGAAATCAGGAGGGTAAGAATCACCGTGAATTCTTGCGGAATGTAACGCGGCATCGTTGGCCGCACGCTGCGCGGCCTATATCTTCCGGAGCGTTGCGCCGTTCGGTGTTATTCGAAGCGCGCGGCCAGGCACGCATTCAACGTGGCGACGTCCACGTCGGTAGGCGACCGTGTGCGTGCGTGCGCGCGTGCGAGGGTGGACGAGCGGAGCTGGGCGGGCACGTACACTCGCAGGAGCGTATTATCGCGAAACGTTCAGGAGGCAACGGTGCACGGGCGAGCGCTAATGCGTCGTCCTCGGTTCGATCCGAGGGAAGAGAGCCGCAACAGAGCGCTGTCGCTTCTCCGTCGAGGCTGGCTGGCTGGCTAGGTCCTACCTGCAGCTGCAGCTGCGGCTGCAGCCGCAGCTGTCGGTCGACTCGCCGCATCGATCGGTTCCGACAAGCGTAAATCGCGTTCCCAGAGAGTACCGAAGCCACAATTGCAATCCTTCCCTGCCCGTACTTCGTCCCACCCCTCGGTCTCTACCTCGGTTCCTTCAATTATTTTTTCCAGCCTTCGCAGAGATCTCTTTCGGTCCCGGACTCCTTCTCTTTTCTCTCTCCACCCATCCGAACCACTTCCCCTCTTCTCCTCTTCGTCCTCGTCCACGTCCCCTTGCTCCCAGCGTTCCCGACTTCAGCATTCCGTCCGGATTCCAAGCTTCCCGCGTGCCCTTCCCTGCGCTTCAAACTTTTTGCTGCCTCGCGCCATCGAACCGCCACGAGAGGCTCCGGGGTCCAGCCGCAACTCGAGTACACCCACGCTGATCGAAGAAAATCGATAAATACGTGAAATAGATAACACAGATTTAGTATGCGTCCGACCAGTGTTCCGGCGTTCGCTGCGAAAACAGGGCTTAAATAATTCCTGTTTGATCTGCGTAAGAAGAACTGTAAATTCAACAGGGGAAAGTTGCAGATATAGTGAATTTATTGGAAACATAAACCGAAAAGCAAATAAGACGTACGGGAGGCCAAATTCGCCGGAGCAAACGCTCGCGCGTTCCTGTACCGGCATTGAAAATGATAATAAATACGATTCCAAATGTCGGATTTGTACTAGGTATATTTATGCACACGACAAATGCAAATATTATATGTATAAATTGCAGCGCACTATAATAAATATTGTGCGGGCATATATGTACGGTCAATCACAAAAGTCCACAAACAGCCGACAAATTTCGAATATTTGAAGCAAGGTTCAAAGGTTTTGAATATTTTGTGGATATTAATTCATTCGTTAACTAACATTAGACAGCTTCGGCAGACACGTTGACGTAACTTTCACGGTTCTATATTTTTCAGTGATTCATATTTTCGGATGAATAAGCACAAGAAATGTTGTCGTTTTTCATTTTATTTGTGAAATGAGAGACACGCGGTTTGAATTGTCGAGTGACGTCTGACCATTGGCTTACTTATACTACTTACTGTGAGCCTCTGCATTAATGTCGGTGAAAAACAAATGAAATCCTCGAAGTACTCTGATTCAATAACGGCAGTTAAAATTTGCAGAGTCGACGTATCGAAGAGTCGGAGCCATTGTATGCTAATGAATAATTTTCACGCGAGCTCATTACCACCATCAATCGTTGTACTGCATGTCATTATCATCTACACGCATCACTTGTTCGTGTAAGAATGGTTAATAATCCAACATGCGAATATAATGATCAAGTTCAAAATATCAATCACATCATTTGGCGGTGTCCTTTGTGTAATTTACAACGCGTAAAGTTAATTAGCCGACAACATAAACACAATATTCAATTTCCGCGAAGTGCAGAAATGTTAATCACTGCCATTAATATTTGTCGAACGTGTTCCAAACAATACAAAGGACCCATGTCAGTGAAATTATCAAAAAATATCTCAACAATTTCCGACAGGAACACGAAAACAAGAGACAGCAAACTCCGCTCTTTCCCAATGACGGTGTTCGTCCTTTAGGGCGGCGAAGGGACTCCACCCCAGGAAATCTAGCCTAAACCTAACTCGTCCTACGAAAGGTCACCGAGATCGAAGTGGCACGGTTGGGGTGGTTCCCTCGACAGTGGTGCCCGAGAGGGGCCAGTCGAGTGCAAAGGTTAAGAAAGCGTCTGACAAACGAGGGTTAAAAATGTCGTTCAATTAACCGATCCATGCTAAAAGAAACTTGGAGAAGACCGGGGGCGGCAGAGGGGCCGGTGATCGAGCGGCTCGCAAGAACACTCTCGTTCTGCCGTCGGAATCAGAATCGCCGGGAGCAGAGAATTATACTTCTCGGAGTCGTCACCCGATCCCGGCGGAAGTTTTTCGTCCTCGGTTAAGGGAGTTTCGCAGGGGGGTGGAAGAAGCCGCGATTCGCGGTCTGTTTACAGGAGTGTCTTCTTTCGGGCGATTGTCTCCGGGCTGTTGCCAGTTTCGCTGGAGGTGTTTCGTCGCCCGGACAGCCAGTAAAAACCGCGTCGACCCGTAATCGCAGTTGAAGCGGAAGAAGAAGAAGAAGAAGAAGAAGAAGAAGAAGAATAGATGCGAAGAAGAACGACCAGCGGCGGGCAGGGTCGGGTCGAGTGGCTGAGGAAAGAGTGCGGCGTCGATCCGGGAAATATATTCGACTGTTTTGAAGCCGTTAACGTACCTGCTTACGTTTATGCGGGTCCCTGGGCTCGCCTCTTTCTTGTTTTCCTCGCATATTGGCCAAGTTTTCAGACGGGGGTTGTCGTATCGAGGGCGCCTGCGAGTTTCCCCGAGTTCCTTGTCGTTTGCAAAGTAAATCGTGCGCGTTTCGTCCTCCCTCGCTCCCCCGGACCCCTCTACCCACCACTATCCGTGCCCCCACTGCCTAGCATGCTTTCTTTCCCCGCGACTCGTTCTTTTTCGTTGCCATTGTTCCGCGGGCCGGGGCAAGGCACCCGGGACAAGGCGCTCCCATCCCGATTTCTCGCGTCGTTTCGTCCTTCCGAGCGAGAACTCTCTCTCTCTCTCTGTCTCTTTCTCTCTCTCTCTCTCTCTCTCTCTCTCTCTCGTAGGAGAATCTGGTAGCCGCGATTACACCGCGCCAGCCCCCGAAAGCACGCCGGAAGCACGCCACGCTGAAAGGGAGCCGTCGAGATATGCTCGAGAGACGCTCGACGACCGGTTCGATGCGTCCTACGATCGTCGTCGGGTCGGATTCAATTTCGCTCGGCCGGCTGAAATCGAATTGGCTGGCCTATCGGTCTGAAAATTATGCTCCCCGTATGGCCGACCCATCTCCGCCGCGCATTGTGCCCGCTCGCCCACGCTCGAGACGTTCGAGAGCGATTATCCGATATGCGAACCGTGAACCTCCCGCTATCCCCTGTTTCGATGTTAGAAGCCCGACCCCGAGGAGAGAGCGGCCCGGAGCTGCGGTCTTACCGGTAATTGTCCTAAGTAATTTGATCGCAGTCGGTATCAACAAAATTGGTAAACCGTTCTGATATGCTGCGTTCGCTCCCGCCGGGTTCAAAGACCCTCGGACGGGGAATTAATCGCGCTGCTTCAGAAGAATTAACCAACCCTCGAGATTAATAAGGTTTTTACATACCTTCGCCTCGGGAAACCAGAAACTTTTCACTCGTTTGTATGTAAGCCTGTAGATTTCTGCAGGAGAATGCCGAAAATTCAAGCTTCAATTCCAGGTGACCACTGGTTCCAAAGTTACGAGTGTGTAAAGTCGTGCGATTTTCAATGTTTTTGACAGGTACGGGCGCCGCCATGTAGAGACCGTCGAGCGTCGCTCAACGAGCGAGGCTGCTAGATGGCACCACACACACTATACTTGAGTCTTTACGTCCGAATAATTCTACTTGTTTTTCGGAGCCGACACTGCACAACGAATAATTCTGTCTCTCTTTCTGCACACCACACTTTTACACAATTATTAAACTGTACGCACTTTATGAAATCGTGACAGTGAACGAGAAGATGTTGCTCCGACCACGATCAAAATAATACTGCGATTCTAATCGCATCGAGCCCACGGACGTGTTAGGGTCAGAGCGTAATAGGCAGGTCAGACGCCGAGGGTTTGTAACGCTAGACGCAAAAACAGGGTAATAAAATTCTGCGGACGGAATCGAAATAGGATACCGAGAATTGAATTTGTTTTCCCTTTTTTTTTTGTATCTGGCGTGTATCATCCTCAGCGTCTGACCTGCCTAGAATAATCTGTAAACACGTCCGTGGGAGGGGAGCGGCTAAAATCGCAGTATTATTTTGATCGTGGTCGGCGAAACATCTTCTCGTTCGCTGTCACGATCATAAAGTGCGTTTCATAAAGTGCGTTTCATAAAGTGCAACCAGTTTAATAATTGTGTAAAAGTGTGGTGTGCAGAAAGAGAGACAGAATTATTCGGACGTATTCACGTGAGTCAATAATAATTCCGACGGAGGAACAGATGATTCGGAAAAATTTGTAAGTGTGCTCTACATTAATATTTTATAATGTATGATTAGTGTGTATAACATTTGATACAAGGTTTTCGTTGCACATTTGTAAACAATTTTGCGGCAAGTTTCTTTGACAAATGTCCACCGATCCGGAGGTGTAGATTCACCCCTACAAACCCTGTAAAGATTTTTCACCTTAAATTTATCGTTAGTCGAATAGCTGGCATACAACATTTGTTGCTAGTTTATTGTAACGTAAAAAGCCACACGACAGTAGCGACAGTGGCAACGACGAGTATGCTAATTGTCAATGGTTGTGCTGTGCTGTCTGTTCTGCCCTCGCACGAACTACTACGCAATCGCCTAACAGTTGTTAAATGAAGTTTGTAATCCGTTTAATCGCATTACCATTGAATTACTCGTGCAAAGTATAGAACAGTGTGTGAGATGTGTCATGCAATTGGTTACGGAAAATTAGGTGTATCAGGAAATATTACGTGCTTGCAGTTTTACTGGATTGTGCTTTCACAATGGGAAGTGGAATTTTAACCCTTTGCACTCGAGTGGTGACTCTGAAGCACCACTAGAAATTATTGTAGCATTATTTCAAGGAAATGACGAGAAGTATTACCAAATATTTGTTAGGTTAGAAAATTTGTATTTAATAGATTACTAAACATTTAAAAAATGCTATGTAGAAATCGCATCAGTTTCGTATGAATAAAATGAAAATATTCTAAGACGGAAGAAAAATTTAGTTTTAAAACGAGAATAGCGCCGAGTGCAAAGGGTTGATGCAATAGTGAAACACCGTAACAAGTCGTACATATATTCGGAACAAAAATTCATTCGTTCGCCCAGTACAAAATATGTGACGAGACACCCGGTACCGAGCCGTAGAAAAGTTGGAGATTTTCGAGTCTTTTCGCGTGGCTGTGGCGCGGCTCGTTTTCCTCGGCAGGGGGTGGAGCGTAGGGGTTGACAGGCGGCAGAAATGGAATCACGCGGGCGTCAGTCGTCGAGCATCGACAGTGGTCGGTTCCTGGTCTGGCCCGATCGAAATCGAATTCCCGTGGACGAAACTTTCCTGTCCGTCGTCGCCGGTAATCGTCGCGCGAACTCGAATCAAACGGTGCCGGGCGTCGCGTCGCGCGCGCCTTGTTTTTTCTTTTTTTTTATTCGTTCGTTCGCCGCTGTCACCGACTTGACGCCGGAATTTTGTCGACGCCCCGTAGAAAATTCCTCGTCGCCGCTCTGACAGGCACGATTTCCACGAAAACGAGGCGCGAATACTTTCGCTCCGCTTCGACGGCGGCGCGCTGCGCTGTCCGCTCGGAAAGACGGGGGAAAAAAGAGAGAGAGAAAAAGAAACGTCGGACAGCAGGCTCGGCGAGGACACGGCGAAGCGTATCGTGGCAGGATGGTCACCGAGAGCAATTTAATCGAGACGGAAACCGCTGACTCGCCTGCGGAATCGGATGCCCGGTTAGCGATCCGCTCTCGAATCTTTTCTTCCATTAGGGGACTTATTGTTCGGCCGAGGGCGGACCTAGCCACGGCAAAAAGGAGGCGAACGAAGAGGATAGAGGAATACTAATTCGCCGATGGCCCTCGAGTGGAAGCCTTCGAGGGGGAAACTCGCGGAATGTTAGAGGGTGCTCGAGCGCTGCCTTAATAAGCGCCTTAACATCCCGTCTATAAATTTTAAGCTATGTAAAATTAGCGGGAGACCGACGATGGCGGACAGAGAGGCCAATCCCCTCTTCTTTCTCGTTCTTTCCTCCTCGGATCCGCGCCGATGTTCCTCGCCTCTGCGGTAACCTGCTCCATCGAACTCGCTCGAATAATAGGTTTCAACGTAGAGCCGATCTAACCGCCCTCTCTCCTCCTGCTATAGCGTGCTTATTCATCGGGCCGGGTCAGGTCGATTCACGAAACCTGCACCCCTTCGCCTACCCTCTCCGGCCCCCCTCGAGCTGCGAACCGTTCGTCCGCCGAAGTCGTTATTAACTGGTATTCCGTCGGGAGTCGGGAGGTAATTCGAGTCCGAACACGCGAATGAAATTGGGTCTTACCTCGTGCCGATGCATCGCACCGCGCGTATGTATAGTGCGAGCCACCGCGAAACCGGAGCAAGCGATGCGGAGGACGTGAGCGGGATCCCAACGAATCCCGAGACGCTAGCATTCGAGCCGACGGTAATTAATAACAATCGTCGGTGACCGGGCTGCTAACGCGACGTATTTCTCACCGGTTTCCGCGTTTTATCCGTAAAATCCCGTTCACATTCGGCAACTTTATCGTTGTTTTTATTTAATTTTATGCGTTTTATTTCGTTCACCGAATTTTTACGATTTTAACGAATCCCGTGCCGTAATTGTGCTTCGTGTCCGACATGTATCGAATTTTTCTCCATATCGTTGCAACAAATTTCATAACGAGAGCCTAAACTCGATTAATTTGTAACGCAACTCGGAATCATTTATAGGAACAGCCGAACGAGCGCTTTTGAATCTCGCGAAAAATCGGATATTACGTTCCACGCAATTATGCCCGAAACACTGATGATATTAACTTGTACCATATGTAATTACCGTTTACGCAGATTGAAATGAAGCCAATACGTATTCGAAACAATAATCCTTATTTAATGAAAATATGAAACATCAATATTAATGAATTTTTGCCAACGGAACGCCTACTGATGTATTCCGATAATTATGAAAATTAAATTTTGTTTATATATTCGAATGCTACGATCGCCGAGCTGATAACGAATTTTTGGAAGTGATTTCATCCCGCGATGAAAAGTGGTTTCATTGCGGCAACTGAAATTTTTGAAACGTTCGTTCGCTTCCGTTATTACCAAAAAATGATTCCTTTAGCTGTACGGTAATTCGACGAACATATGGTTCACCGTTTGTTTCGAATCCATTATTTGCATATGGCGTGCATGTATTTGCTTCCATTCATAATGGCAGCGGTGAAATCTCGCTCGTTCCACTCGTTTACAAAGCATTGTAAAACCGTGGCTGAAAGCTTCCCGCTGGTTAATTCGATGAGTCAGACGGCGATCGAGCGTCTCGTTACGAATCGGCTCGTTAAACGATCGTCGCGGTTTAATTACGGGGCCGTGACGCGTGTCTTATCACCGAGCGTCGGACGAAAGTAACGCGCGGAAGTTGTAATTGCCTTTTGCGCGTCGTATCCTCTGTTACTTCATCGCAACCCCCCCTCCCCCTTCCGCCACCCTCGTCCGCCGCCATTTCCATCCTATCGTCGTACGCCTGTTTTCCCCGGGCAGCTTGTTCGCGGAATTTCCCATCCGAATTTTCCGTTTCATTAACCGCGGCTCTCCGCGCGGCCATTAACGGATCCTCGCCTCGGTGTTTGCGCGCACCGGTAATTAAGAGCTAATTAAAAATGCCCGGGGATCCTGCGATCGGTAAATAATCAGGGAGGGGAAACGAAAGCTGCCGCGCGGCAAGATAAATCGAACCGCGCGCTCGCGCCCTATCGCTCGATCGTATAATGTATCCCGGATTTAAGCGGCGGCCGCTAATTGCACACGGTATTCCAGAACCATTTAAATTGGTTCACCGCGACAGATCTAATCGGTCCGGCCGTCCGTTTCGCCCGGCCAATCCCGCTTTCCACCCCCCGCCTCTCTCGCCATTCCAATCCGGCAATTCTTTCGCCCCCCCCCCCCTCCGGGGGTTGAAACTCCGCCCGACGACTCCGGCAGTGTACCCTCTTTTCCCGGCCGACCGCGTTCCCAACGACACCGAGAGTTTTTCGTTCGACGACCAGCAATCTGACGTCGACACGACGCGAAACGCTCGGCCAGCCGCCATTTTGCTACGTCCAACTGCTAGGCCAGCTGGAATTTCAATCAAGCCGACCCGCACTCCGAGTTCGATCACTTTCGCACTCGAGATTTTCGGTCAAAAGTGAAATCGAGAAGACCATGATACCTAGGGTGGCTTCATACAATTTTCCACAGAAAAAATAAAACCGAAACGCTCGGCCAGCCGCCGTTTTGCTACGTCCAACTGCTAGGCTAGCTGGAATTTCAATCAAGTTGACCCGCACTCCGAGTTCGATCACTTTCGACCTCAAGATTTTCGGTCAAAGTGAAATAGAGAAGACCGTGATACCTAGGGATGCCTCATACAATTTTCTATAGAAAAAATAAAACCGAAACGCACACTTCTATACAAGACTGGACACCCTGATAATTGTTTGATTTTTATTTGGTAGAGCACGTAAAAGAAATCTCTTATACAGGTCGTTTCAGACCACTATAACGTGATTCTGCAATTATCTGGATAGGTGGAGATATATTTAAAAAATGGACCAGAAAGTTGATCCGTTCTTCGAGGTCAAGGTTCCACAAAATAAGACAATAGATAATAACAAACTTCGTCGTTACGGCTTTAGAAATCCGTCGAGTTCGCGTGACCAGCGTTCGTAAGTAGAATCAGTAGGTCGTGAACAGACCCAGCAGTTCCTTGGGTATATGTTGTTAAAAAGAAATGGCTACAAATTTGGGCGGCAGATTGGCATTATTTTTATAGAGTAATGTAAAATAGTCGCTTCTAGCGCTCCGTAAACCTAGTGTTAACGAGTGGCGCGAATATCGATACCGAGTTCCACGGATCTCCCGTTTCGAGTGTACGCAACTCGTGCGTCGCGCTGATCGAATGCGAGATGTCGAGGAATCGATCGCGTGCACGCACATCGTCGCACGTGCGTCGCGGGTATCGTTCTTGCGCGCGTGTACGCATTCGAACGATCGCGGGGGCCGCGTATTAAATTCAATTTCTGCCTCGGTGTCGCGCAAACTTGCACACACATAGGCGGGTAGTTTACGCCGGTCCCGTTCGCCCCTATTAAAACCCTCCGTGATTCGGGGTAGAAACACGATTACACGCTCGACACCGAGTCTATCATCCTTGAATGTCCGCGCGGACCGTCGAAACGGTCTCTTAATCGAGATAAATATCGGAGGGTCGGCTCCGGGCTGCGCGGAAAAATCGACTCTCGATGCTCCGACGGAGATACACCGGGGCCCGAGCGTGTGAAATATTCGGAGGCATTGTGTCGCCGTGGAAAATTTACCGCGTCGTTATCCGGAAATCACTTCCGAACGAATACGATATCGTAGCCGGGGATTTTTGGGCCTGTCGGAATCATGGCGCGAGCGCCCGATGAATTTCTCTGCGATCCACTAGCACCGACGGAATATAATCGGAGACCGTTTTGCTGGCTTCTGATATTCTTCGATTCTCGAGAAATTGGAAGAAACGGGGTACCAAGAGTGACCGTTTTACATTATTAAAATAATATATACTTAAAAAAATAAATTTGTCAAGTAATTCCTCATGGATGCATCATTACACTCTCAATAATCGTAAATTAAAAATAGTAGAATCCGTCAGTTTGACGGGTACCGTAAACCCAGTGTTAAAGATTAACCCTTAGCGCTCGAATGGCGACGGTAAGGCGCCACTAAAAATTGCTGTATCATTATGCAAAATATTTTTCACATTGTAAAGTAAAGTAAAGCAACAGGAAAATAAGTACGTACGGAAGGGAAATATTCTAGGTAGGAAGAGTTAAAATAGCTTCGAGTGCAAAGGGTTAATATTCTGAATCTTCTAAAACAGCTAAACATGGAATTACAAATGGATGAACGTCCACGAAATTACTGAATAAACTAAGAAAGGAAATGCATGTAGTAACCGGGATTTTTGAGCTTTTAATTTTGACAGAACTGTTCTAGTCAAACACAGAAATTTTAGTACTCTGAATCTTGTAAAACAGCTGAACATGGAATTGAGTGGGCTTGGTTTCGTGCTTGTGCTAGTAATTACATGGAAAATGAAGTTCTACCGGTTTCAGAAAACATTGAAAAGTGATCGCTTGCGCCCTCCGAGCATCCCCTAACGCAGAGCCGCGCGAACGATGCTCCCGGGGAAATTCGCAACGTGGAAATGCTTCGTCGCGAGATCACGCCTGTCGCGGTACCGTTCGGTAATCCTGTCGAAGCTCGCATCGGAGTGATTAGCTCGCCTCTGACGAGGATCCTTTGTGAAGATTCGAATCGCAATACGGTGTAGCAGGTTAGCGGCGCAGCCTCCCTCTGTCTCTGTCGTCCGGTCGTCGGCGGGCCCTCTGTTGTCCCTAACTGATTGGTGTGCACAGAAGAACGGTGTTTCCCTTTTTCCGTCGACGCTGCAATAATCCTCGCTTTTGAGCGGAGCGCGTGTATGCGCCGCGCTGTTTGCGGGGCTTTCGAGGGCAACGATGCCGCGATACCCTACGCCGGCATCGCAGCCGCCGCGCTGCACGCCCGGGGAATACTAATTAGCGGTATGCGTCAATCCATGAGAACCGTATTGACCGGTGAATGACAGCGGTTCGTGGGCCGCGTATGATTAGCCGAAACCGATTCTAAACCCGTGACGGTCCGATGACGTTCGACGATACCCTGACGAGCCTAGATCCGGCAGAAGGCTTTGACCGTATCAACGCGATGACGCCCGGCATTGAATCGGCCGCCAGCCTGGCGTCCGCTGCCAATAGATGGCAGCGAACTGCTCTGCCAGCGGAGGCTTCGCGACTGGTTTGCAAGCGGCTGTGCGGACAGCCCGAATAGATATGGAAGAGGATGGTCCGGCAGCTGCATTATCCCGGTAATATCTGATGCGGCGAGACAAAGCTTCAAAGGGTCATAGTGTAACCAATGCTTGCTTGCTTGCTTGCGCTTACTCGCCGCAGCGCGCGCACGCTTGTCGGGCAGTAATATCATATGCGGGTCACAGACGACGGACCAATACGACCGGCAGCCCTAGCTTCCCCTACTGGATACAATGTTAAACGTGTTTGTGTGTTTGTGTGTATTTGCGGCGCGGATTTGTCGCCTTTTGAAATTTTATTTGGCGAGGATTCTCTGATACGGCCCTGGTTTCCAGAGAATCTTTGTGAGCTCCTTCAACCCTTTGTCGTAGAACATCGAGTTAGACTGGTGGCGAAAAGTATTCTCTCTGTCGTAACTGAGATTTTATCGCCTGGTTTTTGAGAACCGCTGATGTTCGAGAACCGCTGTCTTATATGGCTGGAAATTATGCTAGTTGTTAAAGGCAGGGGTTGACGAGGGATGGCCGTAATGGTTGAAGCTCGGTTATTTTATGGCCGAGTAATGTGGACAAGTACTACTGCTTGGTACCACTATTAGGTCGTACAGGTAGATTTCAGAGACAATTGGCTATTACAGTTGGCAGTGTTATCGCCCTATAAACACAGCATATATATTTTATGTAGATATGTACAAGCAGACGTATATTTTATATATTTAGCTGAGACACCCTGTGTATGCACATTGGTTTCTTGGGTTTAGTCTATCGCTCTTCGTTACACGAACAAAGTATACTACAGTCGCGTGCGAAGTGTACGAGCAGCGACTCACTAACATTGTTGAGCACCGTTTGGACACAACAGTACATTTATATCTTGCCCGGCTGATGGTGATGAATGTATGTTTACGGTTTATTCGTGACGTATTCCCGCGCTACTAATTTTCCTTCATTTAGAAAAGATGCATCACCGGGAACTTTGATGCACTATGTGTGTAACGAAAGAAGTAGATGGAACGTACTGGTTTCCCGTTTTAGCACGCTCGCGGTTACGTTGCTCGCTAACGGTGAAAGCTGGTATTTTCGGTGGAACAACCAATGAAATTTCAGGTATCGTTAACAAATTCGGAATAACACCGCGAAAATAAAAAGAATGCAATTAGAGGATTCGGCGCTTTTATTAGAATACGATGCGTAAAAATAATTGTGTACACGGAAATTCGTTCCATTTACTTTCATTGTTATTTTGTACACGGCCAGCTAACTGTGCGTTGTGAAAATAATGATAAATCAACAGTTGTTGAAAAACTGAAGAATTACAGTTAACACGAAACGGGCAAAATCCTCGATAAACAAATACGTTTACAATGAAACGAAATTCTAAATGAACAATTATATTTAACACGAAACCGATTTAGCAACGCCGCATTTTTGTTCTCAGAACAAAAGGTTTTCCGCAACATCTCCAAAAAGATTTTGAAACATTACCCAAAAAGCATAACAAGTGCTTGTTTCTTTTTTTGGGCTCGCTATCTACGTTCGCGTCACCGTGTTAGCATGTTTCGCGTAACGTATAGCGATTCGCTAAATCATATATCAGCCAGTGTCCATTCATTTCTGATTTCTTTTCATGAAAAATAATGCCTTCGCTAATGCACAAGCACAACGATTCCTCGTATGTTGACAATAAATATTTGTTTGAAATATTCCAGACAAGAGTATCTGTACCGTAAGTGACGTATCTGTACTGTAAGTGACGTATCTGTGTTATTTATCAGCCTGGTCGAATCGCCTTTTTTATCTTCGTTTGGGTTAATAAATATTCTCGCGTAAAACTGCTAAACCACGGGTGACAATCGCGTTTTTCGGAGAATACGTAACAGCCTCGACAGTATTTCTCGATCAGAACTACGCCATAGAATTTGCATTCTAAAATCGGGCGTTCAACGCGCGACAACCACAACTTGGAAATCGTGTCTCGCGACGATTACGTTGTCCGAAATATTCCAATTTCCTCGGTCTCGAAATGAACTTCGAACACGAGGACAGCATTGCCCGGGACTGGAAATAAAACCGTTCCTCGGCGTGCGGATCGTTCCTAAAAGTATAGGACGCGCGGGAATCATGAATTCCACGCGATGCCGAGCGATTCGGAACACATGACGCGACTCTCCCCAAAATATTAAGTGAATCCTATACCCATGGTCGGGGGCAGCCTGTAGCAAAAGGCTCCAGTTATTGATACGCATCGCACGCCGGCGGCGTGGCAATCGCGGCGAAGTGAAACGTTCCCGGTACGGGGTGGGACAGAAGGGGAGAGGGGTGGAGAGAGAGAGACAGAGAGGGAGAAAAAAACCGACACGATTTGATAGCAAAGTGGATGGCAGCCACGGGGGATGATAGAGAGAACCCCGTGAAGGGCTGGAAAAGGAACCGCGAGTCGACCGAAGGCTGGTGGATAGAGTGGCGGCGAAGGGATGGCGAAGGGGTGGCGTAGGGGAGGCTGCGTGTACCGTGTACAGCGACCGCAGCGGGGGTGGAAGACAGAGATAGAGGGTGGGATTAGCGGATGGATAAAGAGAACCGTGTGTGTATAGTGGCCGGGGAGGGTGGGTTCGGGGTGGCGAGCGATAAGCGACGGGGTTGGGGCCGGCGAGCAGAGATGTGTGAATGGTAATCAAATCAGGGAGAGGGGCGACGCGCGACGCGGAACCCTGGACAGGAAGATGGAGAGGCCGGGAGAAGCGCGAATATACGCCGTGACCGGCGAGAACCTAACAGAGAATCAGACAAGTGTATAAACAGAAAATATTTCTCCGCCGTGGATCCGTGAGACCGCGAGGGGAGTCCACATCTCCGGCTTCGTTCTGTCAACGTGGCTGAGAAGCTGAATGCTCGATAAGTTTACGCGAGATGTGTTTACGGACGCTAGGATGAGGCTTGTCCTCTTCGTGGTTGGCGTGTTCTTTGTGACAGTGACGCTGGAGCTACGCTTCTAAATTGGGGCCGCTTATAAATTCACAAATTTCTCCCTGTAACCGTAGAATTATTAACCAAACACGTAATTTTGATCATTTCTTTCTTTTTATATACGGGGTATGGCCGGACGGGTAGTACAACCGAGTAGGGGATGATTTCTACATGTATAACTAAATCGAGAAATAGGAATAACATTTTTTCGTTTGACGCCTGGTTTTCGAGAAAATCGAGTTTAAAGATCCACTCGATTTCGCGAGCTCCAGTATATGCAGGAAGTAGATTTGGTTGACCATGGTCAGACGCGTCAGACGTGTTTGCTGTATTTTCAAAATCGGTTTTCTCACAAACGAGGCGTCGAGGGAAAAATTGTTATTCGTTTTTTCCGACTTATATTTACATGTAGAATCATCCCCTGCCCGGTTGTAATAATTTGTGTTCCCCCTTTGCGAACAGTACTGTAGGACGGTCGCTCTTAAAAATATCGGTACATTGCGAGTTTAATCGACATCCACAGTAAAAAGATTGTTCAAAGAAAAGAAGTAATCGTAGATTCGTTCACTGGGGAAAGGGAACTTGCGTCCTATTTAATTACAATCCCAAGATTGTTCGAATGGGATGGTTAAGCACGATGATTGAGATGATTAAGAACGCTTTGTTGCTTTTGCGGCTAAAGATTCTTTCAATCCGAGTTACCTCTCTGAAATACTTGTCTTTTCTCCAATGGGAAAACGAATGAAACCCCCTCAAGGGATGCGAAGACTGTGGCAATTCGTTCCCCACGTTTTCTAATTGAATTAATCTCGTTCGTTACCGAATTTCTCAATCGAAAAGCTTGCGAGCAACGTGTTCCGAAATTTGTCAAATTGTTGTTCTTGTAACACGATCCGTGAAAATCAGAGTTTCCATAGAGTTCCGCGGTCAGTATCGCGCAGTCAGTTTCGGAGTAAGCTCTCGCAGCCCCTGATTCGCCAGACAAAGACCTCCCCTCTCGACCGTCAATGCAACTCTCGTACGTGTCCTAATCAGTGTCAAATTATTAACAGCACGAACCGTGTTCTATCCCGAACAGTTCCAAAACGCGGCGTGTGCGTGTCCGTTGTGCTCGAAGTCAGCCGGAGCTGATATCACACGCTGACTTCCCCGAATTTGTAAAGCAGAATCGGCGAAATCGTTATCAAACACTGAACAACGCTATCATTGATCGCCTCGGATCCCATTTACACAATTGCCCGTTTCATCTTTCCTTCGGCCAGTCGTTTCCATAACGTCGAGTCGACCTACTCCACGGGCCTTTGATTTCATCCTCGCCCGGGTCTTGGAAATAAGAAATACGTCCGTGATTCGGTAAAACGAGGACACTCGTACGAAATCAAAGAAAACAAAGAGGTCCGGGAAGAGCGGAAGTGGGGGGGGGATGAGGGAGTGGGGGCATCGTAACGGGACCGGGAACGGTCTCCCTGAGGAGCGTGGAGCACCGGCGGAAAAATATGCGGAAAAATCAAAGGACACCGGAAGAGCCCTCTCGTTGGTCGGAATGGGTGAGACGGTGTGTTCGCCTGCGACCAAGTATGGTCGCCGGGGCACCGGAGGCCGAACCAGAAGGTTCCAAGTGCCTCTCTTTTTCCGCAGATGTTGCGACAGCTCCTTCCTCCCCCTCCCCGCCGGAATATTGAACGGGAATTCTGATGGTACCCCGGGCCAGCTCTCTCCCTCTCTCTATCTTTCTCTGTTGAAACGCAACGCAATGCGAGATCCACGAAAGGGTCTCCCGAACTTGACACCGAGTCCCAATAACTTCGACCACCCGACTAGAGGCAATAAATTAGCCTAAGAGTCGAAGACGCGTGAGACCCAGGCGACGGGACTCGTCCCATTTTCTCTGCGAGTTTCCGGCACGAGAACATAATAATTTAAGACAGCGTCCGGACAATCTCTGAACACTCACCCCGAATTTCTTCCACTGCTATTTACCACCTCCACCAGCAAGTTCACACCCCTTTAAGAACCCATCTCTGTTCGTATTCAACCAGTCCTCAGCTGGTCCTCGTTTAAGTTACATCTTTGTACAGTCGTTCTAATTAAACTACGAGTTATCGTTATCAACAAGTTGTCCAAATTCTCTGCTACTCAAAACACCTGACCCTCGACAAGAACTAGCTAGCACCGTTTTAATTAACCAAGCAGGAGTGACAGATACACACACACTCTCTCCCTCTCTCTTTGTGTGTGTGTCTGGTTCGGCAGATCGCGATCTCCTCTATCGGAAGGCGTAGGCGATGGGAGCACGAAAGATACATGCGCGACAGAACGATTTAGGGGACAAAAGGGAATTATAATCGTATTTTAAGCCAGTGAATCAGCGGAAGACGCCGATTGTGTGTCCAGCGGCGGCCATTCCGCAAACTGATTGTCCGAACTGATTGCGCCGTACGACGGAAAGCCTCGTGCCGTATGGGGCTTTGTATTATCGGACATTGCCGTCTGACAACCGGCTACGTACTGGGCGCAAACGTTCGATCGGCATACAAACGGCCACGTGCCCTACGGCGCATACGACTCTCGCATCGATTTTCGAGCGTCGATCGGATCCGGGACCACTGTCGGGGACAAACAGATAGGACGCGCTGCGTTTCTTTTTCTTTGCACAGCCCTCTACACGGTGTATACAAGTTATTTGTCAGAAATAACGTAACTACCTCTCGATCGGTGGAAATCTGTTGGAAAGAAAGTGGTACCGCGAAATTGACCTTCACCCCTTTCTTCAAGATCAAACTTTTCACTGCATCGTATGCACCGTAAAGATGATCGGTATTTTAAGAATTACCGCCGAGATTTTTTAATCCTTTTGTTTAACTTTTCGTTGAATTACGTTTTTCATCCTGCTGTACTGTCTATGCAGGCCAGTGGGTGTTAATTGTCGCTTTCATGGCCGCTTTCGATTTCGTTTCTGCATACGTTACAGCGAACGTGTAAATTCGGCGAATGTATATTTACTATTCAATGTACGCAAATACTAATTTGATAAGTAAATATATTCACAAGCAACGCAATCGCTGGTTAATTTACTGGTGAAGGTGTACGCTTTCACGCCTGAATTAGTAAAATCATGCATGACTGGAAAACCGTCAATTTAATATTATATTTATTCGTCATTATATTCATTATTGCGCTCGTACATTAATGTCACCAGTTATTTTCACGAGTGCATCAGATTTTCCGAAACATTCGTTGAACGCGTACTCGTTTCAATCTGTCGAACTGATTTCTACGAAAAATTAAAGATTGTCCGTTTCAATTACGGAAAACGAAATTCAAGTAGAATTGTGTTTCTTTTCTTAATAATTCCGACGAGAATTGAACGTGGTGTAACAGCGTGATTTTTTGAAAACATTTCTATAGTTTCGTCCCATTCGATCAAGCGTTTCAATCTGATTGAAAAATAAGTCATTATTTGTCAGGAATGCATCAAATCCGCGGTCTATTTGTTCAATAAAGTATTACCCACGTCCACGCAGTCCTTTTTATGTGTGGTCGTCAATTCGGAATGGCTGTTTGACAGCTAGCTCTCATACTGATTGATCGATTGATCAAATATGATGATACCCACTGGCGGAACAATATGTTGCCATGCCAGTACCAACGCTAACCAACGTGCTACATCGAAAATAGTATTTACCGAGTACTCCAATATTTTTATTCCCCCCTCCCTCCCCAAAATCGATGAAATTCAGATATTTGCTGAAAGTGATGAAACATTTACGCGACTGCAACAATTTTCAAACCTGTGACTAGGGTTTGCATTTACTAGGGAAACATTTATTTCTACAAATGAACGAACCTTAACCCTTTGCACTCGAACCTATTTCAACTACAAAATTTAATATATTTTTATTTTAATTTAACAAAGAAATTCCGTATATTTGTTTTCATGTTATACACACGAAAATGGTGCAATTCGCTCGTACAATACTCAAGTGTTTAGTAATTTAGTGTCGCGTTAAATATCGTAAGCGTCATAAAAATGTTCATGCTTTCATTTTTGCGCTCCTAGCATAGTTTCCGTTGTCAGAGTTCGAGAGATCTCGTAGAACTGACCTAGCTCGATGTCGCAGCTGAACCTCGAGGGCTTCGACGTAATATTTCTCCCCTCCCCTCGGCGAGGGCCGCCGAAAATTTATGAAGGGCCTACCTCGTAAGCGCGCGAAACAAACGATATCGATCCGGAAGTTATTTACTTCCATTAACTTCCACCGTATAAGCGAGGGTGTATGCTAAGCGTTTACATCGGTGCCGGACAGCGGTACGCCCTAGCCGCGACGATTTAGGGGACTGCGAGAATTTAGGGGACGAAAGGGAATTATAATGACGCTGTAGCTCGGGCAGATGAGACCGTGAAGATCGAAGGGGAAGCGAGGGCGTAACCTCTGCGGTTCGTATATTGCCTGCTGTCCCCCGGTGTTTCCTTTTATGGGGACACCGAAATTTTCGTATTAACTCGCATCGATCAAGTTTCCGGCTGTCCCTTTCGTTACAACTTATTGCCTCTCCGGCCATTTCCCTGCCGGAGAGGACTACGAGCCCTGTTAATGGTATTATTGGATCAGACGGTATGAAGTATCGTTTGTCGAAGCTGGATTAGTTGCAGTACCGTTCATAAATATTAGGATGTTCCTCGAGTGCCGAGCACGCTTCGAATGGGATTCGGAATTTACTGTAGCTTGCGAATTGATCGCGGATCTGCATGCAAGAGAAAAATCTCCCGCACTGAATCTCAGAAACAGGAGTTCCACGGAAATTTATCTCTTTTTTAAATAATTTCGGTATCTTCGGCTCGAGAAATCGACGTTCTTAATACGGTAACAAATTATTCAGAAACAGTGGCGATGTCTCTCGTGAGCTAACAAGTTACTGCCAGGGAACGTAATCCAATTTTCTAAAAAATTTTTGAGTTCTCAAAAAGATTGTGTTTGATGAATACATCGATCGATTGTTTCCTTGTCCATAATACATCGGTCATTTGAGTGAAATTTAAAGTTAAATTTTGCGACGATTATTTCTGCCGAAAAGTATTCAACAATTTCCTCTGTGTGCTTCAGATCGTTATCACCCTGAAAAATTCAACCTGATAATAATTTTCCTCGAACGAAAGAGAAAAAGCTCATTTTTAAAATAAAACGATACAACGTGTCTATACGACGGAAACGAACGGGCGAGAGATCCGCTGATAACAAAATTATTTTTGTATTTAAAAAGGTTTTAATTATCATTTCGTTCTGGCAACTGCGTTCCGTTTTTAACAAAAACAAACGATACCCAATAATTTAACTTGTATTTAACTGGAATTAAAAATAAGCATAATGAGAGACATAACGAATACGAAAAAATAGAGAAACACCTGGACTGTTAAATATATTATTATCAGTCCATGGTTATTATAAAGTACCCCTATTTTATCAACGTTTCTTCTGTTTTTAATTCTTTTTATTCCTCTATTTCCTTACACTTTCAGTGAAAAGCTTTTCCATACTGTTCAACAATATTTCAAGAATATAGTGTTTAAATACTTCTTAGATCCGCTGTACAGTCGAATCGATTAAAATTCTACAATAACAACCGTGCCGCAGATCTCCCCGCAGAAGTAAATATAAGATTAATGGTAGTCGAGAGACGCAAGAAACACGGGCTTCCGAGGAAACAATGGAAAACAGAAGGACTACGGAGCGACAGTAACAGATACACGAAGCATTCTAATCCATAACGCTTCAAAGAGCGCGCGCGCACGGAGAATCCGTTCCAATTTAATATCAATCCATCATCTATTTTAATTTATTCGAACAGGTAATCTTCGAGCAATCACACACACACACCGTCGAGGCAAACAACGTTTCCCGGAGAACGCGGTTGCTCGCGAGCGGCGAGGTAATACGAGAAACGCGCGCGTGCACGTCGAGCGACGCGTTACAAAACGCAGCCATTGCTCGGTTGACACCGCGGAAGAGTCGAACGAGATAACAGGACGTGTTCATTGGCTAGATTGTTAGCTGCGTCTGCCGCGTAGTCGGTAATACCGGCGATGTTCGGTCGATAGGTTGACGAGCATCGAGAAAGGTATTAACGCCTACCATTGGCCAGATTCCCTATCGGACGGGGAGCGATCAGTTTTTCTGTCGCCTCGATAGCATCTTTGAACAAGAGCGGCCGCCACAAACGGAATCGCGAACTCTATCGAGGGTGCACGAGGGTGCACGAGGGTGCCCTTAACGCTAGGTTTACGGGACCCGTCAAAGTGACGGTTTCCAATATTCTTAATTCACGGTTATTGAGATTGCGAAGATCCATCTACGTGGAATTACTCGACAAACCTTAGGCATATGTTATTTAAAAAATGGCTGAAAATACTCGCATTTAATGCTCCGTAAACCTAGCGTTGAAGTCGTGTCGTCTTAATCGGAGAAACGCCAGAAATAAATCGGCATCGCACGTTTCTCCGCGGTGGATCCGCGGTTCGCGCGCGGGCCGAAGAAATGTCTCGTGGAATTTGAAGGATTCCTCGAAATGTAATATTATGAGGATCCATCCGTGCGTCGAGAGAGTCGAACATGGTGCGCGCGGGTCTCGATTCCCGCGGGTGCCGTCGGAAAGCTCTCGAAAACTTTCGTTGCCCGGATCCTCGTCGAGCACTCCGAGAACTTCCTTTATCTTCGACTTCGACTCCGCGGCGTCCTTCTCCGCCCCTCATTTTCTGGATTTATATTTATGTATCTCCCGTCCCGCGACGCGACGCTCCGACTTCTTCTCTATTTTTTTTTCTTTCTTTCTTTCTTTCCTTCCGCCGCGGAATCAGATGCTATCAGCGCGACGGGGAATAGGGAATAGGTATCGGGGCTGTATTATTCACCGGTATTCGATCCTGAGGGACCGCGCCAGGCTCCGGCTTCCAATAAACGTACCTATCCCGTTACCTTTCCTTCCGGCGCGGTCCTCGTCTCTCGCGTCTTTCGGTTCCGTGAAACTTTATGACTTCGGCCCTCCACCCGTTTGCCGTCAGTCGTTTGCATCTCCTCCGCGTTTAAAGTCCCTCCCCGGTACCCTCTCTCCCGTGTCCTGCCTCTTCGTGTATACCTTTCTATCGTCGAACGCGTCCCGAAAAATTATTCAATGGCCGGCCGTTTCAGTCCTCGAATGGCCCCGATGAATTTCGTTCCGAGTCATCGGGGATTCGTCTAGTAGTCCATGCTCTTCGGCAATTGTCTAATGCGATCCAGCCCTCCGTTTGACGATCGCCGACGGTACAAGCATCGATCACGGCTGATCGAGCCGCTTTGCAATATTGACGGCACGCGAATTAGGGGTTCGTACTCCCTCGGCGCATCGCGTTGGCTCGCAAAAATTATTCGATCGTTAGAAAAGTAATTTGCAATAGAATATATTTTTTGTGACGAAGCTAGAGACACGAAACACTGTTTGAAAAACGTTACGCGTCCTTGGGGAACGCACGTCACCATGTTCCAAGGGGTAGCGAGCCCCCATTCGGAGAAGGCAGAGTTGAAACGAGTGCGGGACGACTAGGTTAATTCGGAAAGTTGTTCCTTAACGGAAATCTGTCGTCGAGCAGTTAGGCTTCAGACGGGCGAAAGGTTCGTCGGAGCGGCACGGCCAGTATGGCACACGGGGGGAGGCTTCAGGGGCACACGGGCCAGGTATTAAAGTAAACTTGCGAAGCAGGATGAACTTTCCCCTGTTCCCGGGATCGTCGCGCAGCTCGCGCTCGCGTGATAGTTTGATATGTTAATCCATTAAGTTGGAGAATTTATCGAGTTGAAACTTGGTTTAATCTGGGACCGATGTAGAAGCAAGCAGCCGAGCCTCGCTCTCCCAGACCGGAGTACACTGTAATGGTACACCCAGAGAGAAACGGCTACGAAGCCGAAATGGCGAAGCGAACGAAAGCCAGAGGAAGGCTGAGACCTCGACGGAATCCTCCGGACCAATGTACCTCAGACCTTAGACGTGCCAGGCCTTAGAACCGACAAGACACGAGGTCGCGTTCGGATCACCTCCTCCGCCAAAGCAAAGGAACCCCCGAGATTTAATCATGGTTCAACGGGAGCTGCAGTTATCTAAAAACTTCCGGGAAAGGATCTTCCGGTTTCGTCGGAGGATTGATACGATCAATTAGGAAATTCTGTTTTCAAGTAAGAAAATAAATTTGCGCTTCCACCTCGCGGCGAACTGTCCTAACAAAGTTACCGACGCGGAATAATCACCAAATATTACTTGTACCATTTTGCAAATGAAATGATACCATCAATAATATATAACTCTATTAATATTCGCCACGATATTAATACTGTGTAATGTTATTCCGCAATATTCATGTACAGAGTATTAATGGTGAAATTATTCAGGCACTTTGACCACGTTTCTACTTTTAATATTCTGCAATTTCAAGAATACCAAGATATAATTCTTTGTTCTAACAATTCGAGTAAATAGGAAAGTATTGAATACTTTGTATAATTCCCTCGCTTCGCGGATAATCGATGTTCGAAGTCGTATCTCGTATCAATTTTCCCAATTGTAAGAAACAGAAACGGTAAGTCATGGGAAGAAACGTTAACCGTTTGCGTGGGGAATTTAATATCTTGCGAATAATGTTGGCCGAAGATACGCGAGCATTTTAGAATCGTCTCGATGTCAGCTACAGGAACATGCAGCAGAAAGTACAATATAATCCGCCTTCCAATTATTCTTGAGACATAATTCCGTACCTTCTACAATCTTCTGAACTCGTCACGGTGAACGTAACACCTCTAATGCAACTGACGCACGGCGGACGACGCGACAGTTACGTAGACACCGCTGTAGCTAAAAATGTTTACATCCGTAAAATTGTCAATTTGGAAACATGGAAGATGGCGCACGTATGTCTGGTCGGCTGGCAGCGGATCCGGCGGAGGTCACGCGGAAAGATCGGGCTGTAAGATGCAAAACGAAATTCCGTTCATCGAGCGCGGCCCATTGTGTTCAGTTTTGCGGTTCAGTTTGCGGTTCAGTTTGCGGTTCAGTCTGGCCGTAATTCGCGGCAGTATCCGCGCGGCTCGCAGACGAAACGTCGCGTCGTCTGAAGTTTCTCCGTCGGCCATGGCATTTCCGCTGTCGTGCTCGGTGAAACTCCCCTGAGCGCCGCGAGACGCTCCGTCGTGTTCCATTCTAAAGATTGTATGCGTCGGCGTCGTCGGTGTCGGCGTCGGCGTCGTCGGCGTGAAATGCGTCAAACTATGCCCCGACGCGAAAGTTCCCGCTTTTCACGGGCCCCGGCGATTGTCCGAGGCCCGGCTATTCGGATCCGGCCGGTCTTCCCGGCAACTTCTGAATTAGCGCAAGGTTTTCCCAGCGATTCTGCCGCGCGATAAACGAGACTCCGCGATGAATACTATACGCGCGAGTACAATGCCCGGTGTCAGCGAGCCCACCGCGGCTGAACAATCGTTAATGCCTCGGGGAAAGAGCCGCGCGCCGAGCAAACTTCCCAAAACGGGTCAACGAAAGACCCTCCGGGATGAAATAGTTTTTTTTTCCTCTTTCTTTATTGGTAAAAACGCGACCCCGTTCCCGCCGCGTTGATACGCGGAAGTCTCGGCCCTTAGAATCCTGTTTCGTAAACGTATGTAATAAGTTTATCCTTTCGTTGATTAATTTATCTTGAGGAAATAATAACCAAACTGAATTTCGCTTATTTACATTGGTTACACTCTTACCTGTAAACACGAGAAACGACACTAAAAGCTATTATTCCACAAAGATTTGTGCAAGAGTGTGACCCTATAGGAGAACAGTAGAGGAGCATTTCAGGATGTAGGAAGAAATATTTACCTCGTAACGGAGTCAAGCTGTCGCAGTCTCGAAGAAACGAATCGATGGTCGGTCCGCGGTGATCCCGGAAATCACTTTCACCGGCGGGGATCACCGCTCGAGAGATCCTCGGACATTCGTTCGAGAGAGTTCCTCCTCTCCGCCCCTCGCTTCCACGCTCGGGGAAGAAAAATCGACTTTCGAGAACTCTCGCGCGTGCGACCACCGGGCTCGCGCATGCGTGTGTGTTCGCTCGACATAATATGTGAAATGTCCGACCTCGGAATGGCAACCTTAAGAAGTATTTTGATCAAGAAATACCATTAGACATTTGTTGTACAGGGTGCCTAAAGACCCTGGTCCTTGTTGGTCCCTGAAGACTGTTTATATTTAAAAAAAAAGGCCTAGTCCCAAACATCCAATAGTTATTTTAGAAAATTGTTCAAAATCATTCGCTCTCAAGGCAGATACACGAGAGGCCTCGTGATAATTGTCCGCGGTTGATACAGACCTAGCAAAGACATGTGCAAACATGGTGTATGCATTTGTAATTGATTACTTACTTATTTAAGATGTAAAATGTCTAGAAAAAAAGGCACAGTCAAGGCCAAATTTCTGCCGGCCCCCTTAGGTGTTCACGTTGAACCCTCTCGTGAGCGGAACAACGTCGTCGGGTTATCTGCGTTCGATTCGCCTGAAAAGTAAGCTGTTTCTGACGTGTGCATGTGCAGGTCTCTCTATGGGGTTCGACAAGCACTGCGGTCTTTCTTCGTCATCGAAGCACGCTGATTTGATCGGTATATCGGATCGCGCGGAGCGCAAATCACAGTGTAACAGCATTAACGCGAATTACACGGAAATCTCTTTGAAAGCGACACCGTCGACCGTCTATCGATACGCAAATATTTCACCCGGCTGGCTCCAATTATTCCGATTGAGGTAAACCTGGCTCGCTTTAATCGCTGGTATTCATACAAATTGAAAGATAACCATACCCGTCAAACGCAGGTACGCGCGCGGCCTGCTCGACTGTTACAGTCACCGTTATATTCCAGTGATTTAGCGGCGAACGAAAAGACCTATTTAAAATTAATGAAAATGGAATCTATAGATATTTCAACCGAGTCCGGAGGACGTCCAAAAGCGTCGCCATGATAGAGAACGCCAATCCCCCAGAATTCGTTGCTGCGGCCGAGCCCGTCAGCGGCGTGTTTGATCAAACCTCTATACCCACAATCAATTCATACCGTCGCGGCTACAATAACTAAATGTATGCGCTAGCCGATCCAATGAAATCGTTCGCTCCCATTAGCCTGAATTCTTCATTATCCGGACGCTCTGTAACCTCGGCTCCTCCGTTATCCGAACTCCGAAGCGACCTTTCAACGAACCGAACAGCAGAAGTAACTGACTTCAGTGTTAAAATGGGAACAAAAGGGGTATCATCGGGATTTCTAAATTTTCAGTCTACCAATGATGAATTGCAGCGGTTGTTCGGCACATTAATTAATTTCAACATGAGCAGTCTTACGTTAGAATATAATGTATTACTTCGAATGGAGCTAATTAGGTGCGAACCTCGGCAGCAATATTTCCCAGTCTGCTGTGTACGTGCGTGCATGCTGGGAACGTCAAAACATTCTACTAGTTTATACAGAAATTAAATTTTTAATAATAAATTCCGTCTGGCAGACAAGTTTCGGTCGCATGTGTTTCGCAGCTATCCAAGAACTCCGGTTTATGGCCTCTCGAGGGTGTGTTAGCGAACATGAGGTGCGGTGGTCGTAGAGAACCACTATAACCTGCGTCGAGTCGCAGGAGTATGAAATTCATTCGTTGGTTAACACGTTAACAGTCGAGGGTACTTTGCGCGTTCCGTGAATATCGCGTGTTTTATTCGCGGAAGTGATAAGTGATCTTGATATAAATTATTAATTATTCAATGGCTCACCATTTTTGCGTCCTTATCTAGTTGAGTAGACATTTTGGCTAAACTTTCCTTCAGGATACCACAAATTTTTTACTTTTGTACATGTAATCCAGTAGATTTCGGCGAGAAAGCGCCGAAAATCCTAGTTCTAGTAGTAGGTCAATCTAATATTTCGTAACGAACCAGATTTTCAATTCTCACAACAAAAAAAAAACTACACAATCGTTCGACAAAGCTTCACGAAGGTATGGTCGGAAAACAATCCGACGAAAGCTACGAAAAAGCCAGCTCTGCCAGAGCAGCGTTACAACCGATTAGTTTCCCTTCACCGTTAATGGCGCAACGTGTTTCGCAGTTCGAGCTGCGTGTGCACTTGCAACAAAGTCCCATAATGTAACTTCGTTGCGCGGCACGGTCAGAAACAGTGTCGACACGCGCAACAAGTGGCGAACAAAGTTTCATTCGAACTGAATCGTGTTGCACCGCGAACATCCGAGTTTTGCCTACGTTTTACGCCGTCGAAGAAGTGACGCGTTCGTTTCGAGCTTCCCCGTCGCTCACCGGCGGTCGACCGAACCCGTTTGTCAACTAATTATCCTCTGCCGATCGAACAAAGTATTTTTTCACTTCGTTTTGCTACTCACTATTTCCCGTTGCCTTAGGTGTCCATTATCAAAAAATAATTTACGATATTATGCGTCTTTCCGTGGCATTGATTTCCTTTGAAGTCTCATTCCATTTGACCTGCCCTTCTCTATTTAATTGCTGGATCCGCTTAACAATCTTTGCAACATATAAATCTATTTGTACGCTTCGAATGTAGCACTCTTCGCATTATTCCGGCCACAGCTTTTCGATACAAGGATTCGCGCGAATGTTCTAAGCGAGATTGACTTTAGCAATACACGGTGGTTGATATTGAATCTCACGTTTCGGCGTTTTCGGGAAACTTATGCATGTACAGAGTGTACTCTGTATACTCGGTTCGATCCATACATCTACATGTATAGTGTGCAAAAGGGAATAGGGCACGGATAATTCCGGTGACATGTCGTAGTTCGAAGTTCACTTTGGCGACTAACAAGGGTACGAGAGGCCACAGTTTGCGTCGCAGCCAGTGAATCGATTAATTAGAAATCTAAAACTCGAAATAACTAATCGGCCAACAGGCTCGTAAAAAGGGAAATCACTTTCTACAATTTTTCAGATTTCAGTGCACGTTTCTGTAAGTTTAGATATATCATTTCACCAACTTTTCCACTTGTTAGCAACAAAGATAGTAACAACCGACGTGCTACAGTTCAAGCAGAAATACAATACACTTCTGCAATTAAATGAAGTCAACTGCTAGAATTAGGCGCTGCTGGACTCATAATTTTTCATACAAGTTAAGCACCGGAACGCGTTAAACAGTGTGTGACTATTAATGCGAGAGAGTCGGAACAGTATATTAAGTGTTCCCACGAAAGCGACGCTGAATAACAATTCACTATTCATAACATTAACAACCACAAGCACGAAATTGCACCTCTACAGGCACACACAAGCCTCTCGAGCCTGAATTGTTTCTAGAATTGCGTCCTCGGATGGTCCGTCATGCGGTCACCGAACAGCGAGAGAGCGAGTCCAGGCGGGGAGGGATTTAACCAGTCCTCGATAGTCCTCGACAGACATCATTTGCGGACCTATTTCGGGACGGTCCGTCAGTAGGCGACAGTACGCAACTATCGTCCACTAATTGCTATAGCTGGAGCAAGCACTTGCCCCGCGACTTTGACGCGCATTAATCCGCGATTTCTCAACGGCCTGACGGATGGATGGGTTGCAGCACCTGGGCTCGAAACGGGATCTCGCGTTTACGAGCGCGCCCCGCAACGCAGACACGCGGCCAGAATTATGTGCGTGGCTGCTGTGTCGTGTTGTAGAAGAGACAAGGGAGGGGGCCCCCGAGCGAATTGAGCGCTTTATTCCACGGGAAATTAGAATTTACGGCGAGTCGTTTCGGCGGAAGGAAGCGCGCGCGGAATTGGTCTCTTCTCTGTTGCTTCGCCGGAAGTGAATCTCCCCCGGTTTGCGTTGATTGGATTAGACTGTCAAGGCTGTCTGGGACAATGACGGACTCCTCCGGTGTTTCTCGGGGCTCTTGATGCGTGAAAATCTTGCGCGACCGGTAAAGAATCCGTGGTCTCCACCGAAGACAAACGACTTGTTCGAACTCCGAACTTGTTTGTTGTTCTGCGACGCGACCTCGAGAGTGTCTTCTTGCTCGAGGTGATTCTCTTCTTATTCGAGGTGTGCCTCGATGTGTCAGGCAAGAAGGGTAAAACCTTCCTCTCTCCTGATGATGGCTGAACCTTTATACAATTGTCCCTTTAAAGCTTTTCGTACCTTTTTCCATTCTCACCTACCTAGCCCCGCCTTAGACGGCAGGATATGGGAAGACAGTTGAGGACGATATATATGCGGATCGGTGACGGATCGGGTAGCAGCGGGAAAGGCGTTGACTGTTTGGCCATCTAGTGGCGAGCGCAGGTAGTAGCCGTCACAAGTGTCCCCGAGCTGTTGCAGCCAACCGTGCCTAAGTCTCTCACGTTAGTGTTTCAAAATATTGAAAAAGGGGTGAGGCTAATTTTGGTCTCTCGGCGACCAAGAGACAATCGCTTTCCAAGCTCGCCGAGCTCGGCTGTTGGAGCGATGCTGTCGAGTGACTCTAACATTTGAAAATGGATCCGTAGAATCGGATAATGGGCCGATGAATGGTCGGAAGATGACGCGGAAACCACGGGGACCTCGGTCCCTCTCTCGTGATCCTCGAGATGGTTGTTACCCCGCGCGAAGCCGGCCGTGGCTCACGCTCGGGTTACTCGGCTCCCGCAACGACGTGATATCTGATAACACAGACGTAAACCTGAGATAATACTCTTATATACTAACCACCGACACGAGCTGGTTTTAGTTGGAGCGTCGCGCAGGGGTATGTTCATCGCGTAAAGGAGATAAAGCGCGTCGTGGGGAGAGGGGCGAGGAGGAGAGAGGCTTACCGGCGCGAGAACGCTTTCCCCAAAATGACGATACTTTTGTTCCCCGGGCCAAGGGACGTTGCACCACGAGATAAGTCAGGATTTGCATATTCGTCGGTGGATAGTCTCGCCCCCGGGCACGGGCGAACAGATTCACGACCGGCACCGACGCCTTTTGAAAAGATGATCGATGGGACGTGGCGAAGTAATGCATCGCTGAAGAGGATCTTATTGGCCCGCTAAGTCCGCCAGCTCTACCCGCTGTCGCGATAAGATAATACGCGGCTCTCAACATGTCGGATTTCATTTGGCTTTCTGCTCGTTGCACCGTGATTCCAGAATATACATATTAATTCTCAATTTAGGGCAAAAGATCTGTTCCTCCACGGTAGGACATTACTCTACCTAGGACATTCTTTAAGGACCGGAATCATACAGTTTTGTGTGCTGAGGCTTTCGTGTGTAAGCCGTTTCCCAACGTCGGGAAATTTCTTTCTTCAAGGACATTGTTGTTCGGTGCGAGGGCCGTCGCGTGACAGTGCGTCGACTGTTGCGTCTCGAGGGTGGTCGGAGCGGCGCGGCTCGCGTCCCAGACACTTCCGTATGCAAATGCGAAGGCGTACAATCAAAGCGCAGCGGGGACGATACATATTCAAGCGGTCAGCATGGGTAAACACCGGTCCAAACGGACCGGCGACGTTTACCGTCGGCTACCCTGCAGCTGTACACGCAACGCGCACACCGTCGCGTCGGCAACGGGGTCCATGGATCCACGAGACGCTCTGTATGCGGCGAGGAACGCGTCGTGTGTAGCGTCGGGGGTGGATCGGGGTTTGGCAACAGGGGGTTGGGAAAGCGTCTGACGCTGGGAAGGACAGAGGGGATGCGAGGGAGGAGGGAGGGCAGGAGCGCAGAAGCTCGCAGGTACAGCCTGTATACACGGCTGGGACACAACGGAATCCAACGGAGGGTACGGCGGATATACGGCGCGTACACGGCCGACAGGGCGAAGCCCATCAATTTCCCATTCAATTCGCAGCCTCGCCTATCGCCTTGCGAATTCTAGACCTGACGCGACTCCTGCGAAACGACGACGACCCCCACCCTCCACCCCGCGACCCCTTCTCTTCACAGTCCACGGGATCTTCGCAGAGGAACACGTCGATTCCAGGCGTCCGTTTCGATTCTGTCTAGTCACGTCGCTTAATGCGAATTAAATATTGGCACATCCGTCGGGTAATACCCGCTCGCGCAGAAGTTATTCCGATCAGACGGCGCGCTTGGCGAGGACCGTTTGAACGGTTTCGAATGGCCCCGAGGACCGATTACTATCGCGACATTGGCCCTCTAACGTTGTTTTTATATTCCGCCGGAAGTTGTAACGCTTACGGCCGGAGAGATCGTTCCGAACTGCCATTATCCACGACAGCTGCGTCATTCGACGTTTCCCCGACGATGAATCACTGCGGGTCTCTTTCGGTTCGAGGTTTTAGGGGATCTGTCACGTATACCGCGGTGGGATGACACGTTGATTAGCAATTGTATAGATTAAAAGAAAATATAATCTTCAGTCGAATAAGATTTCTTAGTGTTTTCGATGAATTAAGAATAGAACGAAATTATATCAAATTTCAGTGAACCTTCTGCTTTACAAGCTTCTGAAAGTTTTTACGCGCTCGTAAATGCATAAAGTTTAAAATCTAGTTATCACCGTCGTCCCGCGAAACGTCGTAATAAACTGCAGATGATTATGTGCGTATAGACTTTAGTAAGTAACACTTAGACTTCAGCGAGTAGTAATGTGGATTAGGTAGGCGAGTTTCTCAGACGCGAGGAAACGTGTAGGTTAATCGAAACTAATAATACTTTCGCCGCAGGGCAATTTTTCGGGCGTTGAAAGAAATATTCTCATAAAATGAAATATGAAAACAGGAATTCGTAGTTTACTTCTTCTGTGGCCATTTTCTTCGGTTGACGTATGCTCGTTGTTCCTTGCAATCGTGTCCCTGTACTCGTGTACAAGAATCCAGTGGAACGAGCGAATATAATACCCGGCAATTTTCAGAAAAACCACTTCCTCGATAATATTGGGCGCACGATTCTGAATCTGCATCTACCGGGCGAGCACCACTGTTACGCTTATCGATTATTTAAGCGTGTTTGCATAACTGATGCTTGCCCAGAAAAATAACTTCGAGGAACCATAACAGTGAGTAGAGTCATACGAACTGGAACGGATCTGATGCAGTGTTTGTGCTACCCCTCACAGAAAATATTCGATCAAAATCGTGAAACGTTGGAGGAATTATTTCGGCGTGTATTCGGAACGAAAAATAATTCGACAAATACCATCGGAAGAGTTGACGATGTTTAATAGGAATATTAATGAAGTGGTAACTGCCCCTTCTATCGATTGAAATAATCTGATAAAATTTCTTTTCACCCTCTACATTTTCAATTTGATGCCCACAGTACCGTCTAGTAGCCATCGCGCCAGAACAGGCGCCGTCGGGGTAAATAAACAAAACCAATCGAGATTAAAAATTCTCTAAGTTCCCCGAAATCGGCTTCAAAGGGGCAAGTTCAATGAACACGGGAACCAGCGGGATTCCAACTTTGCCGGAACACATTAATTCCCCGTAACAGACGATTTCTATCCCAGTTTATAGTTCCAACCGCTTTCCGATGTACTGCATACCGTTTCCAGCAATGCGTATCAATTAACCATAGCGAAGACGGTCGATGAATCTACTATGTTTGCGCGCCTCGTCTGAAAACTGCGGCAGCTGGTATCATTTATGCAGTTTGAGTGGCCGGACGGGTGGTAAAATTGTTAACGACTGGCTACTCAAATTGAAAATTGAATTCTTCATGGAAACGTGTTCACCAGTTAACACGAAACAAACTGAGCAATCAATAATTAAAATCTGTTGTATTATCTCGTTCGTAAAATTGTCAGAGCGTAGCTAGGTACAGTGTTTGTTGCAGGCAACGTTGAGGTAATGTTACCACTTTTGAATCCACCGTGGAACATGCATAACCATGTCATTTAGAGTAATGCCAGCGTTTTAGTGCGCACTCAGCATTAGAAACTCGATGCCGTAGTTGATCCGCGGTTGCATTAGGCGGAATCAATCGAGCATTAATATTGGTCGTCGGTGTAACCGTACACCTTGCAAACAGAGAATGTCTTGCTCGGGAAAGGATCGCCTGGAAATTCGATCATGTCGCGCGCGAGCGCGCGTGCGTACACATACAGGAACGTACACCTCTGACGTGCAAAGTATATTTTTGTACGTCGCTGTTTTCCATTAGCCGGGAGGCTTCAATTTATATGATGTTCGCGGGTGTCGCAATATTTGGGGTAAACGAGTTCAAAGTGCGTTCAAATTACCGAGAACACGGGCTAAACGGAATATAAGTTCGCCGTGAGTCGTTCGAGGGTTTATCGCCATAGTTTCGCGTCGCAGCGATGTTACATTTACTTCGGGGCTGCGCATAAATTTGCAGGAGGTGCTCCGGGCTGGTTGATACAGTCGAAAGTAGCTGCTTTCAGTGTCAGTTATTCGTCGAGCATCCATTTGTCAACGTAATGGGTGTATTGCAAGTAACGCGGGCCAATTCTCCAACGTTCCGCTTCGGTTTCTGACAGTTATCTGTTGCTCTCCTCTCACCCAATTATCTCCCCTTATTTATCACTGAATTCGCTTGATAGGCATTGTTTCATTTCAGTACCCGGCGTTTGCTATTGTGAGCGCCTAGAGTTTGTACTCTGATGTCTACTATATCACCGTATTTCCTTCTGTTTAGTCATTCTTCAGTGACCTTTTGGCGACCTCTGATTTTTTCCGGACGAAAACACTGTACTGCAACGCTTCTGGCTTCCGAGGTCATTCAAGGTCATTTAGTGCAAGTCAAAATTCACTTCAGACGGAAGCACGTTCACTCAGAGAAGATTTTTGATCACCATGAGCTGCCTCCCCCGAAGCAGAGTGAGTTTTATTAAAAATATTTTTACAACGAGCTATAGTTTGGGAAATAATTGCATGCGGAACTTCAAATGGCTCATATTGCGTACAGGGCGCGTCTCACACTCTCTGGTAACAAATTCTTCACACGTTATCAAAAACAAAGACATTAGTTCCGCCAACTCCGACACGTCAGCATCCCTACATTTGCAACTCAACATCCCCCCTAAATTTCTATGTACCCACCGTTCGAATCAACGATGACGAGTGTTAACAACTGTTCCTGGAGCATTCGAGCCCGCTCAAAGACGCTTTCTGAACACAAAACAAATATTTTGTCCCGTTTAACGAAGTTCGCGAGGGGGCCCGCGGGAGCGGCAGGACGAGAAATGGGCTGACGATGATTCTCAAAGGGTGAGAGAAGCAGCGCGACGAGCTTCAATTAGCGTGCTCGTCGCAAAGCTCGTTTCGCGTCAATTTCATCGGGACAATAAGCAAATTAATTCCTTTGGATCGCGCAGTTTGATTTCGTTAGCCTTCCCGCCATGAGCGACGCTTCTTCGCGAAGATGGCGACGCTCGACCGCGCAATTTCCCGTCGACCCTCTAGTCATGAAAACCCTCGAATGCACTTCTCGCTGCGCTTCTACCCCACCTATGTTTCAAACGTGATACGCGTGTTTCTTTCTCCTATGTTCCTCTTGGATTTAAAACCACATAACCGCTTCGCGTTCCTGCCTTTATGTAAACATGCGAACACAGTGAATTCTCGATATATGTCAACAATCCAGGAGACGTTCCGCGACGTTCATCGTCCAGGCCTTGGCGACATATATAGAGAAATCGAATTCGAGCGAAACCTGACTTCACCGTCCACGCGGAAGGGCTCGGTCGGGCCAGTTTCTGCTCGTTCCACTTTCTCCAACCCTTCGTCCTCCCCAGCGGCGAGTTTCGCGCGTTTTCGCGAACGTGCTCGGTATACATCGTGGATCGTGGTTGTGGCCACATCCTCCGGGCGTCGCGGCGACAATTAAACCCCTCCTTTGAGCCCGTTGTCAATTTCGCCGGCGAATCAACTGATTCTATTTGCCGGCAGGTAATTACCGCCATTGGCGGATCCGGAGCATCGACTCGGCTGTGAAACGGCCAATAATTCTCGCCCGCCGCTTAATTAACGTGTCACGGATACTCTTTACCTTGTCCATTTTGCCCGGCCACTCTCGCTGCCGTCACTCTCTGTGTTCTCTCTCTCTCTCTCTTTTTTTTAAATTTTATTTTAACTCCGCCACCCACGCGTCTCCTTTTTCGGTTTTAATAAAGCGGGCTATTCGCGCCGATGCCCGAACGTCGGTCTCACCGTAATTATTCATCGGCTCAAGCGATTCAACGTCCCTCGTAAGCTTCTCTGGCTCCGTCGCCGGCTCGCGAAGGCAATTATTTTTTAATCTACCCTCTCTCTCTCCCCCCTCCCTCTCTCTCTCTCTCTCACTCTCTGCCTTTTCCACCTTAACGTTTTTTCTTTTTTTCTTGCTCGACGTCCGGTGTGATTAAAACATCTCCCGCGGACCGGCCGAGCATCTGTTAATTACCTATCGATCCCGCGACATCATTACCTAAGTGCAACATAATCGGACAGCATTCCCAGGCGAGCGGAACGGGACAAGTTTCTTTCCTATCGTCGTCGTCGTCGTCGACGTCGACGTCGACGTCGACGGTCGGTCCAGTCGACTAATCAATTTTCCATTCACCGTCGCCCATCGGCGGATGACTTACGATCGAGCCCAGGCTGGGTTTTAATAAATCAACATCCGTCGTCCTTCTCTAAACCCATCATCAGTCTTCCAAGGGTCCGGAACGCTTCCGGTTAGGGCAGCCGTGCTCTCACGAGATAGCCCGTGCGGCCAGCGTACGATGTTCGGCTTGTTGCGGGGCTGTTGCCCTGACTGCTCGTGCTGTACCCGTGGCTACATGCCGGGGACAAGCATCATGGTCGTTTCATACTGCAACTTGCACTCTCAGAGCGTGTCCGACCACTTTCTCCTTCTTCGAGACCACCGTCGGGTACACAATTTCACGCTTCATCTCCGAAAGTCCTGCAGTCCTACGTTTCAACTAAAACTTGCTCTGCTTTGCGGTGGAAGAAATATTCCCTTAGAATATCCCTTAGAAATAGACCCTTTGCTGTATATTTTCACGTAAAGCGTCGACTAACTTTTGTAATTTCCCTTACTAGGCTACCCGGTACCTAATTCCTAAAAATCCCCAAAGTCACGTTCCAAGAGCGTAAAGCAATAGCCATGCCGTAACCAGATGTCCCAAGCTGGCCGCTACAATTACTTTTCTCTGTGAAAATGGCGTCGGATAACTGTATCCCCGGAGCAATAAACGGGACTTGCGGGACGACCTAATCTGTTTCCCCGTGGTCCATACGGGCCGAATCTCTCGCACGGTGCCGGATGCTCGGATCCGCCTTACAGTATCTATCGTAATCGTGTCTGGGTTATGGGGTCGCGGGACCCGTAGGCGTACTGCTCCTTGCGATATCCAGTCGCCGAGGGAACAGGAGAGGCCAGCGACGTTCGTGTCGCGATCATCGATCCGTACTGTCGAAGGGACAACGTACCGTGGCCCCCGCGTTTATCGCCGCGTCGCGTTCAGGCTGTTTCTTTCGCGTGTCCCGGCAGATCTCGCGACAACAGAAACCGTCGCGGAATCGTGCTCGACACGTTACGACCGGCCCGACACGTTCTCGAACTCTGCATGTGTATCCGTCTCCGTATTCAAGGTATCGAGCCGTAGTCACGACACGCCGTACGGCCACGTTCCTATCGGCGACGGTGGCGTTGGATTTGGGGTAATGGATTCGAGGAACGGGCGACAGACGGTCGTGAGCGCTTCGATTCCGCTTCACACGACGAAGAACTCGCTGAAATTTTGACCGGCAACAGCTCGTCCGGCCGGCTGAAAAATGGATTTCGAGACCGTTCGCTAAACGGAATTTTCTTACGTCCTCAGGTATCGTAAGCAATTTCTTAACTCTTTATCTGCCGGATGCCTCTTCATAAGATTGGGAATCGTGCTGTTTTATATTACTCTATAAGAATAACGTGAATGTATCTACCAGAGTTTGTAGCCATTTCCTTAATAGTATATACCCGAAGAAATCAATTCGTTAAATAATTACCCATGGATGCAATTTTATAATCTCGATATTCGCAATTTAAAAGTATTAGAATCCCGTAAATCCAGTGTTAAACATTTTTCACGGGACAATCTCAAACGAAATGATTAGATTATCGAGCTGTTGCTTCTAGATTGAAGTGCCTGCTGTCGAGGGATCCATTACAAAATCCTCAGTCAGTAATGTGAGTAACGAACATTTTTCTAATTTTATTTCCAGCCACAATATATCACAGTGAACTCTAGAATTTTCTACATTGTCCACGTTACGTTTCATAAAGTTTTCATATTGATATCAGCGTGAAATATCTAATTTTAAGAACATTTTTCATGTGTCGTTATCAGATGAACGCGATAGAGGTTACATTGCATGCCGGCGAGGACTATATCGCTCACAGCGTCGACACGACTTCGTTTTGCCGGATAAACACTAAAAGTAATTTCGAAAGAGAAGTGTGTCGCATTTCACGTAGTCCTTTGCAATATAATTTACTGCGAAAACCAGCAACAATTATTTCGCCAAGAAACTCCCTTTTAAAAATCGCGAAGCAAAGTGTTCTCGGCGACCCACTCGGCTTAAAAAAGAATCCCTCGTAATCAGCTCGATGAAAAATCAGCTCGAGGCGGCAATTTCTCGGCGGGCGAAATCAACTTTCCTCCGGGTCTGCCGGGTCTGAAATGAACGATACCGGGGGGCCGTAAGCCAGAAGCAGGCGATAATGGCCACA
Organism: Halictus ligatus; assembly: GCA_028454255.1. NCBI lineage: Eukaryota > Metazoa > Arthropoda > Insecta > Hymenoptera > Halictidae > Halictus > Halictus ligatus. The sequence continues at coordinate 10,733,097 of CM052142.1, forward strand.
CACGATACGCTTCCTTTCATTGGCCAGGTCGATAGCCACGAAGAATGAATCCGGGTTATCCGAGTGGCCCGGGCAATTTCTTCTCCGCTGTACACCGGCTAAAAAGTTCCTTCCACGAAATGGATCGTAATAACGTTTTCTTCCCCCGGCCCTGTGCGCGGCGTGAAATTTTATGAAGTTAGATCGCGGCCACGGCCGTGACTATCTCGTCCTCCGGTTTATTAATCGCTCGGACTTGCCGGGGAAAAACCGCCGGACCCATGAGCCAGGCCGAGTATACGGCAGCTCGCTTGTCCTTGACTTTCGGTTCTCTTAAGAGGGAATTTTCGATAGTGCGCTATTGTCTCATTATCGTGATCTGCGATTGTCGTCGACGTTTGATCCCCCGGTTTGTTAAATTCTCTACCACTCAAAACAACTCCCCCGCTCAACAAGAACTACCTAGCACGGTTTTAATTAACCGAGCAGGAGTGACAGACCTGACTGATCTTTTCCATCAAACGCACGTACGTACACAGCCTTTTCACCTTCATTTACCTCGTGGCCGGTGGCTGTCTCGGGGACGTTTTCTTCCGAGACCGGACGCTGACTAGTCCGAGGAGTCGCCTTACCGGCTCTCTCTCTCTCGACTCGTACGGACGTGGCCGGTTTTCTCCCAGATAATGGATAACCACGTTGCGCTGAGTGCGAGAGCGCGAGTGTACGGTACGTAGAGCGGCTTATCGCAAGCTCGCAGAGGGATGCCCAGCGGCGGCTTATCGACTCACCTGGCTTGACAGGCTTCCGCCGTCCTCCTCGAACCTCGACCCGAGGAGGATCGGAAGATGATGAGCGGCTGATCGGAAGTCTTGAGAGAGACTTTTGGCGGTTCTCCAGGGAACGAGCAGCTCCGAGCTCCACGGGATAACTAAAGTCAACGCGAAAGAATTCCTCCGAGAATTGCTAATTTTGTCCAGGGAACTGGAGACAGATGGTCGCGAGCCGTACTCGAGATTGCCCTGACTATTTCATGCGAGAAATAAGCGAGCCATCCGTGTACAGTCAGCCGTGAAATTTTATACAGGCCACTCCGGAACGCCTGCCGACAGGACCGAAATAATTCAGAGAACTTTTAGCTACGATAACTTCCTAAACGATAAGTTTACAAGTGTGTTAATACTTTTACGCAGAGCACAAGAAAATTGTATCAACCGTAGATATCGATCACTGTGTATGTTTTTGGTGAAAAGTTTTGCCAGATAAAACCGGTGGGCAGGATACCTAGGATCAGCGGTTTCGTCGTCCTTTACTTCGGCGCTGGCCGTCTCGGGATTTCGGACGTCGACGACGCCGACGCCGACGACGACGACGACGACGACTCCAGCTGCTTAAGTCAGAAGCGGGTTCATTGCTTGCGAGATTTGCGGAGCGGCGGCGCTTTGCTCGCGGATTACGCAAATTCGACAGTCGTCCCCGAACCCGGGGGTGAACGTCCACTGTATTAGTTCGGACGAAAAGGAAAAAAGGAACCAGCCGAGGCTTTCGGGACAGCTGCCGCCGCGACGCCATTGCCGCGCGAACGAACGTTAATTACGATCCGGACCCCTGAATTTTAATCCGCCGGCGAGCTAAGCTGGGGATCCGCGGAATTCGACGATCGTTGTAGCCAGTTTTTACGAGACTCGAAGACTTCGCTCAGGATTTTTGAGATTCGGCTCCGGAGTTTGGAAAGAAAATATTCTACTTACGTGGGAACATGCCGAACTGACGTTCAACGATTCCGGGAGAAAGTTTGGTGGGAAGTGGTTCTTGTCAAAATGTTTGCCGCGTGCTCTTTTTGTTGGACACAGTTAATATTGAAGGAGCGAAGCGTGTCCTTATGGCTGACGGCCGGGGCACATGTTCGATCGAATTTCTTGGAAATTATTACAGCTGGAGTTTTGGGAGAGTCCATTCGCTGAAATAATAGACTCGCGTGGCGCTCTTAGCAAAAATTTCGTAGTCAAATTTCATTCAATTTTCTCGTAATTTTCAGCTTTCTTAACGCTAATAACCTGGATTTTTTGGGCCGAATAAAATTTGTCTGGATGCTGCGATAGCTTAGCGAAATGTCCTAAAAGTTTCCAAAAGATTGGTTTAGTGCATAGAAAAATTCAAATTACTTTACCTCTTTCCCTTATTTTAGAATGCGTGACAAAATTAAAATGTGACGACAAGGTATCGTTTCGGGCTGAACTAATCAGAGTAGATGAAGAGCGAAATGGTGTTGAAACTGAAGAACCGTTGGGTGCTCGTGACAGAGCACCAAATGACTAATTTATTTCGCTGGGGCCGGTGCCGGGGCCGGCCATTAGTCGCGATCGTAGACAATAGAAAAAGTCCGGGAAACAAAGTGGATTATTGGACGAACGTCCGTCGTACTTACAGATTGTAGTGCACATCCGCCATGTTCGGTCGATAGCTGAGCGCCTGGACAAACGCCTCCTCCGCCTCCGCGACGCGCCCCTGCGCGCTCAGGACGCTGCCCAAATTACCATAAGCTGCAACAATCACAACGGGACACTCGTTACACACTACGGCGCCGGTAACATGAAAAACACCGGACAGATAAAGGGACGGGAACGGGAACGAGGGAAAGGAACGTTTCCGTAGCGGCTCGGGCTCGGCCTCGGGCTTGGGCTCGGGCTCGGGCTCGGGCTCGCAAAGCACCTGCTAATTCGATTCGCCTTAAGCCGGCCGGATCGACGCGTTTGCGACTCGTCAGAGGCTCGTCGTTCTTTAACTCAAAGGAGATCCCCGGTCGCGCTCGGATTGGGTTGCATGGCCGGAGGCTTTTTTACGCTCGTTTATCCGCCCCGGCGAGGATTAACAAATCGGCAACGACAAAACGCATCTCGGAACGGAATTTAATCTGTTGCGCTGCTGACGTGTGCCACCTATCCTACGAGGGAACGGCCGAATCATTTTGTGGTCGTTCATTTAACACTGGAACTACCGAGCAATAAATTACGTATATTGCTTTTCTGTGCCCGTTCAGACTTCGTACAATTCTTACTGTAACATGTGCTTCAGTGAAGAGGCAAAAGATTTCCGATGGAAATATTTTACAATTTCAGTAATTGTAGAAGAAAACATTAGGAACCAGTCGTTTTGACCGGTCCGGTAGTTCTAGTGTGCAATTTTTGGTAATTATTTAGGAAAGCGTCTGAACAACTTCTCTCTACAAAGATCAGTAGTTCCGGGGGTTGAAAGAAGTTTGCCTAACTCGAATACGTCACTCATCGTTCTGTGCAAAATCTATTTTACCACTGGTAGTCGCGAACATCCCTTCAATACAATCGGAACAGGTGAATTATTACGGTACAGAGAGTTTAAGCAGAGTTAGGAAAACTGGAACAAAATCCAACGGTAGCGATTGCGATGAAATATACCGGGGTTCGGAAAAAGCTAAACGATCCGCCAGTTTGATTGAAGAAAACGACGTTTCACGTACTCTATCCTTAATACAAAGAAAGAAATATATATATATGTATTGAGAGGGGGTGAAGGAGAGAGAGAGAGAGAGAGAGAAAGATAGAGAAACGGTTCGCTCAGATATATCTGCAGGATATATTTTTAAACGCAGCGCGCGGCTCCTCGGGAAGGCAATAAGACGCGCGCCAGGTACTCTCCTCGAACCCCTTTCCTTTCGTTCCGCCCTTCGCCCGGCGTGTTCCGTCCGCTTCTTTTTCAGTTCTTTGTATTTACGAGCAATAAAGCCGTACACACGCGACCGCTCGCCGTTACACTCCGGATAGCGCGAATATCGCGGCAGAGCGCGCACAGCTATCGCGAGCTCGCTTCCGCTTTATCTTCGGCCAACAATATCGGCAATAAAACATTTGCCGGGGCGCCCCCGTCCCCGCTACCACCACCACCACCGCCGCCGATCTCTCGTCCGCCTCGATAGCTACTCGAGCAAAGAGCAATAAATGAATCCACAGTCGTAAAATTGCTTCGCGATCTCGGAACGGACGATCCCTCCCTTAGGGGGAGACTTCCGGTTCGCGAAGTCGCGTCCACGATCCTAGCCCGAACTTCCGTCCTAACAAGCAACCCTTACGATTTTCATGAAACTTTGCGGGTTCCCCGAACGGCCGGCGGACTCTTTTTATCGGAGGGTTATCAACGCCCGAGGTGAGCCGGAAGGGTGGGAAAACATCCCTTCGGAAATTCGCACCTAACAACTCACAGTTGGTCACACTGAGACCACTGTATATGGGCGTTAGAATAACGCGTTTTCGTTAACTGTGGAATGTGATTTTAAAAATCCCTCACGGCACGGAATTAGAATCAAGCAACGACGAATATACACGTCGAAAGTAGGCCAAATGCGGCTATTATAAAAGCCAAAGCCCTCGTAAAGCTAAATGAGAAAGAATTACTGTTTTACTGCACCGCAATAGAGTTTCAATCACAGTTAACAGTCATGAAATTTTTATTATAAGATATAAACCGAATTCTATTGGAGCCTTTCGAATTCAAAAGGGTTAAGATCCCGACCGCGGGACGAGCTTCCGGTCTGCGAAGCCTCGTTTGTTTAGGGGCGGTGTTCTCCCCGCGCGAGAAAGAATTCTGCTCAGCGGCGGGAATTACGTCTAGCGCAACAAGCTAAACGGACGCGCGAGCGCCCCGGTACAAACGCAACGGCGCGGCGCAAATAAACTACACTTTCCTTTTCCTAACACCTACGGGATTATTTTAAAACCTCTTGCGTTTTAATGTTCCAAGTTGTTTCGCGGTATAATGTTCAACGCCGGTGTGCATTCCATCGCGTGTTCCCCGGAACAAGGGTAATCCGGTTATAAATCCCGCCTTCGCGCCGGCGAGACCCCGGCAGAAAATAATTTTAATTAACGACTAATCCCTCGTCTTCGAGGATCCCGAGAAGTTTCGGTGACTCGAGGCTTACGAATGACCTGTCACAGGTTAGGCGCCCACCATCTTTTTTCACCTTTCGACGCCAGCGGGCGAAACGGTGACGTAATTGGTCCTGGTGGTAATCGGGACGCTTGTTACGCGAATTCTCGATATATGTCAACAGTCTTGGCGGAGACATACTCGCAACAGGAGGCCTCTCATGGGATAATGGGGACATATATGGAGAAATCACTGTATTATCTATTTATTTCGAGTATTTTGCAGGGTGAATTATTTAGACGTTCCCCGCCACTTATAAAGGAAATTAATATAGCATATCCGCGTTTCAGTGGTGCTAGTGTTAGCAAGTTGGTCGAATAGTTAGCAATATTTAGACAAAATAGACGGTGATCCCGCTCCGGGCGGGTTAAGGCGTACGTAGCATGACGTCGGGGTAGGCGAGTCGCGTCGAAGTCGGATGTTCGGTGGCCAACAATGGCGAGTTTCCCGCGAAACTTTCGAGGCTTAACGTTAAGGGAAATTCGAGGGAGTCCGCGTTGCGTTCCGCAATATCGGTCCGGGCTTAAACCGGGCGGCGGGGGGGCATTTGTATTCACGCCGGCTCCGCGTCGCCATTAATAATTTATTACGAGCGCGGGACGGCAGTTATCGCATCCGATCCCGCCGCGGAGCGTACAATTTTTCAATTTCCCCTCTTTCCAATTTCCAAGCGTAACGAATGACAAAGTAGATCGTTCGGAATCGGAGGACCGTGTATTCACTGACTGCGATGTAAATGAGGCGGATGATAGATCGAATGTCGCGGCACGGACAAAAGGGCAACCCTTTCGAAAGGTTAAAGAAAATAATAGGGAGCGTATGGGTGAGAGGCGGAGAGGGGAACGGGAGAGGGGGGGGGGGGGGAGAGGTGATGAATGCGGACGCGAAACTGCGAAGGTAAGAGGAGGAAAGGCGAAAGGGATTGTACGTCATTTATCACGGATTATTGCACCACGGTTTTTCACGTCGATATTTCAGATTTCGAAATAAAGCGGGTATCGATGTACTCGCCGCCGTAGCCGCCGTGCCGCTCGAAGAACTCGATCCTCGCCGAAGCGACGCGCGGCGGAGAGTCGATGATAATCTCCGGCGGCGCGCGGCGCGCCGACCCGGAGCATTTTAAATCAGTCGCGATAAATAAACGCGATAAATCGCCGACAAGACATATTTCATCGTCCCGGCGATTTCATCGGGCCACGCGAGCGTGTTTGCGCTGGCCCGATTTTCCGCTCGTAACGCGATCGTCAAGTTCCTCGTTGCCGAACGGAAACGAGGACGCCCTGCGACCACCTTTTTTCCCGCTCGGTCGACGGCCCACGCGAAAATTCATCTTGCAATTAACACCAGGTTTACGAGTTAATATTTCGAATATTATTAATTTAAAATCGTTAAGACTCTAAAGATACGTCCATGAGAAATTAGTAAACAAATTTATTTCTTTGGGTATGTCATTAAAAAGGAATGGCGAAAAATTTGGGCAGCATATTCTTGTTTGTTTTATAACGCAATATAAAATAGTCACTTTCAGTGCTCCGTAAACCTAGTGTTAATGACTCGGCCTGTACAGTTTTCTCTCGATACAAGGGTATGTCATATTTTATGGTTAATCTACTCCTTTGCAAGTAGGTCAGAAATTCTGTGAGAAATAACAGAAAAATACGGAATTATGCTGCTTCTAAATTGACCAGTAATGCAATTCCCCCTTGTTTGGAAGGATTACAACCGGAACAAACTTTAGGTAGCGATGTGTTAACACCAGGCGTTGACCGGAGGACGAAATTAGGTAGCGGGGTGAAAGAGCCCTCCACCCTAATTGTCGTAGCAGGGTGGTTGGACGACAGGTCGAAAAATCGCGTTTACCGGTGGAGAACGCACTCGAAACCGCCTCGGTGGGTGTACGCGCACGAGTCGCTAAACGTCACGTTCCGTGGAGGGTAACTTTCGGTCGAGTTAGGGAGAAGAAAAAGCAAAGAGAAGGGAGAGAGAATCCGCCGTATAGTTTGCCCAACCAACATTCCTGGAGGGATCTTTTGTTTGTGGACTTGGAGGACTTTTACCTTAGATTTTTAAACCACTGCGAGCAAATGGATCTGTTTGCCATTCCGGGATTCAATTATTAACTACTTAACGTTTAAAGGGCGAGTCACGTAGGTTCACGTTCTCTCTCCGGTTGTTGATTGCGCTGCGTTCTAGTCGAATTTTTGTGCGCGCGTTCCCTGAATCCTTGTACGAATTCTAGGCTACTTCAATCTCATGTTTTCTTAGTTACAAAAATATAGAAAATTGTTTCGTAGGAATATTTTATCAAGTTTAGTTCAAGTTTTGTTCGAGGTAATAATTTTCTGAGTATTTGACTGATTTTGTTTAATAACCCAGGCGAGCAAGATTGCACGTTTTGAAATACAGTAGTTTTGTATAAATTCATGAAATGGAGCAAATTATTACGTTTCTTGACGATCGAAACTGCGGTAATTATTTATCGGGGAAGCAGAGCAGCAGAAAAAAAAAACTTTCCGCTATAGCACCATACTGCGATATTGAGCGAAACAAATTTAATTAGAGCTTACGAAACTGGAGCGAGTTGCGAGAAATAACCACGACGATAAATCTTAGCCTGTAAGTTTCCTTTTCATCAAAAAAGTTGTTGTTTTTACTTGGCGAAAGTTTCGCGGGTGTTGGTCCGGCGGTAATGATATTAACCCTCGCTTAGGGGATGCTGTGGCTGTTCCGAGTCAAAGTGTAATATATGTGTAAAATATGAATTACTTAAAGTTATAACTAATCGTGAAAGACAAGGATAGGCAACCAAATAAAATTGCTTGTGCGGAGCAAATAAAACTTAAGAAGAAAAATGAGTTTACAAAAAGAAGATAAAATTTGCGATATTGCGGCCTCTGAAATGAAGTCTCATTCGCACAGTTTTTCGTGGAACGATGCGTGTCGAATAAGTGGGCATAAAATCTAAAAAATGGATCATGCGATTGCATCGTAATAAGACAGACATATTGCAATTGTTTGGAGAAATTCAAGGGTGCGGAGGGTCGGGGGTTGACGTGCGTCAGCAGAGACTATGATCCGCCCGAGGACGGAGCATTTTAATTCGGATCGGTAATACCACTCGTCGAGAGCGGGACTCTGTCAAAGCGCACGGGGTAATGGGGAAAATGGCGGGCCAAAGTTCAAACATGTTTCTCGGCCGAGAGACTGCAGCGCAAATACACATATTTTCTGTCCGCGGCGCGGCGCGGCGCGGCGCGACGCCGAGGGCGGTCTGTAATACGCAATTTCTGTTGGCGCAATTAAAACGCGCCGTGACGTAGCCGGCGGTCCGCGTCCGGTTTGATGACGCCGATGCCATGCCGGTTGTAACGCGCGTCAGAAACATGGTTGTCGCTGGTCGCAACATTGTAGCGGAGGCGTTCGGGCTCGCGTGACCGGGCTCTCGCCCGGCTGGTCACCCCCGGCGGCGCTTTTTTCACGTAAAAGATTAAAAGGGAAACAAAGCGTGGAGAGCGCGACAAAGCGAAGCGTAGAACGCGCTGTTGCTCCGCGCGTTCTTGCCGCCTTGCGGAAACGCGGGACCCGCGTCGAATAAACCAGCCCCTCGCCGGGGTACGTTAAACGCGATTTGGACTCATCCCTTTGCAATAACAGCAAGATGGTTTCATACTCCAAAGAAGAGACATATTAACACTATATTTACTAAAAGTGGTCAGTGGAGATTATTTTATAAAAATACCAAGAATATATTCAGCCAGATTTTGTGTCAAATAAATTTCCTATAAATGCATTTTCACAATCACAATAATTGTAAATTAAAGAACATGAAACCCGTCATTTTTACGGGTCCCGTAAATCTAGTGTTACAAAATGTCTCGTGAAAACGTTTTCACAGTTTCACTAATCGTGAAAGAAAAAATCGTCCGCCAGTCATTTTGACTGGTTCGGTGGTTCTGGTGTTAACGGCACGGTGTCGGCTCATGGCGGCTGTGTACTTCGCGAGACGAACTCGACGGCACGAGCAACCACGATAATGGTTTCGATGGGAGGAAGATCTGACGGGCGCATCGAGGCCAGACCGGGTAATTAACGGGTCGAGAAACCGGTATGAAGCGAGCGGGAGTAACCGCGGAGATACCTACCCTCGAGAAAAAAAGTAACGCCACCGGCGGGGAAAAAACCGACAGAGACGGATAAGGGTTGCGATAAAACAGTCAAGAAGAAGAAAGTCGTCGCGAAAAGCCGATGATGCACTCCGCGCGGTAGCTTCCGCGGCTGATTCTTGACGTACGCGGAACCGTGGCGGCGGTCACGAAGCCGCGATTGGCGTGCAAACCGGTAAAGGCCGCACCGATTGAAACGGCCGAGAAAGCGTGCAATCACTCCTCTCCGAGGAACGCGATCGTCCCCGGCGAAGCTCCCTCGGAGCAAACACGGGAATCGTCGGGCCAGGAAGCGCGGAGGGTGGTTTCGATCGGGCGTAATTGGAGGACTGGCAATTTCCTTAAAATAAGGGCGAGCCCTGCTCGGCGCGATAAGAGGGGCGAGATAACGATCGAAATTACAAGGCGGGGACACGGAAAAAGGCGAGCGACAAACGACGCAAAGACTGTAACGACGGAGGAGGTAGCCGGGCGGCAGACTCGACCGGCTGCGGATGGAGAAAAAGTAGGACGGATAAGAGGGACGATAAAAAGGGCCCCGGCTGTCGCGCGGGGGGTGCGGAAGAAGTGTAGCTGGCCGTGTCCCCTATTGCATGTCGCGTATCCACCTTCCTGGCAATTTTATGTACACGGTAGGCGGATCGTTGGCCAGCTGAAAGTTCGAGATGAGAGGCTGGATAGCGAAGGCCAGCCGCCGCACCGCTCCGCGCAGCGCAGGCAGAACGAGCTGTGCAGTATAACGAGAAAACTGCCAGCGATATCCGTCGACCGGGCCGGAATTTCATTTTTACATCGCGCCCGTATATTTCGCGGACCTATCTGGTCTCGATCATCGCCGACGCCGCCGCAGTGTCGTTTATCATTAGCACGCGACTCTTCGTTATCTTTATCTTTTTAATTCGCCCGCGAGCCGCCCGGACGCTAGGCGTATCTTTACGGTTATCTTTTTCTCTCCCGAACCTATCCCCGAGCTTTCTTCGACGCGCACAGAGGCCGGAGAGGGAAGAATTATTATTAGCAATTTTAATTGTTAACGTATTGCCGCGACGAGCATTAGAAGGAAACGGCTTGTGAAAGAGGAGAGACTAACGTCGGTCTGGAAAAGTGCACGAGCTCCTCCACTTATATGAGATAACATAATCGAGCTGAACCGGGAACGTTCGGACTAATTCCTTCGATGGACCGTTGTTCGGCGAATAATATATGAGAAGCCATCGGCGGATTTCGTCGAGCACGGTCATTCATTTATACGAGGGAATACAATCGAACGTGTTTCGACTCGATATTTTCGGACGACCAATGAAAAATTTCTTTCTGGAAAAAAGAAAGTAGCCCATCGAACGACCTGAAATCTGTGCCGGTTAAATAATGTTGCGAGCACCGGAAACAGGTGTCGATTCAACGAGGCGACGTCGTAAATAAGCACCGCGAGAGAAACATTTCCGAGGAACAAATTTTTATACTTTGTGTCCACCGATATAATGTTTCTTTAATTGGAACACCAGTGTGCCACCTCCTCCTCGTTATTCCAATTCCGGTGACCCACTTTTCCATTGAAAGTTGCACAGAACAGGGACAAAAATTGTGCGTCAACTTTCTGGAGGTTGTCGGAAACGTTTGAGAACGTGAAACGAAGAAGCGTTGGCTTGTCCGGGCAATGAAGGGACGAGGGTTGATAGCTGGCGGTAGATCGATTAAAAGACGAGCAGCATGATGGGCTTCAGGTGATAGTTCCCAGGTGTAACGACGTTTCGCAGCTTACCTTTCGGCGGGTTGACGTGGAGCGCCGACCGGTACAGGCTCTCCTCGTCGTACCAGTCGGCGTTTCTCAGCAGGGTCTTGGCCGACATGAGACAGAGCAGGACAACGGTGGCCAGCAGGACCGTTCTGCCCCGCCTCCTCGATCCGCTTCTTCTCGCTATCCGATAGCATCCGGAGATCGCGGCCCCGACGATCAAGCAGGCGCCGACGCTCGGCAAATAGAGGATCCTCTCGGCTATGACGAAGCCGACGTAGAAGAATAGGTTGCTGGCCGGCAGGAAGGGAAGCACGAGGAAGCCGAGGGACACCGCGACACCGGTGGCGGCGGCCTGTCTGCCGACGAACCCGTTGCTCGCCGTGATCGGGTGGCTGTTGGCCCTTTTCGCGCAATGACAGTCGCCGAACGGCCCGTTGTTGTTGTTGTTGGCCGCTCGACAGCCGTCCGTGTGGCAGCCTCCGATCCGTCTGCCCGCGCAAACCGGACACCTCGAGGACATCGAGCGAGGGTAGACCTGCACCAGGCTCAGAGAGATCTCCCGGGGCGAGCGTCGAAGAGCTTTCATCGCCCAGATCGAGGCACCGATCAGCGCGGCGTACAGGCAAGCCGATTCCAAGTTCCTGACGTCGTACAGGCTCGTGATCCGCGGCACCGCGTCCATCGACCAGTCGAAGCTCAGCGTGCTGGGACAGAGCAGCATTCTCGCGCTCGCCGCCGGCAAGTAGAGGAACGTCAGACCCCGAGTCACGCGTGACGGGTGTCTGGCCGTCGGATTGTCCGCGCTCGCGAACTCTGGCCTCGTGCCGGTGATCCTCAGCCTGCCAAGGACCAGCAGCACCAGGCTGCCGGACAAGATGCCGAGGCTACGGGTACGGGTCAGGCCGCAATTCACCTGGAACACCAACAGAAATTTGCTTTTCAGACTTCAAATTCGCTCGACCATTTCTTCTTGATCGCTCCTTCTTATCCCGAGGATGTTCGAGCCGTCGACGTATATTTACGCGTAAAACGTCAACTAATTCGGTAAGGAGTTTTCCTCTAGTAGAGAAAAGGAAACTATCTCTGAAAGTCTGCAGTGTATGTTTCAACTAAAACTTGCACTGCTTTGCGGGGGAGGAAATTTTGCTGTATATTTACACGTAAAGTGTTGACTAACTTGTGTAAGGGGTTTTCCCTTACTATGCCACTCCGTACCTAATTCCTAAAAATCCCCAAAGTGACGTTCCAAGAGACGTCCCAAGCTGGCCGCTACAATTTCGATAAAAGAATTTCATCCTCCCGGTGATCTGTGATACATATTTTAACAAGCTCGTTGCAGCCGGTCCATGGTATAGTACAGAAAAATATCACGAGTATGTTGGTAAAAGCCTGACGAAGAATAATTTAGTTAATTGCGATTACTCGCAGTTACAGTAGACAAACGGTGAACGTAGAAAGCTCGTCATTTTTGATTCACCTTATCAGTGAACAGAGAGTCGTACTAAAAGCTGCACGGCCCATCAAAAAATCATGAACCTCCATCGTCACTCCGCTACAGAAATTCGCTTCGCGTGCACCGATATACCTGCATCGGTCGTGTTCGCATACTGCGCCATTCTCTCTGTAAATCTGCCGACCATCATCAGTACTTTAAATCGGAAATTATATAATCCGAAATTATATATTCCACGCTCGGGAATATAAATCGGGAGGGTAGAAAATATTTTCTGATTCGAAATTGTGCGTCGGCGAAAATCCAATCGGAAAAATTGGAATGTTCGATCAGACTAACACTGGTTCGTATGTTATTCACGATTCCCATTAGCAATGATTACTTTCTAACGACTTACTTATATTAATCATTCCCGAGGCCACGCGTGAAACGGTCGCATCGATTGCTAAACGATTCGATTATCCGATCGTTGTTCGGGATTAGAAAACATCGGCGGTTGAATCGTCATACGTCGTTAAACATTCATGGCCCATTAATAGACCGGCATCGAAATAACTCGAAGACAGAAATTACCGGGAGAAGAGTATGAAAATCGAGTTCAAATATGTGTAGGAAAGGGGATGATTACACGCGAAGAAACATGTCGAAAATGTTAGATAAAAATCGGATTTGAAAATTCGACGGACACGCGTGCTATTGTACAGGAATCGTCTGAAGTGTCTGAGCATGGCCTACCTATTCTACTTCGCCCAATTCTAAGCACGCGGACTCAAGACTAGATTTACGGTCATAATGACGGATTCTAATATTTTTAATTCACGAATATTGAGATTGCGAACATGGATCCATCAGGAATTATTTAACAAATTGATTTCTCTAGGTATATATTATTTAAAAAATGGCTACAGATTTTCATATATATATTCTTGTCATTTTTATAAGGAAATGTAGAATACTCATTTTTAGTGATCCGTAAACCTAGTGTCAATAACATAATCATCCGAGCAGGAACTCGACCGCCCAGTTGGTTTCGTTTGCGAATATAACTTAAATGAAACGGCTCATATCCGGGAGCAGTTCCCGAACTAATTTAACCATGCGCCGGCGTTCAGAGGAAAGCGTTCGTTTCGGAAAGATTAATTCGAGGCCGGGCTTGTTTTTCGCAGGACCGGAAAATGCGACGAAATCCTTGGCGTTCGAAGATTTACGGACGCCCTCGGCGACCGAGCAGAGTCGCGCGTCAGATTCGCGATAAAACAGGGAACGCAGCGACGTTCCGTGCATCTCCGTTCGGGGGAGATGTAATGCGATGCAACGCGACGCAACGCGATGCAACGCGACAATGGATCGAGCGTGACGGAACGTCCGGGCCTCGTAAAACACGGACGCGTAACGGAAAAAGACTGACACCCGAAAGAATGTCACGACGACGTCCCCGGGCGTTGTTTCCACGTCCGACAACGTTTTTCCGCGCGTGTAGCAGGATCGAAGGGAGACAACGGAGATTAGAATATACGGCGGATTTTCGAATCTCGCGAAAAATCTCGCCGAATTCAGAATTCGAATCTTCTGCCGAATATTACAAATTACTCCACGATCGGGTAGAAATTCGCAATTTGGGCTCCATACAGACGTAGATTGGACTTTTAGGAAACACAGTTGACCACTTCTAAACTGGTCATTGCAATATTTTTGCAATACGCAGTTGCATACGTACATGGATTTCAAACCATCCCTTAAGTTGTATCGCGGCGTCCGACAAAGCGTGGGCCCCGCACGATCGCTGGAACGCGCAATTATCGCGGCGACTTTTTCCGCGGGGCTCGCAATTTAACATTAAAATGTCGCTTTCGTGTTACGCACGACTCAGCGCCGCCGCCGCGCCGGGCCCGTCCCCGGGCTCGCTTTAAAAGCTTTCGACGTTACTTTTCATTTGCGCCGCGGAACGCCGACTTTCAAGAGCGTCGCGTCGATTAAGCGCGCCGCTTTCCCCGCGATCCTGCGATAACCAACTGTAATTATATTCGCTACACGCACTCCTCTTTTTGCTGGTCGCCTTTTCGCTTCCTCTCGGACCCTCGGCGGCTCCTATTTTCTCTTTTGTTTCCCGGCCGCGGACCGGTGCAGTTTTCGTTGCGGAATACGTGCTAATAAGGAACTAAATCCTCGGACACTATTGATTCTAACAGAAATTTGCTACGCGAAGGGGGACATCAGTTTCCCGTTCGCAGTCGCTAGTTTTCCGCAGCCGTGGAAGCCGATCCGCGCGCATATTTTCTCACCGTGGTCGAGACGAAGCGAGCGGAAAAGGACGAGGGAAAGGTTCCAGGTCGCCGGTGACGTTTCCGCTTTCCGACGGAGCGCGTTCTTGGCTCTGCACGCGACCAAGAAGCCCGGGCGGCAAGAAGAAGGATTCTCGCGAGGATTCTCCGTGTTTCTCGCTCTCTGGAGGAACGTTAGCCCCCCGGGGGGCTGGCGCAATAATAAGAGGAAAAATATGGTGAAAACGGGGCCAGAGGGGGGTAGAGGCGTTAGGGCTGGCTGGGACAGGCACGAAGAGAGGAGCCGGGAAGATCGAGTTCCCGCGCGACGCCACTCTCGGAAGGGTGTCGGGAAATGCGAACGACCCTTGGCACCCCTCCAACCCTCGAACCTTCCAACCCGTACCGGCGGCGTTCGCTCCGTGGCTCGTTGGCTGGCCTGCGACATGCATCACGCCAGGCGTCTGATGCATCCAGCGCATCCGGATGCGATGTGTGCGCGAAAGGCAAACGCCTGGAGGTTCGGGCGAAGGTGTGTCTGGAGGTGGTTCGAAGGTGGTTAAAGCCGGCTCGAGGTAGTTGAACGCGGCTGGAGATGGCTCACCGTGCATCAGCCTGCTGTCTCCGACAGATCGCCGGTTTCCGTTTGCACATGGTGCAGCGCCGTCGCGTTATCGGTTACACGGCTGTCTACCGTCTCTCCGCGGCAACCTCCGACGACGTCGACGTCCTACAGCGACCTCCAAAGTATACGCTTCTCCCCCGCGAACTTAGTTCGACGGATGTCGGGCTCGATACGCTTCCACCGGGATTCGTTCGCATAAGCGGCCGACCGAGCGTTGTCAGATGTATTACCGTGTGGGTAGGTTATAGTCTATCCATAAATGAACTGCGTTTGTACTGGGTGAACTGAGTTTTAATTCGAAGTCTCGTGATTTTTACAATACGGCCGATCTGTGCAGGACAACTCAACGATTGTGCTCTACGAAATCTCGAATTTATGGCTCGATAATGCAAAGAGGGGGCTTATCAGTGGTCAAAAGCGCTAGATAAAGGATACATCTAGTGCGCTCGCTACCAGGAAGGTCCTACTTTGCGTTGTCGAGCAATATTTTGTACTATTCGGTCGCACGATGCCTGTCAGAGAGGCGATCTGAGCACGCGTGGCCGACAACGTAAACAACGGCGCTGCTGTAGCTTCGGCCACGCGCGCTCAGATCGCCTCTCTGACTTCAAAATGCAAAATGTTGCTCGACAACGCAAAAGTAACACCCGCCTGGTAGCAAGCGCGCTAGATTTACCTCTTATCTAATGCTGTTCACCCTTGAAAAGCCCCATATTTGTATTATGGAACGACGATTTGCTGCCTCCCGAACCCTTGCAACCTTGTACGATCTAGCGGCAGATCAAGGCCACCTGGCAAAGCTGGCCCTTAATTTACGACGGTCTCAATTTGCTATTGAGGACTTTGGGACAAAACTCTAATAACCATGCTTCGACCAAGTCTGGAAAATGTCCACTCAAAAATAGCTTCGTCGAAAGAGAGTCGTAAATTACGTTGGCCGTTTGCACGAAAGAAGAGCTCTTTTGTGTGCGTACGCTACAACTGTTTGCTTCCGGCGAGAAACGGGTTCTAGTCGGAGCTTCCGACGCTGAACGACGGAGTGACTGATGTGTAGAACGCCGGATAATCAGCCGATTGCCTCGGTAGACGGGCCCGCGCTCCCATTCTCAGATTTTGAATGATCGCCTCGAAATTGAAAGCCGTTATTATCCGACGCTCCTCGTCCGATCCAACAACCAGCTTGATTTGCTTCGGGCTCTTCTTCCGCTGGGGATATTGATTCGGTGTGGTTGGGGGATGTCTTTATGACGCTTTCTAGTTCGAGATAAGAAAATTCTTCTTCAACCGAAATACGCCGAAAACCGGTCCCAAAATTCGTCTTGATTTCGAAGAATGTTCGACCTTTCAATGTTCCGTAAAGTAAAATCCACCGTCATCAATTCTAACTTTATTTGTCCAGTTTGTCCATTAAAACCCGGGTCAAACTGTATATACCAATTTATCTTGCCACTCAATAAGTGTTTAAATGTTCGAGTTTAAGTGTCCGTTCTCATCGAAATGTGTCTGTTCTGGGCTGCCTAATTTCTTAAGTTCTGAGTTTGATGGACGTTCAAGGAACAATTGAAACCGGCGAATGTCGATACAGGGAAGTTCATATCTAAATGAAAAGGCAGCCAATTTCTCGATTTGGAGCACTGCCCCAGGTATTTTGACTATGAATGATTTCGGACACGTGCCAATCAACGATAACGCTCCTTCTCTGGTTGCATGAAATCTCCAATACAGACTTCACTGTTGCTATTTCGACCAACAAGGATTTACCGAAATCAATTTTCACCGACAGTTACATTGATCGACGTTTTAATCATTGTCGGAAAATGTTTCGGAAAGTTACCGAAAGACGTTCACAATAAATTTTATACGGTGCGCAGGTCGACTTTATTGGCATTTACATTGCTATGCTGGTGGTTATAAAATTTTGTGACAAATACAGAATTATTTGTGACGGGTTTTGGAAAATTAGTGTAATACGTAAATTCAGTTAAGAGATTTTCCAATGAACGTTCACTTCAAATTTTTGTATTTTGCACTTGAGCGAGAGAAAGCTAGGTGTTACAAAAATGTTTCCGAAGTATGCAGTGAAATAAATAGATTCCCACCGATAACATTTTATACAATTGAATAAATCTGTGGACCCGTGGGTAAATGTAACGAAGCGTAAAGTTTTATTAACAAAAGCAATCATTTTTACACCTGATTTAAAAAAGGAAGCACAAATAAAACCGTATCGATTAAAA
Source organism: Halictus ligatus (assembly GCA_028454255.1). NCBI lineage: Eukaryota > Metazoa > Arthropoda > Insecta > Hymenoptera > Halictidae > Halictus > Halictus ligatus. The sequence goes on from CM052142.1 coordinate 10,750,512, forward strand.
TACTCGCTTTTGCCAGTCGATGCGTATGCCAATCACATAAACTATAAAGTGAAAGAAAAATTGCAACGTTTCAATAAATTTTTCAATAAACACTTTTACTAACAGATGTGGACATCAGCCGCATAACCAAACAAAGTGTTCAAACAGTTGAACGGCAAATTCAAGTTTTATTCTCTGTAATTGTTTCAATAATACCAGTAGAATTATTAATGTATACTATCATAGTTTTCTTCAGGAATGCTACTTATTTTACTTTCGACGAATATACATTTTCTCCTTTATAAAAATGAATGCAACGTCATGCGAATTGACATTTTTCAAATAAAATACGAACAAAGACACTGGGTTAAATAAATTTTAAGACTGAAAGAGAATTTCATAAAACAGTTACTTTGACACAACACTAAATACCTCTAGAAGTTCCAATAAAGCTTCAGTATGCTTTTGTAGGTTCTTTTGAAACATCAGTGTTCTACCTCTCTTGCGGACATGCTAAGCTCAAGCATAAAAGATATTTTCAACAAACTGAACCAGAGTTGTTAATTAACCTCACAGTGCACAGGGGTCGGGTTTGCGGGTTCCATAAAAAGTGTTCACATTCTTTGATCCCATTTACCTGTCTTCGAGTTCTTTAACAAGCTGAAAAATTTTTTCTAGTTTAACTTTCACGCGATAGAACAACCATCCCATTATCAGCAACAATAGCTGTTATCCGTTGTCGAGCAGATTGAACAGCGTTCATTATCGATTGCATGGTCGTTAATAATTACATGGACTGCGGATCATTATGCAAGTTACTATCTTCATAGATTATCCTTTAGCTTCCCATAATAAATTTATTATGAAGCGGAGACTGTTCAATAAAATTAATGAACATAAAGCTCCTATAACAATATATTTGAAGCTTTCAGGCTAATCAATGTACGTCCAATTTTATTTTTAAAATAAATAAATCTGTTCAACGGGCTCGAAGGAAATCGTTTTTCCGCATGTGTTTTCCAAACTGCTGCCTAGTCATCCAATTTCTCTCGTTGGTTATTTGCCCTATTTATTTTAAAAGTTATTAAATTATATTAAATCATTGAATATCTAGACGAAATTCAAGACAATTCGTAGTCTAATTGTGAGTCACTGTGTATGGATGATTGAAAAGGCTAAAACTGCTGCTAATGAATCCGATGTGGGACCACTGTGCGAGAGTACAATAGGATGAGGGAATCACTTAATGCGAAATTTTGATGAACGACTGTGAACGTCTTTGGAAGACAAAGACCGCGGAACGCGGACTAGCCGTAATTACCTTTAAGAGCGGAACGTTCGAGAATCAATCTTCCATAATCTTTCGAGCACCGTGTACAGCTGTCATGCTGCGGACGGGGTTCAGAAAACAGCACGAGAGAGAGAGAGAGAGGGAGAGAGAGAGAGACCCTGTCCCGGGCTCGCTCGTGTGCCGTGCATTACCGCGCGAAGACACATTACACGGCTCCGATGAATCCAGCCGCGCCGGTTGCTTATAATTACCGAGATCCCCGGAACATTCACGGATAATTGTATCGCGTCACCTAATTGCGTCCCGTTATCAATTCACCGGCGGCGGAATAATCTGCCGCGGTTTGCTCGCCGCTCGGCTTCGCCTACTTTCGCTTGTCAGAGGGTAATTTGATTACGTCGTTCTGCTAGACCAGTCCATTTTCAGTTGTTAATATTCGTAATGGCGGGCGGGAACGCGGGCCGACGCGGCGCGCAATCCGGCGTAATGCAACTCTCGAAACGGTTAATTCACGTTAATGTGTCCGGGGCACGTGAGAAGCGCCGCGACGCGCGCATCGATTCGACCAACTCCGAACTCGCGCGCGCTAAAACTAAATCGTTGTTCTGTCCGCTCGGAAAAAAATCAAACCCGGCACGGCCCAACATTAAAAACGGTTATCGTCCTCGAGAGCGTCCGGATGATAATGGGAACCGCCGAATATCCGGAATAAAACGCCTAAACCCGCCAACCGGCTTCCCGTTTCGCGATCACGATTGCGGAATTTCTACGGGCCGCGAAAACGCGCGTGAACATGAAACCGGGTGGGGTGGGCCGGGGGTGAGAAGAAAAATTCACGGCCCCTAAAATTTGATAGGCCGTGGGCCGATCCATAAATCCTGCGCGCGGCAGTTAAAGCGTACGTTCGACGAGGTCGTAAGGCGGAGCGGAATCGAGTAGTAAAATGTAAATTCGCCGGCCAAAGGCGCGCGGTTCGTAAATCCCGGATGCGAGTTCCATGGTGGATCGGCCATTTTCGGGACCACACCAATTCCAAGGACACCGTTGCCACACGCGGTGCAATCAACCTTCTGTTTTCGGCGTTTTCCGCGACAAACTTTCGAGCGTAAAAGAGGACTCTGCCCTCTGTACTAGAAAGGGCGTAGCATCTCTACTGTAACTGTCGCTCGGTTGCTCACCTTTCGATTGGACTCGCCCCGGCAGAGTTCCCACAAGAGACACAGGGCCAAGGCGGACACTCCGGTTTCTTTGGCGAGGGTGGCCAGCGTGGAGGACACGATGGCCAGCAGCAGAGGTAACGGCGATCTGGATTGGTCGCAGTGGGCGCAATACGCCAGGAAGGCCGACAAGGTCAGCAAGCATGCGAGGAGGTCGGCTCGGCCGACAACGCCGGCCACAGCCTCGCTATGAATCGGGTGTACCGCAAAGAGGAACCCGGTGATCGCGTGTCCGAGGTTGTTTCTCCCTGGTAGAACCTGTAACGTGAGAAATACGCCCTCTGAGCATATACACTGTTATACCGTGAGGGGGACAATAGCCGAGAAAGAGAGAAAGAGAGAGAGAAAGGACCGTGTGTTTTTCGGTCATTGTTCCGGGGACGGAAAAGCCGTCGCGTGCTACGGACGAGTCTACAATCGGGGACAAAGAACCGAGGATTCCGAGGGAACCGGAATAGCCAGGCGATCTAATTCGGAGCACAATTTCCGCTCATCATAAATGCAGCACGATGGACAAAAATTTTATCCAAGGTATACGCTCTCCGTGCTCCGCTCGCGGCGAGGCTTGCGGTAAAAGCTGGCAAAGGGCTCGACGAAACCCGATGGACAGAAAATTATGGAAAGGAGGATGACGGCTGAAAATGGCCACTTTTGGCCCCGCATGGTAACGAAAAATTCATGCAGAACCACGCGGAACAGTGGTTTTCAACCGCTGACCCGGTCACGGTGAAACTTTTTATCGCGTGGCATGTCTGCGTCGTGATACACACAGAAATTTTATCGCAATCGGACGACGTTGCCACGACGTTGAAAATAATGTTACAATCTTTAAAATTTTGAAAGACCGAGCGATCGAATCCATCGTCGTGAGGTAATAAAAAATTCTGAAAATAGTCGGCGAGAAAATCTGTATGCAAACGAACGCAAGATTGAACTCGAACGACCCCGGAATGCTATTGTTGCTAAATTGTTCCGATATCGGAACCGCGACTGACCGTGCCCCTCTTCACTGTTTTGCATGAATTTTTCATTCAATCCGGAGTTGAAAATTTTTCCATCATCTTCTAATAAAGAGTTTGCAGCATGCCAATATTTTTTTTTTTTTCAAAAGAGCTCCCAGCGCGAAGGGATATTCTGGTCCGAAAAAAATCGATACTTTTGCATTTTATTAATACTCTGTTGTTCGTTCCGTGCGAACACATCGCCTGCGTTATTTGCCATATTCGAAGCAAAACAGGATTTGGTGTGTATCTTTTACTATTTCTTTTATTAGACAAATATTGATACGATAGAGACAGCTAGAACAAAATCTCTAATCTTTTCTTGTAATAAAAATAAAAATCTATTTTTCTTGCATACGTTATTTAGCATTGCGTGCAGACGTTACAGCAATTTAAAATTGAACAGAGTGTTCCCCGCGTGTGGGATACTCGAAACTTCAGTCGCGTATTGATCGAAACTACGCTTGTTAAATTAGCAACCGCGATATCTGAAGATCTACTCGACCGATTACCATCAAACTTTACGTGCACCTCCAGTGCACTTGTCGGTATAGCTGAAGCCACAATTAAGACAAGACAATGCTCCATTCTCATGTTATAGCTCGTCAAACTCGTAACGTCGAACTTGATAGTGGCTCTTCGACATAGTGTCCTCCTTTTAATTTCTCTACATTAATTCCTGGCACGTTGTAGGTCAATAATCTATAAAACTACCAGGACGACGAATTAATTTATTCGATTCAATAAATATTTAGTCACAGTCCTTGCTGTGCCTTCATTTTTTGACATTTCACAGGATCCAATGAATTTGCTAACAAGAACTGAAATATTTCCATGAGTAAATACTATTTCATTGAATGCTTTAGCAAATACTATTTACAAAAGAAATCATTTTTCCTTTTTTGGCATCAAGTTAGGTGCCTCGGCCTGTACGAGCGATATCACGGTCCCAAAGTTTTTGCGTACGTCGAGACGTTACCGTAGTTCTCATTATCAGTGATTTATGGAACAATGGCCGCGGAGGCGTCGCCAGAGTTATTTGGGGGATTAAACGCGAAACAGGCGAGAGCGCGAACGGAACCGAAGCTCTTGAAACGGAACAACGGATTTCCTCCAGTAATCCCGTTTCCATTACGATCACCGTGGCAGGTGGCAGGTGACACGAGTGACCGTCCGGGCGGAGGAGGTGCGCCGCCACCGGGCCCAAGCCCGAGCCCGAGCCCGCACCCGTGACGCGCCAGTTATTAACCGTAATATTCCGGAATTAAATGGACCGGTAAAATTTTATTTCGAACAGCCGTCATAACGTCTGGTATTATCAACTCCGCTTGACATACGCTCTACAGGTGTCACTATTACATCGTTTTCTATCGCTCGACATTAAATCCGTCCGGCAAACGAACTGCGGTGTTCGGCCAAGCTCCGATCCGGAAAAATCGAATTATTTCTTGCATCTTAGCCAGCACTCGCGGTCAAAAGCGTCGTTATAATTTGGGAACAGCGTAATTTACCTTCCTGGCGACCCTGACCACGAGAACGGTGCATGCCGCGTGCAACGCAACGTTCACCAAATGGTAACCCCACGGCTCCAGGCCACCGAACAGATGATTCAGTCGGAACGTCGCCACGCAAAGAGGCCTGTAGCTGCCGTGGGATCCTTTGTCGGTCAAGGGTGTGCCCCAGAAATCATTCTCCAGCAGCCGGTGCCACGGCGTGCTGGACAGCAGGTCCGGATTCGTCAGGATGGCCCTCCTGCAACAGGAATTCCAGATTGTGTCGTCAATACGTAAGCAGAAATATTATTTCTCGGCTAGGAAACTATTAACACTAGGTTTACGGAGCAGTAAGTTGTTAAGAACGAAAAATTTACAACTTTCTCGAATGACTATACTACGAGAAACAAGTTGTGCCGGTTGGCCGGTTATTTAAAAATCAGTCCCAGACAGAAACAGTAAGAGCAATAATACGAAAGCGAGTCGAATATGTAGATGCAAAGTTTCTCCATACAAACACCCGTTTTCGAGAAAATCGAGTTTGAGAATTCTGCTTATTGTACGCTCGGCCATGCATACACGAAGTCGATTTCTCGCGAAGCGAGTGTCCTTTGGAAAAATTGCATTCTCTACTTCTGATTCACTTTTAAATTATTCATTGTTTTCTGGATGCACCGTTTGTCGACTGTTCGTACGTTCTATTTGCTCCTCAGATAATTTCTATTTAGAAAACCATCATGTGAACTGTTGAAAATAGCGCATCATAAAAAATCGAAGGTCCACGATAGATTTCGGAATAATAAAATAAGTTTCTACTCTCCTATCGATAGCCCCATCTATTAAAATTACACAATCCTTCGAAAATCGGAGATTTAATGTTGAAATACATTTTCAATCCAGTGGATGCTTAATTGAAATTAATAAAACCCATCCGTCTGTAACCGGAATACACCGCAGACAGTACTTAATTAATTCGCGTATAACAAATAAAAGTAATGGAAGATTACGGTTGCACGGCGGATTGAACTCACGCCGGCTCACGCGGATTGCATTATGCTCTGCGAGCTCTGTTCCGCAGTGTACGAACGAAAAAAAAAAGAAAAAAGAAAAAAGAAAAATGCAACGCGGCGCGGATACACAGATTAACGTAATTCCGCGTCCCGCTCGCGGCAAGTGAAAAACCGCTGCAACGGCCGCGTTCTAAGGATTCTTATTTCCGGAATTCCCGGTTCGGAACTCGCAAGAACGCGGAGTGTTCTCGCTCGCTTCGACGGTGAATGGGAAACTTCGCAGCCATCGAAGTTCGCCTCGAAGTTTTCTTCGGTGGCCGATACGCGGAGCTGGCCATCGGCCAATTAAACAGTCTGTCACTCGGAACGTGCGCAAGGAGAAACAAGCGAACCGAGGCCCGGGATCGCGGCGCACGTCCATCAAAATCGTCCACGCGCCACCAGTTAAAGGACTCGACAGAGCATCGCGAGCAATCGCGCGAAAACATAGTCCGCGCGCACCACCGTCGGATGCGTAACGACTTCGGTAACGATTTAACGAGCGCTCGTTCCCGCAAGAGCCCTTCATTCCGGCCACAAAGCGATGTAATAGGGCGTTCTTCGGCCTCGTGCCGCGTTAAACCCATTTTTACCTACTGGCCATTACCGACAGTCATAATTCCTCCGCGTAAATACGCTAACCGTCCCAAACGCCGGGAACTAGGGTTGTGCGGGTACCCGAAATTTCGGGCTCGGATCCCGAAAGTTTGCAATATTCCAATACCCGAAGTTAAAGTTGTAGTTACATATGCAAGTATACTGTATTAAATACCCCAAATTTTGATGGGACCCACGAGGTGTTCGAACACTAATTGGAACGGTTTGAAACAAGGCCGGTATTAGAATGGTCATAATCGTGAGCATAAACGGTTAACAGACGCCGTCACCATAAAATGTAATTTATAAACGCGTCGCGCGTCAATAGCGTATAATATTCGCGACTAATTTAGCGTCCCCGTTTCGCCTCGGTTTCCCACACATTTTGCTTCCGAGCGACTGGCGCGGAGGGAGTGGGGCGGGGGTTCAGGCTGCAATTAACAATTACGTGGGGGATTAATAACGCGGGCCGGGTAAAAGTGATCTGGCATCGCACGGCTCGCGACCCATTTTTCTTCCTCGTTTCCTTCCCGTCGCTCGTCATTTTCGTCTCCCGCGCGGAACGTGGAAACGCCGAGGCCACAGCAGTAGCGATGGGCATGATCCTTCTCGATCGGTATCGATTCGTAATGCCAGAGATGATTTTATCTGAGGTGAATCGAACACATAGACTCCTAGTAACTTTTTCGGAACGCGTTTCTCGAGACAACAGAAGAATCAGTTTGCGAGGTAAGAAATTTCCTCGGAATTTCGGAGAATAAAGCGGATAAAATTGTAACAGTTACGGTGGAGGCATCTGCGACGGTTACGGAGACAATATTTTTATTCGGAACGTCAGAACGGGAAGAGCGACGTAGAACACGCGACGAGAAGCTTCGGGGGTGTTGTTCGGAGGTCTCCGACCGTAATTACTCGAAAATCGTGAGAAAGAATCGCGTCGTTCCCATCACTACGGAGCTGCGCGACCGTGCCCGCGGCATTTTAATCGGCGAGCGATCGATATTCATGAGCATCGGGCGGAAACGCGATGTTTCGGCTCGTCTCGAGACTCTGATACCGGAGGCGACGCACCTGAGCCATCGTCGAGGGAAATGGAACCGGGGCTCGATGAACACCCGGCCAATAATTTCGAATTCCACAGGCCTCCAATAAGCCGCGCCCAACCCCACGCCCTTGCCCGCCCGCGTCCCGCTCCCGAATCGTGTCGCATTTTCTACGTGAGCCCGTGCAATCGACATCGGAAACAAGACCCCGCTGGATTCTTCTTACGGGGAATTTAAATCGGGCACCTGTTTCGTCGGAACACCGACCGGCGGGGAATCGGATCGATGAAATAACGTGTTCCTGAAGAGAAAAGATATTCTCCGGTCGGTCGGTCGCTCGCTCTGCAAACCAGGCTTCCATTTCAAATTCATTCGGCGGCTGCACCACGCTCCGGGAAACAGCCGATTGTATTTACAATGACAAATGTGAAGTATGCAATAGCTGTTTTGTTCGAGATTGCCGGCAGGCAAAATCGAATTTCACATTGATGCTGAAAACCGGCGTGCTCTGCTTGTTTATCGACCTACTCAACCGTCAAACTCTAATTCCGTCGAGTTTTTTCCCCGTTAACCCACCGCAAGCCTGCCACCCCTGTTAAAACCCTTTATTTTCCCGTTATTTTCGGATTCATTGAAAAAAGAAATTGAAATACTACAAGTATCTTTAACACTAGGTTTACGGGATCCGTCAAAACGACGGGTTCTAATATTTTGAATTTACGATTAATAAGATTGTGAAGATCCATCTACGTGGAGTGTCTCAACAAATTTATTTCTTTAGGTATATATTATTTTAAGAAGTGGATGAAACCTTGGATAGACGCGTTCTTCTTATTTCTATAATGCAATGTAAAATACTAATTTTTAATTTAACACCCCTAGCGTTAAAGGGATGAAACGTGACGTTAGATAAAAATGGTCAGCGACGTCCACTCCGCGCACATCGGCAGCAGCGAGTCGGATGAAAAAGGCGCGGTTTAAATATTCGCAATAGTTTATCCGAGCCAAAAAATATCGTGGAAGCACAGTTGGCTGGCCAGAGTTTCCCTCGGCCGCAGATTACCGCGTGGTAATCGATTTCCATGAACAGAAAATGGCAGTGGCCGCGTGCAAATGAATTACGGCGACGCTTCTTCGGACCGTTCGCTGATTTTTCTCTTGGTCTTATTAAGTCGCCGCGCCGCGTCGAAGCGACGCGGTTCGCAAAGCATGGATAATAAAAACTTGTAAAATCGTGGCCGCGGACGGGGCCGGGTGGGGGCTAACAATTAATCTCCATTCATGCCGATTGCAGCATTCTCAGTTTTTCGTCCGCACTTTGCAGTCGCCGACTGCAGCTACCGCGCCGCCTCGTTTCGGGAGTTATTCCCTTGGAATAGGTCCACGGGAAAGACAACCCCGTGTCTAGGCTTTTTATCGAACGTTTCTGCAATTTCATTCGCCGCCGTGATTCGTGATTCACTCGGGCTGAATTATTTTCCGCGCCGCTCTCAATCCGGCCGAGATGGTTAATTTGATTGCAATGGTAAAACGGCGGATTTCGAAACGGTGAAACGCTTTACTCTCGCCCCGTGTGAGTCGGTGTTGCACACGGACACGATACAGAGTGTTCGGGCTAGTCGACGAGCTTTTTCTAGCGAGCTGATAAATATTTTTAAAGAAATGAAAAAGGAAAAAGTAATTCTCCTTTCTGCAATCCACGCAACGACTTATGCAGCTTTTTTTGCTTTTGCACTGTTTTATAAAGTCTGAAAGCGTTTGTCGGAATATATTATATGACTAGATAAATTAATTATCAAAACAAGAGGACTGTGAATTTACCGTACGAATATGAAGCACGAGTGGATTTAATACGGGGCAGTAAAAATATCGACAGAATTTAAAATCGCTGTCCTGTTCGACTCGTTAAAATAATTTGGAAATAATTGTCCAACTTGCTTCTGTAACTCGCGAATGCAGAGAATTTTCTGCATTTTCTACGGATATTCGCACAGAAGTCTCATAAGAAAATGTCTGGTAGTTTGATGATAAAAAAGAAGTTTCAAAGCTAGCCGAAGACATCGCGTTCCCGAGTAGAATGCGTGCACAATGCAACGAATACTCCGCGGAATTCATTAGAGTCAGGATACTCGCATCGGAACAATTCAGTTTCGCGAAACTCGGGAGCCGTTCTCGCGATTTCCCGAAAGCGGAGAGGCACGACACTCGACATATTTATACGAGCGAAGCAGATGGCACGTAAACTTTTCCGGTGCGCAGTTTATTCCTATTTCCGCGTCTCTCTCTCTCTCTCTCTCTCTTCTCCCATCCCCATCTCTTTGTCTCTCTCTCTTTGGGGAGGCGTCGAGGACGCGTACGAAAATTTATGAAAGAAATATAACAACACATCGGCGCGGGTGTCTCCCGTTTTCGTTTCGGCCGCCGCCACTTTGAGTGGCGACCCTCGTTAATATTCATCGATTATTAACGTTAAACATTAACGGCGCCGTCTGCCCGAAAATATGAATGTTTCATGAAAATCACCCGTGAAAATAAATAGCCTCGCGGACAAGAGGTGGCCAGCGCGAATAATTTTCCGTTTGCCGAGTAATTTCGTTGTTGTCACAGCGTTTTTCAATTAAAATTCAGAGGTGAATTAAAGATATTTACTCGTAGGTTTATTCGATAAATTTATGCAGTTCTAGCTCGAGTCTATCCATTCACGATTACAGGTGTCACGTTATTCTTGATATTATTGTATCGCGAACATCCCGGACAATACAAAATCGATGCAGGTGTTCACCTTGAAAATTCGTTTCGCTAATCTTACCGGGCGGAAACCAACTTTGACATGCCGAAGCGAGAAGTTGTCTTAAATTATTCCACTAGCATTAGCACAGTTCTAAATCTGTTTTGAAGGTCAACCGAAGGTCGTGATATTATAGACGGTTAAGTGCTTCTTGACCTTTGCCATCGTTTGACGGTTATAAGAATACACGGTCCACCCATTCAAGCTAGCGCCGATGACCTCTAAATTCTGAAAAATGTGACCTTCGCAGAAACTATATCCTTGTCACAATATTTACCTGCTGAAATATTTCCCGTGTTCTACAAAGTTTCAGCTTCAATTTAAACAGATTTCATCGCTCTGCCTCATTCCTATCGAAAGTTCCTTGATTTTGAATCGGATTTCATCGAAATTACCCGCTGTGTGCGCGCGGTACGCTTCGGTTTTCACCGGACTCGGGAAAATGACCGATTAAACCGGCGGGGAAGGACGCGATTCGTTTCGCGAACCGTTGGCGTTCGTGTCTCTAACGTTGCGTAATCCACGGTATTAGTCGGTGGCATCGGTGATATTAAGCATCTGTCAGAACTGTCGCGAAACGGGGATGTTTCTCCACCTCTCCCCTTCCCTCCCTCTCTCTGTCTCTCTTTCTCCGTCCTCGAGGCGTCTCTCTCGCCGAGCGCCGTCTCACTGTGTACACCAGTTCGCGGTATTCCCCGAGGACTATTTCTGACAGTACACGTGACATTAATGAAACTTGGTCCCCGATCTAACGGAGCAGCCCCGAGACGTGACTGCGCGCTGAGGGTTCAGCCCTGCAGGAAGGTGCCTCGCTGCCTCGCCGAGGGGGTGAGGAGAGGGAGAGGGTGGGATAGAAGGTGGTAGCTAGTACCGGTCCAACCCCTTTAAGCTTCTGGCGCGGCCGACTTACGTAAGGCCACGGACGTCGATTCAATTTTCCGGCGGGTTCTTTGGTCTGCGCCCGAATCGGAAAGCGCTTAGCGGCTGGTCAAATTAGAATTATTGGCCGGTTCCACCGGCGTAGAAATGAATTAATAAATTACGCCGCTGCCTCGTAGACTTTGCCCCCACCCACCCTTTGCTACCCCACCGGCTCCGGTTACCCGGCGGGGCTTCCTGATATATAGATACCGCTGCGATATTAAAATCGACCGATGATTAATCTCCGTGGGCCGCGCGCGCGCTCCGCTCGCATGCCACGCGAAAGAGTGGAAAAGAGAGACGTCCATCGGATAAGTGGCCGAGGGAACACAGCCGGGGATGACTGTCCTATCGATTGCAGCCAGCCACTATGGCGAATCTACGCGCGAGACCAACCTGCGCCCAGGTTTCTGGTCCCGCAGCCCAAAAACTGAATTTCAGTCGGTCGCATAATTCGCGGCACACGCTTCAAATCGGAATATCTTTTGGTAAATATTTGCTCTAGCCATTTGACGACCTTGAAACGCGCTGTCAAACACACCATTCTGAACAACTTTTCCGTATATCCTTAGTTTTTTTTTTAGATATTTTCTGAAAACTTTTACCACGACTAGAGCTAACAGGAAGTGGAACAGGTAAACGATGTGTCAAACAATATTTGCATAATAGTCGGCAAGGAGCCAATTTCGTTTCAAATTATTCACACGTGTGACCTCGTGTTTATGATGGCATGATTGTTTACAAGACCCGGCAGGGATCGGCTGACTGTCATTAAAGGTAACGAGTTTCTCCAACCCTTCCGCTTCTTGAGTCGACTTTATCTTGGTCGTAAGGGTTCTTTCCTGTATCGTTTATACGGGGATTTTACATATCGTTGCAACACTGTACGCATACCGCGCTATACATATCACGTGGAGCATGGTAGGCATGTAAACTGGTCGTCTGCGGAGAATTATGCAAATTTAGATTCGTCATAGGTAGCTTTATGAAAGCCGGAACAGGGAAAAATTTTGTACACACACGAAGTGTTTGGAAAAGGAATTATCGATTCGATAATTACATTACTCAACCTTTATTGCTTCAAGACTGCTAATTTTCGTGCGTTTGGGGCTCTTAAAAATGTCACACACACACGACACTTGGCAAACACCGATCTCGTCTCATCTCCCGGCTATCGTCCTCTTTCAACTTCCGTCGGACAGGCCGCAAATCCTGTTTCCGCCGATTTAAAAGATCAGGTCGGCTGCGCGGCATAAATATTCACCCGTAATTTCGCGACAGATGACAATTTAATTTCGCGAAACGGCATATTTAATCTCGATTCGAGGGGGATTATTTATCGGCGCGGGATCGATCGGGGTGACGGGGAGAAATCGAGAGAGAGAGAGAGGGAGAGAGAAGTGAAGAGAGAAAGAGAGTAATCGCGCTAAATTCTTCCCGGCAGCGGTCGACACAGCGATTCGTTTATCCTCCGTGAAACAATATTTCACGCGGCCGGCAGCCGCGCAGGTGAAATTCGATAACGCGCCGGAGGCGTTTCGACGGGCTCGACATTTTTGCGCGACCGCGAGACCTCCTTCCGCTCCGGAATGCCAGGCCGAAGCGATAGCCGGCAATCTTTAATTTCGTGAAAACTGCAGAGAACTCATTGCAAAGGGCCTCTGTTACACCCCGCGACAATTATAAAGTATACAAGGAAATTAATAAAAAGCGTATTCGTACGTATTTCTCCGCGCGGCGGGGTAACCGCGCAGGTGCGAGCCTGAGAAATTAAAGATAGCACAGCCGCGCTATCATTTTCTCGGGGTGGGTGTATTGCGGGAAATTCGAATGCCGTCGGGATTCCGGGCGGGTTGCGAAACCGAGTCGCGACCCGCTCGTAAATTCCCTCGTTACGATCGGTTCGTTCTTGGCGGGTACGGGGACGTGACTCGTCGCGCGAACGGAATAAATAGAAATCCGCGCGAGGCGACGAAACGCCGAGGGTAGCTCTCACCCTCTCTCTCTCTCTCTTCTGCGACGAAAGAGCCGTGCCGCGAGATCTCGGGGGATGATGCGACACCTGGCAATTTGCACGACATCCCCTCGCGTCACCGGCTGCCTTCTACCCCCGGCATCAGCTCGAGCCGAGCCTCTCCGCCTCGGTCTCCATCCGTCCCATCAGAGCGGATCCCATTTCTGGGGAACGTAACGACCGGGGGACGCGGAGAAAACCAGTTAGAAGGGCGCGGTGGGAGGGGTGGCCCGGGAAAGGAAGAACAATAAAACGCGGGGGAGAGGGAGACGGTAGGGGATAGAAAGAGCACGGGGGAGGCTCGACGACGCTACATTATGTCGGGCATTTCCCAGAAGATGGTCTCCGGAGCGAGAACCGCGAAGATGTCGGCGAGGGAGGACCAAATAAATACCTGACTAAATCGCCCGGAAAACTCATTCCATGCTACGAGCTCCTTTGGAAGCCGGCCTGCCTGCCTGCCTTCCTTCCTCGCACACCCCCGCAGAAGAGCGGGTGTTCGTTCGAGCGGCACACCGCGCGCCATTGATGCCCCTCCGCCCACGCCGGTGTTCTCTGCCCCGTGCAATTTCGAAAGTGAAGCTTAAGTCACGCCCGGTAGGTGTGACGCCGGGAAAAAGTGCCCGTCGTAAGTTAAGTCGTAAAGACGACGACGAGCCGGCCGCTCTCGGCCCGAAGGTCGACCCGGATACCCTGCGCCGCTTCCTCGGAACCACCCTCGAGAAGGAGAAGAACGTTGCTCGGGAATAGATTTTGTTAATTGTCCGCGTTTGATCAATCCTTCATCCTTCGGACCTCTGATGTTCTTGCACCGCGAGGTGCCTGCCAGGTTTCTCGGTGAAGTATGGCGGTTCCTCGGTAAGTACTAAAGTTCGGGGCTGTGGGCAGATCCTTAGGGGTGGGAGGGTACCAAGCCGGTGTTAGGGTACCAAGATCCCCGGTGGATGTATTGAGTTTTGGGGCGTGTTAGTGGTCGGTGACAATGTTCCTGGCCCCTCGCGGGGAGTGTACCCCGCGGTGGTGGGGACAACTCCGCGACATTTATCTTCGAGGCTTCGGCGACGTGTGTAGAAAAATCATTGTACTTATTAACGTTGAGCGGACTACTTGGAAAATACCGGCGAGAAATAAAATAGAAACTGTAGAACGCAGTGATAAATTGACGGAAGAAACCGAATCGAAGAAATAATAAATGTTCCATCAGAGTTAAACAGAGTTGATTTGGATGATATTCGTGTCGAGCTTTCACGGTTGGAGTTATGCTTCTCTCTCCCCGTGTGGGTTCTCTTCTCTCTTTGGAACGCTTTTCATTTGCACGGGATTCTCTGAAACCAATCTACCGTATAATTGGAAAATTAGAAGTATGCTGAACGTCGACGTAATGAGATACAGGTAATTTGGTTCGCTCGAAATGTATTTGTAACTATTTACGCTCGACATATACCACCGCATTGAGAATTGAATACACGCAGAAATTGCGCGCACACGCATGTAAAAAACAACGAATCGGAAGTACGAAAATTGCGTTGCATATCTGGAAGCCGTTTATTTGTTTCCTCGCACTTGGGCTTCGGACGAAGTCATTAAAGATGTAATTTGGTACTGTTGCTTAAAATTTCATCGAAAACCTCCAACTCGTGCGAAATAATCCGGTATTGAATCGCATATCTGATTTCTATATTCTCCAATCGATCTTTCTATGTAATTGAGTAAAACATCAGATAAACAACTGTCTAGTCTCAGTATTTATTGCAACGTCTATATAAGGTCCGCGTATGGCAATTCGAAATCTGAAATTTCGTGGGGCAGTAAATCCTGTTTACGTTCGCCTGCGACAACATAACGGCATGTTGACTTATAAATAATGAATCAACTAAATCTGGCTCAGAATGAAAAGTGTGTGATCGGACTGCAATGTGATTCCGCAAAAATGATACGTAAAAATCACTAGAAAATCAAGTGTGTTCTTATTATATAAATATATAAATTCTTCTTTGCTCCAGTGTAGCAAAAAAGGATTGGGTATTTGTTTTAATTTACCATTCGAGTGATATGTGGCGTCGTGACTTCTCCTTTTATGATAGCGTAACGAATTCCCCAAGGTAGAATTTCGGTGTATTTTGATTTTTGTTTATTGTTGGTTCTTCAAACCCACGAGATAGTTTTTCTTTTTAAACTGTCCGGCGGTGTATCGGTGGAATATAGTGTCTGTGCTGTTTTGTTCGGATCGTGTTTTGTTCTCGTGCTGTATTTTAGCGTGTATGTTGCAATTTTTTTTCTCTTCTTCTGCTGCGGTTGAAATTTTTAGATCCTGCCGTAGTTCTTTATTTCTAACATACCGTGGTGGGTTGAATATGGCTCACAGGTTATTATTTATATTGCGGTGCTTCTAGCCAAATGTACGATCTTTCACAGCTGTTCTTTGTTAATACAGTTAATGAACATTCCATGCCACTGCACTAAACTGGGCGAGCCGGATACTAATCAAATTTCTCTAAATAATATTCCACGCAAGACTACGACTCCAACCGTTTCAAAGTAAAAATCTCGAGTAATTCCGATCTATCCGGTAGTTCGCGAAGATCATCATGAAGATCGAAAACGCTTCGCGAGTACTCGCGTCTGTCTATTACCGATTGCCCTTCAACCAGTCCGAGGATATTTCCAAAGGAATTCCCGTACTGTTCGCCCGGAACGTTACCCGCGATAAGATGGAGGATCACTCGAATACTGACGATAAAGTCGTGAAATAGGTAACGGTATAACGCGCGTAATCGAGCGATCACGGATCGAGGAGGTTCCGGCGGAACCGTAAAATCGTTACACGGGGTAATCTCGCTTATTGAATATTTTACGAGCGCCGGCAACATCTTACGCGCACGCCTCCGCAGTAGTATAACCGCGAAATGGGTCGGACACGGTAATCAGAGGGCCGAAACTTCGGCGGCGCGGCGGCTAGCGTCGTAAAACGACGACCATAGCGCTGCGGACGGATGCAGAAACAATAAGCTATTTGTGGGAATTAGATCCTCCTTCCCGTGTGCCCGTGACGATAACCAATATCAGGTGCTTGCACGGAAGATTCAATGGCGGGGGCACAGCGGTCGAAACAATCGTAGGTGCGTACTACTGAGTACAGCATACTTGTTTCTATCTGTGCTCATTGGATTGTAAAGTGCTATAAAAGGCTATGTGTTCACAAGTATTCGACTGTATTTATTATCTATCCGCGCGTGTCACCGGCGATAGATGAAACTATATTTGGTCTGTGAACTTCGCCACGGTTTTCCGCGATTTGCGGACACCTGGCATCAAATATTCAACTATCCCGCTTCCGTCAAGATACTCGGGGATCGACTAATGCTTCCTGGCGCGAGTAAACGTTGTGCAGCTATTTTTGGAAATTCCTCGTCCCTCCAAAGCGCTCTATTGCCACGGGCACGGACATGGGTCATAACATTTTTGGTACCGCGAATTTATTACACACTCATCAAAATTGCAAGCAAGCTTTCTCTTCTGAAGCTGCCCCCTGTATTTTTACTCCTTGTTGCTGCAAACACTGGTCTTCCCTTTTCCCTGCTATTTTTTCAATGAGCCTGCCTTCATTCTGACTTCCTTGCTCGTCCGACTATTTCAGTACCGTCCATTCTAGCTTGTAATCGAAGAGCTTAGCGGACGAATTCGAGAAAATCGCACGACTTTCGACCTATTGATCCCCTAAGATTGAAACTTGGATTTTCAGAATTTTCTCGTCAAAGTAAAAGTAGTTACAAATTTCTGGTTTGCCGAGGTAGGGTTTAACGAAAGATCCCAGTAATTAGGAGTAGAAAGGAGTGGAACGTGTGTCGAGCGGTTGATAAGGTAATGTTGAGGTTGAATAAATAAAAATTATGGCTGGCTGAGAAAAATTCCGGATTTATCTCGACGGCCCTGGATTTATTCGTTGGCCTGTGGTATCACGATTTAGGGAACGGCTCGTATATTCCGGCCTGGAATCGGAACTTTATTTCGGCAATGTACCGGCAATGAAGGATGATTTAGTTTTACGCGGACGACACGGTTCGGCCTCGCGCGGCGTGTCTGAATATTCTCGGCGCATAGAAGGGCCGGGGGTGTATTTCCCTTTATCAAGTTCGCGGCGCTGCGCTCGTCTCGCCGAGATTGGATAACTTCCGTTATTTCGAGGTACACGAAAGTCTGTGGATCTTATCGCGGTCGATGATGCATATCGAACAGTCGGAAGGATCGCTCGCGAGCGCGCGCGCGCGCCTCTTGTTAAGGATCCCGCGGGTAGGACAGATTTATGCCGGGGATTTCGCTGCACCTCGCTGCCAGGATATTACCTTCGGTTTGCACGTTTAATGCCCGGGATAAGAATGCGTTATGCCTACCGACGCGTAATCCATTATTCTTCTTTACGCTCGATATTTCCTCAATGCCTCCCGAGGTACAGTCACTCGCGAAAGTTTACACCCGGCGGGCCGCGTTTCTGATATTTCCCCGCGAAAGAAATGGCACTCGGACCGTTTTACGAGCACTCGATCATTTCGCGCGTAAACTGAAACAGGCACTCGCGAGCACAAATGTGTTTCTCCGATTTAATGGAACGGCGTAAGTGCACGGAAAATCCGTACACGTAGAAATCCAACTTTCACCCCCTTTTCAGGAATGCGATTAAAACAATTATGAAATTGGGGACAAGGGTTGTAGCATTACAGGCGAATATGTAGGAGGCAGACGTGTGTGTATGTGTCCGCGCATACGAGAGCGTCGACGGCGTTGACGGAGGAACAAATAGAACCTTTTGAATAATATTCGAGTCAAAATATCTGCTCCGAATAAATATTGCAGCTGTCCTAAATAATGTCGAAGTCGAGATACCTTCCGAGTTAATCAATTTTCCAGCAAAAAGTGTACAGTTCTGCTTAAACAACGATGACATTTAAATCTTCAAATCGCCTCCATGTTCGAAGCGGACACGTGCGCATTCCGACGGGCCATTCGAAGTCAATTGATTTTCACTAATAAAATTTTAACCGGTTTTTATCGTTTTAAAGCGACCCGTCGCTCCAGTGACGCGGCGCGTTCTGAATTTAAACAATCGACACCGGAGTAGTATTTTTTACACCAACCATTCCTGGCTGCTAAACATTAAAAAAAAAAAATGCTCGCATACAAAACTCAACAAAATTCTTCTCTGTTTCAGATCTACAAGGGCTGCTGGCACGAACCAAAAAGGATTCCATTCGATTCGACTTTCTGGAAATACGTCTAGAAAAAAGTTGCAGAAACACCCGCAGTGTGCCAGCGACCGAACAAAATTCCGAAGCGCGGCATTAGGCGAACCGAGCGGCGGAACTGGAAGATCCGCGACGCAACCGCGCTCGCATTAGTCTCGTTCGCCGGTGCGCCTGGCTGCTCGTGTGCGTGTCGACCGCAGAATGCCCAACGACCCCACGGGGTTTCATCGAAAATCAATGACCGGGCACATTCCGCCCCCGAGGCCGGAGTAATCAAAGACTCGATTAACGGCGAGTCGCGCAAGAAACCGCATTAAACTTGAAGGATCCGGGCCGAGTCGGCGGCCCGCGCGGTCCGTCGAAAGCGGCGCGGCGGGGGCAGCAGCGCCCGGAGGGTGTCTTTTATGCTGTGGGCGACCATGGCGCGTGGAAACGTGGGAATTTTCGGACGCGGAAATTCCATCCTTCTCAAATGAACACCATGGGAGGTCGGGTTGAGGGCCTGGTCATTTACGGTACCCTTAACACATTGCTGACCGGCAACTTTTCTGAAAATTTACCTCACGAGTTCACTCGTGACCGGTCACCAACGCTTGGCCACGAAAACACGAGTTAACTCGTCACCGGTCAGCAATGTGTTAAGAGTGAAGTCCCCGGATGCAATGTTTTGGAGGAGGAAACTTTCTCCATGCCCTCGTGGGGGTGGAGAGCCTCCCCTAATTTTAACGGTTTTCGGGGACATTGTTTAACGCGCCCAAAAAGACAAGAAAGCTTTGGACTCCCGCGGAGAAGGTAACGCTCCGGAGAGTAGTCAACATATCGCGAACGGTATAATACACATAGTCTCGTCAACGTATTTTGGTTCGCGTTTCCTCGTTGACTCTAGTTTTCTCGTTTTGTTGTCTGTTAAATCATCGTACGATATAAACATTTCATTAACCCCTGTCACCTAAAACGCGTCCGCTGGCAGGCTTTCTCGTTCGCCATGGGAGTCCGGCATGGGGTCGGCTTCGCGGCAGGGGGGCGTGAAAATCGACGAGCGTGAATCGAGCGCCTTCTTTCACCCGCAGAAACGAAGAGAAAGAAGAAGAAGAAGAAGGAGGGTAGCCAGTGAAAGAATGACGCTCGCCAGACGCGCCTACCGTACCTTTTATACGGCGAGATCGAAAACGACGTAATAGAAACCCCTGACAGGGGTCAATCTCCGACCGGTAGATCCCGAAAAGCCAACCTAGCTACCATTCATCGATCACCCGTCTTCAATTCCGACCTCGATCCAAACCTATCCCATTTCCCGAATAAGCTCTCTACGAAGTCATCCCGATTCCCCTCCTCGATGTTCTGCATACCCCCTCTCTCTCTCTCTCGATCCACGCTTAACCTTTGGCACAGCCCTGCTCACCCCCTCTCATCGAGATCTTCCGCTTTTAACTCGACTGGAAATACTTTGAAAATGATAAGTGATTTCAGGGAAATTGGCTGCGCCCGGCGAAGCCTCTTCCGCCGTGGGGGTCCCGGGGATCCGGCTTCCCTCTAAATAAGGGGAATTCCAGCTGGGAAACCGTCGGTCGGTCGGTCTCTTTCGAGCCGGAGGATTCTTGACGAACGCGAGACGCACGCCCGTCGAAATTACTCGGTAATCATCGACGCCGGAGTCCGACAACTCGGAAGTTCGACGCGCATCCGGGTTCCGGGATCCGGTATTCAACGATCCAGCGCGGCGGATCCGCCGAGCGAATTAGCTCGCGAAGCGACGCCGACGTCGCAAACTACCGGGCGAGTTTGTTTGCTCTCCGGGCCACCGGAAGGGGTTCAGTTTAAGGGTCACTTCACGAGCCGTTCGCGATCACTCTCCGCTGAAGATGCGCAGATTTTCTTCGGAACGATGCACGGCGCACCGGAAGTTCGGGGAGTCCTCGATTCGGTGGTTTCCGAGTTGCTCGTAGAAACGTGCACCGTTTGACAGTTTTCGGGTACTTTGGTCGTTTGATGAGCGGACCGAGGGTATTTCCCGTGAAACGAAAATTTCGAAACTGAAGCAAATTCCTCGGGCTGGAATCGACCAAATCTTTGTGCTTCGTATTCTTGATTCTTCTGAGTCTCGCTTCGTTTAAACTGCAGGAATGCGCGGTAAAGAAGCGACGACGAATTATTATCGCTTACGTAAGTATATGGGAGCTGACGAACGTCTTTCGTGGGACCAGCGTGTCCCTAAACTTTCCATTCGGACACTCTCTTTTACTGTTTCCCTACGTCGGATCGAAAAGAATTTATGACACTCGCCGAACTCCTCCCGATATCAGCCAAAAGATGAACGTAAAAAATTATGGGTTCATCTATAAAAAAAAAACTGAAGACGACCTTAAAAACTTCGTAAAAAGGAAAGTAGCGCAATCATCTCCGGGGACCGATCCAAGCTGGGTTTTTCGAAAAATAAAATTTCCAAATGTGCTTGCCATTATCGATATACACTTATTTAAAAAATCACTGTGCTCGTTTATATCTATTGAGGTTTATCCGTACAGTAGAACGGACCGAAAACGCGTACCCAAATCACAGGGATTTTCCTTTGTTTTTCAGTAGCTATCCGTGCGATAAACGAGACTACATTTAGGACTATATTTAAGTAGTTTTTTTCCAGGAAAACTGCCCGACAGGAAGCTGTAACCTGTTAACACCTCAGGATCCCGGGCCTTTAATATTCAGGATCGATAGCAAATTCGAGGGATCCAATTTTACGATGAAGCGCAACGCGTAAAGGGCAAATTGAATTTTGCAAAATGGTTGCGCTGCGGGGCGGCGGTGGGGGGTAGTTGGTGGCTCGATCAATTTTTGTCCGGATAGAATCCGGAGCGACTACGCGATACAGAGAGCACGGTATCGGCGGTGTACCGTTACAGCTATCTGCAGTTTTCCACGACGACAGTTTTCAGTCATGGTTCCTGGATTCGAAACAATTCCATTGTTCGCGAACAGCGGCCACCGGTGGCTACCGCGCGGCTCCGCACCGCTCCGCGCGGCTCCGCGCCGCTTCGCGTGATTTCAGCGCGGGCGAGCGTCCGCGAACCGGTGACGAAAGCCGAGGGGAAACCTTTGATAGCGACAGTCACAGCTCCCGGGGAAATATTGAGCCGACGATACCGACCGGCTCCCGGCAACCGAGTGCAAAACGCGCGCGTTCGTTTTTACCGGGGAGAGCCTGGTTCTCCGCGAGAGAAGGAAAAAACGCGGGGAGTAGTCCCTTCGCCTCTCCTCTCCGCGCCGCTCCGGCATTCGTAATATTTTATTTCGCATCGGGAATGGCCTGCAGCCAGTGTGTAGTTTCACGAGAACCCCGTGGAACCGTGTCCCCATAGGTTTTTTTCCCGTATCCAAGGTATTTTCGCTTTTATCCGCGAACCCGCTGGCAGCCTGCCATCCTCGAAGACGACAAAGAAGACTGGGAGACGAGCACACGAGTCCCTCCTATTTTCCCGGCGATGCGCGGAGGGGGGTTCGCTCAGTAATAAAGGTATCCCGGGTTTTTTCCGGTGCCTCCTCCCCGTGTCTCTATCTGTCCGCTCGCGTTTCCTCTTCTTCCCGTCTTTTACCCGCGGACGTATTCGTCGCGAACGACCGTCCATTTACGGCTGTTACCGCTCCGCGCCGCGTAGTGCCTGCCGGACCAACACATCTCGAGAGCTCGCGAGTCGTTTCTACACCTGCAAACCACCCCTGCGGGCCAACGTCGTTTTCCGCTGGTTCTCTCTATTATCGAGTCCATAAGGCGCCGCGATTTCTCGGCTGTTTGGTACTCGGCCGGTTTCCCCCACCTCTCGACTCCTCCGTAAATGGACGGCTTATTAAAGGGCTGCTGGAGGAAGCCGCTAATGGAATTAAAGGGCAGGCCGGGCTGGTTTTCATTGAAACGGTCGCCCCGGCCGTGTATTGTTCGCTCGAGAATTATTGCGCGGATCCAGAAAATTCATCGTGTGACCTTCGCCCTTTCGATTTACGAGCCCCAGCCGCAATAAGGATCAACGCCAGCCAGTCCGGAAAATCAATGCGCGAAGGGAGAACGCCGGAGAAGGGTGGAGAGAGAGAGAGGGAGAGAGGGAGAGAGGGAGAGAGGCTGAGCACCTGGAGACCCGCTCTCTTCGCGGATGCTCTTTGCGTTATTACATCGGCCCACTCTACCGCCCGAGGGCCGCCGTTCTAGAAAATAAGATCCAACGTCGAACGATGGACGCTTTACCCAGATAGCGCGACTGCTGGACTCCTCGTTGCATACCGAGCATAAATCCCGGAATTTTCTGGCGCGATCGCTTTTTTTGAACGTCGACCCTGGAAAACTTCGGAGCGAGCTCGTCCCAGCTTGATTCCCAGCATCGAGAATCATGCTATAAAGGATTTTCGACCTTACCGTAACTCTGCGAGGTGAGTATCATTTATAATCCAACTAGTAACCCGAAGATCTGCAGTCCAGTAATCAACTGTCCCTTGCTAATATAAAATATTATTGTTCTCGCTACAATAAAATATTACTTTTGTAAAAGCAAACACCCTCGGAATGAAAGCGTATAATAGGAAATAATAGCAAATTTAGCACTTTCTTCATCTCAATTTTATCAAAACGAGTAAACAGCAAAGGTTTCAGTATCACGTTACATTTGTAGCACAGTTATTACTGGGCTGTGGACGGAACGCAGCCGAAAGTTAATTGAATTAATTGGGAAAATTGCTGGTCCGTAAACGAGGAAACGATTGAGGCTTACCGTCCGGCTAATAAATGTTCGTCGAACAAAGACGTGTCTTTTGATAAAAATTCCAATCGCGGTTTGAGGCAGTCCTTTGTTGTTCGTTGTTTGAAGGATCAAAAAGCACTGGATTAACGCGGTAGCAGCGACCGAGCGCCAATTTCCCAAAATTATTATTCTCGGTGTGATTCAGCGTTATTTCGCAATGCTATATATTTACAGAAATAAGAGCGTTGTGCAAATATTTAGGTCGAGCGGGGAAACAAATTGAAATTACGAACTCCCTTTATTCGCCCTTTCTTTTTTTTTTGCGACCGGTGCTTTTACGAAATTAAAATCTCGCGACAGGTTCTAGTACGAATTACTATAACACACGTTTCGTGAAATTTCAATCTAGCTCCCCTATTCGCTCCGGACTGCGATCTTCTTCTCACCCTTTCGCCGCACCGTTTTAATGCAATTTTTCTCGAACGCGTAACCCTCGATTCTAATTACTATCAAGCCTACACATTTATTCCCGTGGTCTAACGTACAATGCGAGTGTCGTATTGCATTTTGTAAGCTGTCAGAATCGGGAATGTTGACTTTCGAAAGGTAATCTGAATTGTAAAATGTCGAAAAATGTGGAGAAGTCACTGTCTTTGGAAATTTCAATATTTGAATGAAAATAGGACATCTGTGTTGCTTGAATATCGTTCGTCTTCATTTTTCAATATCGTACTTCATGCTGAAATGGAAAGCAACTTGGAAGACGTTTTGAATTCAAATTAGCAATAAAATATACGAACAGAAAATGTCTTGGGGAACTGTTTTCTAAAAAATGTATTCTTTCGTACGCCCTGTTTCCAAGACATCTCAAGGCGTCTCTTCTTTAGTTTTCTAAACAATTTCTGTAACAATTCTAACGTGTTGAAAATAATATATCGATGCTCCAAGTTCTTTTAATTCCACCGACACTCGTCACAAATACTCTCTCCCATCAAAACCATCGCAACAGCAAATAGATGCTTCAGTTCCCATTCAATCTTTATAAAACCCGCCATTCTACAAACAAGTAAAGACGCGTTTACAACCGAAGAGGAGCACCGAGAGAGACGAACAAACAAAAAGAGAAGCAGTATCGTTCAGCAAGATTATGAAAGTCGAGATCTTCAGAAAAATACGATTCCCCGTTATTAAAAGTGAATCCCCCGGGGAGGGTTGCGCCGTCGTTTCAACAATTTAATAAAGAAGAATAACAATAATCGTGGAATTCAGGAACGAGAAGCGCGTAACGGTCCTCTGAAAAATAAATCTCCCTGGGTGGCCCGGGTGCTCGCGGACAGGTCTCATTAACCCGCGACGGTAATTATCGTTAGCCGGAATCAATTGTACGTCTCTGGTCGTAGGAATTCCGCGCGCGCGCGCGAGCGCGAGCGTGCGACACACCGAATGGGGCGACGTTACAAGCTCCGGTGAATTATTTCCGGTGCATGGCGAGGGTCTCCCGGGGTATTCCATAGACGATAAACGCCGTAAGAAATGGATACCGGCGCCTCCCGGCGACAGGTAAATCCGGGAGCACAACGGTTGTCGTCCACTGCGCTGCTCGCATTATACAGGCAAAGTACGTAGTCGTCGTCGATATTGGCGACACGGTCGGCAGTCGTAAAAGATTCTCCAGTCCGAGCGAAGGAGCGAAATCCTCCGGCGTGATCGGAATAACGAGTGCCATCCGAGCACGGCCGATCGAGTGTGCGTATAATGGGACCCGCGAGGCCGAAGGAAAAGTTTCCGGCGACGCCGACGCCGACGCCGATGGCTAACGCGAGGAGAGCCCCAGTACGATCTCCTGCCGATGCTGTGAATTTTATTAAGAAAATTCAACTTTTGTATCAGGAGAACATGACATCGAAGGAGGTGGCACGAATTTCAGTAGTGCAAGTCAATCAGAAGTCAGACCGTCGAAAATATTCGGAAATTTTTCGAAAATTCAAATGTTGTATTAGGAGAAGATGATAGTAAAAGAGGTGTTGAGTGAAACTTAAAAATTTCAGTGGTACAACTCAACCAGAAGTCGGGCGCTTGGGAAAAATTGAGGGTTCAGTAATTAAATACGCAGATTCGTCTTCTTATTGATGGTTGAATCTTTATAAAATGCGTGTTCGCATCGCAGCTCGTAGAATGCGGACAAGGGGGAGGACCAGAGGGGGAAAGAGAGGAGTCTCGCGTCCCGAAGATACGAAGGCGATGCAGGACGCGCGTTGTCGCCGAGGGGAGCGGGACGGGGGGTAGTTATTCAAACTATTCGAGTAGCAAGGAATTTGGTGCAGAGCGGCGAGGAGGGCCGGGCGACCCCGGCCAGGAGAGACAAGCAAGCCTCTTCCGAGAGCGAGGCAGGAAGGCCGAGCGGAGCGTACGCGTCTATGCTGTTCGTTCGTGCCATAGTTTCCCGTTGTAACCGCGATCGAACGTCCGCCGACCCTCTCCCTGCCTTTCCCTGCCCTTTCCCCGCCGCGAACCTCCCCCCTGCCGTTTCGCCGCCCCCCTTCGAGGAGCATTGTGGCTCGTGCAATTTGTCTTCGCGTCGATGAATGGAATTACGCTGCCCTCGAATCGCCGGTGCCGCGATTAAACGCCGGAATGGGGGTGGGATTGACGGCGAGTACCGGGGACCGCAACTTTATTCACCGGGCGAAGACAATGCTTGTCGCGACGCGGAGAGCGTTACGGAGCGTTGCGAGGCGTAGCGGTCCACGGATCTCCGTAGCGAATAAAGGGAACACCGTTATTGGCTGTTCGGCCCCGGGATCGGTCCCTAATGAAAAATTAAGGGCGGTAGCTAGCCCCCGTTTACACCGGCCCTGATCGTCCATTCGTTTTTACGAGTATTCGGAATTACCGACCGTTCCCGTGCAACGCAGCGACGTTACAACGACGAGCCCCGATCGCCGCCGTTAGCGTATACGAAATTCAACGAGCGTCTCTGTTTGAAAATGGAAAGATACGGCAGGACCCTTTTTTCCCTATCATTGAAACGGACAGCACCGGCTATTTGCATGCCGGCTGGCTGGGTCATGGGGCACGTCTATCGACCATAGCCACGGCACCACTACGTTCCGAACGAACGCAATCGCGTGCTTAACATTGCTACCGTTCGCTTTAGTTTTCTCGGTGTTATGCGCGCCGCTGCGAGTTTGATCAGCCGCGAGACGCTCGGTTTCTCCTCGTTCGGTCGATGTCTAGTTGAAACGACGATGCAACTGTCTTACGTTGAAATAATTTATGGAGAACTGGATCTAGGTGTCCAGCGGTTCATTCACTGGGTGCTGAATCACGAAATCAAACTAATTTATTAGGTTATTCTGTCGTTGTTCGCCAAAATGATTTTTGACGAGGACACATATTCGTTAAAAAATGTGTCTTTTTATTTATTTGGAGTTGGCGCCACGTTAGAGCTGGAGCATATAAAAATGGGACCTGATGTTTTCTAGGAGCTACAGAAAAATCAGAAAAACTGTCCCCAATGCGAGTATTAATAACGGCAATGTTTCTAGTATTTTTTTTTTAGAATTTTCACATTCACAGAAAAATGGATCAGAGTCCGAGAATCCGAATTTACTCCATAACTGTTGTACCTTCCCGACAAAGGTAGAGAATGAAACTCAATAACAATGCAAGCAAAAATTGCAACGCCAGCGTCGTTCCCGCGTTGTTAACAATTAAATTTCGCCAATAATAGCACGCGATCCAGCTTTCTATTTCCGTCTTTCCCATGGTGCATCACTGTCGACGCTCTTCCCGACATGACTTCCGCGCGTCACTATATCTGGATTAGAGAGGTTTTCGGTCGTTAATAACCGAACAATGAAGCCGAAACCACAATTTTGTTATCCCCGTTTTCAGTCTCATATTGTCACGAAGTATGAACCTCTAAATATTTTTCCACCCGTCGCTGAACAACCTGTGTGAACATCATAAAAGTCAGCTTGCTGCTGAAAATATTAGAATTCTCGTTAGCCACTGATTTCCATTTCAACACAAAAGATTATTTAACGAAGCTGGTGTATGACTTCATTGAAAAATATGCAAAAGAATTAATCCTACACGGATACGAAAAACATCACAATTTTAGTTCTTCACAGAGTTAAACTGACATCGTAACAAATTAAATTCAGGAAAGAGTTTCTTGTAAAATCTCGACACTAATAGCGGTATTTTAATTTCTCACGAAAACTATAACAATGCGTTTATTCTATATCGAGCTCGTCGACATTCGACACCAGTTTTGCCGTAACACGTGCACGACTAAACGAGTTTACATAATAATTTCTCGGAAAAGCAGCTTCGTGATTTCAGTAATTGCGAAATAACAAGATCCGAAATTACTGGTACTTTCAACTCCCTTATCAGGTTACACCCTTCTATGATACGAGCGATGGAAACCAGGCATTTTTTTTTGGTAGAACTAATGTTACAGTCGGAGCCGTAGAACTTGATTTATCGTTTCACAGTTTTATATGCTCGGGCATGAGTTACGCGTGCGTTGAGAGAAACATTATATATTCGCTGGCATCGAAGTCTGAGAATAGCGCGACGATAATTGCTGATACGTGTCAGGGAAGTGCACTCCTTAAATACATTGTCTTCGGTCGTTCTGGAACGTTAGTCAGTCGATCGGTTAAATCGATCAGCTTATCGATCGGTGCACTCAAGACGACGCATTCGGCGTCGTGGAATCAGTCGTGTGCGACATTACGAAGCCACCGATATTGCATAATAAATTCTGCCGGTGCATTCTCGTACATAGTTTCAGAAATGGATGAAATATTCAGCGGACTATCATTTCGTCCGAGACTGTATAATTTCCTCCGGTAATGCGAGATAACGGAAACGTTCGAGATTACAGGAGAACCTCCGATTTTCCCGGAGGTTTGATCGAGAAGGTGGGACCCTTCGGGGAACTATTCGAGGGGTAAGGTTGTAGGGTGGTTCCCGGAACCGAAGGATCCTGGTCGATTGCCTTTATCCGGTCGGTTAATCAAGCCGTAGCGCCCCGACGGTACGAGACGCGACGCGACGCGCCGCGACGCGTGCAATTGCGCGTAATGAGTGAGGCGGGTAATGTTGTTCGAATGTCGTACGCGTATCACGCGAACGTAATGGAGTGGGTCATGAAGCGAGAACGGTAGACGATTGCGTACGGCACACAGCGAGCATCCAAATTAATCCGTAATAACGGCCGGTGAACGTTGCCGATCCGACGCGCGCTCCAATTCAAACTCGGTCGTTTTTTAAATAAAATTTCTGATCAGCCCGTTACAGGATAGCGCGTGTATCGGGAGGGGCTAGGTTTACAACGAAGCCGGATCGGCAGGCGCGCATAAAATAACCGTAACCGTGTTTGCTAAACACCGGCCGTGGCCTGGCCCGCTAAGTTAAACGATCCATAATTACTAATTTCCGATAATCCAGCTCGCCGCGGAAAAACCTGCCCGCGTGCACCGGATATTTCCGGACGGCGCGCGGCGCCGCGGCGCGGCGGTCGCCAACCCGACAGAAATCGAATGAAAAAAAAAACGTCTGGCTTCGGAACGATTAATTTTGTGCCCGACACGGGGGTTTAATGATCGAACGCGCGGATACCGAACGAATTCGGGTGATTGATAAAACGCGAAACGAGAATGAAATCCCGGCTGATTAAATGCTTATTTGCCGAAGAGCTGATCGCGATCCGGCGTCGATCTCTGCGGGCGGAAACCTCTTCGATCGACCGCCGCTTGAAATGCGATTTCTTTTACGGTTTCCGTGATTAGAACTTTCTTGCGGTTCGTCATTTTCTGACAAGTCGGGAAGAATTGATATATCTATTGTTTACCGCGTCGCACAGAACTAGATGTTATACTAGATGTTATATCCACCATATATAGGAAATTTAAATACTCCTTAGTATATTTTAACATATTTGTAGCCCGTATAGAAATGTGCCCATTCGTTTATAGGTTGGTCGTTCGTCTTTTAGGTGAAGTTTACAAGCTCTGTGAACATACAACAAAAGAATTTGAAGTTTTAATATTCAAGGGTTTCAGTACATGGTTATTTTACATTATATTAGCACAGTTAGTTTTTGTCCAGCTAAAAAGGCCATTCGTCGCACCGTGCGTCGTGCAATCGGTCGCAGTTATTTGGAAAACTCTGGAGAACCATGGTGTGAAAATAATATTTGCTCGTCGCATCGAGACAACGCGAAACGAGTTCTGATTTTTCTCCCACCTGGAACGGGCGTGTGTCTCGGTGTGCGATCGCGAGCTGTGGAAACGTTACAAGCCGCCGTATCCACGGTGCTCTAGATTTCGCGGTGAGGCAGCGCTTTGCATCGGAACTCGTCAGTATCGGAGCGCAGATGGTTGTGGGGCGGCGGGCGGTGGGAAGACGAGCGCGCTCCGAGTCGCGGGGCTGAACGTCGAAACCGATATTCCAGGCCGATTTAGCAGCGTATGGTTTATTGGCACAGGCGGAGGAACACTCGGTGTGCGTTCGGCATCGGTCGCCGCGGCGCCGCGGCTGGTGAAAAATATCCCGGAACCCTTTCTCGCGTCTTTCATCCGGGAACTCGCGTTTCAAAGGGAACACGGGTCTCCGGGAAAAAGGAGCCGAGAGAAAGAAGGAAAAAGGTGAAACGGCACCGGGAAAAGTTCGGCCTGACGGTGCATCCGAGACCCAGAGGCTCTTTATGCCGATCCACGTCGTCTCCTGCGTTCTCAGGAGCCTCGCCCCCCCCCCCCCCCCCTGACCCCTGCCCCCCGGCAGCTACTCCACCAATTCTCGGAGCCGCGAGCTCGCTGCCAGCCAGGTTAGACGTTGTCGAATCAGCCCGTGTCCCGTTTTGTATTCAATCGCGGCCCCCGGCTCGCGGAGAGCCGGCACGCTGCTGCAGCTGCAGTCGATTTCGCGTGTCTGCCTGCAACAGCGACGCCTACGGTGAAATTTACGTCGGTTCTCGGGAGCGAACGGTTAAATTCCAACATCTATCTTTCTTTTTTTTGTTCTGTCACGTCCGGTGGTTCGTCCGCTCAAGAATAAAACGAATATTGCAAACTATTGTTCGAACCCAGTGACGTCACGCGAGCAGAAGAAACAAATAGAATCAAGACACGCGCTAAACAATTCCAATTTATCTTCCTGCGAGCGGGGATCGGTTACACCTTGAGAATAAACAAAAAGGGTGTCCAATGACATGACACATTAGCTAGAAAATATCAAGAGGAGTAGAGGAATGGATTACAAAGAAGAGACTCTTAAATCAACATCAAACAATGGACCGTCCGTGTCGTAAAAGGGATCCAATCATTCGAAGATGACGAAGATGTAAATTTAACCGTGCACCGCTGCACGCGATGGAATCGCTGTCACGCCGTTTTGCAACACTGTCGCGCGGAAAATCGATCCGCGAGTACGTCCTGCCGGCTAAGTCGAGGATTACCATTGCTCCTGGAAACGATGTCTGGGAGCCTCTGAGAGGATTCGGTCGACTGACGTCTGTCGCGGCGCTCTTTGCCAACGTCTACCCGAATCGCGATCTAATTGTCACTAACGCGATAGTTGGAGCACTCTGCTCTCCTTTCCTTCCCTCTTTCCAGCGTCGAGCAACTCGCCGACACGCTCCGAGACGACGCAGAGGAAAGCTCGACCTCGATTGATTAATCGACGACCCACTGCCGCGATAGTGCTGCCTAATCCTGATGCCCTAAGGCGGTCCGAGAGCGACTTTTTGCGGTGGAGTTTTATCGGAGCCTTGTCGAATCGCTATCGACTGTCTTTGAAGCTGCCGATGGCTGGACGCCGGCTCTAAAATTAAGTAGACGAGATAGATCGAATGCAGCGGGAACAGTGAAGTTGTTGAATTATGTAGGGGCATTTCAGAACATTATATGCGGTATTATTCATGGTTCGTTCTCAATTGCGTTAAAAGTGGGGAGGTACGTTCAATTGTTCGGCCCTTTCTTTTCAATATTTTGAAACCTTTAAAGCAGATCTTTGCATCAACTATTCCATCAATGAATACTGATTCCCCTAGCTCGGATGAGGATATATATATACTTCCATTGTAGACTCGACCGCCTCCATATTTCATCGTTGGTTGGACATTCTTGAAATCTATTTCCGCGTTACGTCTTCTCCATTCTAACAGCCAGCTATCTTATTTGAATATATTAAATTTACCCTCATTTGGGAGCAAAACTTAATCTTCGAATTCGATGGTATTATTAGAAAATTTCTTCCCGTATTCCTGAGTGCTTCGTGAACATGTAATTCTCTAATTTGACAAGTACATCAAGCCGCTACCTCCGTCAAACTTATTTTATATCGATTCTCTCGAATTCGAATGAAAGAAAAATTCGATGTCAATCCTCATGTGTTATCCGAAACATTTTTTAACAATATTTCGAAAACTTGTTCCATTTGGTGCACTCCAGAAGAAAAGATCCATCGCAATCAACCGATATTTTGACCTCGATAAAAGTGAACAGAGAAACGAATGTGCACGGCGCAGATCTCGTGGACGGATATTTCGTCAAATGAAAATCGAAGTTACAGTTAAGCGAAATCCAATTCACGGGGTTCCTCGAAACGATCACGAATATACCTGATGAATCGAAAACATTTTATTTTTCTCGATCGTTTGTAGACCCAAAGTAATGAACACGTTCGAAAATGTTTGGAAAAAGGGGTGCCCGTGTTGTATCTTCCGGGAAAGAGATGCATTGAACTGAATCGATGCTTCTGCTTTAATAAAAATCAAAAGGAGAAAGGCTCAGTGCACATCTCGTTGAAGGATGCTTTTCGAGATGTTTCTCAATTAGTACCGCACTTTAAGTATTGGAAGCTTGTCGGTAGACTTTTTATAACTGTGCTACATCTGAAAAGGAAGTTCGATCATTTCGATGCTGTACGCCGAAAGAAACTCTATGCACATTAAACGTATTATCACCGCTCAAATGATCGCACTCAAATATTTTATTCTACAGTTGGTAAATTTATAAAAACGCTTCCACAAGAAATTATGAGCTAACAATATCTTCTCCTAAGGCTATAAAGGGTGTCCCGGTATTGAAAATCGAGTTCAAAGATCCATAGAGTTCGCAGGCTTCAGCGTACGCGGCAAGTAGAATTGGCCAGCCATGGTCAGACGCGTCAGACAATTCCGCTGCATTTTCGAGCTCGATTTTCTCGGAAACGAAGCTTCGGGGGAAAAAATTTTATTCTATATTTTCGACGTATTTTCTCATGTAGAATTACCCCCTCAAGGACTTCGAAGCAACCGTCGCTCCGGTGTGTAAAGCGTTAGCAAACTCTGATTTTTGGCTTTTCTCGAGGCGATCAGGGATGCGTGTCGCGGACCGGAGACATTTTATTTTGCTCTTTCGATCGTGTTTGTCCCGTCACGTATTCAATCGTGACCACGGGCAGGGCTCAGCGTAATCCCTCGATCCCGTTGATACAAAGTTCGTATTTGCCGGCGCGGCGCGGCGGCGTCTTCGATCGCTGGAACCAGGAGAAGACGCGCACTCCCGGATCTCTCCGGCGAGGGGATATCTCTGTCAAACGACGGAATGCGCATACCTTCCGGCGCTCGCATCGATCCCGAAAACGTCCAAGTCTCCCGTAACCGGTCGAGAAATTCTCTGACGTCTCGATGACGGAAGTTCCTGCTGCGGTTTAAGCGGAAAAGTTCCCCGAACCCCGTGACGTTTGATCGATGTCGCTCGTATCTAATATCGCGGAATTAGAGGCAAACGCCGGTCATATTAAGGAAAAGGAAATCCATCAACGGTATACGGTTGCTGGAGTTCCTCGGGGAAACCAGACCCTACCCCAATTTCATCCCTTCTGCCGGCAAGTTTCCCGCATTTACATTTTCGCCGAAGAATTTGACAAATACTGGCCATGGATCCCCACTTGTTTACCGCAGGATCCGCCCTTCCTTTTTTCCCCAGAATAACAGTAAATCTCTGTCTGCCAGAGAAACTGTGGAATGTTCGTTTCGCTTTTGTCTGTTCCACTCGCTCCTCTGTAATTTTATGATTTCTCGTTAAATTTTCGTTTGTACGAAAATCTGTCGAAATTTGTTGGTAACGATTACGTGGGAGCGGGTCATCTATCCTTAGATTTTGAAAGACAAAGGAGCTTGAATAATGAATTTGTTCGATGGCGATCGCGCACACGCAATTGAATATAAATAGCGTGTGGCTGAACAATGTATGTGCAGTGGTTTATTTAATTTCGCGGTAGTAGATTCTGCCGGAACGTTATGAGTTATTCAAAGCATCTCCCCGGATCGTTGGCAAATCTATCACGACCGATGACAGCTAAACTGTTCCCGAAACTATTCCCGACGAGGAATTTCAAGAGCTGACAAATTTCGGAATACCCCGCACTCGCGCTAGGAGGATAGCAAGTCCGCGACCACCGAAGAACGAGCACAGCATTAAATTTAGAAAGCTTGCATGGTGCATTATTAATCCCTTTCGATTCGCCTAACAGCTCATCGGCATCCGTTCTATCTCCGGGAACTTCATAAGTCAAACACAGCCTCCTAGTTAGGATTATCTCTGACATTCGAACGACTTTCTCGGATTATTTCGATGATTATTCGATGATATATTGCTTGGCATAACTTGAGTTTGGAGAGATTCGGTGATTTTTTAATGATTTGTATTAATTATTGATACTCAGAGATTAGTATGCACCGTCAATAATGTTCCATCAATATGTGCTCAATAACGAATAAGCTTCCCGCAGTGTTTGAGATAACAGTACATATTAATTTTGTTCTCAAAAACTCCTGAAAAACTAAATCATTAGAGAAGTCGTACAAGGCAGATCGTATCATCATGACGCAATCACGCATATTGCGCCATAATATTATATTTCAACAATCTAGTTGCCTATAGGATTGAATTTACATAATCATCCGGCTCTATACAACATGACATGAATCAATAACAGAATATCTGTTTCTCCCGAGAATACAAGCGTTATTCGAAAAAGCAGCTCGCAACGATCACTATTATTATTATTCGTAGCGAAAAATGGGTTCGCGTGGAGTCGAATGGTACTTTCTTTGCAGGTGGACGCTTAAACCGATATTTTTCACTGCAACACTCGATGCGTCTGGACATTCTTCGTGTTAACCTGCTTATGCGAGAAAAATCAGTGACCACAGAGATTCTTTGACCTCGTTTGAAAAAACTTCCGTTTCGAGGTGCAATCGGAGACCTCTTTCGTTGACTGCGGGTGCGTTTCATCCAGCAAAGAAATCGCGGAAACGGCTCGTTTCGCGAAGGTAAGACGTTCCGTATAGAAATTACAATAGCACCGGCGGGGAAAAAAACAGATAAAAGCGTTTAGAACGGTTCTGCCGGCGGGGCGGAACGAACGGTTTCCAAGAAGTTGAAACGCTGTTCTTTTTCCGCGAAAGCCGGCCTCCTTGCAGAGCGGATTCGCCAGACAAAAGGACGGTTCCGATACAAATCGTCCCTGTAACGTCAAACAATATTATTCAAGCTGTTTGAGGAATTCCGGTGCCGGGATCGCAATTCCACGGTTCGATCGACGACGGTCTCTCGATCGACGTCGCCCGATTGCGTACCCGGTGACGTCGAATTGCTCGCTTGACCAACAACGCTCCACTTTGTTCGGGCTTAAGACAACGGGGTGGGAAATTACAGCGTTGACTGGACTCCGCGTAATACAGGTAACAGCGGGACGAATAAACCAACGGGTGGACAGACAGAGCGAGAGAAGGAGAGAGAGAGAGAAGGAGAGAGAGGCGATCCCGAAACGGTCGTGGTCCGACAAATGAAAGACCGGACGCGCGGTAACCTTGTGCGGTCGCGCGGCTTTACGTCGACGAGACGTTGCCTCGGCCCGGAAGCGTCCGGCAATCTCATTGCTGGCGATTCAAATGAAAGGCCGAGGTCCCCGGGAGCAGAGTCGCGCACGAACAAATCGGACGGAATCCCATTTCATTTGCGGGCAGGGCCTTAAATTGCGAACGAGATCCTGCGGCGGCGCGTCGCGTATGATTGCTCAAAGCTTCTCCTCCGTCGTGGCGCACACGTCCTGCCGATATCTTCGTCCCTGTCCCACCACCCGGACACCACCCGGAGGAGAGGATGACGATCCCCGTTCCTTCTCCGATTTATCCGCGTCTTTCAACTTCGACGAGCCCGGTCTTTTCTAGGCCGAGATGGGGGCGGTGGCGTAATCGCGGTTCCCGGTAGGAATCGACGATGATGCCACGCCGCCTTTTCTATACGACCGCCCGCTCCATAGAATCCGGCTCCTCGAACGGATAGAACCGCTCGGTATACAGGGTGTCTTGACCGACTCGAATCTCTCAACACATTGCTGATCGGTCACGAGTTAACTCGTGTTTTCATGACCAAACGTTG
Source organism: Halictus ligatus (assembly GCA_028454255.1). NCBI lineage: Eukaryota > Metazoa > Arthropoda > Insecta > Hymenoptera > Halictidae > Halictus > Halictus ligatus. The sequence goes on from CM052142.1 coordinate 10,786,318, forward strand.
TTGGGACAATATCGTACCAAAAAAGGATACAAAAAGTTATATAAAAGATATGTCTAAAGTTTCATTTGAATAAATTATGTATGAAGAAAGTTTATTCAAGTTTATTTAGATTGTTTTAGTTCTACATTTAATTACGAAATAATGTCTGGTGACGTTGGATAGAGTGGTTTTATTTTCCGTTCGAAATTTCACACCGCCGGCGGTTTGAACCGCGACACCCCGTAGATTCGGGCAGCAGGAGGCTCGGGGTAGGGCATTGTTGATTGGGGGTCGATGCCGAGTCTCGATTCCGCCGTCTATTGTCGAGTGGAAAGCTCGAGCGGAGGATCAGAGACCGCAGAGGGCTGAACGAAGAAACGGTGCCACCCGAGGTGGATGCCGGTCGAAAGGGGGTTGACGGGGGTACAGCGAGCACGTCGAAGAAAAGGGGGTTTAGGTAGCGGCCGAACCAGTAGAACCCGGCGTAAGAAGGCTTTCGCGCGGCGATCGTTCCTCGAATAAAGAAGACGGAACTGGGACGACGATTCCGTTTGCTAGACGGATCAAAGATGCGGACGAACCCCTAGCCGCGGACTTGTACTCCTGTCTTTACACCGGCCGTGTATTTTTGCCTTCCGTAATTCCCAATTAATTCCCTCAGTCACCAATTGCCTCGTGCCAATACGAATCACAGTGATGTCTCCGTAACTGTCGTCTCGACACATGTGGGTGACGAAATTATTTCTCCCGGTTTTAAAATGGATTTTTCCGCTAATATATTCGTTCTACCAAATTCGATTAGGATCTGTAAAGTGCAAGAAAGCTGGAGGAACACTCATACATTTAATTTTGTTCAATTTTTATTTCATTACATAACTTGCTTCGGTTTTATCGAATTTTTGGGGTTTCTAATTTGGCAGTCCAAATGTCAATTTGGCTAATTGCATTCTATCGCGAAATTTTGCTCGAACCGTTCCCTTTAAATATTTCCCTCGATTTCATTTCAGTCAGAGACACGAGCCATATTTAACGCTTTAAATGGAAAAAACGCTAACTACTGATTACACACACTGCGAAGAAGAACTGTCTGGTTTAACAATAGAAAGACGTGGCTGTATTATTGCTTTGAAAATTCGGGTCATTTCGTCACAGGCGTAAAAGTCACTGTATTTATATTCATCATTAAAACTTCACGAAGTATTAAGAAACTAACGAACTGCTTCAATTATAGGGCTATGAAATATTTATGCCGCGCTGGTAGCTAAATCCTTTCCTGACGTCTTTACTTACTGTCTATATTCATTTGAAGCAGCACTGTTCGAGATTGCACAGGGGAAATATTCGATGCATTTCTTCTATATTTGTAAGATTAAATATCATTCGAATCAATTTGTAATCGTATTCCAGCTTCGTTCTAATCAGAAAAATGACACGAATGCGTCAGTTGGAGCATCGTATAAAACCAAGAACAAGACAGTTTTGCTTTAAATGTTTCCACTAATTTTCCTAAAATCAGTCCACGCAATTGTTTCAAGTCGTAACTCTGTTATTATTGCATTTACGAAAAAATGCCAAAGGAGAGAGATAAATGGTTCGAAGGGCATCTGTAGGCCTTTAAGTTTTTAGGGCGAAGAGCCCGAGAATAAGGGAGCCGAATGTCGCAGGAAACGAAGGTCCTCGCGAAACGAAGGAACGAACGTAGAAAACGAAGAATACGTGCGCGTATCGTCGCGTCCTCCTATTGGTGGTGCACCGCCGCCCCCGTTTGGTATATCCGACTCCTTCCGGTAGGGTGACGCGGGACCGGAGGCGATGAAGCCACGGATCGACTTGACGAAATGAAACGTGGAAGCCGATAGACGCGATGCCGGGCTAAAACGGGGTCGATCGCGTCTCCTGGGGAAATAAGGAGCTCCCGAAGAGCGAACAGGGTAGCGAAGGAGAGAGAGAGAGGCCGGAGGGGGTAGGTGGGGCCGACGCCTGCGGCACGTAGATAAGATTCATGCGGGGGAGAGCCGAGAACTTCGACGGGCTGTGAACGAGGCCTAAACCCGGTTCGGCCCGACGACGACGACGACGACTACGCGAAAAATCCTTGCGGAACGACGCGTTCTCTTCTCTTTACGATATTGGCCCCCGGGATGGATTCGATGGGCACACCGATTCTCCTCCTTCTGCCTCGCCTACTTCCTCTGCTCCTGCCATCGCTATGCCTACGCCCACACCCACACTCTCGAGCCGCTCGAGGATTAAACCAGACTTACGACCGACCCCGCGGTCTTTCCCCTGTCCGGGGATACTTTTGTTCGGATGATGTATAAGGAAGTTTTAGCTTAAGGTATTCTGAAACCTGAAACACTGCGGCTGGGCGAGTAGACCATGGGTGCTTATGGAAATTTACGTTTTTGCCGGAGGACTCGCGGAGAGAGTCGCGCAGCTTATTTTCGGAAGTACGGGAAGCTTGGAAGGTGTTAGCGTGCTTTGTCTTGACGAGTTTTAGAGCTTTCCGTGTTTTCTTCTTCTCGGTTTGTAAAGCGACAAGAAAACACTTTCCCTTTGTGAAGGATAGAAAACATCGAATGGAAACGTTTGATTCGTCAGAGGTCTTCGAAGGTGATCCGGTCGCCGTGCAATCAACGATGAAGTCGCATTAGAAATATTAAAAATTGTCCGATGCAATTGGCAGATTGGGATTCCGAGCTTTTCGCTGATACCCCATTCGTCACATTTCATAAAGTTCGAACCGAATGATATTTTAAAATTGGGATTTTCAGCTTTCCAGTTGCAATCATTCGCCGGTTTCTATGAAGTTCGAACTGTTACCGCGTGATACCTGTTACGTTCCACGAATCCCAAAACGTGCAAATAAATTGCGAGAATTAAAATTTGTGCAGAATATCGGATGCTCCTAACGGATCAGCCATTGAGTTTAATCTCGTTGACTTTTTAATAACATTTCCACGTGGCGCTGCCACATTTGGCGAGTATAAAATTCCTGGGTCAGAAAATACGATCGCTAAACATTTCACTGTACTTTCATTGAACGTATACGAATCCACTTTATGCAAAAGGATTTCTGTTCGATACACGCTGCCCCTTGATATCGAACACGCTTGCCCGTAATCCATCAATGCGGAAGCTTTGTCATGCGGCGTGAGAAAAACATTTTCGGACCAGAGATAAAGCAAGTGTGCCGCGGTTCTTTCGGTTTTCGTCAATGGAGAATCTTCGACCTCTCACTTATGCATCCATTTATTAACCCGGGCGGTCTCCATTCACGGAGGCTGCTTTGTGGTAGTGGACTACTCCAACGCCGCGATTCTTCAACAGAGCCTCCAGCCCTCCAGACTACAAAAATCGGATCACAGGTCGCCATTCTTCTCTGATGCGCTCCAAGAATGGAAGCGGCTATTTCGATGTTTCTAAAACGAGCGGAGCTAAAGCGAGCCGCTGAAGTGAACGTTGATATGAAAAATGAAGACAACGAGAGACATCGAACCGTGCAAACACAGTTCACCGCCGCTAATGTAAGCTCTAGTCCACACTCTATGATAATTATTGACTCGGCCCCGTTCGTAACAGGCTTGGGCTTTCGAGAACACCTCCGAGATGTGAATACGCGCGCATGATACAAAGCTTCGAGCGCGGCGGAACTTTCCGCATTCGAACTAATAACAGTTACTTCTGTGATAGTAAATTCCATTTAGTTCTGTAAACGCCGCGTCAAAGGACCTAACGCTTCTAAGGGAAACGAGGATACATCGTTTAAAAGATGGACCACTCTCCAACGTTATTACGCAGTCGTTCAATTATAACCGAGGGACCTGAGATCTTTCTGTAGTTTCGCGTGAAAAGTGTTTACAACGTTCGTGCTCTACTTTCACTCTCTTTGTTATGAAAATAGGAAAAATTGCTCTCGAAGAAGTTGCAAGAGTTTAAAAACATTTTTTCGCGCGTCGCTTCCTCGTCGAGCCAACGATTGATAGACAGCTCGGTATCTGGGCCGCAGCTGGACGAAAGAAGGGCAAGCCGCGAAGGGAAGAAGCGTGGCCGGTCGCCTGCGACCACCAGGAGAAATTATTTATCGGGTCGGGCTCGGCCCCCGAGGGATTTTGGAACCGCTCCATCTTCCGTCTCTCGAAAAACTCGGGCTGCCATTAACACGCCTTCCCGCGACCAGGACCCGGGACTCGGTTGGCAGGCCGGGATAAAAATTCGTCCGTCAACGGCAGATACGATCCTTCTATTTTTTTAATCTCGCGAGACCGGCCGAACGAGCGCGCGCGGTTTCCCGCCGCGCCGGCTCGCCGGCTAAAAAGAAAGTGGAAATGGGTTCGTTAGAGAAAGAATGGAACGAAACGAGGAGGTTTCTGCCACCCCCCGCCCCCACCCCCTCCCTCCGAGGCTAATGAGAACCGATAAAATAGAAACGACCGCCGGCGTGCCTGCAATTACTATCCCCTGCAGTCGTACCGTATCGTTTTATGTCGTTCTTAAGGCAACCTTCTGAAAGACGCATCAATCTCGACGATCGACGATAACGTGCCCGCGAAAATAACATCGTGGATCCTTCGTTCCCCAAAGAGGACTCGTCAAAGAGGACTCATCTCGCCTCGCGGATACTCTCAATGTTCAATATCTCTTCAATCTTCCGGCAGAGACGCGCCTTACTAAAATCGAGCTCAGCTAATTACGCCACCCCGCATGCATCCTCCGTTGCGATCGCTGGATCAGATTTTCTGCATTCACGGCGGAAATGAGCAGGTGAAACTAACATCGACGGACGAAATGAAATGTGTGATATCTGGATTAGGATGGGAGACGAGGAGGAGACGAAGGAGAAGGGGAGGAAGGTTGAGGAAGGTGGATGAATGGTGAAAGATCATGAGTGAATAATATTTTACCGTTCTCAACTCGTTGCGATGATTTGAAAAAAAAAGGTGTCTCGCAATCGATGCAGCCAATTTTTATTTTGCACACAAATTGGCAGCCTAGTTGTCATTTCGCTCTTTACTTTGTGGCGAAATCTAATTTCGAGTGTTAAACATTTTCCCGTGCATTCGCCACATAAAAATTATGCAAATGTCCTTGCGCGGAACGATTTTGTTGACTCTCTCGAATAAATTTATATATTTATGAGGTCATAAATATTTAATGCTGTTTGCGCAATGTTTACAATGAGCGAGACACTTGTTGCGTATCATTTTTCAGGTGTTTCTCGGTCGAAGTCTAAAGTCCGCGAAACTGTTGTGCGAAGCAACAACAAAAATCGATGCGACACAATTAGCACCCTTTTCCTGTCAGTCTTGACACGTCTTCTCTTCGCAAGCTCACTATACCGCGTCAATCGACGGTGTCCTCGTTTTATTTCACATTTTCTGACAATTCACTTTCACGAAGTTTAAAAACGGGGTCGGTCATATTGGAAAAAAATACGACGAGGAGCGTTCAAAGCTGACTTTTAGAACCATCGCTGTTCGAAACATTTCCCAAAAATTGGGGATGATAAAGAGAAACGATTTTCGGGCGGCCATTCCGCGCCGATGGAAATCTCTAAAGATCGGCCGTCGAACGCCGCGCCATAAAAAAGCAGTACGAATTTGTTGAACAGTGTTATAAAAGCGGACAACGGTTTCTGAAAGTGTGCTTCGCCCCAGCTGTTTATGGACTTCGTCTAACTTCTCGGCTTTCGATTATTCAATTCTAATTCATTTTCATTCGACGCAATAACGAGACGAACCGTAAAGCTTTTACGAATAAAAGTTTAAACGAACCTGAGCTTCATCCTCCGTGCACACCGTTTCCAAAACCTACGTCTCTCGAGGGTGGGAGACGAAAAAATATTATGAACGCTACGAGAGAGCATGCATCATGTTATTCGGGATACTCCATGGAACCGCGAAAGCCACAGTCGACCTTTTTCGAAGAAAAATTCGTGGGGCTTTCACAGTTAAATCGGGAATAACAGCCAAAGTTAAAAGCACGATACACCGAAACAAAATCCCCCGGAAAACCCGGGGGGGAAAGATAAAGAGAAACAGTTTCCAGGCTGGAAATCTATAAAGATCGGCCATTGAACGTCGTACCATAAAAAAGCAGTGAAAATTTGTCGGACGGCGTTATCAAAGCGGAAACGGAACGTCACCGGGTTTACCATGCGCCGCACGGTTTCCCCCGAACTTCGTTATTGTCCCACCGGAAGCTCTAATCGCGTACCAATACAATGCACACCCGTTGATTCGGAATCAGCTTGATCTAGACAACTATTGAACAAGGCGGGTCGCGATTTCGGCCGCGGGGGATGCTAGCCAGCCTCGATTTCCAGGCGGATCGATGCGTTGTCAGGGGACGACTCGACTATCAAAAATAGACTTTATCGATATTGTGAATCGGACAAAAATTGCACTGTAAACTTCTCGCCGAGAAGGTCCCCGATTCCATCATTTTAATCGATGGTTCCGAGAAGTCTTGAGAAAATTGGGTTTCGTTCCGATACAAGGCGAAGGCCCGGGACCGGCTGTCGTCGTATTTCGGATCGGGGCCGAGAGCGAACACGGCGAGAATAAGAGGTGAAAAGAGAGTGAGAGGGGGGCGGGGAAGGTGGGTGGAGTAGTTTCGGCTATTATTCGGGTAAAATAACTTGACCCCGATAGGGGGACGCCTCGATTTAATGGCGTCCGTGGCGGAGGCATCCTCGAAGCCGAACGCTGCCATTATTAGGATCATTGACGATTCATTTCCGGCATATGATAGAGGGTGTTTGACAGGACGGAACCGGGTCAAGCCTTACGCGTCACGCCGCGCGTCGTTTTGTCATCGTCACGGGGATCGATCGATCCGAGAGGGTTCTGCTCCGAAAGACCAACACACAGCACACCGCTCCCTCGTTCGATCGCCCAGGAAAATATTGACTGTGCATTACGCGGAACATACAAATTATTCCTGCCCCTTCCCCCCACTGCTACGAATATAATACAAAGCCGCGACCGATCGAAGCGCGACTCGGCCGGAAAAAATATCAGAAACACTCGTCACGGTTCAACGGACCCATCGTGGATCAGAGATCGTTACACCATGGCTCGCGCCGAACGTTTTCGACGCGATTACTTTGCGAGCTCAAGTAGACTGTCGCTGGCAAGTCGATTGGCTTGTCAACACAACTTTTCGAAACCTTTTTCAACCGTTGATCGAGCGGTTTATTTTTTGATCCGCTCGCGACGGTGAACGTTGCGTTTGTAACTCGGATCGAAATAGACAAAGATCGTGTATCTAATTTTAATCCAAATAACATCCATTTCTCGAATCCTATTTTTGTATATTTTGGCTCTTATTTTAATACCAATATATTGTTGCATGTAGTTTGAATAATACATAGTATTTCAAGCGGTGTGAGTAGTGCACTATGTTTTGGAAATATTCAGATCATTAAAACATTTTGAGGTTCGACGTACTCAGAGTTGTAAGCTTCGAAATTTTTAGCGAAATTACAAAAAGAGTTAACACGTAAATATATGCCCATAAATCGTTCTCGTGTCGTGGGAATTTCCCTATAATACACTTTAATTTATGCTCATGAATTTTCACGTTTCTCAATTTGAATTGCACATTTCGGTGTAAGAGAAACGCGGGAGGCATTGCTTTTATCAAATATGTTTAATTGGAATATTCATGCGAGTATTATTGCCATTCATATTTGTTCAAGCGATAGGAGTTTCACATTTTTCATTACCTTTACAGGAATAAAATTGCTTCCACAAATATCAAAGGTTTGAAAATGATCTAGCGATTTTCGCGCCGAATACATGTCAGAACCTCCAAGAATTTTCAAGTTATAAAATTTACGCGTGCGCCGCGCGGCCTGGCGAAATTAAAAAAGTTCGAGTTACAAATTTGTTTCGCCGTTTGAACTCAATTCGACGCGTTAATTCCACGCGTTTGGGCGCAACGCTTTGATCAAGGGCGGCGGAGCGAGCTGTCCGAGAACACATCGTGCAAATGTCGCGCAAAAATAACGAAAGTTGTTGCATTAATCCGGCCAGACGGGTTCGTTGAATCCATCATACGGCCGAGCGTCAAACTTCGAGTACCAATTTGTGCCCGACGATCATCGGACCCGATCGTAATCTTTGATCGAAGCTGATCTCCCGATTGAAAGACTCGGCCTCGGTCAACCGTATAATTATGCAGTGGATACTGATCGAAAAATCATGGCAGCTCAATGTCAAGGTTCCACAGTCGGTATCAGATAGTCTTGAGGAAGGTTTGGTGTATTGTACGATTACGTATCAATTTTATAATTACTTATCAGTAGTTGCTGCGACAAAAGTCATGGGACCAGAAATCGGATGGTCGACTCACCTGCAACAGAAAAGAAATATTATTAGACCTCTGTCAAAATTAATTTTAATACAGAAGAAGTGTAATTGTTATGCTCGCTGCAGTACGAAATAAATACAGAAGACCTCCCATTTTGTTGAAAGAAACGAAGTGGAACATTAAAAGATATTGTTATTAAACCATTCTACTGTTCCATTTAATTGAAAATATTGAAAGAGCTCGTGTACCGTTCGGAATATGGAAAAACTGTTATTATTATGTCTTTAATTATTATGTTACGTGTGTAACAACCACGGCACACGATTTCATGTAAAAAAACATATTCGCAAGTGAAATGAACGTTGCAAAAACCCGGCAGGTTGTACGTATGGAAGTAAAAATATCAGAATTGTGGGGCACTAAAAATATTCGATTTTTTTGACGTTAATCGTCGTCGCCGTAATGGGTCCCTCATAATCTCCAAGTAGACCCTCCGTAATCGCCTTGATCAATATCTAATGTAAGTTCATTAGAAGCAGCAGCATCTTCGCTTAAGCCGAAGGACCCTAGGACCCTTCGAATAGAACGGCGAATCTTGACGTTTCTCACAGCTTAATCTTTATGTAGATAAGACTCCCGGCTAATTGCACGGGATCGTTATACCGTTATTCGCAAATATTGCTTGCGTTATTAGACCGGCTTGTGTCTGATAACATTTTAAATATTCAAGCACGAGGTCTTATCTCTGTTTCGTATGAAATGAATAAAATATGGATCGGACGAGGACTTGGACGGAATGTTCGGTTTTCGCGTGAAAATAGCTCGGAGGGCAAAGGGTCAAACGTGCACAGCCTCGTTCTAAATAAAACATCGAAGATCCTCCAATCTGAAAACCGAGGAACCGATCAGAACCCTCCAATCTCCATCAGAAAATTCCCATCGCCGTCTCGGTAATTTCTTATCGTCGTAACTTGCGTCGCCGGGTTCGAGCCACCCCTGACCTTCTCGCAGTCCTCGACTCCGACGTCCTCCCTTGATCCTGGTTCAAAAAGCATTCTCCGGTTCTGCCGTTCGCGCGACAACAATCGACGGTAACCGTGCGACGATTTTCCCCGCGTCGTCCCCCGTTGTTGCTTCGGCATTTCAACGGCGGTCACACGGCGCTACGGTTTTTCCTCTCGCGAGGGGAGGAGGCCTGCCATTTGATTAATCCATTAGCCGCGCTACAAAATTACAGGCCGCCGCGCAAACTTCCCGTAATATCCTTTTAGCAATTAAACGCTAATTAGTTCCTCGAAACCCTTTGAGATTAATGTTGGCCGGCTTGTGTAGCCGCGTGTACCTGTCAGGACACGGTGTATATACGGGGATGAACGTATACACTGTGAACCGGACGAAGGAGCGAGGGGAGGACGGGGGGTTGGAGGTGGGCGTCGGGGGTGGGACGAGCCTTTGTCGTCTTAATGAAACGTCACTATCCAACGTCCCTCGGTATTTCTGGCCCGGGAAGGATGCTGCATCCTAACCGTTCCGACACGCTCGATAGCCCCGCCGATGACGAGGACACGCCGTTCGTTTGACCCCGTCATACGCTAAGGGGGTGGGAGAGGGCCAGAGGGTTCCGTCCGAAAAGATGGAACGTCCCTCAGTAAAGGTGGAATCGATCAAATGGACCGCGCGAGACCACCGCAAACGGAACGCCGCGGCGAGCGGATCAAACAATCGCCGACAGATTTTTCGGGGGTATAGGCGCCCCCCATCCCAACCCCCGGAAGAGCGGCGGATATCAAAGTTAAAGCGACGTCGGTTGAAACGCAAATCGTGTCGAACCCCCGGGGCGGTCTCAGGGCTATCCGTGCTTGGAAAAATAGAGAATTCGATTGAAGCGCCCGGCCGGTAATTAGAGGTTAGGGGAACGGAAGGGGTGGCAGAGGGTCTTTGAAAGCTTCGGTGTCAAACTTTTCCCGTTGATTGAAACGCCGAATGCCGTCCCTTTGACGAGCGTCCTCGGAAACGGCGCGACAGATCGCGCGAGACTTCTGCGAGCCTTTCTCCCCGGTTCGAGAACGACGTCAAACGACCCTTTTCCGACGACGGATGGAGGACACAATAAACGTCGGCTTGGAGGAGAGGGGGTGAGGAGGAGGCCGACTTTGAAAAAGCGACGAGCACGCCGGTCGACGTCTTTCAACGAATCCCGAGGCGCGAATCGCGGAAAAACGCGCCGCGGATACGCGCCGGTGCAATATACACGCGGCGTTCCAGATTAAAGAGAGTTTTATGCGAGCCGCGCCGCGCAGTTATTAATCCTTGGAAAAGCCACGTCAGGACACGACGCGCGGATAGAAAAAGAAAGAAACTCGGCGAGCGCGCGGATAGGTTGCGCGAGAGCGACGCCGCCTATCAGCCGAAGGGCAAAACCCTTGCGGAAAACCGGCGGCGGAGAGATCGACTGTTCCCTCCGGTTTCGCACTCATCGGTCTCCCAGCTCGTTGACGGCGTCGTCATCGTCACGTCCGCGGACCAATTTTTCCTCTCCCAGGCCGCGATCGATCTCGCGAGCGCTGCTCGCTGCATCTTAACGGCGACTCCCCCCGGTCCGAGGTTCGAAAAATCGATTTTTTCACCCCCGCGCCCTACTGCGAGTTCCGCCGCTACGCCGCAATCGTTTCTCAACCGCGCAGATACCTCGCGTTACGTCCCAGATGGGGCGGATTATAGTTTTCTGGGGATGTGAGTTGTACTCGAGATTTTACAAAAACAACAAAGATTCTGTTTATTCCGAAATTGGGGCTGAATCGGATGTTTAAAGGTTGGTTTTGGGATCTTATTCGAGCAGTGTTCAATTTTGTACGTCGAATTGATGTGTCAATGAAATTAGCAATAATTAGAGTTTAATGAATAGTAAATTCGCCATCAGTTGCTCGCGTATAGCGAGTCATTAGGATGCTAAATGCATCGTTACAATCTGTTCCCGGAAACGGATACTATTTATGATTCGAATTATTGCGTATGTGCAGCACAGCACCGGCGTAAAGTGTGTTTAAAACAAACCTAGTGGGAAAATATAGGTGGAACGTAAAGTACGGTTCATTGTTCTAGCGAACTCTGAAATATCTGAATTAACATCTTCAGGAGTCGTCAAGCAACATAATACATTTTTTGTATATATAATTTTCGATATATGTTTGGGTACACGAAATTAAGCCGCAATGACGATGGCTCGCGTTCACAAAACCGGAATATTGATTCGCGGTTACCAAAATGGGAATGATAACAACATATGTGTATCTATAAATTGAAGCGTAGAATAAATTGACTTTAAATTAATCTCAATATTAATGTTAACAGCGATATATTCATTTCACTGATTACACACTTTCTTGTTCCTTATCGTCTAGCGACAAGCTTTCATCGATGATGTTCCATTTTAATTTGAATGTACAGATTAATTTACGGTAAACAAAAGAATTATGTTAATAGAAATCGAACTGTTTCTTCGATTATGAGAATTATGTTCCAGTAGATGGAACGTTGCACATTAATGTAACAACATTCTGTTAACTGTATGACTAAGATGATCTACAAATTAAGAAATGCTAGAAAGAACGGCCGTATCAAGATTCTTCTTATTTTTGTTGGTTTAACAGCGAAGACCGTCGGAATATTTTTTTAGCAAGCACTGCACGATCGAAAAGTACCATTATGCGAGTATTTCTTTAAGGGTCCGCTGTTCTCAAGATATGAGAAGATCAGTTTTATATTTCCCGTTCCCGTTCCCTTTCTCCTTCTCTTTTTTCCGAATATAATGGTACTCGCTTCTGCAGAACGCGACAAAGGATCCCAGGACGAATATAGAGGCATACGTTTCTGGCTGAGGATACCAGAGATAAAATAAAATTGTCCTCTACATTGTAGATATCTGGACATACCAGTATGTGGAGCATTTCGCGACGGGCAGCCATTTATAGTGCCAAAATCGATCATGGAAAGGGTGAAGAAGCTCGCTGCCTCTTTAACTTCAGCATTGCCCACCACCGAGCATGCTGTCGCCAGGTATGATGTCATGAAACACAAGTTCTTTTGCATATTGCAATATAACCATTCTCGTTAATTTCTAAAATTGTTCGTACTAAATGCACCCGAGGAAACCACCCGCGAGAGAGGAAATTGTTCGTTAATATATATTTTGACGTATCGGAAACAAATAACGGAGAATTCAACGTGCAATAATTCGAAAAATGATATGCCAGTACCAATATTAATTTACGTCCGAAAGTATCCCGAAATTATTTTGTAAATTAAAAATAAGGAAGGAAATATTCCATACGAGCTGGCACAGTTTGTAATAGTAATCTAAAATTTTATATTTATGTGAATATTATTCGTAATTAGAATTTTTAATTCACAAATAAATTTGTGATAATTATTAGGAACGATATGTAATGTTTTAATTAATATTGCACGTTGAATTCTTTTCATCTGTGTTCAATATGCTCACTGTGTTACTTCGAACACAATAAAAAACAATAAAAGACAATACTTGTTTCGCATGAAGACAACGACGGAGCCAACCAGTAATTTTTAATCCAACGGTAATATTTCTTTCTGGTATTTTATTCGGAGCAACGAGCCACAGTTCTCGAAAACAAAAGCGAATCGAGTTCCCTTCATTAATAGAAATCGCGACAGCCCGTTCAACGCGAATTAATCCTTTATTGATACATAATAAATTACCAGTAATTGTTCGAATTAATCTCGTCGAACCGTTCCAATATCGTTAAACATCTGTTCGATCTGCGTACGAGCGGGAAATATCCACGGAAAGAATGGTGGACTTAAAAAATCGACACGGCGCGGCGGCGGCGGCGCGGACAACAGCGCAATGAAAATTCCAGTTCCATTTCCGGCGAGCTCTGTTTAAAAGTTCCGCGGCATTTCGATACAGGAAAGAGCGAGGAATATTTCACGATCCATAAAAACCCGGGGCCGGGCTTTTACGGTTTCAAATACATTTATCACGCAATTAAAAAGCGATTTCGCGGCGTGTTAATTCGCGAGGATCGTTGCGGAAGAAAAGTGCCGAGGTTTCCGCGAGGTTCTTCCCTTGCCGGGGGAACGGAACGGCCCACCGAAGTTTTAATTCTGTGGATCGAGCGTTTCCGCCCCGGAATTCCCCTATTCTTTTCCTTTCTTTTCCCTTCTTCTTTTTTATCTTCCCGCGGAGGAACAGGCCGCTGCTGAGGAATAAAAATTCTGAATCCTCCGCGGAGGTCAGATTTGCAAAGTGAAGAGTGGGGATGGAACAGCGTCCTAAAAGGGGATAGGCAGAGTGGGGGGCAAGTCTTGCATCCCTAATCCATCAATACAGAATTTTACTTGCGCATTATTTAGAGCGTCTTCTTCGAAAGGTCTTCAGCGATCGATCACACGATTTTCTACCGGTTTCCACGAAAAGTAGTTTTCATGGACAGACTGACTGTCGTAACGTGACGACCTCGTGTAGCTCGTAAATGATTCATTGTAAACGGGCGACGCGTACCGAGCTGTAATCTTTTCTTTTTTTCGGAATTGTTTAGTATCTTTAGCTTCTAGAGCACCAGGTAAACTCGCAACGATCCCACCCGGAAGGATTATTAACGAATTGTTAATGCCAGTGCGCATTAATAATTGTATCGATAATTATAATTAATAACGTCGCCGTTTGCGACCGGACACTCGTGCGTCGGGTTACAATGGAAAAGCCGCCGGTTATTATTCGTTCTAACAGAAACTCGTATCGCGTCGCGTTTTATCTGAAATCTTTATGTACATTTTGCGTAGGTTACAAGCACAACGTGGCTTTTAATTAAAACAGCTCGAGCATCGTACGAGGCTGTGTAATGGGTTCAAAGCGTAGGCACAACTTGCGAATAGGTTTTAAAATACGTATCGATTACCCGAAAGTACAGAGATCGGTTTGATACCCGAGGATATTAATTCTAGAGCATATTAGAGGTAATATGGAACGCTGTGGAGAAACGTCTATAGCATGCTGCCGGGTTACTCGAAGTGGGGCACACAGGAAATTTGCCAGCTCATTACAACGTTAATGTCAAACAGCTCATCCTGGAACTGGGGTTATTCGGAGCATCAAATTTCCAGGGTTACGACCACCGTTTCCTTAATTTCCAGACCGCACACGAGGGTTGAAAAAAGCTCGTCCAACACTTCTGCGGCTAATATTTGCACGTTGCGATCGCAACGCGCAATAAATTACGCGCCGCAGGATCGGTGAAACGTCACGCTGCGCGGCTCGACGGAACGAAGTCGGAGGGACAAAGGATCCTTCTTCCGTGCGAAGCTCGGGGCAGGTGTTTTGCATATTTTCCCGAAGATCGATAGCCGGCGTCCGAGCGGCGGCGTTCTCCAGTGTCCGGTTAATGTTCGATGCAAACACACGACAATAATATAACAGTGGTACTAGCGCGGCGCGGCGTGTCCAGGCGTTCGATTAGCTCCCCTCGCCTCGCTGGAACGCGAGTTACGCGTATCTACGTGTAATACGTAAACGCGCGGCCGACAATAAGTGGACACGCCAGCCCCTTTCACCGACACGTTACCTCGCGCCAGGATAATTTCGCCGGGTTGCTTTATTACGACCGGCCAGCCGGTAAAAGTTCCGACTCCGACCACCGGCCCCGTTTCACGATCCATCAACCCGAGCGCGATTAACCCTTCACCTCCTTGACCATTCGACTTTTTGCGACAATCGACGGGAAATGGTCGCCGTGCGACGACGACGACGGCGCTCGAACGCGGCCAAACACTCGGCGAACCTTTGCATAATCGCACGGCCACCGCCGCCGTGTTCGCCGACCTGCTGCGTGCAAAATTTCTACTCCGCTAGATTCACGGAGCACCAACAATGACTATTTTACATTAGTTTGTAAAAATAACATGAATGTATCGATCAGAGTCTGTGGCCATTTTTTCTTTAATAATATATAACCGTAGAAATAAGCTTGTTAAATAAATGCTCATGGATGTATTTTTACAATCTCAATATTCGTAAATTAAAGATGTTAGATGTTAATCGGAGTTGCGAATCTCTAATACAATTTTACAATTTTTAGCGGAACAGAGCATTTCCTTAAAACATGTTTAATTATTGGAACGCCTTTACAGAGTAACGCGATTTTGATTGGCAAATCAGAATGGCTATAAAGGGAAAGTATGTGTACGGTACTCGGGTGGAACGAATCGATATAATCACGTCCAATCGTCGAAAAGAGCACAAATCCACTTTTTGGAACTATCCGAGTAATTGGTTTAGCCGTTTCCAACTCATTCGGATCAGCTCGGCCACATTTAAAACGTTCAAATTAACTAATCATGCAAGTTTTTCAATTCAACGGAAAATCCAATCTGAACGTCCAGTTTGAAAAGCAAGTTTCTAACAATGAAACACCGTTGGAGCCAGAATTTCGGGATTTAAAGCTGTATCTATAATCAACCGTTCTAAATCGTTGCTAACATTTCAACAATTTGGTCGAAATACGTTTTGAAGTGGCTAGTAATATCGATTCCGATAGTGATATTCAAATCCGCGAATGAATTCAATAAACATCCTTTTCGCGTCGCATAGGGGTCTCCATTTAGATAATTAGATCATGATTTCTGCGAGGCTGTGGTTGAAAATATTAACGAGGTCTGTTAATATTTTCAGATAGAATCCCTGGTAATCAGGTTTTATGGACACGTTTTAATGGAGACAAACAAGCGGAACCGTTTTTCTGAAAACGTCGGTCGGAGGAATGGCTTCCTTTTGGAATTCATGGCTCGAAATGTCGCGATAACGCATTTGTTCTCGTCGGGTTCGTGCAGATAAAGTATTCATGTTTCCAGAGATTCAATTTTCCACGACGGGATATTTGATCGCCGACGGTCACGAAACATCTTAACAGGATGTCATCGTCAACGTGTCGATAAAAATTCTTCTACGGTGGAAAGCTTTTCCTTAACCCTTCTGCCGCTGTCGCCGAACACACACATACAGAGTCCCATTTCGATTTCTCTGCGCGAATATTTTTAAAACTGTTCCTATCGATTGTATATCGCAAATGAAACATGAACAGTTTTCTCGATGTTTCCAATTTGTATCGAAACTACTAAATTTTTAGTAGAAACCACTAAAACTGGACAAAAATAATCCAACAGATATTTCTTCACACTTGCAGTCGTCGAAAAGATGAACTTATGAAACACTTCGGCGATTAATCGACGAAATAAAAGATTTTATCGCAGATTTATAAAATACAATGTTATTGCGAATTTCGCTGATGGTGCGTTGAAATACTTTTTTTTTTTAATTTCTACACGCATAAGCTGCAGTTTATAGCTATCGGCACGAGTAAACGTGGCACATTCGGATTTCACCTCCGGTTATAAATATTAATATTCGCGAGATTCGCTCATTTTTTGCGCTCGATAACAACGCTATGCCGCCGTTACCAAGTTAATTGCTTGTAAAATCCTGGGAGTTAATAACTTGGAAAACGTCAATATTTTCCGAGATATTTGTCGAAACGTGCTTTTATCCTCGATTTCAGAAAACACGCATCAAATATTTTTGTTTTTTTCGAGCACCGTTGCTAAACGAAAAGCTCGTCGAAATCAGCGAGCGCCTCTTGCCCGACTTGAACGGGTCCACTTTGTTTCTTTGACTGCGATACGGCTTTTGAAGCATTGAGAGCGTTTCATTGGTAAAACTAAATAATTTGGCAGAAAGTATTGTTTCGCGTCGAAAAAATGATCAATTGGGGGGATGTTTCCATTTCAATATTGCAAAGTGACGCTCGTCATCAAAGCTAAATCTTGCAGCCCGAAGCAGAGATTTATATTCGGATTTTCGCTGGTGTATCGCAGATGAATTCTATGAAATATGGAACTCTTCAACATTTTTTGATCATTTCTATCGCTTAGCCTGAAAACATATAATGAAAGCGTGTATTCTAGCAAATTTGCACGCGCGAATGTTGCAAATTCGCCGGAAAAGAAAGAGAACCATTTTGCTCCGGCAAATATTTTATTACTGATTTCACTTTGACACGTACAGTGTTGCAATTGGGTCCGCGGGCGTTTATGCATTTCGAGTGAATGCCATTGAATGCAATGAGCATAATATGCATTTCAACGAGCCTGAACATGGACTTAATGTTCTTCTTGACTCAAGAACAACGTTTATTAAAGCAGTAAACTTCTGTACAATTCTTGTTCTCGCCAATTAGTCCCGGCGAGCCTGAATTTGCATAAAGATCCGCGGTCCAATAATAATACAATGAGGGAAGCGCGGAAGACGTTTCTCCTCGCTGCCAACGGTTTCATTGAAACAGCAACTAATACAATTTTCTCTTGAAAATACCGTTCGAAGTGGCACGGTCAGGCGCGAATCACTGAAATATATTTATTCCTCGATTACCCTGTTCTCCCCGTAACACCGAGCGACTCTAGGTCGCCCGTAAGTGAACGACGCGGTGTTAAAATCGTCGAAGGGGCGAAGGAATTTTCTACCGGAAGTTCGAGTACCTTGAGCAATTCGCCGAGCCGTAAGAATTCGCGGCGGAACTATTTCGATTAAGGGAGCGAACGGCAGCGGCAGCGGGAACGGGAAAAGAAAAGTTAATAAAGTAGAGAATATTATAGTTCCTCGGTGTTTGATCGACGAAAGAATTATTCCAGGCTCGTCGGAACGGGAATCTGACGGGGCTCCGAGCACAGGGGGTTGAGTGGCAAAACGGGGGGAGAAAATCGAAGTAAACGGAGCGCAAGATCCCCGCGCGCCCTCTCCCTCTCTCCCCGCTGCACGTCTCGCGATCGAGACACGCGGTTAAGTTTCCGCCGCGGCACCGCGGAGAACGAACAAACATTCGAGTGCGCGACAATTGTGGAACAGCGAGCTCGGTACACACGCCGGCGATTTCCTAGAGGTTTTTACCCCGGCCTCGATCGAGAACAGTATTCCCTGAATGCTCGCCGATATACCTCCCCTACCCTACCCTCCCCGCTCCCCGAACCCTTGCGGCATTCAGCGAGAACCGGGGATTCGGCTAAAGGGAGAAAAATCGCGGAAACGCGAAAATGCCGCGAGCCATGCGACGGAATCTATCGGCGACGATTCACACGAGTATGCCACAATTCTCCCATCCTCTGTCCTCGTTTCGCGAGGACGAATCGCGATCCCTCTCCTTCGGCCCCGCACCCCCCGCACCCTGCCGAACGACGAGCCGCTTTGTTCATGCATGCGTCGCTATTCAGACGCAGATATCCGAGCAAGGGATTCGGTTTCCTGCCTGTGAATGCCGCGGAATCGCTGGCTCGTGTGTCTGCATACCAATAAGAAACGACGCGACTCCTGCCGCGCGACGATAGTCTGCAATTAAAACACCTTCGGGATCGAGCCGAGAGCTCGGATGAACGCCACCGCGAGACACCGTCAAGTTTCGTGTGTAACTGCTGTTTCGAATTTTTTTATCACACCCTATAGTTGCCTAAGCATTGCACAATGTGCACACTTTCCGCCGTCGAATGTACGACGCTTCGTTTTGCTTTTCTTCCGAGGAGAAACCGAGTTCGACGGACTCGCGTGTCGCAGCGTCCGCGAGAAGTAGAATTGGCTGGTCATGATCAGACGCGTCAGACCCGATTGCCATTCAACGGCGAGCGTAGCCGCAGAATTTGCACGCTCGATTTACTCGGAAACGAACCGTCGACCGAGCAAATGTTACCGGTATTTTCTTTTCTCTTTTTTGCTGATTTCTTGCGAATAGAAATCGACTGTAATCATTTCTACGGGAAATAAATAAAATCCGCAGAACTGGTCGTCGTAAATGAGTCGTGTAATGTAGCGAGGCGATTGCTGCGCCGCACGCTACGAGAATACTTGACGTCCGCGAAACTGCTCGGTTGTCATTGGAAACGTTTCAAATGACGCCAATAATTCGAGCACGGGCAGAGAGCATCAAGGGAAACGAGAAGCTCGCAGCTCCACCTGAGCCAGTTTCATCATCCCGGACAACGAGACAATGAAATTCTGCACGGGGCGCTTCGTAGTCAGGGTCCGGCGGTGCTCCGTTACATCCGAGCGTCGCTGTTTTTCCTCGTTACGACGAGATTTGAATATTTTGTAATAGCCCGGCCCGACCCGACCCGAAAGTAGAAACGAGCGACGACGCAACATTGATGCTTTAATAAAGCAGCGATGACCGCGGAAAAATGGTGCAGCGCCGCGCACAACCGCAAGAAATTTAATAACAGCCCGGTCGTTCCGCGGCCTTTTTGTCCCCGCAACTTTTCTGGAATTTTATCAGGAAAATCGGAGCGTCACCGCCGCGCCATGCGGAATAACACGTGCGCATAACAAATGAGCGCCCCCGCGGAAAAGACGACACGGCTGGGCGGCGAACGGAAATGGCAAAAAAGCTTCGACTGTCGCAGTTTTCGAATGTCACTACGGCGAAAATTTATCGCTGTTTCTCGGCGGAATTTTCGGGATCAGAGCGGCGCTAATGGCGGTCGGTGTTCGGCATTGTTCGAATCAAATTTCATTGGAATAAGAGGAAAGAAATCAATTTCCTACTCGATCATCAAGAATAGAAAATTAGAAAAAAAGTCAACCTTCAGATATTTTTCACTTTTAACCATGGAAAGCCGTTTTTCGGCATGCCGCTCTAATTAGAAAATTAATATTTTGCAGCATATGCTTTTGATTTATTTCACAAATAATTCGGCACGATTGCGTTTGTTTCGTCCGGATCTTTTGCATAGCCTTCGTTATTTATGAAACTTATACTCAGCCAGGACACGACTACAGCACAACGAACGCATTCGAATCGCATTTCATACCCCAGAGTATTACATAAATCATGCGCCGCGTCATAATTATACCATCTGCGATATTTAATCCGACACGCGGATTTTTTCCCGCAGTCTATGTCTCCCGGCGGCGTCAAAGGAAATTTTTCCATTAGAATAATACATGCTGCACTGTACGAAATCCGATAATATTATGCTCTTTGAAAAATTCATCGTAAATTATTACGTTTCAGACGTTTCTACCACCTCGGAACAATTCAAATGTTGAAAGTTCGATTAGTACGTTTCATTTTAGGAAAGTTAACGGTTTCGTTCGATACCTGGTTACGTGTGAAAAATATTCAGTCTTATATCGATCCGAGTTCCGATTCCGCGCCTAAAAATACGCCGGTTCTGCATTCGATGGATATCGGTATTAAATGAATAATGCATCGGTTACATATTCTTCGCAATTTTATTACAATTCCGATGAATAATTAAAACTTTTTCCTGTTATCGATGGAGCCTACCAATGCAATTATTTTAATACGCTTTGTTGAAAAGACCGATAATCATTTACCTTTCAATAATAAATCCAAAGAGACATTCCTAGACTCTGTTACTCAACGAGACTTTTTCATTAATTACAATCGGACTGCGTTATCTTTACGAAGAACATAAATGTCCCGTCCCCTAACAATTTTGATTTCCAATCTTTTACCATTTCATATTTCGCCCAATTAATTTTTCCATAAATCCAAAATAATTTCCAGTCCAGTTGTAACATTTCAGATATTCAACTATTCATTTTTCTGTCAAAATAAATTTTCGATCATTGCATCCATTCGATACCAAAAGAGAATTTTTCGGAGAAAATGAAAACGGAATAAATCCTGATTCGATGAAATGGGATCTCTCCCTTCAGAGGTGATCATACCTTCGGGGGTAGCATTCGCGGTAGGGATCGAGCACTGTCCAGCAGAAGTTATTAACAATTTGTGTGGTTCTTGCGTGAACCATTAGGTTATATTTTGAATTTATTGAAGACGCTCCCTACTTCATTGTAGCTTTCCCTGCAACGATCCCGGAGAAACCCTGTTGACCGTTACGTGCGAAATGAGGGTTAGTGCCATAAAAACGCTCTCACCCTCCGCCGTCAGTTATCCAAGCAACGGCTGGTTTTTCCGAAAAAGCTGGCAGCTAAAATTTGTACTCTTGTACTCAGTTTTTCCTACTAATAAATATGCTTTCTTGCTTTGGAAGCAAACTCTGTTAATTATTCAACAATTTTCCATGGACCGCGTGCGGTACGAGGACAATGGAGCGCCTCTGTTTGCCGAACGGGAAATAAGGAACGTGGTACGCTGTTCGTAGGAGGAACGCCGTTCCTCGTATCGAACGGAAGCTGTCGGCATTAAAGAGACCATGAAGACACAAAGCGAGGGCACGCCGCCGCGTAAACTCCTTAACAGAAGGCGAGGGCGCGCTTGCTCTTTATTCGACGGGTCTCGCGATGTCGCACAAAGAGCGGCATCCTGCATCGCGACGTCGCGTCGCGTCGCTTCGGCAGCTCCCGCGAAACCATTTCCTCGAGAAAACTGAGATCCATTTCGCGCCCCATTCTCCCGTATACCTTTCCTCAGGAGTTGCGACAAGATGGCCGCGGTAACGGGTGATCCCGAATCAGAATTTACCAATTCAAATGCGAAGTCAATTTTCACAAAGTTCGAAAACTAGTACAGGGTGTTTCAAAATTGCACATCGTCATCGCTATACCCTGATTCTGCAACTCTGGATCGGTGGAGAGCTGTTTAATAAGAAATTGACCTTAACCTTGAATCTTAATCTTTCTTGTAATTCGAAACTAAAAACTATGTAGAAGAGAAAATGTTGATATCCCCCTCGAGCGAATTAGATTTCGTCCAATCAGATTGCACAGAAGAAATGGTGTTCAAAATTAATTCATGACAACACTTGTCGACAATTCGAATGCCATTCGTGAATAATATAGTTCGAGATAACTTTTCTATAATCTAACGCTCTCGCAATTGCAAGCCGATTATGGAGCACTAATCATATAATCGTTAATATTAATCGCAGCCATTAATTCGTGCACTTGGTCAAGCGAATTAGATAGCCACAAAGTGCATAAATAACTACGAAGAAATATTATCAACTGAATTTTCTATGATTCGTTTGAACGAAAAATAGGATCTGTTGTTTGTTTGTAGTTTGTTAAATATTTATGTGTCAAAATGACGGATTCTAATATTTTTAATTTACGAACATTGAGATTGCGAAGATGCAAACATGAGGAATTATTTAACAAATCGATATCTCTGTGTACATATTGTTAAGTAGATGGCTACAAATTTTGACAGGTACATTCGTGTTGTTTTTATCAAGTAAAGATTTATATTTTCCATGGAGCAATTCGGTCGAGAATGCTCGGCATGCGAGAAAAACGATATTTAACGTTCGATCGTGGAGACGGGAAAGTCTTCTGCCAAGAAAGGAGCAGCTGGAAGTTTCTCGGTGGCGGAAATCTCTTCCGATTGGTCGGGTAACAAGTTTGTTGACGATTTCGCTTCCGATCGAGCGGAGCCGGGAGAATAGATTGTTTTCACGACGGTTGTTCGATTAACGAGCGACTAATACGGTGGAAAATATCTCGAGTAGAATCTCGGATAAAAAGGAACGAGGTTCCCGTAGACGCGGCGAGGTTCGCGCGTTATCACGAGCCGGAGATCTATACTTTCGGTTCACGCGAGCGATTATTACCGCCGGATCGTCCGGAATTCAGAGCGACCGAGGCGAAAAGCGAAACGAAACGAGGCGACGCGTGCTCGACGCGGGCCTGTATCGGGCCGCCTCCGCAGAAAGTTATGTCTCGAAAATCGCCGGGCACCGGTTCGATCGATGGCATTTATACGCAAATAACAGCCCGGGAACGTGACTACTGGCCGGACGGTCTCACCGGTGGTTTTATTACAGCGCCGGCACGAAATCCACGGCGGAAAATAAATTTCGAAAAGGTGGCTCTCTCTCTCTCTCTCTCTCTCGTCGAGAACCGATTCGATTAACTTCATTCGCGGACATCGAACGACCTGCGTATTTTCGATATTTCAAGACAATCGGGAAATCTCGAAAAACTGGCCGATAGTCGATATTTCAAGTCCACTATTTTAAGAACATTTTTCTCTTTCGTTTTGTTATAAAGCGAAGATTTCTCTTCCGTTACAGTAGCAAAGGTCTGGCTACGTAAATCCGCAGTAACTCGGCTCGACATTTTCGTGAGGGCGAAGCCGGTTGTGTATGTACATTTTATTAAAATGGCGACGAGCCGGCCCGACACATAAATTATTCATACCTTAATCGGTCTCTTTGTATAGAGCGATAACGCGCGGACAACGGACAGGCTGGATTTTCATCGGCGTAACCTTTTTCGGTGAATATTTTCGTCGGGCGTACAATGAAGTCGCCGGACAAAGGGGCCGGCCTTTTCTAATACCGTGCCTTTTTCAATTCTCCCTCTACGCCGGGAAAAGGACGTCTTTTCTTTCTCGGCTACATTGTTCAACGCGTACTTATTGCGTCCAGGAGGATCTGCGAGAGAGGCCGTGGAATCGGTACGAGTCCGCGGGGGATTTTATACGAAAGTGTTCAAGACCCGCTGATTCGAGGCCTCGGGGGATTTACCAAGGAAAAAGCTGCCGAGCAAACACTGCACCGCTAACAGCGGGACAGGCCAGGGATATTGGAAGAAACTAGACAACGGAAATGCCTACGGTGGCCCACCAACCTATTCGAAAACGCCCTTTGAAACTCACTCTCTTAACACTAGCTTCACGGAGCACTAAAAATTACTATTTTACGTTTCCTTATAAAAATAACATTAATATATCTATCTATATCAAAATCTGTAGCCATTTTCTTCATAATATACACCCAGAGAAATCAATTTGTTAAATAGTTCCTCATGATGGTGATTGTTAAAAAAAATCGTTTTCTCCAATTTTGCAGAAGTTTCTCGGATTATTGAGGAGGCCACATATTTTTATACCGTTGAAAGATGAGAGAAATTACGACATTTGAATGGCATTTACTGAAAAATCGATCTGAATATCTGAAACCGGAAAGACACGGCAGCCATTTTCCCAAAACAGAATAGACCGAGGTACAAAGGTGCCACTTAAATTTTAATTCTACACAGTATTCCGGTTCATGTCATTAACTATTTCTACTAGATCCAATAACAAGATTCACGTTGAACTCCGAGAAGTGGGTTAATTCGAATAATGAAATTAGAATCTACCTGTGGTCGTCATGAGACCAAAAACAGCATCATGTTGGAAATAAAAAGTCAGCATTTTCATTGCCATGCTTAAAATATTAATGGATGAAATCGGCGAAAAAATTAGCATTACAGCAGCCAGGGTGACAAACCATTCGACAGAATTATATCAATGAATATACATACATAAATAAGAGAATAAATACATAAACGAGAGAAAGGTATAATTAACGAGATATTATTATGAGAGGTGAACGCATTAATAATGAAGTACGTTCGCTAATGCAGTGTGAAATCAAATCTTGAAAATTCGGTAACATTCGCTACTAATTTCTAGACTGAAATGTTTACGCGTGCAATTCTTCATCGTTACATTCCACATCTCTGTTTCAAATAAACTAAAAATAAAAATTTGGAGCTGTAACGAACTGTAGTGGACCCGAAATTTATTTTCCTTCTGAACCACTCCTGTTCTCCTACATTTTTAGGACAGGCCGTATGTTGTTTTAAAAAATGGATAAAAATTCGGGTAAATAGAATTTCGTTAGATTTATAAAACGGTGTAAAACGGGAACTTTCGGTGGCCCGTAAACCTAGTGTTACACGCTCATGCTTGCCAGCTCGAGCTCGCGGGCTCTGCTCGGCGAAGGCATGATAATTCTCTGTCTTTTTGCTCGCTCCGGGAAGTTTCGCGAACTCGTTCGAGTCGATCGCGCAATCTTCGCGAGGGCATCTCGCAATCTTTCGAGATCTCCTCTCCCCGGGCCGAAGAATTTCAGAGACGCGGTCCTGGAAAGTGCAACGACGCCTGCAGGCGTTCCGAGAACCGCGCGTTCCCGCGTTATATCGCCGCCCCTAATTGCGACAGGTAGATCGCGGAGGCGCAGCCAATGGGGGAGCACCCGGAACTCGGATTATTTTCAAACGAGATCCAGATAACCGTAAGCGAGCTAAGTGGCGGCCCTCCAGGTTCAAGCGGGTCTCTCCTCGGCGCGGAGGAGGCGAAAATTAAAAACCGGGCGTCGAACGAGAACGGATCGAAAACGAGGGACGAATAGTCCCCCGGAACTCGGGGAACAATCGAGACCGAAAGAGAGAGGGAGAGAGGGAGAGAGGGAGGACAGGGAGAAAGCCGAGGAACGTTCACCGTTAACTCGAGATTGGGAAGTTCACTCGATCGTGTGATTGCGTCGGGTGGGCAAGTTTGAGGGAAAGGAAACGGAGGGTGGGCTTGACTTTCCTCGGTGTAGACGCTCCTTGGCCATTTCGCGAAGGTATAGCTACCCTGGAAATGGTCAATGCCACGGACATCATAACGCCAGGTGAAACCTGCGATTGCCCGGTTAATGGGAACGCCGGCACGAGAATAATGCAATATTAACGCGGCGTTCAACGGCCCGCGAATTTCTGTATCTCGCAGAAATTTCATCTATCTCGATCAGCTTCGTTCAACCCCTCCGAGCATTATTTTCTTCGCGTCCGCAACGATTATAAACGCCTTCCCGCGAAATACATATTTGACACGAATCGAAACGAGCGCGTTATTTCGAGCTTTGAATAACTCAACGCCTAGAATACAGAGATTCCATAAACGTCCACGGTCGTAGTGATTGATGAAAAAGGATCTATGTTTGGTTCGGCCGTTAAATAGACATTCAATATCGAAATGCAAGCACGAATGGCTTCTTTGAAGCGACGTGAATACTTTATCTCGGTGTTGGGGGGCTTTATGCACATCAGTGTATCGTAAAAACTCTATAGGTACTTTCACCGACTCCCGTCTAAAAAACTTCCTGCTATTTCGAAACCGATGCACGGATCCTGTTCGTGCTTACTTCAGTCTGCTCGAATTAAGCTTTCATTGTGCAACAACGAACAGGCCACTATTCGTTTAAATCGTATAAATTTTGAGTGGTTAGAATATTTATTCAATCGAACCTCTCTCCAACGGTGTTACACACCATTTGCACGACCACATTGTTACGGGAGTAACACCGTCTGATGGAAACGTATCGAGACTTTTCACACGGTCACTCTCATCGCACTGTTGTCCCGCAATTAGTGCTTATTCCGGCGTGGAAATTAGAGAGGATAGAGCACAGGAGGTACGGTGGAGACTAGTGGAGTTTCCGTCGGGCATGGTCGGCCGTTTTGTTGCGTGGAAAGGAAGAGTTGGCGGGCCGGACGGGCCGACAAAGATCGTCGCTAATTAATTTTCGCCGGGTCCTCAAAGTTGACGGGCGTCGGCCGTTTTCGCAGTGGCGTCGAAAGGGGCAAAGCAGAGTCCATAGATAGAGCAGAATGATGGATACCCGCGAAACGACCCGCCGGAGGATGGGCCGGTCGAACGGGTACTCCGGTATTTCCCTTTCGCGGCCTCGGCCCGCTTAAATCCCGACGGCAATGCCGTACGACTACTCTCTTGGCTGCTCGACAAATTAATCGGTCCCGATGGCACGGCAATTCCGAGGATTCCGGGCTCTCCCCGATCCATGATCCTCCTCTTCGTCTCGTCTCTCCTCTCCGCCCCTCTCCTCTCCTCCAATCGCATCGACCTACATCCGAGGCTGATCGATCGGATCGACTTTAACAGATATCCGGGAAACCGAACACAGCCCGGGCCACGGAAATCTTCCGTTCACTTTTGATTGATCCCATGCAATTAACTGCGACGCCCACCGGTCTCCGGATACCGCCGGACGATCGGCGCGTGTTTCGGAATTCGGGCTGCGAAATTTTCGAAGCTCGTGGCTTGGCAATTCAGCGCTGAGACCGCTGCTCAGAGTGTATTAGGAAAATACGGTTCCCGTACCGTTAAGATCATGCGAATTTCATTTCGGCCAGGTTTACGACACGAACGCGACCCCTTTGCTGTTTCTGGGAGGCTATTTTTATATTTAAAGGGGAAGCCTGCGGAGAATTACTGAAATTTTAAGTAGTAATGTTCCGTACCTAATAGTTTCCTAAAAACAAAATATTACAATATTTATTTAACTATATTTAGTCGTTGCTTGATTTTAATTCCACGCCGTGAGGGATTTTTCAAATTCAATTCCACAGTTAACTGGTTAATCAAGTTGACACAGTCTTTGATTCTGTACAGTCTGCCCCAATATAACGTGGTTAAAAATTGCGACAACCCTCCGGTAGGATGTTAATAAACGTGACATTGTTACAACACGATTTCAACGATACGTGACAAATATATCTGCAGCATTTTCCCGAAATGTGGAAAGTAGAATTTCGGGCTACTGCGTGTGATAGAATGTTTTGATTTTGACGAGATGCGCAGTCTAATTCTTGGATACGGCAGCGTGTAATGAAGACCAGCGAGATGGAGAACGTGATAGAATGGAATGGAGGTCAGTGGGAGTCGACGGACGGCGAATAATCTTTGAGATACTAGTTTCCTGAAAACCGATAAAAGGAGCCGAGACGATAACTCAGTAACAGATGCCTATTTTGACAGGAAACGAGAGGCGGCGGACACACGGGGGTGTGGGGGTGCCAGCCAGGACGGCGGAGGTGTAATGCCAGGGGCAGAGGGGTTCGAGCCGGTCTAGAGGCTCTGTTGGAGGCATACATTATGCTAAGTCGGCCATTAGAGAGTGAAATATGTTTCGCGTGCCCCAGTCAGTTACCGGCCGAGGAGAAGCCACCGTCTCTCCTTACCTTACGTTACCCGTTACCCGTTTACTCTCGAACAAACGGCGAGCAACTCCGCAACCCGTTCTGTAGTATTACCGAGGGCACCTACCTCCAGCTCCGACTTATTTCTAACAACCGTTAATTGGTCCCACCGCTTGGTCCACGACCCCGAACCCACCCCCAGAGACATATATTGGCGAGGAGATACTATTCTTTGATCCACGCGACCTTACGTGGGGACACTTCTGGGATTTTTATCGCCGAGGCAGTTGAGACATAAGGAGGCTTGGGTTTTGAAAGAAAGGGACTAATGAAAGGGACTATCATTGTAGGTGTACAATATTTTACTTATCTTTAGAAAGAACAAAGATATTTGATGTGCAAACGTTAGGTGACTCACCCGGTATCATTTTCTAAAAATTATTGGGCCACCCTGTACATTACCCGCGCAGGTTTGCCGTGCCTGCTCGGCTGTGAAAGTTTACGAACGTTGAAGCATAGTTTTTCTTCACCTCGGAGACTTTTGATTGGCGATAAGACGAAGAGCTTTCATCGGAATCGCGAATTCCGCCGAGATTCCTCGGCCATTCGGGGTTCCGAAGAAGAATGCGCGTTTCGCGTTCGCACTAAATAAGGATCCGGTTATGACGTTTAAGGAACGTGCGCGCGGAATCGATACGGTTCCGGGGGAAATCACCGAGGAATTTCTTCCTGTTGGTTGATCCGGAATGGCGGAGTCGCTCGTCAGCGAGAGCATCAAGGAAACCCCGGGCCGGCGCGGCGTGCATCGGTGGATTAAAAATAGATTGATCGGGCGACCGAACGTTTCCTATCCGTCCGATTCGCCCGTAATAGGTCCGGAGGCACGGTCAGATTCTGGATAACAATCGATTGCACTTAAACTTTCAATATATTAACCCTCGGACGGCGGACATTTCTCACAACTACGGTAACGCCTCGATATACGTGCAGGAGATGCGCACCGTATTTGTGAAAAATTTATCTCCCCTGCCACGGCGGATATTCTCTTCGAGGGACCGGGAGAAGCTCGATCCTCGGGAAGTTAATATTGCGTCGGACTTGTCGATATCTGTAGTAATTTCACGGTAAAATAAAAATTACGAGATTCGGTTTACACAGACTTTTGCTATTTTTATAATTCTATATGTTCAACTTAAGAAATTCATTCAATCATTCCCAGGGAAGAGTCTTTACAATTCCGGCAATGCTAAAATATTCTGGGACCGGATTTTTAAGCATTTTTACATAGAAATCTGCGAGGAGTCGCTCCGGCTTTCTCGAGGCATCCGAATACAGTTCGACATCGCGATAAAAAGAGCAGCCCGGGGCGGATGCGATGCTGAAGCCATCGAAACGTTTCCTATCCGTCCGAAACGCCGGTAATAGATCCGGAGGCACGGTCAGATTCTGGACAACCGTTGGCAACCGTCGATTGCACTTAATTGCGACGTGCGCGTATATACGCCGCGTCGGATTCCAGGCGAGTCGATAATGCTCGCGAAGGGATACCGGATCCGAGTCAGTCGACCGGCTGCCTACTCGATGGCCGAGTCGTAAGAGACTGCCATGCCGAGGATTCTCGGTAACCGATATCGCGAGCATTCTCGACAGGGCCGCTCGATACCCTAATCGAGTGAACGAGCAGGCGGGAGGAGATGCTCGTTGATTGACGCACGGCAAAGGAGCCGCAAAACCCGGTCTGTTTATCCTTCGATTGGTCGCCCGAGGAGCTGAAGATGGCGCGAACGCTGTTACCCAGCCAACGACGATGACGACGATGATGACGACGACGACGACGACCACCACCACCACGACGAAAATTTGCCAGACGCCGGCGGCGTTGGGAACGGATAAAGAAACTTTTCTGCAGTTGCACGCGAAATTTAATTTCGTTCGTCGTTTATCCGCGATAACTTGAATGCTCCCCCGAGTTCGGATTAGTTCTCCCGCGGCGAATATTTTTATTGCGGCCATTACGGTGTTAAGATCCTAACGGACCGCGGAGCTTAATTAAAGAACCGAAGCGGAGATAGCACGTCTGCTCGCGTATTAGTTGCAGAAAACTTTAGCTTCTTTGTAACCATGTTTGCGCGAGTATTTCATGGAATATTTCATGGAAATGCTTCAAGGTGTCGTCCGAAGGTCATGGACAGACCGATGATTATTTGCATATTTGCATATAGTCGAAATTAAAAGTTCAAATGTTAACCGAGATTTCAGTTTCACTTGTCGCTAAAGATTTCACAGGATCGGTCCAAATTGAAGAATCCAAACTCTCCATGCTATTTTAATTTTTTCATCAGAAAGATTCGGCGTTCAGTTCGTCGGACGGTAAATCTCCGCGGATAGGATTTCTAATTACGGGAATCCATCTAAAAATATTTTTCAAAGTTCTTTCCCCGGTATAATTTTCAACTCGTACGCGCACACGTCCAAAGCTTTGTAACTCGCGTAATTTCCAAGAGCTCTCTTTCCCATACATTTTCCGGAAGAATTGCGGGGAATTAGTACGAGAAAGTAATTAATTTTTAGATACCGTCGGAAGTAAATAGCCCCTAGTTAGCTAACTTCCAGAATAAATCCGGAAGATTACGGCAAAAATGTGTTAAGAGTTTGATGAATAGAAACTATTCCGCCTGCTGTGGACAGGTCCGTCGGACCAGCGGATTCAGGATATCTCTATCCTCCATTAAACAGGATGCGCCCCGGTTCGTTTAATAATGTCTCATTGTCTTTGTACGGAACGTCTGCCTGCGGATAATAAACCGTTCCCTTTCTTCCGGCAGTTTTCTTTTCGCCTTACCGTCGTTTTCCACTTTCGGCTCCTCGAGTCAAACTCAAACCACCGTTCCAGATCCTTCTGCTATTATTAGCAGCCCTGAGTAACCCCCACTCACCCCACCCCCTCTCTCTCTCTCTCTTACTGTCTTTCCCACCCTCGAAAAGTAATTCGACTGCCTGGCGTATTTCAATAATACGGAGAAAATCATCGTAATTTCGCAGTCGCGACGTCGCGCTCATGAATTGCAATTATCTCTTCTCTCTTCCCCTAATTGTTTTGTTGAACTCTCGTTAGCCCCGGTTCTCACTCAAGAGAGAGAGAGAGAAGGTATAAGCGATTTCGCGAATCAGAACTTCTTCCGTCGAGCCACGCGATGCGGTTACTTTGAATCCCTTATTAACGACGAAGACGGAGATACCAGGGACGAGTCCTTCAACGTTTCCTCGAATAACGAAGCAACGCTCTTCTCTGTCTCCCCCTGCCTCGCCTTGCCTCGTCAGGAGAAGAAAGCTCTGTCCCCAGGGACTATCGATTGCTCCCGCCTGAAATTACTAGGGAATTTCTTTTTTGTTTTGTTCATTGCCCCTGTTTCTCCGCAATAAATATCCATTGACTCGGTCGAACGGGAGACGCGCAACGGCAGCGACGCTTTCAAAGATTCGCGACAGCTCCGGCGCGGCTTCTAATTAGGAGGCTCTTTTACGCGGTCGCATTTTTCAGGTCGATCGGGAAACTCGCGTTTCTCCGCGCAAACCATTAAACTGCTGTTCCGGTTTCCGCGGTTGATTTTCCCGCTGACTTTATTCGATGTTTCCCGGGCAATTAGAAAAGTTCCACCTACCGATGTCTTGTTTACACAGCTGTCAATTGAACGACTGTTTAACCATCCTGCGAGAATTCCCAGAGTTCCTGGGAATTTCTGACTCGCACTTTTAGAGCTCTATTCCGATGTAGAACGATGGCCGAGGACCGGCTTTCGTCTTATTCCGGACGAGGATACCCCTACGCTTCGATGTCGATTATAATTCTCTAGGATAAGAGATTTTCGATAAAACCGAAGCGTTTCCCGAGGAAAAGATCCGCAAAGGGCCGGTTGTTTTCGACGTCTTGGCCGAGCATGAGCTCTTAATCGATAAACAGATCGTACCCAGCAAGCCAAACTGTTGGACGTTTGATACTCCGCAACGACGTTCAAGGACTCGCGAAGACAAGAGTGTCCGTACGTGACCGAACTTAATCTACTTCCGATTCGTTCGACTGCTTCCGTAAATACTTGACTCCCTACTTTCGTCCGGCCGGTTTCGAATCGGTACGTGAGGCTCGGGCTCGCACGGAGACTACCGGGCGGTTGTGCCTTTGCACACAGATTAACCGTTAATTACCGCGCAATTATTCCCCTATAATAGCTCCCCGATGTAACGGGAGAAACTTTCCGCGGAATTCTTAAGTCACCGCCGGAGCACCGGCTTCGAACTGCGCCCAAGTTTAAATTTTTTAAGCCGTCCCGGCAAGTTATAAATCGCGTCTGAACGTGGCGGGTCTGAACTCCTTAAAATTGCGAGCTGTTTCGTCATTGATGTTGTACGTGCGTGCGTAGACGAAAAAGATCAGTTGGGTCGACTTTTCTCGCATCTGTCACTCCTGCTTGGTTAATTAAAACATTGCTGAAAGATAATATTATCGGAACGAGGCACAATTCAATAAACAAAGTGGTGCGAAGTTTTTCCGGCGGAAAAATGGAATGATTATCGGAAATGTAGAGTAACGACTTGTTTTTAACTGCAGCTGTTGAGAGTTTCGGTATTCCGGTCGAAACGTGCAAACAATTGCAACTTGACAGATAGCTTGTTTTGCATTCGCGCGTTGACCCGTCGTGCAACAGTAATCTGCAACGTTGCATCAATGTTGGAAACACGTCAGGGGACTCTTACGCGGATTCGCGATGGGAGAAAAGTGGCGACGCAGAGCGTAAAAAATAAAATATCAGAACAGGGAAAAATTCTGTAACCGGAACGATGCGCGCATTTCTGCCAGCTAGGATGCTGTAACACGCGTGCGCTTGCAATGCGAAGCCATAAATAAATTTTCAAGCTCTAATTTCAATGTTAATTTAACGACCGCTGGAAATACTTGCGTGTTCTATCTCAAAACCGACGGATCCCAGCCGTGCGCGTCGTAAACCGGAAATAAAAATTTCGGAAGAACGCGAATTTGTGTTTAGCATTATACATCATGTTTGTTGCACCAACTATTAGATGCCAAACATTAGTTTCAAAACTACTAAAAACTCTGCCGAGCTGTTCGAATAATTTAATTAACTAATTTAGAAAAGAAAAGATAGACATTCAATGGAGACTCGTGTATACAGTTTTCGGGAGTAGCATGTTTCAGCGACACTGACTTGTTTGAATTGTTCCACAGGAGTGGTGGAGAGTACAAATATTAAGTTGGATTATTAACGCACGAGCGTTTACCTACCTAGAGGTGACCTATGAAGCAGATCGTAAACATTCGATGTTTACCTTTTTGTCCACCTAGATTCATGAAATCGGCCATTGTGCGGTGGCACGGCATTATCTGCTTTTCGTCGCTCGCGTCTCTATGTGTACTCACAACCGGTAGGTAATTAAAGTGCTTAATGAGCTGGCTGCTACTAAATTGACAACTGTCAACTTTTTCAATCCTGACGACGCTTTATATTGCCATTAATTTGAAAACGTTCCCACAATTACCCTGCAACCACGGTGTCCTCTTATAATTTTCTACTTTCGCGGGTCGGCATGTACTAAGACAAACACTTCTGTCGTAAACCTATCGGACAATTTAATTTCTACAATACTAATTGAACCACGCTTCAACTGTCGAGAGTTGCTAAACATAATCGTTGAATAAATTCAGTAGAGTCGTACACTGTTACGAGCATACATAGAAACGTGTGATCCTAGAAGCTAAGAATTTGTAACAGGGTTAATCATGTGTTCATGGTACCCTGCCGCGGCCCGCGTGAATTCCTTGCAGATTTCAGAAACGAAAGGAGAAAAGATTGAATCTTCGTAACGCTGAATAAACCACGCTCGGAGCGGCAACCGCGAAGAGCCGCGCAACAACGTCGCCGCGTACGCCTTTCGTTCGACAGGTTCGACGATAAAAAAATGCTTCAGATATTCCTTGTTCGATCGAACCGAGTGTATTCAGCGAAACCGACGGATTACGCGAGAGACCGCGCGCCACGTCGAAGACGAACAATTATCGCCGGCAAATCTTTCTCATTTCTGCTCGCGTCTCCCTGCTCCGCTGCCCCCTACCCCCGGTCCTATTCGCGTTTCTCATTCTTCCGCAAAAGTGAACTGCGAGACGGAGATTCCGGGCGACAATTCAGGATCTCATTTCGTTCTCGTCACGCCTCGAACCGGTAGAGAGCCCCCGAGCAACGCCGCCTCGCCTCGCCTCGCCTCGCCTCGCCTCGCCTCGCCTCGCTACGCCGCGCATCACTTTCTCCGATGGGGGGTCGAGGGATTATGAAAATCTATAAGCGGCGTGCAAGAGTGCCGGATAATCGGTGGTCGTCTCCCGTTCTGCCCCCGTGCAAATTATTTCCTGCGAGCCGCAACTCTCCGGGGCCCGATAAAGGTCTACGAGAGCCGGGGGAGGGCGGGGGGTGAGAGAGAGAGAGGGAGGGACGATGCTCTCTGTTTCGATGGGGCGAGTATCGCTGACTATGCCGATGATTATCGCGGCACGATCGAGCCTGTCTGTCGCGATACGAGAACGACAGGCTCCCTCGCGATGCGCCCCGGTGTGTTTATTGCGAGCGTGCACGGTTATTGTATCGTGGTTAATAAGAAAATATAGGCGCCGATACCGCCGGATCATCGCTCCCCTGGCGATCCTCCGACGAGAACGATTCTGCTTCCTGAATCATTTCCCTGTAAACACTGGCGGGGATTTTTTTTTATCGTGGATTGTAGATCGATCGCAGGCTGCACCGTGGGCAGCTTGTTACGATCATCGGTACCACGGAGGAAGCATTGAAACGTTGTGGTATGAAAATTGCAGACGGGCCATGGAATATAAATTGAAATTAAAATTAAAGATAAATTTAGTTCGCCGGCGATTATCAACTTGAGCGGATGCGCTTCTAGCGGCCGATTTGAGCAAAATGCTATTTCATTTCATGCCGACGGAGAACAGGATAATATTTAAGCGATCGTGGAAAGAGCAGAGTTTGCAACAATTTCATAGTACATCGAGTTTTCCACGCAGGTGAATATTCGTGTCGAAGATGAAAATAAATTTACCTCAAATATTGTTTCTTGCCTCGCAATGCCATTTTTGGTTTTTTTGTTCATCCACGTCTCCTTTCGTTGCCAAAAACATTTCAAGCCAATATTTGATTTCGTGCTTTACACGATTCCAACAAAATTATACCGTTCGCCGAATGTTCGCTTCGCGTACGAAATATTGTCCGAACCGCGCCGAATTTGTCGAATAATATTTAAAATCTTTTTTCCACGGAATTTTACGTACGTTTTATCCGTGATCTCTGTTATTAGGAAGTTCGTTTAACGTTGAATAGCTTCACGGTCGAGAAAAATTTGTCGTTTTACCAACCAGGCATTCCAATACCGCGTTCATTTCCAATATTTCCGCTTCCTGTCCCTCTGCATACTTCACGATCCTGTACTCGAATTTTTGAACATCCATTTCCCGCCCTGCCTTGCGTTCCGAGAGCCAATGGGCTTCGCCACGGCTCTGCCAAAACTCCGCCCTCGATGCTATCCTGAAGAGTGATTTTTTTCTAATAGACAGATCACGGAGAACGGTTTTAACATTTGCATCGGCGTGCAGTCGATGGATACGTGCGGACACAGTCGGACAAACAATCGGCAACTACGTGCAAACACGCTCGAACAAACAGTCAACACGGTCAGACAACGAGTACTCGCAATAAGAGTTCATCATTCAAGATTGATACTTTATTTCATTTCCCAATGATCCCGTGTGCGTTTAATTTCCCCGACGAGAACCGAATGTTTGCGAGATACTTCAACTCTCGCGGTGTCAACGCACATACTATCAACAGAAATTACGTTTGTTCAGCCTGGGTTCTCGCGGACGAAATTTATTTTCGAATGATTTTGGCCCAGAATCTGCAACAATTGCACGAGTACTAATTGTATCAACGGGCTGGCTTTCTACGCAAGGTTATAATAGCAACACTGCCGATAAATATTTGAGAAAAATCATGAACATTAAAAGAGTATTAAAGTATTTTTGAGTACTTCGGACGACAAAGACTACGCTAAAAATTTCCCATACGGTGATAAATTTTCTCATTTCGTGCCTGGAGAGAAACATCCATTTTTATATCGATACCTTTTTTTAATACGAAGAAAGAACAATTTTACATATTAATGAAAATATTTTCCGCGCGAACTATACTTTCCATGCTAACGAAAATATGCACCCCCGTGAAACATAGTTTCCATGTTAATAAAGAAAATATTTTCCATATCAAACAAGAGAATTTTTACATCGTCCGACGGAGTTGCAGAACTTGTTAATAGATTCCGTTCGGAACGCGAACCGTGGAGTTTATTTAAATAATGGTTTGATTCAACTTTAATTTTAAATAATACCATATTACGCGCTTAATTTGTGCGGATCGGATACTTTTAATCAGAGGTGGAACAATAAAAGTATCTTTCTGATCCGGGTACGTGGAAAGCCGTTAGTGTGTTGC
Organism: Halictus ligatus; assembly: GCA_028454255.1. Taxonomy (NCBI): domain Eukaryota; kingdom Metazoa; phylum Arthropoda; class Insecta; order Hymenoptera; family Halictidae; genus Halictus; species Halictus ligatus. Next base: position 10,822,933 of record CM052142.1, read on the forward strand.
AATTTACTTCCGCCGATACGCCTCATTCCGTTTCGTTAGCCGGTGAATAGAGCTGAACTGCATTGATTTCTGTGCCGTTAACGTTTATCGTTCTTCCCATTCACCCCTTAAAGCCCCGTTAATGGGAGGAGGAAGAGAAAACAAATGATTGCGTCCTGGAAATCGATCCGGAAGGAAGCGGTTGGCGAACGAGACAACCTACAGAACGGGCCACGTTTTTCTCCGTTCCTCACTACTCTACTTTTATTTCTTGCCGACAGTCGGTGATTCGTGCGCGATAAGAAAACCGAGAGAGAGAGAGAGAGAGAGAAAGAGTAAGAGCGATAGCACAGGGCTTCCGCTTTAATTTGCGAAACTTTCGAATAATCCCGAAAAACGGTTTATACTCCGCGTTCGGATGGATATCCGGGAGAATCTCCGGAATAGTAACTAGAAGACACCCTCCCGCTTGATCTTAGATTCCGTCCGAGATCCGACGTATAACTCCCAACCCTCCAACCCCCGCCCCCCGACCCCCTGCCCCCCAACCACTCCTCTATCCTCTTAAACATTCCGCTCAAAGGATCTGCGTGTTTCGTGCGCTGTACGGCCTGGCGCGTGTTCAGCGAACAAAGGGAAAGATTCCTGGATATTTGTCCTCCGCGAGATTCTGCCAAGAAAATCTCCGATCTGTGTCTGACTTGTTACGTGTGCCAATAATTACAACCAGACCGCGAAAATGTATGCGAAATCGACCCTTCCAACGTCGATTTTGCGACGATGACGACGAGTTTCAATATTTTTACTAAAAGTGACTGTACTGCATCACATTATAAAAATAACGAGAACGTGCTACCCACATTTTTAGCAATATTCTTGAAATAATATATACCCAAAGAAATAAGTTTACTAATAATTTCCAGCGTATACACCCTTCACAACCACCGGGAAAGTATACTGTATTACAATCCCCTCGAAGCCATTCACTCCCATCTGAATCAGTTTTATACAAATGTACCATTAGCTTGCACTCATAGATTAAAATTAAACACTCTGTGCAATCCACGCATAATGTGATTCGTACGAGCGCGATTTATACAAGAGATTGGTACGATTAAAACAATGAACGAAAGCAAGGGAGCTAAAGAAATAGACTGTGTAGAGTTGAGGGGCAGCAAGCAAAAGATTAATACACGCCAGGAAGTTGAAAAGATAACAATCGGGGGTGGAGGTGGTGAGCAGACCTTATCGAAGCACCCGCAGCGTTTAATTTCCTCTATGATAAGCAGTGAATGCGATTGGGAACAATGGATAGCTAATTGACAAGGCTGTATATATATTTGTGTGTTTAAACGTGGACCCGTTGAAAATTGTACAACTCCGTCGAAGTCGAGTTTAGGTAAAACCAGCGAGCGAAGTGTACACACAATATCTAGAATCAATGCCCGCGGTAATTGGCTGCGAAACGATAATTAGCCGCACGCAACGTCGTCTGGTAATACCTGGCTCGATCGACGGGCCAATAGTAGTATCGATAATCATCCGATAACAGTTCTGTTGGCAATAGAGTTACCTTGATAACACTGATCGATGCCTCGGCGGCGGGTGATGTTGATCGACCTCTCCTAATAATTATCCAAGACTGACTGATACAATGCGAGCGTGACACCCGCGTGATGTATGTAACGGTCACGTTAATATCCATGCTAATCCCTCTACAGCGAGACAAGTGTAATTGCTATTCGTCGATCGGTCGACGGTGGGCGGGTCTTGTGCCGTCGACTTCGGGACAGAGAGGATTTGATTCAGTGGTGATTGCCGATCAGGCGAGCGAAAGATAGCCGCGACCGAAATTGACAGGGACTCGGAACAACTTCGGGCACACGGACGTGGACATTAGCTGGTCTTCAGGATCGAGTCGGATGGCGGATATAGAATCTTCCTCGGGTCCCTCCGGGTCCCTCGAAATTCGTCACGTTCTACTAGTAAAACCGTACAGCGTCGAACTGCGTCCAACAGTCAATGCTGTCTGATCTAATAGCGCTTCTGATAACCCTGTTTAACCCAGCAATTCTCAAAATGCGTTTCTTAACCCCCGATCCTCGAGTGGAAATTCGCGAACATGAGTTTAAAACAGAGATAGAGCAGTTATGATCCTAAACAAATTTTTCTCGAACTTATAGATGCTTCCTGCAGACTTCTTGTGAAGTTTTGAAGGGAAGAAAATTTCTTGTTAGATTATCATGATACAATTATGCTGTTACCAAATGCAACACAGTCGTCGAGAAGCTATAAAATTCCTAACGATTTCCCTCGACCAGAAGACGGTGAATTTTTTACTAGAATTTTCTATTTGAATATTAATCAATTTATGACGACGGCATAATTGAAGCTGCCGAAACCGTGTTATCAATCTGTCCGCCCCTTTTAAACAATTAATTCAAAAAGCTTTCACACTGCAACGGGAGTTCGTACTTGAATTCTGTATACGTACTATGAAATTTATTAGTAAATTTGTCGATTTGATATAATGTATGTATGTAAATATCAATTTAACGAGTAAATATATTCAGAAGCAATGAAATTTAAACCGTTATTCATAGGAGCACACATTTTCACACCTAATTCCACGAAATTGTGCAGAAACACAAATACATCGTTTAAACGAACACTTCTACCAGCAGATGTGTCGAGCAACCGCGTAACCTGTAAATCAGTTCTACAATACACGCGACCGAACGTCGAATTTGTAGTTAATTGAATTCTACCATCGGAGCATGTTGAACAGTATTACTAAAAAAAGAAAACTGCTAACAAGGTTCCGTGAGCTTTTTTTGCCTTCACGAATTAAGAACGTATTCCTTTTGAATCGTTGAAGCCACTCACGTGAAAATCCCTGATATTTTTCAGTCCCCTCGTGCACTTAACAATCCTGAACTCTCAGAGTTAAACCTGGATTAACCCCGCGTGTAAGTTCAAAGTAGGTGACACGGCGGCAAACAGAACTAATCTTTGGAAGATTCGTTTGATTTTTTAAATTATTACAATTTTAAAGGAGGGACTGGCAGAATTCTGATACAATTTCAATTTTGCTGGAAAATTTCTGTACGTCTTACAGTGTTTTTTTTTTTTGTGACAAAAATGTTGAAGGAAAAATCATTCTTCTCAGAGAGTGGAGGAAGAGAATCGTATCAGGAGTTGGCAGTAAAAAAGATCTTGCGACGTTATGCGATCCATAACACGGGTTGCCGCGAGTTACAGGGTGAATCACGAAGTGGGGTTGCACCCATTTCCGGCCGACCACCCCCGACGCGGTGGTTGGCGTTCGTTTAACACGATGCGCCGTTCGCACCGGTTTATCGTCAAATGAAACGGAAGAATTCAATTTAGATTTCCCACCCCCGCAGTCCTTCGGCTCGCGCGATCCCGGCAGCTTTCGGGAGCAGGGCGTACGAGGGGAAGAAGAGGAGGGGAGGGGGTGGCCATATCCCATCGCTGCACGATCGTTTCGAAGCTAGAGAAAAGTCGCGGCGACGGCCCGGAAAGTGTTTTCCGTTCTCGTCCGACGGAACATAAATCTCTAGCGGGATAAGAATTCTAGATGGCCGCGGCTGCTGATCGAATTTCACGCCGCTTTGAGCTCGTCACCGGCAACGTTGCCCGTTCGAAAACTCCACCAACTCGTTTCCCCGCGACTCTCTTCGAAATTAAACCTGCTACGTCGACGAACCGTCAAAAATTTGTCGCGGGACAAGTCAGAAGAGAGTCGCGAGCGAATGAGTTGCCGAGATATCGAATTGTCGAATAAAGTGTTTTAGCGAAACCGGTGTCCAATGATTTCACCCGATACGTCACGCCTAGAACGTAGGAGTTTCCTTTTAAAATATTCCTACAGTACGCGCACAGGACACGGATTGTAGGTGGTTGTTTCTGGTCCTGTTCCCGTCCCCGTTCCGTTCCGTTTCCATCGCGCGTCACGTCCTTCGCGTTTTCTCTCTCGACGAGCCGGCCAGCTCGCTCGGCGAGTGGAAACGAATTTCCAGCGGGCTGCGGCGCGGCGTAATTCGTTCGGCTGCTTATATTTGTGGAATTTACTGTCACTCCGGCCATGCGGACCGGCCAGTTCACGAAGGGGCTTGTTTGCGACGTCGAGTGCTCGCCGGGATAGTTGAAGAGCTCCATTGTGTTCCCGGTTCCACCGTTCACCGTGCCTCTATCCGCTTTCCGGCGTTTTCGAGGCGCGCGCGCACGCGTACACGTCCGCGCGCACACACAGGAGCGCTTATGCACGCGAACGAGTATATAGAAACAAGGTTCTATCGCGGAACACACACCAGCGAACTCCCGCCTTGCGGTCTCATCCTTCTATCGGCGACACCGAGCGACGTTCTGCTCTGCACCGCTCTGTTCCGCTTTCACGTGCCGCATCCCGTTCTCCTCGATTGCGTCCAGCAAGAAATTCGGGTCACCGATGCAACCGTTCGCTTCCCATTGACGTCGAGGACCCAGAAGCCGTTCTCCGTTCTGCTCAAGGTGTCCGCGAGCGGAAAACCTACGAACGAGACCGTGGACCACGCGGACCGAGAACTTGCAGACTGAATTACTGCACGCCGGACGAATGGGGTCATCCTCTCGACGATTCATCGAAGTCCCAGAGACTTCGGGAAGTTGCGTCCCGCTGAATGATCCCGTGGGACACGCGATTTTTCTACGGATTTTCACGGTCCTTCAATTGCGCTGGAAAATCAATTTTTTGAATGCACTGTACGTACAGTGTTCTCGCGAAAATTTCGTGTAACAGCGATCGAGATTTTTGGGACACTCTGTCTGTTCGGTAAATTCGGTTTACTCGATACGTGTCCAAAACACGGGTCCAGCCGCGGACAAATATCGGCCAGGTTCCTTGTAGTGGGGATAATTCCAAGCCAATCGTCTGCCATGCCTCGGCGACGTACACAGAGAATTCACCGTGTAATCCTAAAATAAAACTGATCGGACCACGCGAAGACGTAAATCCTAAATTGCTGAAACTCATTAACCGACGGGCAATGCGTTAATCTTGACCGGCGGTGTGTTCCCAGACGCGATCCATTGAATCGCTGCGAGTCGTCGAAGAGCAGAATCGATTCGTTGTTGGTCTGGATCGATGGTTTACAAGTTGGAAGCCGTCCATGGGGGATTGAGCCCGAACGAACGGGTTCTCCTGGTCGAGGAATCAACCGACCGTCTGATTAATTGCCTTTTCGCGAACAAGGCGAGGCCCGTTCGATTCGGATCGGATCGCGATCGTCGTTTAATTGAATGAATCGAAGAGGCGGCAGCGTCGGAACGCTTTCCGCGAACCGGCGTCAAACGGTTCGACGTCAAGGAGTAACAGACTCGGAGGCGAAATTCGAGGTGGAACGGGACTCCGGAACCGCAGAAACTGCGCGCAGACGTGATTACGTAAATGCTCTCCATATATTCGCGACCGTATCGCGTTTTGTTTGCACCCCTTCCTCCCTCCCATGCCCCTTCCCCTCGGCTCTCACCCCACGGAACATTCGAAATGAAAACAGAGAAAAAGTTGCAGCGTTCGGCGCGCACGCCATATCGACAGCCCGAGCACGGCCCGTAGAAAGGAAATGGACCCGTAATGGAAAATAAAATGTTTACGCCTCACGTCGCTTTAATTCCGCCCCGGCCGTGCGCCATTCACGCGCCGAAAATCCCGACGAATGGCGCAAAATGTTTGACAAAAAAAATTTACATATATGTATGTATATATATATATTTATTTATGTATATATGTATGTATGTGTATACATACGTCGAGATGTTTTATAAAAACGCGAATAAAAGTGATCGCCGGCGGATTACTCGGCTTTTGAATAATAATTCCGGCTCGAGCTTATTACAGAACGTTTCATCAACTATTTCAGCATTATGGACGACCCATCGGGTTGATGTTCATTTTATGCTCGCTGGTCGCGCGCATTGTGCGGGCCGACGTTTCCGCGTTTAAGCTTCCGCGTGCACGAAAAAAAGCGTAAACGCCCGCCGAACCGATAGCGGGTCATTGCACGGGAAATCGATCACTTTTTGCCGCCGGTGTCCGGGATTTTCCGCGAAATGAAATATTACGTAGGATACCGGGAACTTAGGGGTGGGGGCTTTCAGTCATCATTTTTGCTGATTTCAAAACACGCCGTGCGCGTTTGCGAATGTTTATCTTGGTTGTTGTATGTCGGATTTAGTTGGACTTGTCCATTTTGCTGTTCTAGATTGAAAGCAAATTAACCAAAGTCCAAAATTCTATTGCTGTGTGGTTCACGTTAACGAATTGTTAATTTCTTATCGAATAAAAATGTAATTCTTCCTCACTTTGGTTCCCTGGGTTTGACGTATATATTCGTCATTGCTTGATTTCAATTCCGCGCCGTGAGGGGTTTTTAACCCTTCAACCGGTTAACTGTGTAATTTGAAGACAAACCGAAAGTGGTATCGAGACTTTTGCAACGATGCAATAAATTGTTCCCGGAACCGTCGCAATCGCGCTCGCTCGCGGCCCGCGTTCGTGATTATTTCCCGGTGGTTACATTGATTAGATTCGACGAACAGAAGAGACTTTTTTTGTTGAATTTGTGCGAGGTTTTCGGGCAAATTGGCCGTGGTGCGTGGTGTCCACGTCCACGCAGCCTCGTCCGGCAATCGAAGCACGAACAGGAGGCACGAGTGGCCGTCCGGATCCGTCGAGCCGCGCGGCCAGAAGAAAATTCGAGCAATAAACGCGGCTGGATACGAGCCAACTATTTTTATCGCTGGTCCAGGGTGCCAGCCGTTCGTTCGACTCGTGTTGCTCCTGCAACCGGCAGCAGTCCGTCTAAGAAATAATGCTGCCCGGTACCGTAATCGTTGTTCCGCGACTTACGGCCCGATGCACAGCCATTCTTGCGAACGTTTCCATCGTTACGGGTGCACGACGTACCGGTGAAATACCCCCTCCGTCACGACGCGACGCGACGCGACGCTACCACCCGACTGAATACGCGTAACGAGCCAGTTTTCACCGGGAAATCTACGGCCCGGCGAACGCGACACAGTAAATCAGAGAACGACCGTGTCGCGTCGTGCGCATCGTTTTGTTATTAGGGACAAATTCTTCTGCGGTCTACCCGCAACCGTCCTGCGGAACTCGTGACCGTCCTAGTTCCGCTGGTTCCACGCTGACACGTTTCAACGGGCGGAAACTGTTGGTATCGCCGGCGAACGATGCGTTTCTCGATGCCGGTTGCGTCAGACCAACTGCAATCTCACAGAAACTCCGTGTGTCGAGACGCAACGCAATGCTAGACCCACGGAAGGGTCTCTCGAACTTGGCACCGAGTCCCAATAACTTCGACCACCCGACTAGAGGCAATGAATTAGCCTAAGAGCCCCAAGCGACGGAACTCATCCCAGACTTTCTGCGACTTTCCAGCGCCACATGTTAAGACGCAACGCGATGCGAGACTCCCGAAAGTGTCTCTCGAATTTAAGTCCCGATCACTTCAACCACCCTTACTAGAGGCAATAAATTAGCCTAAGAGTCGAAGACGCGTGAGACCCAAGCGACGGGACTCGTCCCATTTTCTCTGCGAGTTTCCGGCACGAGAACATAATAATTTAAGACAGCGTCTGGAAAATCTCTGAACACTCACCCCGAATTTCGAGTTAAAATAGCTTCGAGTGCAAAGGGTTGATCAGGAGAATCTCACGAGTGTGTTGGCAAAAGTTTAACCATTGGATTAGTATCGTTCGACTGATGTTATGGCGTGTCCGAGATTTTGTATGTCAAGGGGTTAATATTGTCGATTATGTTTCCGATTCGGGAGAAGTTTGATCACGCATCGGGAACTTTGAACCTTGATTGTCACGCGAGAGGGGAATCTTTGGTATTTGTTAGAATGGAGAGCATCTGAAAGTTTCTCCTTTAATCAACCGCAGATTAAACGAAGGTATGATAAATCCTATCCAAGGCTATCAAATGGCTCGTCTCCGCGGCTCGACGCGAGAAATCTACTCCGAAGTCGACGGTCAAAGTTTCCGCCGACAGATACGCTCCTGTTCTTCCCCGACCGACAACTTTGATCCCTTTAATATACTGCTCGTGATCCAGCGGAGCCCGTATCGATCTAATTATTACACCGGTAATAAGAGCCCGTGCGCGGAAAACCAAGGCGGAGGATTACCCGAGAGCTTCCCGCGATTGCGTCAGATCAGCGGGAAACTTTCTGGCCACCGCGGGAGTGACGTCGCGCAGCGGGACAAAGTGCCGTTTCAGCGCTTAAAAATTATAACTGGCCTGCGCGGATCATTATGCGGAATAATAACGGTCTTCGCTACCCACCGCTCCAAACTCGAGCTCAATATCATTTCCATTCTGGCTTTAATCGATTCGATAAATTGGAAATAACCACCTCGCCACTCGAGTCATTAATTTATTAGATCATTTTACCGCTTCTAAAAACCTGCACCGACAAGATTTCATGAACAAAACCTTCTGATTTGTAATATTCGTACGGACGTAGATACAAATAAATATCTTTCGACGAAATCTAAATTACACTCGTGTACGCAATATCGATGTTCAATTACTGTTTCATTGGCATTCAGCCGCAGTGATCATGCAACTATATGGGCAAACAACTGTGTATCGTATTTATTAGTTGCTAACTCTGATTTGGAGAGTCTTTTCACCGTTTGTAATGCTGGAATGGCGGATTGTTCCTACGCTAATGGAATATTTAAGCTGTAAAATGGACAGTTAACTAACTGGTAAACTACCCTGTTTTGTCCGAATGAAACTTATTGAATTCAAAAACACTTTGGCCAACTAAAGACCACAAAAATTCCACGAAATCAAAGAAACTTATTCAAAGAAGTAAACATTGAAAAGAATTAAAAGTATGACACTGAGTAGTCTTTTATATTAGCGTGCAAAATTGATTGTAAAACCTGGGGAAATAATTCCGCCACCCGCATATGGACGACACGGCGGTGAACGTGTTAAAAGCGATCTTTCCTTAAAATTTACAGCGAAGTTCCGAATCGATTCAGCGTAGGGAAGATAGCGGAGCCCTAGTAAACCTACGTACCTAACCAAGTACTCGGTTTCGCCGAGTGTGCCCTATCGCGCGACGCAAACCTTCGGTAGACAAAAGAAAGGTCCGGTCAGATCCAACGGTGGTAACAATGTCCCGTAAAACCCGGCATTAGCATGAGCACCGCCAAGAGCATTTTGACCCAGAGAGAGAGAGAGAGAGAGAGAGAGAGAGAGAGAGAGAGAGAGCGTAACCCCATTCCGCGTGCTCCGATTTCTCTCGTTGAAACCCGTGGAACCGAGAGCAGCGTCGTCGTGACACGCGCGGCGCGGTCAAAGCAAGAACGAGTTGACCCCCGCGCGTCTACGATCTCCGTGTTCCTCCGGCGATCGCATTACCAATGCCCGGCATGATAATGGCTTCGGACACCGGATAGCTCGGACGCGGAGCGTGACGTCTCGCCGAGAAGCTGCGTGCTCGTCGAGCGACGTCGCGACATCACCGGGAGAACGTGTTACGTGACGGTCCTCGGCTCCCATCTTTTTCTCCGGGCAAATATATCCACCGGCATATTCTGCGCGCGGCACGCTAAGCCCCGGGATTGCAGGGACGCCTCTGACTTCGTCACGACGCTCGCGCACCGACGCACACACACACACAGACACAGACGCGTGTACACGTGCAAGCGCGCTCGCGACGGTGTGCGCCCCGGTGCATCGGTGGACCGAATGTCTCGAATAATAATGGAAGAGAGCTGGTTCCGGGACTAGCGCGGTACGTAACAAGGGACAGGCTGCATGCAAATAAAGACGAATGCGCCGGAAGACGCGAAAGAAGATACCGGCGCGCAAGTGGGAATATTAGATTCCAGCGAGATGCGAGCGAGCAAGCTATTCGGCGAGAGCGTATTTCGACTGTGCTCGAGATTATCTCCACGGAACCTACGATCATGCTAATGTCCTGCCGGGTGAGGGTGAACGTTGACTCGCGATGAAACTACTGCCGCGGGGTATTCGGGTTAAGTTGGCGATCAGAACTTCTTGGACCGAAATATTTGTAGGAATCTTGGGTAATGGGGAGATTCATCTCTTCGAAATACTTTGCTAAATACTAATATGTTTAAAAGAACAAACGATACACGACGCTGACGCAGATTAAATTTTAGCTTACAGATATTGACAATGTTATGCGATTTTTAAGAGCGTGCCAATATTAGTTGGAGTCACTGGACACGGGAAAAAGTCGTCGACCGCAAAGGGTTGAAGAATATTCGTTCGTTGTTCGAACAATGGCCAAAACTCTGTGTCGCAGGGACACGTTGAAGCGCAGAGGGTTAACGCGAGCGGTCTCTCGTAAATCGAAGTAGACAGGCGAGAGAGCAGGTGGACCGGTCTCTCGTAAATCGAGGGTACGGTTTCCGGGGCCGATGGGTACGCGCGCGCGCGCCCGCCAAAATATGTCCGGAGGAGACCGTCGTCTTCGGGGTCCGATCGTGGAAAGCCAAGAAACGCAACGACGTGTAGAGATCGGCGCCACGCTCCTCGTCTGAAGAGCGTCCCGGAGATGGAGAAACAGAGGGTGGAAAAAGGGGCAAGGGTGACGTCGGTGGTGGGGGAGGAGGTGGGGGTGAACGGAGCGAATCTCGGTGCCGGGAAAGATAAATCGCGTGGGCGGGCCACGGCGAAGAAGCTAACGGGGTAACAGCTACTCGGGAATATAGTTCCCGTGGCACGCCATTCGTAACGCGATATATCACCGGCAGAAAAGTTTTGGCGGGGAATCGAATAAAGAAAGAAGAAGGGCGCGGGGCGCAAGAAACCGAGCGAAGAGGATCGAGAGCTCCCGGGTCCTTGGGCGGCGATGAACGGCGTCGTTCGTCGCCGAGACCGAGACCGAGCACGCCAAGAGTTATCGGCCGAAATCCGTGGCCGATGCTACGCCTACTCCGAAGACTATACACCAACTACCGCGACTCACCCCCTCCGCCCCAGCGAGTTTCTTGTACCTCGTTTCTTCCAACGAGCACAGTCTAACGAGATCCGTAATCTACTGTCTGTCTGCCACAGCGGCAGCCGAACGATGCTCCCCGGAATGCGAATGGATTCGCGCAATTGTTCAAACGCAACCGCTGCGATTTGTTTCGAATTTTTAAGGCGAATGTTCTGGCTGTGAAAAATTAAAAACCTCCAAACGATCGGGAAAATGGGGATTTCGCGTTGAAGTTTGGGAACGCCGCCGTTTGTATCTGTTCTGTGATCAGTGTGAGAACCGCATTTTGCGAAAAAACTAACCCTTTGTAATTTCTTTGAATTAATGCCACAACAATTGCTAGTGGTGCTTCGGAGTCACCGCTCGAGTGCAATGGGCTAGTACTGAATTCAAGTTTTATCAAAATCATTTGAATTTCTGCTTGTCGACGGTAATAATTTATGAACATACGAAATCCGTGTTTGCAAGCTACGGGCGGATAAAAATCCTCGGTGCAGCATCTATTGTGAACGCGTCGGGTCTTTTCTTTGGAAAACAAGTTATAGTTTACTGGATCATAAGTCAGTTTGTCACCATGTCCGTACTGTGCCGAGATGATAAGTTGGCTGGGAGACCGGCACAGAGGCAACGGGAGCACTCTGCCCGTTTCTCGCTCGGCTTCTTCTTTTACACTTTTGTAGTCTCGCGCCGTTTTCCTTGTCGCGCGATCCGATTTGCGGATGCAACTGTTCCTGCCAAAGCACGCGTGACAAAATGATTGCCGTGAACGGTTACGGTGGCGAGGGTATTAGACACCAATCGAATTCGCGTTCCTTTGATTAATGGACTTGTCATCGATGCACAATGCTTGTTTAACACTGCGTTAGACGTGGTAATTGTGCGACGGATATCGATCGATTAAATTGGTGCGTTTCAACGATTTCAGACTGTGTGTACTACGGTGGTCGAAACGATGAGGTTCGACCACTGTGTTCCGGGAACTTTTCGTAAAATATGTTCTCTCGTTTCGCGTAAAGAATTTCGAGTTTACGAGTCGGCTATGTAGGGTTATAAGACACTCTATTAGAGTTATTGTATAGAGTGACTGTGAAAGGAGGTAAAATATTCCTACAGTTAGTTTAGTGAAAAATTGATTTGAAGTTTGGTAGATAGACGTTAAAACGGCGAAGAGATGTGTTGAGGTCTTGTTTCAGTAATTTTACAGTTTCCGACAACCTCGAGGCCCGTGCTACAATGGGCGCAAACAGCACGATGATGCCGAGCGCGCAACACGCCGCGGAGCGTTGCAAGAATCGCTTCCAGATCCGTTCAAAAACAGCCACGTGCACAGTCCATCTTCTTTAAAGCATCCACGGCGCGTTAGCTGCGGCGAAACGGTCGTCCATTACGCCTTTCCTCGGGAGCAAGAAAAAAGAAGGGACGCGCGCGGATGGTAATATTTGTTCCCGTAAACCGAGCAACCTTCTCCGCGAGCGTTAAAAGCGGCCGTGGATGCATCGGGGGTTGGGGGTAGGGGGTGGTTAGATAACGGACCCACGTTGCAGAAACAGTGCAGCACCGGCGACAACCGGATATGTCTGAAACGAGCCGACGTGTAAATGCAATTTTCTGAATAAGAACGGCAAACGAGCTCCGCCGCTTTTCAACTATCCGTGCGGCTACCTTGTGTGCGCATGTTAAAAGATGTACACCGGAGTGTGTCGTTAGCGGCGTCGGGACGCGTCGCGTCGCGGCGTGATGCTCGTCTTGGGCATCGCGGTCGAATAGGAGGCGGGCCGAGCAAGAAGGCACAATGGGTAATCGCACAATGGGGGCTCAATTGGTCGACGACTATAGGATAGCTGGTGCAGCAAGCAACCAGGAAGACCTGCATAAAAAGGACAATGGACGATGCCGGCGGGCAGAACGAAAAAAGAAAGGCAGGAACCGACGCGAAGGAGACGGTGCACGAGCTGGAACCTAAGGGGATATTTTGATTTCGAGCACCACGAAATTCTCTTTTTACGGAATTTTTGTCGGAAAAAGACGTCAAAATTGCACCGGTTATTTTCTGCAATTTTTATCATAGCTTTATCACGTAGTTTTATAATTTGGCGTGGCTGTGCTTAAAGAATTTTCCGGAGGACAAAAAAAATGGATTATTTGACTGTTTAAGATCAGTATACTGTATTAACAAGAGCGTCGTCCAGCAGCTACGTTCTCGAGCGCAGGGACTATCGGCGATTAAACCGAGATCGGCTCGCGAATGCAGACTCGCGACTATTGAAGCACGGCGTGCATGGATATTGCGTTTTTTGCGAGATCTCGAACGGTCGTTCGAGTTCTAATGAGAACGTTGTATTACATCGGCGAGAGGCCGAGCGAGCGGAGCTCCATCGAGCCACGCTTTATAAATTCCCGTCGATCCGCCGACGAGTAATAAGCGATTCGAGGAACGCTCGCCGAGAACAAGCTAGAGGAAATCTCTCGAAAATATCCATTCTCGTTTCTTCCGATGGCGCATCGATCGCCGCCGCCCGAACCTTGTCGAACCGTGCGCGAACTGCAGACCACTCCGGGGGTTTACACTTTCTACTGTTTCAACGTGAACGATCGGCGCCGAATTATTAAACGAATATGGATCGCTTCCCCCCCTTTTTTTTTCAAGAGTCCAGGATTTCTCGATTAAGTCGAGGGGCGCGCAGATTTCCTGGGCGAATCGCGCCGATGATAAAGTGGATAGGGGACTGCGCACGGGGAAGGAACAGCCTTCATGTACTCTGTTCGACCCAATTTCTTTTTTTTTTTTTTGTACGGTTTTCAATTCCCACGAATTCCTTTACTTAACTTTATGCTTTACACTTGAGAAGATTAGATTTCTATTACGTTTCCTCGGGTAATTATGAATTGATGTACACTTGGGGAATAAACACCGCAAATCAAGTTCCAATTACCCGAAGAAATGTGATAGAAATCTATGACAATTTTTCTGCTTGGAAACGTTAAAAAACATTTTGGAACGAAGAATTTGAAGCCGCAGAAGATGCCCCTGGGTACTGATATACGGATTAACCCTTTGCACTCGAAGCCAGTTCAACTCCAAAACGAAATATTTCTTCCGACCTAGAATATTTCCCTTCTACATATATTTTTTAGTAATTTATTAAACATATATAAATTTAACAATGTAAAGAATATTTCGAACAACGATACAGCAATTTTTAATGGTCCTTTCGCCATTCGAGTGCCAAGGGTTAGAGTTTGGCCCACTGTGCGCCTTATAGCGGTTGCTTTTAACAGAGAAACAGTCGAATCTAAGCAAGATTACTTTGTTTGCCGGGAGCGTCTGGTCCCCGTTCGCCCGACGAGGGACGTGACTGTCGTTAGACCGGCTGGGACAAAATTGCTCCGATTCGCGAACATCCCTCTGCCAGTTACAAAGCTGCGCCATTTTTCCCGTGGAGCTTCGTAACGCGAAGATAAATAGTCCATCGGTGCGCAGCCAGTCTGCAGAAAGAGAGAATATCCCCGACTTCGCGATTTCTCTCTCTCTCTCTCTTCCTCTCCCTCTCTCCCTCTCTCTCTCTCCCCTCTCTGCAAGCTATCTCGTTCCATCCCCCCTGGTTTCTATATACGTAGAATCGCAAGCGCGAACGCGAGCGCGCGCAGCCGCCTATCTCCAGTAGTATACGCGTACATATTTCCCGACAAATTCGTCGCTGTTATTTTTCACGTGGCGCGCACCGGTTTCGGGCTGTATCACGGCATCCGGTCGAATCGAATTCAACGCGCGATTTAGTAAAATTAATGGATACAGCCGAAGGCACTCGTGGCAAGGGAACGGGCTTCGATTCCATTTGACGCGACGTCGGGTTGCATCGAAAAATGCGGCCCGATTGTAAATGGTTCTCGATACGGGCGCGGCATCGGGCACCGGGGCCCTCCAGGGTCTCTATATTTATCGTCTTTTAGGAGGATTGATAAAAAATTGATCGAACGATAACCTTTAACGATAACCGATAACGTTCCCGCTCTCCTCGCGTTTCTTCGACCGGCCCCCCATCCATCGACAAGATAAACGCGAGTTCTCCGCGGGAAGGATACCCGACGACTTCGATTCGCTGTTTCTCTCCGACGTTCCCCGTCGCCGGGCCACGGACCCGGGTGGTCCCGTTCTCCCACGGTAGCCTAATCAGGGGAAAGGGTCGAGGCTCCCGGTCAAACGTGCGCCAATTAATGAATTATGCAAGCGAGAGCATGGGCCGGCCGCGTTAAACGCCAGCCCGGGGACGCTGCAAAAACGCCTGTTTGAATTAATCGACGACCCAACGCGGCCCGACGTTTCTTACGTTGCCACCCTGGGCGCAGTCCACCGGAGGAGGTTTTTCTGGTGACGGATTTTATGATTAATTTATGAATCGAAGATTTTCGTATTGAAAGAATCGCCGGGCCCTTCAGCAGCGACGCCCTTGCTCTCGAAACACGTGAAATTGCGTGGGAAATAATATTCGAAGAAAATCCTCCGGCATGCGAACAACTTCGCCCGATACAATTTTTCCATAAAATCGAGAACAACGTGAACAACTACGGCACGTCCGGTTGTTTCCCTTACTCGTTTCGATATTATTTTAACCGATATTATTTCGAGCAGTCGCACAGCCGACGTTATCGGTCAACTCGGTTCCCATGAAGCGTGCGTGGAAGGGAGACCGACATAGTTCTCAAGGAAATTACGAATACAGATGCAACAGAGGTTACCGGTCCTCCGTGCGAGTAACTTATCCGTCCGTTTCCTCGCGATTTATGCGCCGAGCTCCGAATTAAACCGCGAACTCGCTGAAGGAACGAGAAGAACAACAGAACCGAAAAAATATGGAAATCCGACGCAAGAGGAGAGGAGAGGAGAGAGAGAGCAAAGAGGCCAGGCGAAAGGCCTCGTCGAAAAAGTTTTTCCCACGGCCGGAGGCACTGTCGACGAGTGCTGCGACGATGGCGATGGCGATGGCGATGGCGAAGCGAGTAACGACGCCGCCGCTTGCGGCGGGGGGTGGATAACGGGGGTTGATTTAAGCTGCCAGACATTAGCACCTCGCTGCCGAGTGGGGGCCTCAGGGACGAAGGGGGTCTGAGAGGGGAGGAAGAGAGAGAGAGGAGGGGTTGTCCCCTAGTCGGCAGGAGAGAGCATCGCGTTACCCAAGGTGTCCAATCGAGATACGGAGTTTTGGCTGCTATCTCCCCTCTGGCTTTTCCAACCCCTCGGACCACTCGAGGCGACACTTCGCTCCTACACGTTTTCGCACCCTCGGCGCGCCATGCGGCAACCAGGGGATCGGAGATCTTGGAAACTCACTTTGGAAACTTGCACATTCATCGCTCCTCGTACCAGTTGCCGGCTACGCTATCCCCTGCCTACACGCCCAACCATATTCGTCGCGGAGAACCGCGGACTTTTCGTTCCGGTTGGAAATTCGTTTTGTCCGATAGACTTTCGCCCGCTCGCGATCCCTCCCGCTGCTCTCGAAACCGTCGAGTCTCCTGCGGGAGAAAGCGGGGAAAGGTGGTGTTCGGTCCCACACAGACCGAACGTGAGATTTACAACACGAACGCGGTCACCAATTCGAGACTCCTCGCGAGCGAGCCCATTGACAGGGCAATAAACAAATATCTCGTTTTCCCATATCCCACGGCCGGGCGAAAAAGTTATCTCGCGGAAAATTATTCCCGTCGCGGCCTGTCCGTAACTTTTTTCCGCGCCGGTATATTTATTGGTCGGCGAGCAGAACGTAGCCTTGCAAATCCGCCGAAAATCGGGGCCACGTGCTGGAAATGTTTAATGAACACGCGGGTAATAAAGGCGGCTTTTGTTTTCGGCTCGGGGATAATAGGAAATTGGCCGATGAGGCACAATGGGGTGTTATTAAAGCGAAACTTCCTATTCATTGTTGCTGTTACATCGTCCTCGACGAGTTTTGCGCCCGCAGTCCCGCGGTTGCCGATGATTATTAATAAAACCGAGGGGAACGATTTTCGCGATGACGTTCCGACGCCGACGCGGTTTCCATTGTCCGCGAGATTGTTATTTCGGTCGCTAATAGACGCTGCCGCGAATGAGGGACGCGGAATAATTCGAGTGGGCGCGTTCGGCTCATTGTTTTCGCGTTCCTCGACAAGGTGCACCCTCGTCTTCAACCCCTTCTCGCAGACGAGGGTCACGAGAGCACGGCGTCGGGTTTACGCGTAGGTATTAAGGAGCGTATACAGTCTCGTCCATAAGTATTCATTCCTTCGATATCTCTTTCACCCCCGCACGCTCCTTAGAAATAGTTGCATAAATAACCGAGGATATTTTAAAAGAAATACACCGCGTAACTCCCATTACTTCTAAAATTCCAAGAAAATGCGATCTTGAGGTTGGCTTCCTCTTACGGGGATACATAAAATATCAAGTTTATAATGAATCCTCCGCTACACCGGAAAATATGGAGGAAAGAATTCAATATGCATGTAGTACCATTCCACCAACTATGATGGATCGTGCAGCATCAGCATTCCCGTGTGTCGTATACGAAAATGTGTTGAAAATAATGGATATCGTACCGAGCATTCTTCACGGAATGATAAAGACTTTTAGCAAGGAACTTTGCAATATCATCCATCCATGAATTTAGAAAAACCGAACCTAAAGATCGTTATGACCTTCAGGCCACCCAGTGTATTGCAAGTATTGCAAGGTAAACTGAAAAGCGCGTATAAAATAAGAAGCGTACGAAATATCTGGAAGATTTTCCGCAACTATTTGCAAGGGAGCGTGCGAGGATTAAGGATAGCAAGCGCAGGAGTATTTATGGTACCGACTGTACTCTTGAAACATACTCGAAGCATCGCGGGGGGTCACGTGTTCTGGCACGCGTAAAATTTCTCTAGAGTTTCCCTCTCGAAACATGAAGCGCATCCGCCACCCTCGAACCTTCTACACAGTCGAGCGTCTTTCCAGTCTCTCGTCTTGGTCGCGGCGGAACCCGGTCGCTGCAATTTCGTTTTCCCTTTCTGCGCTCGTCGAAAATGGCACTTGCTCGACGCGTATCGACGAACGGCTCGACTTCCGCGACGGCGTTACGCAACGTGCACAGTATAGAAAGGCGGCGATTCATCTCGTCATCGAGCTCGGCATTGAAATTCGTCGATTATCGGAACGTGATTACACGGCACCGCGGAAATGTTTCAAACTTCGGGACGGTTTTCTTCGACGGAACACGAGTAACGCGGTCTAATTTAAAGTTTTCTCGTTCTTGTATTGATTTCCTGACGTTGCGTTTTCCGACGGTTTTCCCCGCCCCCCGTCCCCGTTCCTATAACATCGGGGGAACGCTCCGCGGAATAATTTAGCTTTCACGGGATATTTTATAAATTTCACATTTCCGGCCACAGACAACCGCAATCCGAAGCATTAGATCGTTTCTTTATTTCTCTGTTCAGGTTATCTCGAACAACTTTCGACTTCGATGCCTGTACATTTTTAACACCAGATTCACGGAGCATTGAAAGCGAGTATTTTCCATTACTTGACAAAAATAAGAGGAACGTGTCTGTCCAAGTTTTCAGCCATGTTTTAAGTAATATACACCTAAGGAAATAAGTTTGTTGAGCAATTGTGGCATCGGTCAGGTTCGAAAAGTCTTCGCTGTATTATGTTTCACAGAGCCAACGCGACCTAATAAATTCAACGTCCGCTCGTTTATTTGTCCCGCACACCTAACGGGTGGTGTGATCGTGCTGCTCATCCGCGAATGAAAATTGAAGCTGCGGTGGCATAAAACTTTCAGTGCTCGGATAGATGGTTCCATGTACCGTCGCCGTGCACGCGTTACGAGTGCGTTAGGGGCGTACTTTGAATTTCAAACTTTGTCTATTTTGATTATTTCATTTCACCGCGTGTCTCTTAATTTGCGCAATTGCTCTGTTCAGCGTGCAGTAGTTCCAGAAAGAATCTCCCGTTCTGGATATCATTTTTTAATCCTGGTGTGCACCTGGGTTATCGCACTTAAATGAAACTCTTCTCGATTTTATTATAAACTGTTGTACTCGATTCTCAAACGCGGAATCCAACACACGGCAGCGAAAGTGTAACCCAAAAATCGAATTAGTGTGTCCAGAGGAGCTATAAATAAGATCGCGGGTCTATAAGCGGTTTTATCCGAAAAAGTTCCCGGGAAGAAGACACCGCGTCTGAACCGCCTGTCTATTCGTCTTCTCCGTGACAACGACACACCAGTGAACACGAAATAAAATGCCGAAGAAGGGAAGAATAGAGTGGAAATCACAACCGATAGGAGAAGAGCCGTCGGAAGAAGAGGGAACCGCGTTTCCGAGGGTGGATAAACGTATCCGCGACCGAGCCGCGGCGAACGATCGGCGGACCGGATCCGCTTCAGTGGCGCATTTAATATAAATTATTTACCCGAGCGTAAACTTTTGATCCGTTTCGCGGCTCGTATCGCTTTCGCGGCGCGGCACGACTCGCAAACGCCAACTTCTCGATATTGCTCAGAGCGTTTCAGTGTGGCCCCGGACTTCTGTAAATTTGATATTTCATCCGAGAGGCACGTCCTAAGGGAGTTCGAATAACTTCGCCCCCGTACGTAGACCGTCCGTCCCGGCGTCTTTCCACGTCGCTCATCCGAACCGGAAAGTCCGTGGCAGCAGCCAGAGACCGCCGGCAAAAGAATTCCCGGGAATCCCGGCGATTGTTATTTCATCCCGAGGCTTTTACTACCCTCGGCCACCCCGCCGCGCCGCGTCGGTCTGTGTGCACGCCGATCTCCGACCGGTAGCCGAGGAACCGAGTCACGTAGACGGCTCGATATCGCGATAACCGCCTTCTAATCCGCCGCCATTTCTCAAAATTCACACCGAATTAGCACCGACCCTCCATCTTCCCGCGAGCACTTTTGCAAATTTCATGGAACACGTTTCGCCGCGCAGATTCCCGCGGGATTCGACGCCACCCGCTCCGTGTCCGTCCATTTATCCTGTTATACAGGGTGTCCCGGTGTCGACGATGCAACCCCGAAGAAGCCGAGGTGTTTCTGCGTGAGCAAATAAGGCGAAAGTACAGAATAAATTTTCTTTTTATTCGACGCTCTGTTTTCCGGGAAATCGACTTTTACAGTTTCGAAAAACAAAAGACGTTTTCGACTTGCTTTCTCGTGTACAACAATTCTTTACAGAACGGTGAGTTCTTCGAGTACCCTTTGGCCGCATAGTAAGATAAATCGTTTCTTTATGCCTTCAGCATCGAGGATAATACGGTTACCGTCCATTATTGAAGAATGTAATCTGTATCGTCCTTTGAATCTTTGATGTGAAGGTCTTCTGGATTAGGTGGGATGTTAAATGGACGCAAGGATACTTCATTCTGAACATGCTAAATGCCACTTTACCTCTTATAGACAGGAACATGACCAAAGCGATAATAAATTTCGAAAAAGTGCCACTTGATCGCGCACGGCTATGGTGAATCTTTGACTGGGTGTCAAATAAATTGGATTTTAATAGGACTCGTAGAGTGCAAAAGAGTTCAGATTATCCATTACATGGACACTAAGCGGATTTTGTACCGAACCTCGAACCCCGCCGCACACTTTTCGCATAGATTTAGAGCCCTCCGGTGGCGAATATTTCGCAACGTCAAAGGGTTAGAAAAACAAGAAAAACCTTCGCAAATAACCAATAAATATGGAGCCAGAAATATGAGAAGCAGAGGTTCCAACATCGAGCCCGAATATATTCAATGTTTTCCCAGCGCTTATTGGAAAAATGAAGTTTGCCAACTTTTTTCGGTTCCCGGAGCCACTGTCCACTTTCGGGGGTGTGAAACGGGGGCGAAATAACGCTGGATGTCTGGTATAAGGGGCGAGAGAAGTGCTCGCCGTTGCGGAACATAGGCTAAGAATTTCACCGCGGAAGAATCACAATTGCAAAGTAGTTTCGTAACTGGCTCCCTATTAGGCAGTCAAAGCGGAGAGTCCACTGGCACGCGGTCCTCCCTCTTTTCCTTCTACAGTTTCTGCACAGAGCCGAGAGAGCGAGAGACAGACAGAGAGCAAGAGAGAGAGAGAGAGAGCCTGGTTGAATCGGGTCGACCGTGTCCCGAACAATTTGCAGCGATCCGTTTTCGCGGAAGTTGCCACTGTTTGCCAGATTGCCGGCGGTGTGACGGTGGAATTGCTTTTTAACTACAGGATCGCGGGGACAGCCGCGTAAATTAGGTTCGCGCCGCCGCTCGAGTACTTGAAATTCCGCGAGTTAGCCGAAATTTCAGACGTACACTCGAGGGAGATTCGAGGGGGCCACCCCCGCGGACATACATTTACGCGTCCACGATCCGCACGCCGTGCACGTGTATGCGCGCTCTCTCGCCTAACGGTTCCTTAATGACCAACGTAATTATCCCGCGAAAACGACCAGCCCTTTGCGCGACTCTGCGGCGACGACACATCAAACGCGCCTCGACGGGGCCGATACGTTCAAGACGATGATTAGTGCCCGCCGTTACGTCAAAGGCCAAGTCAAACAAACTAATTACACTGTCCGAGAAATTTTAAAGATTCTTCGTTCGCTGTAACGACCAACGATCTCAGCGGATCTCGGAATTAGTCGATTTAATTTGTCTGTCAAGTTTGCCGTCACACTGCGCGCAAACTGTTCGCTTTTTCGCCCCTGTCGAGAGCCTCCTCGCAATAAATAAATCAGCTCGGTGGACAATACTTGTTTACGTCCGCAGTGCCTAACGAGGGCTCCTTAAACGTTTTCGCGCGTGAGGCCCGACAAACGCGGAAAGTAGAGCAATGCCGAGCGCAGAGCCGCGAACGAGGGGACGAACAACGAAAAGCCAACGGGGGTGGACACGCACACACACACACACACACACAGTATTACACGGACAATCATGTTGAAACGGAGTTTCGTGTTCGTATCAACGATAGAGGCATTGTGTGCCCGCCATCCTGCCGGCTCCTCCGGCTTCGTACCACAAAGGTGTACCTGCATACCCCGCAGGTATGCTCGGTGCATTATTCTCGCAGACACAGCACGGAATTAACGTTCACGCAACTCTCTGCCCAGTTTGGAATTAACTGGTGCCGAGAGCCCGAATCCACGGTTACCGGGCCACGGACGATGGACCACGGATCAGGACCAGGACCAGGACCAGGCCCAGAGGATCGGGAGACACGTCCTCGCCTAGCCTGGAGCTCGTTTCGCATGTTTAAATGTTTCACGGCCGTGGCTGGCCTGAAAGTTTGATGCGACGCCACTGATCACTCTGTCGATCGAGTGCGTACTGCGCGGCGGAGATTAGGGGATAGCACGGTGCCAGACTGCATACAATACTGATCAAAGCTGGACCCCGCTTCTGCCGTTATTCGACTGTATCATCGATGGAGAAACGAACGATATACTCCTGAGCGTATCAGCAGTAGAACGACCGAGCAATAAATGCGACTGACGTATATGGCTTTGTAACAGTGACAAGACATATGTACATACAACTTTTATTGTAATATGAGGTTCAACGAAGAGGTTCGTTAATAAATTTCCGATGAAAACATTTTTACAATTTCAGTAATTGTAAAAGAAAAAATTAGGGACCAGTCATTTTGACTGCTCGTTCTAGTGTAGAGGTTCTCGATTTTTTACGACCAGGATTGTCTATTTAAAAGTCCGAATTAATTACGGTGTATGCGTCGGTGTACTCATCATCTGTTTGATTTTTTCCAGAAATTTTGTACATGACTGAATAGGGAAAATAGGTGAAAAAATTAATTTTTTCCATTTTACCCCGTAACTACCCAGTCTAGATAGGGGATTGAAATTTAGCAGAACAGACGTATCAAAAATTTTAGATTTTACCAACAACAGCCGACGTTGTACGAAAAGTTCGAGCAGTCTCCTGCTTGATTACGGGATTAATCAGCCGCTTCCTCGTCCTTATCGTTTCGACGCGACTGGGTTCGATGATTATTCAATGGGAGCCGCTTAACAATTGAGCCAGCGCAGCGCCACGTCGCGCCGCGCCGGGGCTGAAATGATCTCCGAGGGCTACTAAATCTCGTTAACGTCGCGGATAAGCAAAAGCAATCGGGAATTAACGAGCTACCGCGAATCTCTCCGTGCCCGACGCTTACTCGGCGATTCTCGCGAGCCGCTTTTTTCCTCACGATTAAACGTCCCCGGAGGGTCGGGGACTCCCGGGGACATCTCTCTTCTCCTGGCCGGGACTGAAAAAAATCAGTCGGTTGGCGAAAATACAGTGGCGAGGCGTGGCGTGGTGTGGCGTGGTGTGGTGTGGCGTGGTATGGTGTGGCGTGGCGTAGCAGCGGGAAGCATCGCGCGCCACCACGCCGGAACACGGACAAAGCCAACGAGCCACGTTCCGTTTCGTTCCAATTCCCCGCGGCATCATCCCCAATGGGTTTTCCCTCGCCCACCCCCTCGTCCACCCCCTATCTGTCCCCTCCGGCCCCGCACACCAGCACCAAGCGCGTCTTCGACGACATTCCAATTTATTCTCAGCTGTTGGCTGGCACGCTTTACGCCTCTCCTAACCCCTCACCCTCCTCCCCCTCCCTCCCCGCCCCTCCTCGTCTCGCAAGGCGTTTCTTCGTCTTCCCACCTGGACGCCATCCCTCTGTTCCTTCCCTACTTTCATCTTCGACCGACATTCGACAACCCAGCCACCCACCCGGGGGGCTCTTCTTCTTCCCTTTTGCATCCGCCATTTCCTCTCCGCTGACTCTCGTTTTAATCAATAACGTATCTGTTTTCCCTCGGACCCGCTTGCTATCGCGTTGCCGAAACAAAGAATGCCGCACCGGACTCGAGGATTTCGCGACATTCCTCCGTCGATATGCCTGATTTTGTATCGATTCTCCTTCTTGTTGATGTTTCCACTTTGAATAACCCGATTTTTGTCTACTTTGTAAATATAAAATTTCACCATTCTATGAAAAGCAAGTCGGAAAAGTAGAACAAAATTTTTTAACTGAAACATTAAAAGTAACCGAGCCATTTGGATAGTTTAATTGACATACCCAGACAGACTACCCTCAATTGAATAATTGAAAAGGTATACGAAGGAATCTATTGCTAGCGTTGAACATTTTTAAATGTTTCGTTCATTTATATCCTGTGGCGTACGATTATTGTCAATAACGTCTCACAGATTTGTCCAAGCAGACGTCCACTATTTTCGTTTAAATTGAAACTTGTCTCTATCAAATTGTATTTTATATTTAGAAAACAGATCGACAACGAGTCAAACTTGTGACGAGAATTTTACACAGTACCCACAAAACGTGAATATTATCCATTACCTTCAAGTCGAGAGAAAATTACATTAACTTTCGTAACAGGATTAGTCAGACCCGCGATGGAGATTTCAAACAAACACACCTACAGGACGAAATCGAATTCTATTCTTTCGTGTGATCAATATTCAAGCGTCGAAGCAACCGTAGAAACACAGTAAATATAAACGTTCTTTTCCCTTGTGTAAAATGATCGAGGACAAGGAAGTACCGGAGAGAATCGTACCACTTGACAAGTTGAACATGAAATAATCTGAAAACGATAATAACAAATCTCCTCGAATTCTCCCGATGCTGTTACTGCTTGACAAGTTCTCTCACAAGCCCATCGAAACCCACAGGCATCGGTGTCGACGGGAAAAGTTGCGAACAAAATGTCCCTAAATTTTCCGGTCGAGACCGCGGCCGTTCTCCGCGTTCCTCGAGGGATCGATGCCCCTTGAGCGCCTCGGACCTGTCCATTTATTATTTTTCCTTCGTTATTCTCGGCCGGCTCCTCCGACTTCCAGCGTTTCTGTTTCCCTATCTGCGCCTGCCGTTTCATCCGCTCCTTTTCATCGGCAAGGAGTTTCGTCGCTTTGACTCGGGGGTTTATTAGCGAGCTTTATCCGCCAACTTCCCAATGGTCCGAGGAGTCCCGGAATAAAAGCCTCGTAGCTTCGAAACTTTTGCCGTGCCCATACACACGTACACACAGAAAGAGTGTGAGCGAGAGAGAGAGAGAGAGAGAGAGAGAGAGAGAGAGCGAGAACCTGGGCACAGATGGTCAAAGCTCGGAGGGAAAGAGGCGGAAGAGGGTAAACCCGAGAGAAAAGGGACGAAAAGGAAGAGGAGGAAGGAGGCAGGTTGCGGGGGGGGGGGCAAGAAGGCGGGGGCATCGTCCCAGAAAAGGGGGAGGGGTGGGGACAGAGACGGGAAGGTGGAGAACTGGATGGCAACTTCAAAGAACCATTCAGAGGTTCTCGAGTCTTTGAAATTTTTCCGTTAAAGGAGCTACAGGCGTCGATCGATTCTTCGGTAGACCCGCTCGGGGGACAACAACGACGAAAACGACGGGAGAACTACGGAGCGGGGGGAGAGAAGAAGCCGGTCGATATATCCTAGCTTATCAAAACAGCTTCGAAACCCCGGGTTCCGCCCCCTCTTTCTCGTGGTCCGTGCACACTGTATCCAACGGCCTTTGAAGAGCTTTGCTGTGCGTCACGATATGTTAACCACGGATAAAGTAAAGAGGCTCCGAGGAAACGGGAATTGTTGATGCCGGGCGCGGCGCGTTTGATGAATCCGTCCGCGGAGTATAATTTCCTCTATCCCCGCGAAGAACGCCGCGGCGCGGGAGACGTTGTTTTCTTTGTTACACAAAGTAATTAATAACGTAATCCTCCTCCCGCGGGCCGAGAACGACGGACCCCGGCGGAACCACGAGCGTTACTCTACGCTGCCGTACGTAGGAGATTGCTCTCCCTCTCTCTCTCTCTCTCTCTCTCTTCTTTCGCTGTCAAAAGTTTCGTCAAAGCGCGCCGCGCCCGAACTTGGCCGAACGAAAATACAGATTTAAATTCAACAAGTACCTCGCCCTCGACATCCGAACCACCCCCGACGATATCTGGCTCTAGTTCACCGCGAGACCGATCTTCCGTGTGTCCTCGATGTCCGAGTCATTCAAACTTTCGCATCGGAGGAAACGTCGCTGCTGTTGCGAACATGCGACCGCGAAATGTTTGACAGAAACGTTTCAGGTTGTTTTCGTGTCATATCGATTGAAGAACGCGAAAATATCCGAGCACTTGTGAACAGTAGCGTGAGCGAGACGATTTAACACTGATAGAGTTCTTGTTACGAACGTCAGAGGTGCGTGCAGCGTTTCACGTGCTCAACTATGTGTTGCCACCATTATCCCGAAACATGAGGGCGACCGCCTCATCCATATGTATGAAGGAAGGGAACAATAAAGAGTATTTCCAGTTGGGCGCGAGTCCACAATTAACTCTTCTGCAAAGGCAAGGAACGCTTGCAAGATTCGCTTATCCACATACGTCCCATTGACAGATAAAACTGAAATTTTCGTTACGGGCACAGATAAAAAAGAAAATTGAAAAATTATGACCTTTTTACGCATTACCCAGTAAATTAATCCTTCTAACATCCCCCGAGAGAAATCCTCGAGCCGCTCGGTGCAATTTTAAAAAAGTCATTCCTTTTCAAAGGGTATAAATACTTTTGCCTGCACGAACGTTGGCATAAGCCCGAGGATGTAACGTTAATAGGGCTCTCGTTGCCAGTGTCGTAGGTGCGTGAAGCACTGCGCGTGTTCATTTATTCCCAGCATTATCCTGAAACACGAGGCTGTGTGTCTCATCAATATGCATGAAGGAAGGGAACAATAAAGAGTATTTCCGGCCGGGCGCGAATCGACGAATGCGTGCCGAGGGGTGGAAGAGACCGAGGCGGAGACGAGGGTGGTACAGAAAGGACGCTGGAGACGCGACGCGACGCGACGCGCGACAAAATAACGCATAAATCACGGAGCGAGCGGGTTTATTAGAACGCGGAAACAAGTAGCGGCGCAGCCGCGGGCGAATTCGGTTGTTAAGATTTCGTACGTCAGCCGAGGCTGAATAATTCAGCCCCCGAAAACAAACGATCTTAGGAAGCGGGGCAATATATCGCTCCGAAGGCGGGAGAGACGAGTCCCGTGTACACGTCGCAGCTGGCTGCATTGTGCGCGAAAGTAATCATGCTAATGTATTCTCGCTCGGATGTCGCGCCGCCGTCGACGGGCGACGGGGGGGGGGGGGGGAGGGACACCGGCAAAGTTTATTCTTAAACACGATTAGCAATCTCGAAGACTCTCCTCGGACCGGGCCCGAGACCGGCGACCGAGAGCCCTCGGGTCCTTTCGAAAAGAGGGGAAGAAGCGAACCGAGCCCTGCGAAGCACCCTTTAATCTAGCAGCTCGCAAACATGGGATCAACCATTCACCGACGAGATACCTTCCGGCGGACCTTCTTCAGCCTTCCCGGCAGTCTGGAATTTTCGCGCGACCACCCGTGCGTTCGACCTTTGAACGTCCTCTCATTTCCATCTATGAGGCGTCGCAGCAGACGGAACAAAAGGGTTTCTCGCGTCAACTCGTCGACGTCTCGAGAACCAGCTTGGACAAGGTAACTTTCTCCGTAACATTATATATTTTCTATCACCTTTTAGTTCAGCCCGAAATTAGCCACAGAGCCGAGGACAGCGGACCATCTTGCGCGTAAAACTCAATTTCCACTAATCCCTTCAGGCTTTATACGCTACCGCACCCTTTCCTCGGACGGGTCTAAGATGAACGCATGGAGACTGAAGCTTATTTCCGAGACCGCCGTGTACTCTGCTGGTTAACGAAGAAAGAAAGGAGTAACCTATTTACGAAGAAAGGGTCACAAATTAATTTCTACACCCGACAGCGGTCTCAGCCGAAAGAAAAAAAAGTTCCCTTTCAGGCGACTCTGTGATACGGAGACCCAGCAGCCCTTGCAGACGACGTCAAAACGTCCCCAAAGAAACGCCCAAAATCGTCCGCGGCAGCGGAGCTCTTTACCTCGCATTCAGAGGGCAGAAGCGTCGCGGGGAGGTCGCAGGCGTAGAAAAATAGGCCAGCTTTTCGCGCGGGGCGTAGGTGGACCGAAGGGGGAAGCTTTTAAAAGGATCCGCGTAAAAGGGGCGACGCGGTAACGAGCATCGTGGAATACGCGTAATCTCGCATTCGGCTCGTCGTCGTGTCGTTTGTTGTCGACGCGACGCTCGGCTGTCGTCAATGGACTCGAGACGAGAAGGGAAGAAGAATCTGGGACAGGTGGATTTTTATTCGTGCTTTTTAACGGCGCGCGCGGGTACCGTAGTCCTGGGGTGGCCTAACCCTCGCGTCGTCGCCTCTTTAATTTCTTTCCCGCGAAACGAATCTCCGGCGTGACGGTCGCACACCGTCGCGTCCACAGTCCCGAATGGCAGCGCAGCGCGTCGCGTCGCGTCGCCTCGCGTCGCGCGGATAATGCCAGCGAGAAGAGGGGGACGACGCCAAGGGATTCCATCTTAAACGCGGTTAGCGCCGCGATGCGCCCGCGATTCCGCGGGCTGGTTGACGCGGAAAGCGAGCGCGAAAACGCTGGGGAATGTAGGAGGGGTGGAAAAGCCCGAGCATTTTCATTCAAGAGGAGGGAAACGGAAGACCGACACGGAAGCCGCGGGGACGGACGGGGGGTGGATCGCGGCAACAGAGAAGAGAGCGTGCGTTCCAGATTTCTAAAGGCGTTCAATGATATTCCCGAAGAGAACGAACGAAGGAGCGCTCCGGATGGCCGCAATGAAGTTGGATTTAGCTGGGGGCTGGATGGCGAACCGGGTCGCAGAGAGCTCGAAGACGTGCTTGTGTGCTACCACCTCTCATTTTCTCTTCGGCCCCGGTCCCAGAGAACCCGGAGTTCTCTGTCTATCCACCCTTCTCCATCCCGTTGCTCCCCTCTACCTTTGTCGCTCCCGGTGTCTTTGTCTCTCGGCGATACGCGCGTGTCTACGCGAGGGCTGCTGATCGTGCCAGCGTACCTGTTATACGGTTCAAACTTTGCCTGCAGATATGCGTGTGTGCGCGGGTGCGCGCGCGTGTGTGTCGCAGTCTGATTAAACGCGGACGTATGCGTCCAGAGAGACGTAGAAGATCATGCGCTTCCTTGCCAGCGCGGAAGAAACAGGCTACGGGAAAAGTGAGACTATCTTTGTCGGATGTGTTAACGAAAACTGATGGGAGTCTGTCATTATTAGACTGCGGACTCGATGCGATCATGGTGAAATGTCTTGGTACGATACAAGCCGACGGTTCTTCTTCTGAAGTTCTTCCTCTTTGTAACATCTTTTAACACGGTGTTAAGTTCGCGTGCTTAGAATTGGGCCAAGTAGAATAGGTAGGCCATGCTCAGACACGTCAGACGATTCGTATTTTCGTATGTATACCATGAAAAATATGTGTAGAACGGGTTTCGTTTTGGAGTTGAAATAGCAAAGGTTGAAATATGATGTCTTTTGCAACGTGATCCCTATGCTTCGGCGCTCGAGTTCCAATGTCAATCGAGACGTCCGTCGCTGTTAACATCGCAGAGAGCAATCTTGCTTCGATTGTCTGAGCTTCTATCGCCAAGCGATCGTTCTGAATCTTTCACGGTCGGTTTTCTTTGCGATTCGATCTCTCTTGGCCACAGTTGACCGGGCTCGTGACCATCCCGACGAACGGCGGGCTCTGCATGTTTCAGCCGGCCGACGGCGGACAGAAAATGAATATTTAAATCCGGAACGAGCTGTTCCTTCCCGGTACGTCGGGTACTATCGTCGAAAACGGTGCGGATCCTTCGGAACAGGCCGATGTTCCATCCGAATTCCCCGATAATTATTCTATCGCGGCAATTCATGGACGGACCGGGGGCCGATCACCGATGCAAATTTCGGAGATTCAGGGCGCGGGGGGTGGAGGGAGGGGGTTCGGGATATACCCCGGGAGGAGATCGATCTACGTGTGCCCGATTGCCGGGCCGTTTCTGACGGCGACGGACAGAGGACAGAGCCAGCCGGGCTACGACTCCGGAGAGTCACCGATTGGCCGGTCACGTAGTACGAACGTTAATTACGCTTCGGTCCCCGACTAAGAGGGAACTTTGTTCCCGTGGGATTAGACCTCGGCGAATTCCGGAATCATGCGGCGGTTCCAGCGGTGTTAACATCGGGACGCCGGATACATACAGATCAGGCAGGACACGCTGGTTCGCGTTGCATCTCTCCCGTGTCGTCCGTTCTTTCGAGGTCAGTTTAAGGTCGATCCTATGGGACCATCGCGGACGGTAATCCGCGCGTTTACCACCCGTTGCATCCTCCCCGTTGGCGCGCAGCTTTTACCCGCCAGTAATCACCGAGCTTGGCTAATCGAAATTTCTTACCGCCGCGACGCGACGCGACCTCGGAATGAAATCCTGAGGAATCCCCCAGCGAGACCGGCAGACAGAAACCGCTCTGTTAACGCTCCGATCTTGTCCTAGGCGAAGCAATATCGCACTTTAACCTTTCGTGACAGCCATAATTCGGTCTGTTCTGCTGGTTCTCCCGCGCAGAATCGAAATACCTCTAATGCTTTTACAGGAACATGGGTATTCAAAAACCACACTCTATTACAAAATATGGAATAGAATTTATATTTGAATAGTAACTCCAGAAGCACGTTGTGAGACACGTCATTATCCAGAGAACGAAACGTTACGAATGAAACGCAAGAGATCGAAACAGAGGAGCAATAGTTCAATATGAACAACTGAAGATCGAGATCGATCCCATCCCATACCAGCTTCTCCACTTTTCCCGTTTTCCTACCTTCTTTCGATTAGTAGCCCACTCGTTGGTTGATAGCTGACGGTACGTCGAGAAGCGCTATAGCAGCGAGGAGATTGAGAGAGAAAGGAAGCGTGCTAATCGCGCCTCGAATTAGAGAAACGAGAACCAGTTAGCTGCAATAGATCTCGTTCGACGCGCGAGATTTAATTATCTTGGGTCCTGGTTCCGCAATTTACAGTTATAAATAATGTACAGGGAACAAAGAAGAAGCGTAACGGAACCGGAGGAAACGCCGAAGGAATTATAGCCTCCATAAAGCAACGGGTCGTCCGTTCTCTCTTGCTGTATGGCAACCGTAACGCTTAACTTTCGATTACCCTCTCTGATATATTGACGCCATCTTAAAGCTGGAACGTACGACCGCAGACTGCTAAAAAGTGCTTT
Source organism: Halictus ligatus (assembly GCA_028454255.1). Taxonomy (NCBI): domain Eukaryota; kingdom Metazoa; phylum Arthropoda; class Insecta; order Hymenoptera; family Halictidae; genus Halictus; species Halictus ligatus. The sequence goes on from CM052142.1 coordinate 10,854,104, forward strand.
CGCGATTCCGTCGGAGAAACGCCGAGATGAACTAACTCAACGTGATTTAACCTTTAAAACTATATAGAAATAAAATAATTTCTATTTCATTGAAAAACTTACTTTGATGAACTTCAAAGTGTTAAACGACGAGTAACATGGTAAATACCGATTCGAAACATCTGGGAACGGTATTAAAAGCGGAATCGCGCTATTTGACAAACATGGTGACTAAGAATGGTGCAGCCACCGATCCGTCATGCGTATTAAGCCAGACACTCGCGTGTTCCGTTGTCTAAAAGTGCAGATTTGTACAAGCATTCGCAATTGAGTGACGAACGAGACGTTTCCAGGGGCTATTTATTTAGCAGCTATTTATCCGGCGGTAACTGCGCCATAATGCGTCCCTGTGATCTGCTCCAGGGTTAATCCATTACAAGCGGGGGAACATTATCGCGGTAAATGTCTGTACAGCGGCGAGTCGAACCGTCGCTCGCCGAAGTATTTTATTAGAGCCTGTAAACTTGATTTTACAGGCTCTAATAAAATCGTAGATTCAACGATCCACCGCGATCCACGGCGCGGTTGGCGGCGGTTTTAAAAGCCGGTAATTTGTACGCGTGACGCGTATCGGAAGATTCGAACGGTTTATAAACGAAACGGATCGCGAAAAAGGGATCAGGATAATTGCGTAATTTATCCGACGAAGCCCAGCGGTGAGCCGGCAATGGATTCCGAAAATAAATTCCGTCGTTCCGCTGGTCCGAAGTAAATTAAGCGGCCCATGCTCGATTTAGACGCGAGTTAATTTACCCCGATGCGACGCGACGCGACGCAACGCGGCGTATCGTCGATTTGACGGCGACGCGATACAAGCGCGCGCGCGCACGACGTTTCGCGGAAACGTGCGAATGCGCGCGATGGAAATCGCGTGTTTACTCTAAACCGTGAACGCTTTGAAGTCATGAATACGTAACTCGCGCGCAGCCTCCGGGCACTAGATGTTCGAATTAGGCTCGGTTCGAGAAAGCGACGCCGTCAGCAATGACGCCTAATTGCATAATTTATACAGTATAACACGCCCCCCATCGGCGAACGTCGAGCGTCGCCGAAACGCCGTTTCGATCCACGAGTTTCCCAGACACCCTCGGAAACCGGGGATCGATTTTAAAAATCCCAGGGGAGGCAGGGCATACTTTAAATGTTCATTCTACGCATAAATAAAAAAGTAGAAAACCGTGCCCTTAAAAAGAAAGTAAACGCAAGTCGTTGGGGACAATTTTAACTTCTAGTTTCCAAGTGGTGTCCACTTAATTATGCCGCCGGCAAACGTGCAAAATTCTAATGCAAAAAATTCGACAGTTCTTCCGAATAAAATTTCTAAAAATTAGTGGGAAAGGACCAATTCAAAGCGAGAGTACCTCCCTCAAACGGCTCGGCAACGGTTCGACGGAACTTTCCCGCGATCCCAATTACGCGAAATTAGTAATCCGCCGGAAAACAGTCACCGAGAATAACAGCACGAGGGAGTTTAGCCGTTCGGGTTAGGCGAACCTTTTAGCGGTCGCGTTGTCTCTGAAATTTTACGCGCGATGCTGCCCCTGAAACGTTAAAACGCTCGCGAGGCCTTTTTCATCCGCATTGCGTCGTTGCAAGGAGCGAGAAACGACGATAAACTCAACGGAGAAATGAAAACGGGGAAAACTCGACGCTTGACCGGCCGTGTATTCAACTTTCTCTATGAGAGCTCGGCCAGCCCGAATGCAACTTCTAAATTGTGCGATGAGACATCGGGGTGCATGTTCACAACATTTTTCTATGTCGACGTATCTATGATTTGTGAGAGAGGAACCATCATAAACGGGTTTAGAATCTTCGGAAAAGTGACAAAAAAAATACGATCAAAATCATTTACTAAAAACTCCAGATTATTTTGTTCGCGATGCATGAAAAAATGGAGCTGCAAAAGTAATACTTTGAAGCGGGAAATGCATTTTCGCGCTGCACAGAAATCACAGATTAATCGTAAATTGCAAGTAACGCTCATAATCAGGAAACTCGAACGGAAACGTGCGAACGTTTAAAGATTTTCCGAACTGGTGCGTACGACATCTTAAAAAACTAATGAACCAATTTCACTCGCGGAGTTCTCGTTGAAGCCATAACAGAACTTTTCATAGCTCGAAGTAAAATTCTATTGATCTGTAAAATCGTTTTACTGTCTTCGCCCGTTTAGAACAAAAGAAGGAACAATAAAAAGTCGAAATTCATTTATTCAAGGGATCGTCGTTTATATTTTTACCGGTTTCACAGTGATCCAAAAAATTATAACGAGAGCGCTGTTTTCATACTCTATATTAATACAATGAAAGATGCGCGCGTGTGTGTGTGTGTGCTTTTTGGTGGGTGAAATTTCAAGAAGACGAGTTAATATCCCAGCACGTTTTCACGTTGTGTTCTTCTCCTAAAAAGAGACCACCAAGTCCATCTATTTCTTATGCTTCCAGACGAGAGTACCCTCGTTTCAGTGGAACAAGGAAAGATTAGTCAGACCGTTCTACGCGGCCTCGTGCAAGGCGTTCGTGGAACGAAGGCACTAAAAAATTTACGTGTCGATTTAACTGTCTGAAAGGAGTGACATTTTTTCCTCGGCAACAACCGACGAAATTAATCTACAATCAGCACCGGTGCGAATTGCTTTGTTCCGCGGACGTTGGTCGGGTAACGAATTCCCGCGTTTTTCCGTCCGTTCCGCGTGCGGTGATAAATAAATGGATTTTTTGGTGCGCGGAACGATGACCGTTAACGGCGTTTCGTCCATTTGCGTCTCTCGTTCCGAGGAAAATGTGTCGTATAGCTGTCTAAGAATCTCAGTTTACGAGGCTGGCAGTGCCGGGTAATAAAAGCGACTTCGGAACGACCCGGTCGTATACTTCATTTACGTAGCAACAAATTCGGAATTAAAAACTTTTCGGAATCTGCCCGAGAATCTTGTCCCGCGCACTGTGAACAACCATAAAACTATTTCCCGAAGATCGTCGAAACATTGATCACGCCGAAAGGGGAGCATGATCACGCCGTAAAAGTAAGAGAGACTCGCGCGGCGGCGGCGGCGGCCACCCGTGTACATCCCAGAGCAAACTTCTTGATGGCGTCTCTTGAATCATAACAATCCACCCCATAAATTTCCTCGAACTAGAAGAAAGTGTACTTTCGTCTGCATAAATCGATCCCCGTTTCTCTCACGGAGACTTACCGCGACGACTATCGACCAGCGCGATTATCGTACAGATCGAATCTTCCGCCGGCGATGGCAAGATCACTTCTGATTACACAAGAGCTTCTTCTTTTTTCTCTCGATCTGTCTGTCATCACTCCTGCTTCGTGCGCGTTCTCCCTCGGGTACAGAGAAATTACTGAATGGCTGTTTGTATTTTCATTTCGATGAATCTTCTTGTCGCTTATCCCCCTATCGAAATAAAATATTTTTATTTTTCCTAGGGTTAAATGACGCCGTCTTAAACGAGGCAACAGCTGTAAATATAGCATAACGTGCGACTATAGACGCGACTAACGGTAACTAGTGTCCGAAACTTCGACACCTGGGGAAACGGTGGTGTGCAGCATCGCGTTCGTCCCGACACAATTGGATCGTCGTCGGTTTTCATTCGGACGAAGGTATCGGTGCGGTTTCCGCGGCGAGTACGAGCCTGCGAAGTGCGAGTACGCGAAGGGGGCGTGTGTGGATCGGGGAAGGATAGCCGGGGCTGGTGGCCGGGGGTGGGAGAGTGACAACGACGTGGTATTCGAGACGGTGTAGTAGGGGGTAGCCTCGGAGCAAAGATAGAGACGGTGGCGGTAAAAGGAAGAGGCATTGCTCGGGACAGCCCCGAGGAAGAGGGCGGATGGTCGAAGAGACGTCAAGGGGGTGAGGGAGGGCTCGGCGAAGAGTAGGCGGCCGGAAATGCTTGGGGGTGGTGTTACAGGTGCCGAGGTGCGAGTGCTCGCACGGGCCAGGCTAACGGTAACGCTCGTCGAACGGAATATAGAGTAGGTAGCGAAGTACGTAGGTCTAAGGGAAGGGTTTGCACGAGAGACCCACAAGTGGCATGCCTCGACAGCGAGCGTGTGTGCTCGCTCCGATACTGCTCGCTCTCTACTCACCGTTCCCTCCTTTTCTCATCTCTATCCATCCGTCTATCTGTCTCGGTCCCCCGCTCTCGGTAAACATTGTACTATCCTTTGAGCCCCGCCGATACCCGCCGCGCCGTCGCGTTTTCGTCGTCGTCGCCGTCGTCGATGTACAACGTTTCTCTTTATAGACATTTTCCGGAGTGGCGTTTACATGGCCGCCGCCTCGAGACGACACGCGTGCACGACCAGCCCCGCCACTGGGAAACGCAAGGCTGCGTGAAAACTTCTCGAACGGTCCCGTTCGATTTGGCAGGCTGGCCTAAACCGACCCAAACCCCTGTCACTCGGTGACGGTTCGCAGAGCCTCCACTTTCCTTCATCACTGTACCCCGTTCTTCATCGATATACGGGGTGAACCATGTTGCTTACACCTAATACCTAATACCTTACATTTTTACACCATCAAGACATTTATCTATCAATCTTTCTTTATCTTTAAGATTACGAGGTAGTTTTATACTATATGGGTGATTAAATCATACTAATGAAATATTTACCCCCATCTTCTTCGACACAATTCAAAAATCACTTGAGACGTGCGGGTTACTTGGCTCACCCTGCACATGACTTATTCTTCTTCCTCTATTTCTCGTGCTTGCTGTCTCTGTGCTCGGGAACGTAAACACTCGTAGTCGGATGAAATTCATGATTTATCGTTTTTATTTCACGGTTTTTATAGAGACCTGATGTAGATATCCCCGGTGAATGTCCTACGCGTATACCCTCGATCGAGATACCCTCCTCTGAGCAAACATCTCCCTTTGATCCAGTCATCGCGATCCTCCCGAAGTGGATTCCCATCGTTCGACTCCCGATGGAACCGCCTCCAATATCCCTTTCAATTGCGGCAGGTTTCTTTTCGTTCTTAGCTCGAGGAAGACTTTTAAATAAATCTTGAAACCTTGTCTCTGCCGCTCAAACTTAACACTTTAACCACAGAGGGAGCCTGTCGACAAGATTTTCCACAACTGTGCTGTGCCAAATGGACACTCGGAGATCATAAAATATTGTAACACAATATTGTATATTCTTTTTCTCGACGGACGGTCAAGGGAGAATTCCGCGACACGTCGTAAGCGATAGATCGAGCGTGCCTCTCGTACGCGTTTCTCTTTGCCCGTCCGATTCATCCGACCCAACGTAAACGTCATTTTGCCCTTTGACAAAGCCGCTCCCGTCGCCCATGGCTCGTTAAAGGGCTCCTCTATACGTTCTCCGTTGCTCTCGAGGGCTTTCGAACACTTTTATCCGGGCGAGACGCGGCCACAATCGGTTCCTTTCTGCGCGGACGGCGGAATCATAAAACCCGATCGTCGAACGCGTAATCAAGCTTCCGCGAGAACGACCGGGAATATCGAGGATAATCGACAACCGATCGCGCCATCGCCATCGCCACCGCCGGCTCTCTCGTGTCGCACCTCTTCTCCATTTCCTCTATTCACTGAAATAAACGCGTTAATTCGTCCCCGGGAACGAGGAGACTCGTACCGCGGTTTCCATCCACAGTTCACGCTCGAACACACCCCCTCGGCGATCTTATGAAATGGTTGTCGGTATAGCTACCCTCGTTGTATCGATACAACGTTCCGCGACCGCTCAATGGAAATTGCGCCTTCGCGAATCGCCGACACATTGTTACGAGCCGTGGTCAAACGAAAACCGTCTACCCGCGATAAAATTACCGAATTCTCTCGATTGACCCGTAATTCTGGTCACGAGGACACTTGTACGGGGTGTTTCAAAATTTTTTAATAAGTTCCGAGGATTTCTGACTGACTGTTGCAGCGGAGCAGGCCCGAGCCACTTGGCCGGCGAGATTAGGGTGGCGGGCGAACGTGAAACGAGCTTATAGAGGATCCCTTAAGGGTGTTCCGGGCCGGGGCCGAGAGTAGGAAAGAAGAAGCATAAAATGAACGCATTCATTCGGAACGGAATGGTTCCTCGTTACGGGGCGCAACGCTGATATATTCGATTAGATTCCCCGGGCGGCTCTCCTCGCTCTGTCAGTCCTCCTCCTCTTTTTCTCCCTCTATGCACGTTTATTAAATCGTTTCATAACGCCCACTAATACGTAACTATCTGGCGGGTAAGTCTGTGTAAGAAGGGTGCCAGCAGCAGCGCGCACCGTCTTGTTATAACGTCAGCCACCCCTCCTTCCTTCCTCTCCGTCGACGACGAAATCCAACCCTAGCGCGCGGCGTTGCTCTTTTCTTCACTCGTCTCGTCGGAAGAAAACGAGAGGGAGAAACGGAGAGGGAGAGATAGAACTCCCGGGTAACGGCAAGCGAGACGCCATTTGGTCTGGACATTAAACTGATATCGTTTTAGATTTTCCATTTTTCCGAGGTACTTACACGTCCCTCTATTACTGCCCTCCGCCCTCGTCCCCGCGCCCCCCGACCCCTCGTTATTACTCGCTCTGATTTTGATCCGCTAATACAGCCCGTTCGGTATCCCGATAACGCCCCAGGTATCGACGACCGTTACGATACATTTTAGACCAGTAGAGCTCCCTCCACTTCTACAGGATGTCCCGAAAATGTTCTACTTCTTCTAGCGAAATAACTTTTTATTTTACCTCAGTCCGTTGCTACCGAGATAGGGAATTTTCGTTTCGTATGAAAATCCGTATTATTATCATGCTATCATCCGATACACCTACCGATAAGACCACTTTCGTAGTGACAAATACAGTGTGCCATTGCTGTGGCTGTTCTATTAACACATTGTTGACCGGCAATTTTACGCAGGAGCTATTTAACAATTTGTTAAATAATTCCCCATGGATGCATCTTTGCAATCTCAATATTCGTAAATTAAGAAAATTAGAATCCGTCATTTTGACGGTTCCCGTAAATCTAATGTTAAAAAGTGTTCGCACATTCTTTAACACGGAGATTCGATTCGAAGGCGTTGAATAATTCCTCGGTCGAAGACGTTTAACCGACAGCTCGCTGAACCATCGATGCACGCTCTAATTCGATTCCTGTGTCTCGGTGGGTTTGTTCAAATTTCGAGGGAGGAAATCGCGAGAAGTTGCCGGGTAAATTCGCCAGAGCACGTGAGGATATTTATTATGCAAAAATGCCTGGGGACTCGAAATAGCATTCGCATATCGTCCTATCTTTCGCGGGATACTGGATAATGTGGATTCGTTTGGCCAAATAGGAACAATTAAAGGTAAAATTCCGGGACGGGAATAAAGCGGTTCGATGGTTCTGGGGTTCGTTCAACCGATCGGTGGATGGTCCGCCAAACCGCGCGAGTATTTATACATTTGCTTGATATCGCATCGCGCGAACAGAGAGATATCCGAACACGCCGGTTTTGTTTGCGGATCCCCGAGGCATTTACATTGCAAATACGATTCCTTGACTTTCGGATTCGACAACGAGGAGCGAGCGAGCGAGAGAGAGAGAGAGAGGGTTGGTGGCCGGGAAGAGTAACGGCATTCTCGATTCGTGGTAAATTGCAGACCTGCATGGACCTCTCCCATGTTATCTCGCGCCGCCGCCGCCGCCGCCGCCGGCACCGACGTGCAAATTTTTGCCGGCCAATTTTACGCCACGGTCTTGTATTACCTTAACGACCTTCTTCCCTCGTCTCCCGGCCGGCATTTTTGCTCGTCGAACATTTAATACGTCGCTCCGTGCCGCCCACCCCGGACGCCGGAACCAGTATTACGAAACGCTCGGGGAAACGACGACGACGACGACGAGCGAGCGAGCGAGTAGTTTGTGTGCCATCTTTACGCGTCGCTTGTAAATCACTCGCGCGAATTTCATTACCCCGGACGCGCGGAAAATTCAAATACGCGACACGACTCTGCCAGCGAGGGGAGAGCCGATTCGAGACAGCCAATGTTCGAATTAACCCTCTGAAAAGTGAGACGAGAAGCGCCGCTGTGATTCGATCGTTCTGCCTGCGCGAAAAATTTTAGCAGCCTGTGTTCTGTCGAAAAGCCTGAAAGAGATTTTTTCTGCAAGATTGGAGGCTTCAAGGAGAATATTTTTAATTTATATTCTGATTAGACTGTTTCAAGACGATCACGACGGCCTATTAAACATGAGAGTACACGACCCGCGGAGCCATAGTCACGCGCTAATTCCGTGTTCCGATACCGTGTTCGGATAATCCAAATTCGGATAATTGGCGTGCCCGTAACGCGACATCCGGATAATCGACGTATTCGGATTCGATATCAGTCGACGCTAAAAGAGCAACATCCACGCTACATTGCTCCCGCGCTCGCATGACTGCGAGGAAGAATTTTCCGTAGAGGACGCGTCCCAAAAGAAGTTTCATAATAATTTAGAAGTTTGGAGACCGGCGAAAAATCTCCGGCGCGTGCAACATTCGTCTTTATTACCTTCGAAATTCCCTATGATGCTCCGTCTCCGCCTCCGCGTCTCCTACGCTCGCAGCGCGATACGCTCGAGGGATATTGCGCGCTTCGGATAAATAAGAAACGTCGGCGCGGAAAATGGAGGAACATTGCTCGTCTCGCCGCGATTCGCAGCGGATAATTTTTTTTCTTCCGGCACGCCGCCCCCGCGAATCCAACGTTTAAGACGTCCGCTATTGTTACGGGGCCCCAACCGGCTTCGGTCGACAGCGTCTTCCCACCCCCAACCGTGAAAGACGGCAGGGAAATTCTTCGTCGGCCGATTCTCCCTCGCGTCGTTCGCCGCCCGTTTTCCGCTCGAGAAATTACGCCGACCCACGCAACGCCGTCGAATCGAGAACGTTTTTGGGGACGAAAATCTGCAAGCTTTTGTCGCTCGCTTATACCGTCGAAAAAGTATTGGCACGCTCGGATTTCCAGAGCAGGGTAAAATAGCGTTTTAACCAGTTAACTGTGATCGACGAGTATATTCGGCATTGCTTGATTTTAACACATCGCTGACCGGCCACGAGTCAACTCGTGATAAGCTGTGCTAAGCCGGCCACATGATATAAATTTTCAGAAAAGTTGCCGGTCAGCAATGTGTCAATTTCGCGCCGTGAGGGATTTTTCAAATTAAATTCCACAGTTAACTGGTTAAGTGGTAAATATAAAATAATACTTTTTCCCTATTTGGTAGTTTATAAAGCTGCGAACAACGTGTTGATATCGACAAATTCCTTGATATTGTGAGATTCCTTTTTATTTTTTGGGACAACGCGCAGCGTGATTTTCCACAAAACGTTCACGCACCGAGAAAACGGTGGAGGAAACGGGCTAGCAACCCCGAGCCAGAAGCGGACGAGTTGTGACGTCAAAAGGATGAGGGCGGAACGATTTATGGCGCCCTAAGACTGCCGGCTACTTTATGACGACCTTAATGTTTGCACCGTAAATTGGCTGGCTTAAGACACCGAGGCAGCCCGAAAACAGTAAAGTGGTGATCCCCTCGGCGTGACTGGCATCCTCATGTCGCGCGAATAATTCCCCCCCCCCCCCCACGGACTCACGGAAAAAATTGCCGCGACAGCGCCGAATAAAGATCCGACGTCGACGTCGACGTCGGCGTACCCGCGTCGCTAAATAACGGCCCTTAAAAGGCACGCGCGGAGAGCGAAGACGTGTCTCCCGGAGCCCGAGTACCATTAACCCTTGTGCCATCAACAGTTCAAATTTTGGCACACTCATTTCGGTCGGATCAACTTGACGCGGCGCTGGAATTACATTTTAACCATCGCAAGATGAATGTTTTTGGGGAACATTCTAGACGACGAAGATTAGGTCCGTTAACACGTTCGCCACCGCACGTATGTGACGTTTATAAGACTATAGGTTTGCGGAGCACTAACAGTGAATATTTTGCATCACTTCGTAACCAATGCACCAATTCTTTTGAAGATTTTCGTGCTAATAACATTAAAATGGAAAGTGGAATTTTTGCAGATTTTGCTATTCAACCTCTGCTAGCCACGAGACTGCCATAAGCGCTCCGTAGCAATAAAAGAAATTGCACAGTTGTTTTACCCCTTTATACCGTTGTGTACATTTGTTCTTCCCATAATTCCGTTAGCACCGAGAACTTTTATAAACCACCTTGTAAATGTATTCTACGGACTGCGAGAATTAAAAACGAGTAAACAGAAACAACGATTCTTTTCCCCCGTAACGCGAAAAATCCTTTTTAAACGATGTGTTGTACAAGGTGTATAAAAAGTAATGGTCGTCCGTCCTGGGGGTGAATCTACACCTCTGAATCGGTTATATTTACGAATGCTACCACGTCCGAACCATCCCCTAACGTATCGTCCGTCCATCTCTAAGAATGCCGAGGATGCGAGCTAATTTTTCTGTAAACGCGTTTCCGGTTGCGCAAAACTCATCGCGCGTTAAGTAGTTTCTCAACGAATCTAATTATTGCCGAGATCGTGGAGCAGGACGGGGTGGTCTTCTAGGGCGAGCGGTTTCACCGGGGGTTGGCGAAGGAAAGAAGGAAGTAGATGGTGCGGAGAGAGGTGCGGGAACGCAATGCGTTCTCATCCAGAGGAAAATAAATTGAAGCGCAGCGTAGCGTACGGATTGCACAGATTGAATTCCATCGTCTTGGATTTGCAACGTTTATAAGAAAGCATTCAATTTGGTCGTTAATGGGGACCGGTCGGGGAGAGAGCGAGAGAGAGAGAGAGTGACTCGTATAATAAAGTTGCCCCGGAGAATTTGTCCGAGCATATTTAATCCACCGGGTCGTCTATCTTTTTCTCCTAATTTCCCGGAGCAACGGAAAGTTGCCGGTGCTCGATATTGCCGCGCCGACGGGGCTTGAAAGTGTTTATCGGTGTGTCTGTCGTCCTCTTTCCTCGCACACTCGGCACTGCAAACAGGGTGCACCGAATGAGAGGGCAACTCGAGCGGAGGGCGAAGCACACGAGGAAGAACGAGCATCGTTGCTCAATGAAAAGCCCTCTTGCCCCCGAGTCCTCATAATTGAGACAATGAGTGGCGCTCGATAACTAAGCGTCGCGCACTGGCTAGCAGCACGTTAGCCCCCCGGCGTCATTCCTCGAGTGCCTCGAAATTCCGTCCGGGGGGAGAGAGAGCATTCTCGAAAGTGTCGACTTATTATTTTCATCCCTTAACGCCCCGCGCAAACATTTGCATAGCGACGCCGGCCTTCAAGACACCCGGGGAATTCGCGAGGGTCAGATCGCTCGGAAACTCCTAGACGGAGCGAAGAGTCGTCGAAGTGTCCCCTGAATCGCATAATTTTTGGAGATTTGACGCTAGGTTTACGGTGCATTAAAAGTGAGTGTTTTACAGTACTTTATAAAAATAAGAGGAATGTGTCCAACCAAGATTTCGGCCATTTTTTAAATTATATATACCTAAGGAAATAAGTTTGTCGAGTAATTCCACGTAGATGGATCTTCAGAATAATCAACAATCATAAATTAAAAATATTGGAACCCGTCATTTTGACGGGTCCCGTAAACCTGGTGTTAAGACTCCAACTTTCTCTATCGACTCGAGAAATGGGTTCGCTGTTAATTACGCATAAGCGATATAGACGTTTGAATGGAAATATTCTTCCGCTGTTTTACGATCCGGAACTGAGGGTAGTTTGGTGAGTTGAAGATTTCGGTCGAAGTAGGGGTGAAAATACGTTTCCGAAGAAGCTCTGACTTCTCGTATTATCGCGAGTGTTTGAAAAATTGTAGTATTTTTCTAGGAACCGTTTAGATCAACTTGTTTGCCATATTTTATGCAATTTTACAAATATTCATGGTAAAGTCAAGATTTCTCCCTAAGGGTGTTTTCACCCCTAGGGCTATTTTGTGTCCTAACAAGTAGTTTATTCGAGAAGTGAAAATTTTGCAACAATGAACGAACCGAGGGGATGAGCGATTCTTTTTCGATCCTGGGAGCAATGGCGACCGATATCCGGCAGGAACGTGCTCGTACACGTGACAGGGCTAACTAGCACGATACGTGTGACGGTATAAACATCGAGACGCTCCGTGATGAATACGGCCGGTAATTACCGAATGGTAATTACGCTAAAATGATAATGACGCCGCTTCCACTGAACCGGCAGCATGTTTGCCAAACTATTGTATAATTTTACGCGCGTCGTCGTATCGTATATCCGGTTATCCCTATTACGCGTTTCGCAACTTATTAATAATAACAACAACGCTAACGACGGGAATAACAATAATAACAAACACGAACCAGGGGTACAACAATAACAGCCACGGGGATCGTAATAACCGGCGATTTTCCGGGGCATCGGGCTCGCGGTCGAATGATTTACAATCGTATTATTGGCAACGGATTTGATGCATACTTCAACGTGGGTACGCTCGATAAGTGTCCCGGTTGTTAGCGCAAACTTTCCGCGTCCGAACAAGAGAAATCATTGTGACCCGCGCAATTGAATTCGTCCCAGTCGACCGGACAGAGAAATTTCGCGATTGTTAATTTCCATAAGCGGCCCCCGTAAATACTTTAACAAATTGCCGCCGTTCTGGGGGGGGGGGGGGGGGGGGTGTCGGTGGGTCGGCGAGGGGGTAGGGGTGAAGGGTTGGAGGAAAGGGGTTTTGGAACGAGCTTTCGATTTTCGGTGCGGGAAGGTCGTCCAACGAGCTCTGTACCGTGCTCTCGTAATGTCGCAAATGGGATGATAATAATTATTACACTGAACGAGCACTTTGCGGTGAACAACGGTGATCGCGGTAAAACATTAATGATAATGGCATCGTTTTCTCGAAATTGCCGGTGGCGCGGGGACACGGTCGCGCGGCGACGCGTAATTTTATATAGTCCGATGCTTAACGTCCATCTACTTGATAATCGTCGGCCTCGTAAGGGTTAATTAGGCGCGTTTCAAGTCCCGGAACTCCGGGCTCGACTGTCGGGTACGGCAATCGCCTAATTCGTTAGAGTATCATGGCGTCGGCACAGTCGACTTTCAATGGAAATCCACGAGAATCGGCTAACGAACGGGGGGCAACTTGGACGCTCTACGCGGGAAACTTCGGCCCGGCCCGACCCGACCCGACCCGACGCGACGGCACGCTCGCAACGATGCAATTTCGCGGGACAATCGGTGGACGACGAGCCATCGATGACATCGAAAGAACGAGAGCACAAACGCGACTAATTGGAACCGTGGGCCAGGCCAAAGTTCGCCGGGAGAACCGGTAATTCCCATTTATAAAAGCCTTTGTAAACGAGAAGGCACCGTTCCCGTTCCGTAACGTTCCGCCGCCAGACTGGCTGTCCGCTGCTATTATGCAAGACGGTTTGTGATTAAATTGCCAATTAAATTGCAACTTAATCAACGCTAATCGACTGTTTACTTTTGCTGTAGCGTGCCGGGCGACGAAACGCGACGTTAGATTCGAAATTATTAACGCCTATTCTGCCCTTCCGACTCTGCGAACCTTTCGAGCACGAGAGACCTTTTCGTTCATGCTACGGTAACGAATGAACGATGTGCCGCGAGAAGATAGCACATTTCGCATCTTTTAGAAGTTTAAAAGTAGAACCTGGTCAGAATACATTTGCAACGCGAACCTCGGAAGTGCTATCTTCTGTTTGTATACATATGCAAGCGGAGAAGCTGCTGTCGGATAGACTCGTGTCTGTGACACAAACACAGATTTCAAATTCACTGTTGTCGCGTAGCGAATTTCTGTTGGAAACAGGATCTTAGGCCCTAACCATAAAAATTATAACCATACCCGCGTGAGTCACTCCTAAACAGTCCTCTCCTAAACACATCGAAGTGCCAGTTTAACGATATCACGTAATAGAAAACGGCGCACGCAACAACTGTGCCGGTAAGAGAATTTTGTAATTTCCGCCAGCAACGAAAGTCGTATTCGTGTTCAGCACTTCGAAAGGAATGGAATGACGCACAATAAGTATCGAAAGCTTGGGTGGGCAATTGTGAAGTTCGGCCGCATTAGGAGTAGAAGAAGAAGGATATTCTTACTGGAATACACTTTTCATTCATTTTCTTATACGTCTTCAAGTTCTGGCGCAGGTCGCATGCGGCTCTGGCAGCGACCTCGTTAAATCATTTCCATCGTTCGAGCACTACGACTTGCCTAGCACAGAGAGATAGTGCGTCGCGCGGTAGATAGCAAGCTGACGGAAGACTTCGACGTTATTAACGCTCGCTGCGGTCTTTTAACTGTGGCCGTGACTGGTCGCGATACCTTCGCGACCCCAAGCCTCGAGATTCTCATTCCTGGCACGATAACGGCCAGGTAACCGACGCGCCGACGACGCCTTGCGACCAAGGGAAGGTCGTGGTTTAATTATCTACGTCTCTGGCGTCGACGGCGACGACCTACCGTCCGCCTTTGCTCCGACGACGTGACACCGTTTCTAATTCCGCCTCCCAACCCCTCGACCCCCACCACCGCCACCACCACCGAACGAACCAACCCCCTCCCGGCCGATTACATTATTAATATCAACGCCAAGGCAAGCTGGCGTCGGGGCGACGAGTTTTTCCGAGGATCGCGAGACGCTGGAATATGAATGTAATGCGCCGCGGAGGCACGCAGCCCGCCGGGAATTCGAATTAGTCGTGTCGCGTTGTCTCGCGTCGGTCAGACTGCGAAGCCAGACCCGGTCACCCTCGCGAGGAACGCGTCGGGTTACGGGGAAGATGGTGCGCAAACCCCTCCCGTCCGCCCCGACGGATGAATGAAATGCGAGCAGGGATTTCCGAGCCGGGAAAATTGGATCCACCGTCCCGAATTGCCGCTGAACGCACGCCAGAAGGAGAAATTCGTACGGGGACCTTATATTCGCCGGATGAACGAGCTGTCTGCCCTGTCGATAAAAGTTACACCTGCAGCCTAATCCGCGACGGTGTTCCTCGCCCGGCTTCTGTCACCTCTCGCGAACGTTTTTGTGACACTGCGAGAGATTCTGCGAAACGATTCTTTCGGGGACTAATTTTCGACCTTTGCCATTTGCGACTGTCATTTCTCTAAACCGTGCCAATCACTTCTCGAAAATCCGAGATAAATCGTTTTGGAATCTTCTTTCTGGCGCGCCCACATTCACCGAAAACCACCCACCTCCCTTCACGGATCAATCTTCCGCCGCATCCCCCTAAATCCGCCAGATCCCGGTAAACCCTAAAACAGCGAGGAACGTCTAAACGCGAAACCGGTAACCTAATTATTCTCCGCGTGTGACGCATCAGGGATTTCGAACATTCAATTGGCAATACACAGAAGCATGTTCCATTAGAGCGGCGATCGGATCGGAACCGATTACGACGATCTTCCCCGTCGAGAGCCGCGTTCCATCCCCAACGAAAAACTGTGCCGATGTGTAATGGACAAATCGCGTTTCCGCGAACGATAATAAGCCGGATCGGTTGGCAGGATGAACGTTATCGACGCACGCTTAGCCGATTTGATTTCCACGATTTCCTGCGGAGCCGCCCGACTGTCAAGCGGAACGCGGAATCGAGCTATAATTTAGAGCGCGAGTCGCTCGTTCGTTGAAACGAGAGGGCACCGAACAAAGAGGGAAAGAGCAACGGGGGTAGAGAGAGAGAGAGAAAGAGAGATAAATAGAGAGAAAGAAAGAGGGCACCACGGAGGGTAGGGATGGGAGAGATGACAGTGCGAGAGGGTGGAAAGTGGGAAGTGGTAGAGCGGAAAATAATGCAGCGTGCAGAATTACAAATTACACGCTACAGGAGCACTAGGTCCCTCCTCCCCGGTGCCGGTAGCGGTAGAGAGGCTCTGTTCGTTCCGTTGATTACACAAACAACATTCCTGGTCGCACAGAGGGCGAAAGAGAGAAGGGGCGAGGCCGGGAATAAGGGATGGAGGAAACTGCGTGCGGCTTGGTATCAAACGTACTCGTTACAAAGCCGGCTATTAATCTTTATTACAAACAATCCTCTGTGTTAATTCCGTGTAATTTGCCGCCAGTCATGCACCGCGACATCCTTTGCCTACGGGATACGCGTCGTCGTCGTCGTCGTCGTCGTCGTCGTCGGTTGCGCGTTGCTTTCTCGCGGACCACGAAAACGTTTCGATTTAATCGCATCGCTCTACCCCTCGGGGGAATCCTCTGACGTTTCTCCGTGTAAATTTTAACCTGAATATACAGGCTGATCCACAAGCTGCGCCTTCCTTGCGATTGAAATTAGAAGAAAAAGCTTCAGCGGAAAATCCATATACGCGTTTTCTCTTTTCTCGCAAGTGCAATAACGCAACTGCATTTTGCCTCCCGACTGCAAGCTCGTCGAGGCGAAGGTAAATGCAAAGCATCGCAACACCAAAGATACCCTAAAGCCGAAAATGGACCAGGGGGAAGCGAGCTTGCAGCAGGTTCAAGAACGAAAGCTCGAGAAGGTTGCTAATGGAGGCTACGTCCAGTAATTCCATTCTTTAGACTTTTCGCGGCGGCTAAAGTGTGCGAGAAAGGAAAATCGTCGGATATGTCTGCTTGCTGACATACATCGGGAATTCATTATTCTCGTACAAATTAGAGAAAGAATATTTTTCGGAAGTTTCAACCGTTTTTGTCCAATTACTTTTCCGCATTTACCTCGACGACCCCGCAGAGGGTTGCAGAGGGGTGGAAAGGGAGCGGCAAATATAACAGCGTTAAATATCGGCACCGTGGGCCCGTTAAATTTTACGTTGCCGTGCTTTTTACGCAGGCCGATCTTCCGTGAAACGCGCACCAAATTTTCTCGTTATATACGCTCAACGGCCGCGAGCGCCGTCGTTTCATGCCTCCGTAATTTGTTACAATTATTTTTCCTTCCGCGGAATAATTGCGAAACATATTTAACGAGCCGCGGAACGAGCGTAAAGGAGGATTGCGAGGGACGATGTGCAACCCCGAGTGCTGCCTTCCGATTATTATGAAGCTCACGTATAATATAATGCGAAACTAACGGAAATATTTGCAAGGATTTTTCTTCTTTTTTTTTCGCTTTTTCGTGGCTATCAGTCGTGTTTGCGTTGTGAAAATGGCAGTCAACGGTGAGATTGTGTATTTGACCGTTTATTTTCGAAAACTGTTCGTTGTGAGGCGGGAGGTTGTGTATTTTACCTTCGACCGTAGGCAGTATTATTACTACACTGAATTGACCTGATTCTGAAAAAAAAACGGAACTTAAGTGAAACTACATTTCCCCTTTTAATCGTTTTATTCGTTTGTTTACGTTATAACTAACGAACGAGTCTAGATAAAATTATTTTTGATTCTTTTGCGGGGAAATATACAATGAATTTATTTATCCGAGTGCAGCTTTTTACGCCACTAACGTTGTTTGGACACAAGCACATGTAAAGTAGTTTGATTCGACCCAATAGAATTTTTTATTCGATATCTACATGCATTACAAATATTATTGCGTGTGCTGTGCGCTTATGTACTACACACGTACGATGACCATCCGTAGATTAGTAAAATCGAAGCTGTTGCAAATTTTTTACTATGTTGTGTGCGCGTACACGAAAATGTGAACATTGCCCGGGCTTTTATTTAACTTTCACGCAGGAAAAATTGAGAAATGTAATGTTATTTTTAAATGAATTTTTCAAACAAATGAATCCTTTAAAAATCTGTTTTCCGAATTAAAATCACACACGTTGTACCGGACGATTAATATTTTCCGTGGTAAACGACCAAATATCGTTTGTAACGTCAGCTTTAGGGCAAACTCTAAAAATATATTGGCTACTACGTTTCGGTAGAACGAAGTACATAAAATCGGCGATTCGTCCAGTTTCAGCGTGGCAAACAATACGGTTTGCAGAGCCAACTTTGAAGTCAGTTATCCGCGGATGACTGATGACCGCCGAAAAGGGTAGGGTCGATTATTCGTGCGCGTTTTATATTGCGGCACGTCCCATGAAACCCAGATGGGGTCGCATAACAGGCCTCGTTAGTAACAGATTCACGGTCCGCGGCACTTCATAAAAATATACGTCGTTCCTCTATCGCCCGTGGTCCCTGGGGAGCTCGTTGCTCGTGGTCGCAGGGCGGATTCGATCGGTCGCAGAAACTGAGCGTCAAAGGACACCTCTGTGCGCATTTAAATCTCTTACGTCGTTAGAAGTTAACGAAGTTCCTGATGGGAGACTTGATCAACGGCGACCGGCTATCGGATGTCTCGTTGATCGCTCTCCGATCAACATGATCGCAACATGCTCTGCTGCAGTCTTATCGGCGGGTTCGAGGGCCCGCGACGATCCCGGCGTAAAAGAAAATTCCTCTCTGTCTCCCCGTAGTCCGTCGGGCGGACGAGAAATTAATCGAGGGTTTAATTAAGCGAAAGAAGGAGGACCGAGAACGGTACAAATTCTTCTGCTCCGCGGTGTGCGGCTTCTTCGGGAACTTCGCTCGGCGGCTGTTTATCGGATTCCTTCCGCGCGGTTTCACCGTATCGCCGAGGACAATTTTCCTAGGCAATGGGATTTAGATTTACGCGAACGTTAGGGGCCCGTCGTCGCCGCGGAAGCCGAAGCAGGCTCGAACGATCGTTCCCGAGTGGAAACAACGGGCGAAGTATCTTCGAGGATGATGCTCGGCCCGATAAGAAACTAGACCCGGTACCCGGTATCTGGGCTGTTGACGACGACCCCGCAGGGTTTTCCGGTCGGTTATCCGCGCGGCTAGAGCCCAAGAAAAACCGGCGAACGACCGGCGACGTCGGGTTTTACTATTCGCTCGAAGCTCCGTCGAAACGACTGCGAGCACACGATACGCTAAACCTATACTCCCGTCAGTTCCATTCAGAAATTCTATGTGGTCTCTTCGAGAAATTAACCCATTGCACTCGAGGCCTTCTTCGCGATTTGCGCGTCACCTCATCTCTTCCGAATATTCGCCGCTGTTTTGTACCGTTTCTATTCACCTCCTTCTTGCACATTTTCCGCTTTTATTTCAATATACTATTTTGTTGTCATACAGTCCGCGTTCACCTGTCTCTATCGCAATCTTTATATCTCATTCCCCTCGCTGTAGTACCAGACAACTATCATTTTGTCGAGGAGTGTACAAACACCTGGTATATCGTCGATAATACCCGCTGCGACTGCAGTCTTGTTTCGACGACTCCTTCAGACACCGCCAACCCCCTGTCAGGGTTATGGCACCGGCGCTGTGTCGTTTTTTGCCAGGTCCCCCGTAGCCGGCATCGATTTCCCATCTGCCGGGAGTGTCTTGATCGTAAGAGGTGCGGGACGAGCGGGAAAGGACCTCCATTATCCGCGCTCCACTTTTGTGCGACGTTTCACACTGTACCGGCGCGGCGCAGCCTGTCGTTTGCGGAAAGAGTGAGTCGTAACGCCGCGAAATTGCCGGCCGTACGACCAACAGGAGCGATCCGAGCGCGCGAGCTGCTTAAATCCACCCACGAATCGAGCCTTCTCCTCTCTATCGTCGCGCCGCCACACAGTTCTCCTCTCCGTTCGAGCGCGGAGCTCGCCGCGCCCGCTCCGAGGCGATACGTTTTCGGCTTTTACGGTTTTTAAATTCGTGGATCGGTGTCGACACGCCTGTACTCGCCGAGAGAATGCCCCATTAAGCCGGGTTCTCGAAGCAACGCTGTTTCAGTTTGGAGGAAGAAAGTAGACGGTTCGCAAATCGACTCCGGCGAGATCGAATTTTCCGAGCACACGATTCATAAAAGCCTCGAAATTTTAGTTTACCCCCGCCGAGAAATCGAACGTTAACTCCGGGCCGAGAAGACCCGTAGAATCGCGAACAAGTAAATTCGCCGTTTCAATTTTCTTTCGAGTTGATGGCGCACTCCTCGAAGTGCTCCTCTTTCGAATGTGCGCACTCGAGCGGCGTGCCCACTGCTCAAAACATTGCCGAAGAGCTTCTTGCGAAACGCCGTGCAGGACTCTCGTCGTTTCCCGTTTTATTGTTTCAACGTCATTCGTACGTCCTTCTCGCATGACGTTTTTTTATTCGCGGAAATAAAAAAAAACGTCGTTCCGGGGTGGGTCAGGCCAGTACAGAGGGTCATCAAGGACGGCCAATTATGTAATGTAATGGCTAGAGTTTCCACACTCTATTTCATTTTGGGCTCACCGAAACCCTTACTAAATTGCGAAAATTAATCTCTGATTTTAATTTCTTTAAATTACTTCATAAAACTTTATGTTCGCATAAATATTCGTATACCAGAGGTTGCGTGAGGTTGTTCACTTTATTTATAATAACGTATAATGCTTTATATTATATTGTACAATCTGAGTCACGCAATTCGTACAAGTTATATGTACCTCCTGCTTGGCTAAAGTTAGGACAGGGTTGCATTCTATAACAAAACTTTGCAGAGCATCGGAAAGTTTAAAAACCTCGTTAAAAATTGGTTTATACTTGAACCAATCGTCTTTCAAACAGCTTTTTGGTATAAAGCCGAAGAGCTTAAACAATATTAACCCTTAGACAAAACATCTGGTCAATCTTGGATGGCGCTAGAAGCAAACAAGTATAATCTTGTTATCCTGCACTCAAGCGAGTACAATGGGCGTTAATGGGTTAACAACAGGCTGGTACATCGATTATTTACTCCGTTACAAATTTATAGTAAATCTCCTCCGGTACAATTACCATCAGCCATATCTTTCAACCGAACGAGCAGTAGTGGCGCTCTGGGATCAGAAGGCGGGAGGTTTATTAAATAAAACGCGGCCATAAATTTTCGGAAATCCGCAATAATATCTGTCACCGCTGCCGGTCGGAATTAATCGCAACCAATCCCGAAACAATTGACCCCGTGACGAACGACACCGGGGCGGCGCAGTTTCGCTATTTACGAACGGCGGCGGCAGATCGATTCCTTTCGCTTTCGGCAGCCGTTAGGTGAAATTCAATGAATCCGGTGCACGCACGCGTTAAAGTTTCACGCTCCCCGTTTGTTGTTTTCATGCAAACGAGCTACGTGTCCGGCGGACGAAACGAGCCATATCTGAAAACGATATTCGAGATTCCCCACGCTCGGAAAAACCTGAACCCCGTTATCCACGACGGCGCGCATATCTCCGTCGTCGGGACGACGCGTCGCGACGCGACGCTATGCGACGATGTCTCGAGACACAGGATATTTTGCTGATAGCTCGCAACGGAAACTTAGGCAGCCAGCAAAACCTCCGTCAGACTTCACCCCGGAGGCCGGGCAACTTCCGCACGGTGTCTGTACAATGTTGAAGCAGAGACTGTCTCCCTAATTACTGGAAATTATTCATGAGCCGCAACGTTCCGCGAAGCGTTCGTCTCTCGGCTCTCGGCTTTCGCGATCCGCTTAGCGCGCCGACCGAGCTGCGGCTTTTCCCCTGTTCCCAGGTTTGCGTAACGCTAGTTTAAAACGCGATATGGAATTTTTTATTTCGGCCAGCCTCTATGAAATAGAGATGTTCCGAGGTGGAGCGCCCTGGCCGCCATGCTCACCGGATTACGTTTCCACGCGTACCAGATTAGATTCGCGGAGAGAGAGAACGAGAGAGAGAGAGGGAGAGAGCTCTGACGAGAGCCCGGATAGTTAACGGAGAAGTTCTGAAATGGAACCCGCCTTCCGTGAAAAAGTGTTGGGCACACTGAGAATTATTCGGTTTCTACCCGTACTAAACAGCATAAACGGGGTATGGCCGTAGTAACGGGGTCTAAAAGCATCAATAAATTAGACGTTCTTTTCAGGTGTATGAAGATATAATTCAATCATCGTGAACGATAGTTCCCGAGCCCCGTCCTTTTCCCCGGGACAGCTCGCACGGAGGTTTCATGCATGTCCAACAAATGCGAGCTTATGTAGGTGCGATACGATCTCGGGTTTATGCACTCGTGACTGTGTTTCGACAATACTCCCGGTCCCCTTTCCCCAGCCGGAGGAAACGGTATAAACCGGTGGAACACGATTTTGGGCTCTTCGGTATCGAACACCCGGCCAAGCCCGACGTCAGGCTATATACGCCCGAAGATAATCCACTGCTAAGCTCACTCGATTCGCAAAGACTCTACCGTTTGTTTGAGGATTTGCTATTTCGCTTGACTTCCTTTCTACCGCCGTCTGCCGCGCCTCTCTCGCACACTTTCATCGCTTTCCTCTCCTCCCCTCTCTCTCTCTCGTTCCCTATTCCAACTATCACCCAGCATCGTCTACCCAAACGCGAGCCAGTTTTCTAGAGGACTCGGCAAACGAAACGTTTCGCGAGACTCCGCTCAGGGAAACTGGAAGTGAGAGAGAGGGAGAGAGAGAGAATAAAGAAGATAAAGGGAGTGGCGGAGTCAGAGCAACAGAGGAGAAGATCTAAGAGGAACAATAAAGGCGAAGGGGAGCCGAAAGAAAGCAGGGCTAGAGAGGCGGGGAGGCGTTTTGTTGCCAGGCGAACAACGAAACATTGTTGTTTCGAGCAGGAAGCTCGCTGCCGCGCGGCGATAAGAAAGAATTCGCTCTTTATCACGCGAGCTACGAAAATCCCTTCCGCGATTCTATTGCCGGCGCCGACGCCTGAAAATAATTCTGCGTCTCGTCCGAAAAAGAGAGACGACCGTTCGTTCCCTTCGCCGGGCCCCGTTTATCGTCGGGAGAAAAAGAGAGAGAGAGAGAGAGAAGAACCCGCCCCGGGGAACGGACCGAGACCTCAAATTTCGTCTGGTCTTTGTTATTCCGTTTAACGCTTGTTTATTTATTCAGAGTAATATCTCGCGGCCGAGATAAAACAATGTAAACCGGAAACGTTACACCTAGGGATGGTGAATCGCTTCCGGCCGAGCGGCTTCTTCGCGGAAAAGTTCTACGGTTAGAACAAAGCGGAGTCTCGGGATCGGAACTCGCTGAAATGGATTCGACGTTCCTCCTTTTTCTTTCCGTTCAGTGTTTATGGTCGCGTTAACTATGCGCGGTCACGAAAATAGTGGGACACCAGGATAATCCCGTTCCCTCAAGCTTTACGTCCCGAGGAAGCGGGTAATCGTGTTGGAGAATTTCTCGAATTATAAGACAACTAGTTGGAACCCCTGGAGGGTAAGAATTTTTTGAACACGTTGACTGCCAAAAAATGAATTGTTTAAAGTTTAAAGTAAACTAAACTTGTTATTGCACAATGCGGAGGCACACGCTCAAGTATCACAGAAAGAAGAAAGCTCTTGACAGCGAAACGGAAAGAAAAGGAAAAGAATAATCAGCGCCACCTGTTGGGGCAGGAAGTGTGCCAAGAATAACTTAATGTAATTAATAAGCAGTTTATTTAATTAATAAATGGTCGATTTCCAACTTCTAGAAAGAAAACTCATTCCTACAAATTTAGGAATAAATGAAAGTATCGTTGACTGTTGAGATTGTTTAATAATGCAGAAGGACATAAATAATTCGAAACGGGTAGGTATTATGACTAAAAATGATAGTTATAACAAGGAATATTAAACGGCTCCAAGCGAAATTTTTATGAAATTACTCTCGACCGATTTTCTTCAATTAGTATCTCTACTTATACACTATTGATCTTGCACGTAAATTTTTCATGGGGTAGAAAAATTAAGAAGTGGATAATGTCATAGTACGTGTTCAATTATCTATCAACGTCTACAAGATTCAATTAAAAGGTGTTGGAATAAAAATCGTGATTTTCCTTTTTAAACTAACCACCAACTTATTTTTGCCACTTATTTTTGCTACTTATTTGTTTACTATACTTCTCCCTTTCGTTCCGTTTTGCTATCAAGAACTTACTTCTTTCTGTAATAGTTACGTGCCCGCGTCCTCATTGTGCAACAACAAGTTTAGTTTACTTTAAACTTTAACGAACAAACTCAGTTCACCTTTAAAACATAAAGTATCTTTCCATTAAAGTTTTTCGTGCTTTGGGGGCATAAAACGCATCACTAGAACACTATTTTATGCTTTTTCAAAGAACAGGAAGGAGATGAAGCTGACGGAGGACTATTTGGTCTAAACGCCCACTTTCAACAGGACATTATTATTTCAATATTTTCACAGACTTTCATTTAAACAAAATAAACGCTATTTCTCGTCAAATCGTTCGAATCAAGCGCGATTACCTCGTTTCCTATTACGCGGAATCAAAATTGCAAGGTTGGTCGTCAGAGAGACGTACGTTTTCTTTATTAATGGTCCTTTTTTATGGAAGGTTCCCGCGAGCTAGAGCGACGCTTGAAAATTTCACGGAATAATAAATGTTTATGAAATATTCGCTGGCATTAAATGTGAATTCAATTGGAAAACCAATCTTTGACCGTGGTGACGATCAACTGGACTTTTTGATCGGAGCGGAAAAACTGCGGAACCGGATCTCGGTGGGAAGCATTCGGCTGATTGCGACGAATTTTATAGATTAATAAATCGGACGGTTGAATTCATTAGCGCGCGGACCAGCTCGGTCGGAATTGCTTCGTCTATTATAACTATTTTCACGATGCGATGCCGCGACGGCTGACTCGGGAAACGGTCGCTAATTTCATGAGAGGGAAAAAGAATTAAAAAAAAGGGAGAGAAGGGGGTGGAAAGCCGAGGCAACGATACCACCTGGCGTCATCCTATCGCCTAGATTATATCATCGTTTCGCGCGAACCCGCGGAAAATATTCGGTCCGCTATCACCGATGAGGAATCCGATATTTTTCACCGGGATTTTCGATATTTCATAATCATGCATTTTCCACCGGAGGAAAACGTTCAAAGGTACCGGGTGTTTCAAAATTACACGTCCCGACTGCTATAGCGTGATTCTGCGCCTCCGGAGAGGTCGAGACACGTCACTCATATGTGGTTGACATCAGTGGTGGATATCAGTTTAAAGTTTAGATCATTCTTACGTGTTATCATTTCCTGCCATCTTCTGGACATTCGAACAGCAGACTTACCTGAAAGGAGAACAAAAAAAGTCTAATTAATTAGTGGGAACAGGTGAATCACAAAGTTGAAGTTCACCAGTTTCGTCGATTGTGAAATAAAAATTGATTTCATCCCGCAATGAGTTTGTTGTATTAAAAACAACATTACATTTATGGGATAGTTCAGGAAAATCTTCAGGATTTTATTTTTATATTTTTATGGACTTTATAATACTTTAGAGCAAGTTTATCGCCCAAGCCATTTTATGGGATTCTTTGCTTGTTACGGGTCTAGATTTACAAATAAACATTGATCTTTGCTACAAGAGATATTTCCTAATAATGAAAAAACCGTAAAGAAAGTTTTGTATTAATGTTTCAACTTTCGAATAAAATCCCGCGAGCGTTCAAACAAGGTTTGGAAAATTGTTGAGAAAAGAGATAGATGACGACAAATTTTATTTTGCATAAAAATCCGCAATCTAATTTATCAGTCGTGAGTTTTAAACTTTTAAAAATGATCGAATGGCTGAACTTCCCCCGACAGTGGAACTTTTCTTTGAATCCGAGAGAAGCATTGCAACCGAGACACGCGCAACCGTAGATTTGAATTGTTCCCAGTGAAACGCAAGGATTCAGTATTACCGAGGACACCGCAGAACCCGGGCGGTATCGTGTCGCGAAGTCTTACGTCAAATAACGCCGCTCAAGTTAACCATAGCTAATTAGTTCCGCAGGGTGGGCGAGCTAGGTTGCGCGCCAGCGCACGGGCGAGATGTAATTGCAGCCCTGTCCGCGCATCAGTTTACCAGTTCCACTGATTGTATGCGGTCCTCGAGCGAGAGGCGAAGTATAGCACGCTCGCCTCGTCCTGGTCGTCCTAGTCACTCAATTAAACCGTAGCACGCGCCGCATATTCATCCGGTCGTCGGGCCTGCCAGCTCAGAAAGGGAGCCGTGCATTCGGTTCGAGTCCATTTCGCTGTCGGATCATCGTTTGTTCCGAAAGGAGGATCATGGCGGCTAGAAATCTCTTAGCGGTATTGGCCAGTCAGTGAATGGCGCGTGGCTCTGCGATCTGAAAGCCTCCGAGACACACAAGGCCGCACAGTGGTCCCAAATCGCCAAAACGTGGTCAAAACCTCAAAAATTATTGGTTCTGATTGAAAATTGGTGTTAGGCCGTTTTTGGAGTCGCTGATCACGAATCTGAACTCGAAATTAGAAAATTCTACCCCCTTTGTATTGTATAAAGTAGGTATTCTATTCGCACTTCATAGTTTCCAAAGAAAAAAGAATTGCTGGTCTTTTTACGTACAATAAGATCCATTTGTCACGGACGAAAAGCTAGGACTTTTAAAACTGTATTACCCGTACGCGTTGTTATCACCCAGAACGTACGATGTCCCATCTTTTTCTTTCCGACTGTACTCGTCGTCTTTGCCGGCTGAACCGCCAAGAACGAGACCAACCAATTGTTTCCTGCCGTTCAACTGTTTCTCGAGAACACAGACGGCTGCGACGAACAAACGTTCGCGCGAACAAACGCCGATCGATCCTCTTCGATGCCTTTTGCATTCGCTGGTCGGAAGGAGATCGGCTGCTGTTCGAATCCACGACAAGTTTGAAACTTGCTCAACTCGCTGGAAACCGATGGGACTTGTCGAGCCGATATCACCTGTTCGAACTTTGTTTAAACATTTCTGAGGCTCCGGTTTATTTCTTCGGGTCATTTTGTCTGGGCAGGATGTGCAGCGAAACAGTGTGCTTCTTCTCATCGTTTTCTCTGGTCTAACTTTACGTTCTAATTTTAAAATGATTTCTAATAAATTTCGAATTCTGAACTTATTATTATGAAGTAATGCAAATTATTCACTTCCAGTGCTCCGTGAACCTAGTGTCAGAAATGAGATATAACAACTTATTTCGACCTCCCGGTTATACCGGCACGCCGGTCTCGTAATTAACTTCGGTTGCGTAACGGTGCTCGGTACTTTTGATTTGTTCTCGACTGGATCTTTGCCGGGGACGGAGCGAGTATCGACGAATTTTATTTAGTCTGCGTGCTCGGGGGAACGAGCTTCATCAGCGAGCCGTTATGCTTCCTTTGAGCCCCGAAATTCTATCAGGTAATTAATTATCTGGTTCTCATGTTGCTCCCGTGACGGGTCTGTCTGACACGATAGAACGCATGTATATCGATCCTGAACGTTCAGGATGAACGGCGGACGGCCGACTGGGCCGCGAGAACGGCGACGCGACGTCACGTTGGTTGGTTTATTCGCGCACAGGCTCGGAACGCATACATAAACGAGAGTCCGGCCATGTACGAATAAATAAACCGATATCCCGGGAACGGAATTGCAAGAATTTTCGCCGGCGGGCAAATGACGCGCTCGAACGTGGCCGCGGGTGCGTTCAACAACGCGGCAACGTCTCTTTGTTTCCAACCCATCTATTCGTTATTTTCCGTTCCCCCCTGAATATGTGCCGCTCGTCTGTGTCACGTCACAGGCCTGACACGTGGTGACTTGCAACCAATAATTGCCGGAGATAGCGATTGCGGGGGAAATTCGACCATGCGCACAGATCCCGGCTTCATTTGCGGCTACGGAAATGGGCCACGGGTACTTCTTTCCGTGTGCTAAAATATTGTCACTTTTCACGGAATCCAGAAGAGCTTTCGATTGTTATTGCTGACGATTTTTCTGCGAATTAAAAGTCGTCTGTGAGTATTTTTAGCCATTTTTCAAATAATATATAGCCAAGGAAATAAATTTGTTGAATAATTCGACGTAGATGGATCTTCACAAGCTCAATAATCGTAAATTAAAAATATTAGAATCCGTCGTTTTGACGTGTCCCGTAAACCCAGTGTTAACACTTTGACTGACAAACTGGAAACCCTAAAAATTTCATGAAATCGAAGTGAGTTATTTAATGAAATAAAAATTGAAAAAAATTGAATGTACGATATTGAGTAGTCCTCCAACTTTCTTGCACTTTACAAATCCCAATTAAATTTAGCGACGCACACGGTTACCGAATAGCTATCGTCTGACTATGACGCACTGTATCTACTGGCGTGGTGCTCACTTAATTGTTTCGGAAATGAAGCTCCATACGAACAAATTTTGTTCTATAATTTTGGCTTCTCGGTATTTCGCATAGAATTATCTATCCTCCTAGTTCTACCATGAACACCGAAACGCTCATTGCCAGTCCCGTATCTACGTATTAAATCGCGGAAGTTTTAACAATAGAGTTGCCGGTTAGAGTGGTAACCCCGGATTGCGGTTGGCAGTATTACTGCCTGTTAAAATGATAAGTAGACTGCGGATTTTCTGCAGTTATGGCATCCCTGATCTTTCGAAACTTGGCATGGAGCAATGTTTAAGAAAAAATCTGATCTAGTTCAGTTTTCTATGAAATATTCAAACGCTTCTGATAGTGGAAAGAAATTAAACGAATTTCTTTTATGGGTTGCATGAAAAATCGCGATTTTTTTCTATGTACACGAGAAGTTCGGTAAAATGCGGCGAGTGAATACAAAAGCATCGATTACCACGGGGAAAGTGTTAATCGCGAGGGGAGGGTTAGCACAGTACATCAGGGCGAAACTGGGAATTTAACTTTCGTCCGTAGATGACTTTGAAAGTAAATTCCTACATGTGGCATATTCTCCCTTTCCGCCGCGGATCGTACGGAACCATAACCCCGAAGAGCAGTCGTTAGACTTCCGGAATTCCGTCAGGGAAACTTGTACTTGTTACGCCACAGTTAAATAAACTCGGATTGTTAGACAAATCGAGAGCTATATATAATCAAATAGTCGCGGCACCGTTTTGATTACACTTCTGAGTTGGAAGGAAACACGTAGGGGGAACATCGTGGATCTAACCTTGAACGCGATGCGAAACTTGATCGTATTCTTCTAACAGGAGCAAACCGATCGAACGGAGATGCGACGTATGTGACAAATAGCCGGTATTTGTCATCGGTAGAAAAACCACTATGGACTGGACGATCGGTCGATTTATAAAAGTCATCCACTGGAATAGTTTCAACATCGTGACGTATTCGATATTTATGCGGAACACGTGGTTTAGATGGATGCACGCGGATGGATTTATCGATGCAGCACGTTATCCCTTAATAACGTAGAATATGCGTATATGTGCGTGTGCATTTTATAATACGCGTCCGTAGAGTGAAACGTAACTAGTACGTGAAACTGTAATACGTACAATAGTCGGTTAGCATTAACCAGTTAACTGTGATCGACGAGTATACTCGTCAATCCGAAACTCTATTGCGGCCCAGTTAACGTCAATGAATTGTTAAATTCTCATCGAATAAAAAAGTAATTCTTTCTCATTTAGCTTTACAAGGGCTCGCCGTGAGGGATTTTTCAAATTCAATTCCACAGTTAACTGGTTAAGTTGATTCGTATAAATAAGATTCTACGGTGTAGGTAAGTATACCCGATCGTTTTCCAATTGTCAGCAACAATTGGCAACAATTGAGAGAACAACGGATCTCGGATTTGCATGGGATCCAAGATCTATTTCGCGCTCGCCTTTTTCCTCTCTGGTTCGCTTTTTGTTTTCGAACGGCGTCCACCATTACGAATCCGTTTGGGGGTGAGGCGCAGGGGTTAATTCGAGTGGAAATGCTCGTTTCTCTCGGCGCGGGCTCGGCGCGCGACGATACAATTTTTTAATATTGCCGAACGGCAGGTGGCCGCTGCAAAATGGAAGATACTCGTAATCTAGAGGTAAACGTGACGCAGGCTGGGTAATCGTTTCCGCCTCGACCGGCCACCCGTAATTTTTCATAACGCGACATAATGGATTAACGCGTGTATTATCGATTCATCACCGAACAACGGAGCCGCCGCGCCGCACAGTGGGCAATTTGGACAAAATCGGATTCAAAATCACAGAACTTTCGGCAGAAATAAAGCAGAGCGATGAAATTTTTTCTAAATTAAAGCCGAAACTTTGTAGAATATGGGAAAAATAAATTTTGAATAGATTTTGCCGTGCCGGTCGTCGATTTCGCAAAACGCCGGCGACCGACCGCGAGGGGCGGCGGCGTGACTGCATCGACGAATGGTTTTTCACTTTTTCCCCGGTTTTTTCGGTTTTCTTTGTTGCAAATCCCGCGACGAAAAAGTTTCCGCGCGCGGCGTTGCTGCCGTGACGGCGGAAAAATAGGTTCTCGAGAGCCGCGGGAACAGATGCACCGTGAAATAACAAGCCGTGCGCAGAGGAGGCGCGCACGGTTTAATTCCATTATTTAACGGGAATATAAATATAACGGCCGGCGGTGGCAAAACACGCTGTTATTTTTCTCTGGGCACAGAGGCGAACACGAACGCGGCGTTCGAAAAAGTCGCGGCGAGTTTCTTTTTTCGTTCTCCCGGGCCGGGACTCGGGACCCGGGACCCGGGACCCCCGGGCGTTCTTTCTATCACGGACGGCGTCGTTTTTTGCGAATCAAAGAGCCCGATGGAAATGCCCCGTGGAAAACAAGAGTCTCGTAATCGATTTCGATTATTCATACGCGCGAGATTGCATTCATCGTTTCGAACGGTCGGGATGGTGCATTCTACCGTGGGCGTTTGTTGGCGAGGGGGGAAACGGGGTGGGGTGGGAGGGAGGGTTGTTGTAGAACATGCATTTCGCGGGGTCCTATCGCTACGCGACTGCTTTGACTCCGAGAAACGTGTGTCGTTCTAAGGGCTCGTCAATTATTCACACGCGTTCCCGGAAAGGCGTGTGTGTATACCCTCTGCGAAAAAGTCCGCGGGAATCTGAAATAGTAATGCGCCGTTTTACATTTCATGCGACCGAGTGACGCGACCGCGCCGAACGCTGCGGTATTATTCAACGACAGTAAGAGAACGAGCTGTAAGCCTCGGCGGCGACCCCGTGCCGCAACTTTTCTTATCCCGGAGCTGGCTTGCAAAGGGTTCAGCCCGGAACCTTGGGCCCCGGGTGCATCGCGTGCACCTGCGACGCAGAGACGAGTCGCGTCGGTTTATAAGATTAGGCCCGGAAAGACAGCGCGCGACGGAACTTTCTTCCGACGCGGTGCTCTGTCCTCGAATCCGCTCGGCAAACGCGATGAATAGCTGGAAAAGTAGAGTGGAAATCGTTTTCATCGCGAAAATATACAGGGCGGAGCGTTTAACAATAGATTTACGGACAGTTTTGTCTGTTTCGGGGGTACTCTGATCAGAGTTCATCTCGAAAAAATGCGAATCTTTCAGACAAATGAACACTAGGTTTACGTCAAAATGACGGGTTCTAAGTAATGTAAAATACTCGCTTTTAATGGTCCGTAAATCTAGCGTTAATGGGACAAAATGGTATCATAGATTGAATGAATGTAGTGGAGGGGATAACATTTTGACAGTGACGGAGAGAAGACTGTCTTCTGAATTGATATAAGAGAAAGTTCCGTAGGAAGTTCGTTCGGTGTATCGCGAGAGAAGCAGGTGTACAAATACATTTTTAACTCGGTGCATATGTCTAACGGATGATAGAGACCCGAACCATGCGTGCGGTATATCCCTTACTGCGCCAAATTCGCAGCCATCACCGTCAGCGCCGGCCTGGAAGGGGGATTCCTCGGGCCTGGGTAAAAAATGAAGAAAAGTTTGTATGATAAATAGAAGATACGGGATCCGAAGATCCCGTCTGGGGTTATCCGACGCATAGGTTTTAGCCCCCCGAGTTCACCGTCTCGGGAGTTTATTCTGGTCGCGGCGCGAGACTAGGCTGGCCTCGCCATGCTAAAACTCATGGGATAATAAAACTGCCGTATTTTACTGCGTCGCGGCGACCACAATGCCTTGCCAGAGAATACCGAGGCATATTTATCTGCTTTATTCCTCCTTTTTTCGACACCGCGAAGGAGAAGGGGCTAAGGGATGCGCGGCAGGGCAAGGGCCAGGGATGAGCAGCGCGATTATCGTCTGTAGGAGTTGGAGCAACGACATCGCAATGACATAAACGCGAGCGGAGAGGGTGAGAAAAATATTCAAATTGCATGCTAACATAGATACAGTTCTATACGGTGCAATAAAAAGAATTTCGACCGTGAGATTCGAGGTTAAGAATTGTTCCAACTCATCTCCACCGAGCCATAGCTATGTAATTTTGCAACAGTCAGAGTTAGCGCTCCCAGAACGGCGTGAAACCATTCGAGCATTGTCATAATCGATTTAGCGAGAAGACGGGGAATTAATTTCCGCAGCTAATATTAGCAATGCAGGCAGGTGTTATAGAAAACACGAGTCGTTATTGTTATGGTGCCGGCGCAGGGCCGGCGAAGATTAATGTTCGGCGACGAGCGGCGCGGGGCGTCGGAAAGTTTGCGAAAGAGAATTTTCGCGGTCGCGAGGCGTCGTTGTCGCGGTAGTTTTTTGCGATTGTCGCGACGAACGGGCTGGTGGAAAACGGGAAAGAGCGGGACGGAGGAAGCGAAAACGAGGCGAGACGAGGCGAGACGAGGCGAGGCGGGGCGAGGCAGGGCGAGTCAGGGCGAGGCAAAAAGGAGGACGGTGGAAACTCGGCCGGACTCTCGTTAATAACTGGACTCGACTTGATTATGGTCGCCACGGGCGCATTGGCCGCTCTAGCCTTGGCGGTCGCATCGAACGAGGTGGCCGCTAATGGGGCGGATATGGATGAAAAATTATCTCGGCTTAATGCACCCGCCCGTTTTTCGTTATTACCTGGCTTTTTAAGGTACCGCTGGGATCCTCGCGTTGCACCGGCCGAGATACGCGGGCCACCCTTTGGCCCCATATCGCTGTTAGGTCCCAGCCGGCCACTCTAATGTATTCGCCGATTAAACGTTTGATCACCGGACCGACCGTTACAAGCAATTCTATTAGAACGAGCTGCACGGTTCACTTCTAACGCGGCCGCCGGAATAAACTGATTCATACGATCGAGTCCGTTCCCCGCGTTATTCCATTACACCGTAGCGTCCGGTCGTACGCACACAAAAGAGCTCTTCTTTCGTGCAAACGGCCAACGTAATTTATCACTCTCTCTCTCTCGACGAAGCTATTTTTGAGTGGACATTTTCCAGACCTAGTCGAAGCATGTTTATTAGAGCTTTTTCCCAAAGTCCTCGATAGCAAACTGAGACCGTCGTAAATTAAGAGACGATTTGATGATTTTTTCAGACGTTGCAGAAAACGATATTTCGAAGAACTTTCTCCGATGCAGGAACGATCGTCGGGGCGGGCTTTCGACGTATTACGGATGGGGCCACCTATTCGGCTTGGCAGTGTTCCGAAATCGGAGGATGGTTTTGCAGTTTCATCGTGGAACGGTTGAGAATCATCGGAGCGGGCACAAAGAGGAGCTTCGCGAGCCGTTGGAACCGATGAAAAAGAATGCAACGATGCGCGGCTGCACGGTGACACCAGGAATGCGTTTTGTCAATGAGTTTGTTGCACCTTTTGCCCGGATCTCAATGACGCGAACAAGAACTCTCTCCTCTCGTTCGCCGAGCAAAAGAACACGTAACAGCTGGAGGGCGATTAACCCTGTAATTCGCGGGACGAGAGACGCCGTCGAACAACCCCCACTAGTCAGTGGAACTTGGAATAACAACCGCTTGCGCCAAGAATTTTTCGGAAATTATTTTGTAATCCGTGCCGGATTCAACTTTGCTAATGCGGAAGGTATTAGCTCTCGGTTGCATTCCGCAATTTCAGCCGTCACTTCGGATACTCGCGGGATGTTGTATTTCAACTTTGTTCCTCCTCGTTTCGAATTTATGTCGACAGTATTCGTATTTACTAATTAAAGTAGTTTATGAATAGTATGAAAATCATTGATGAACCCATCGGTTCATTCGTGAGCTCTTCGTGACCCAGCAAATTATTCTATGTAGGTGTAATATTATGACACTGCGATCACGCGTAAAAAATTGAGTCACCTCGTTTATAATGACCAAGGAAAATAGCTGCCCGGTGTACACGTACTTTCGAAACAAATTACTGTATATACGCCGCGTCTAAATATATTAGAGGAAGGTTGACATTCATACCATTAGCCATTAAATTATGTTATGGTTTGCGTGATCCATTAAATGTAATCACTAAACTGGCTAACGCATGTAATGGTCATTTTTCTCCGCTTAAACAGAAAATCATTATTTTAGGTTCTCATTCCACGTCGCGATGTTTCCTAACGAAATCCATTTCGTAATTTATCTCTGTACCTTATTGATCTGTCCGTGCAATGATAATACTGTCCCCAATTTCTGATCGACAGGAGTCACGTCAGGTGACTGAGAATTTCATGCAAAAATATTTCTAGCTTCGTCAACACGAAGTTAAAGAAGATTGTTCATTTTAATTTCAAAACGAATCGTCGCTTCCATTGCCACTGCTTAACTTTTCAAACCCTTTGAATGTAGAAAACAATTGCGAGGATAATCACGCGAATTCGTGAATCTAGGGACTAATAAATTCCGAAAGAAATTCGTTTCAATGTATTGTTCTCCGTCACACGATACGGTATTCATTTATTCAACTTTTTACGAAATTTCGCGGAGGTTCCTTTCTTGTCGTGAATTCATTAGAATGCCACGGTTGCACTGGTGCATTACTTGCCCGGGTTTCAGTCTACACGTTCGTACAGTTCCTCGTCTTCGATTACTATGTACTTTGATTACCAAAAA
This sequence comes from Halictus ligatus, assembly GCA_028454255.1. Taxonomy (NCBI): domain Eukaryota; kingdom Metazoa; phylum Arthropoda; class Insecta; order Hymenoptera; family Halictidae; genus Halictus; species Halictus ligatus. The sequence continues at coordinate 10,888,788 of CM052142.1, forward strand.
CAACCTGTTCTCCGGTGATTTATCGCTTTTCCGCAACGGTTTGAATAATTTCCGAGCTGTCCTTCCATTAACGGAGAGCTTCGCCCACGAACGTTACACGCTTTACCGCATTTCCTAAGTTTCTGCTCATAAGCTGCAGTGATTAAAGTTTCCGTGAAATCTGTACAGTGCACAGTGAATTCTCGATATACGTCAACAACAGAGATCTTACGTTTACACTCCTCGGCCTCTCGAGCTTCGGGGTACACCTCGCGGTAGTGGGGATAATTCCGCGACAATTATCGTACAGGTCTCGGCGGCATATACAGGGCGAGGCGCTGGAAAAAGGCCACCCGAGTAACTCGGCTGTTATTGGTGTTAGCAACTCCCTGTATAGAGAAACTATTATTCTGTTGCGATACTGTTCGGATAACGGAAGAATCGGATAAAGGGGGTTCGGATACGGGAAGCACTGCCTGCGCGTAGGAGTCGGTCGATCGCAGAGCTCGGAATCCTGGGGGGTTCTTACGCTCGAGAGCTTATCGTCGAAAATACAGGCGAATAAATCGGCAGGTTATCGGGCCGCGGCGTCAATGGCTGGTGGGAAGTTATCGGCGTTGGACGTTGCACTCCGTGCGCCATTCGACGGAGTCGGTAGTCGCGGCGAGAAACCCGCGATAACGATGCAACAGATTCCCGTCGATGACGCCCAGAAGTACGTAACCGGGAGCAGCCCGGCCGGTGAGCACACCGACCTCTCGCAGCTGATCGACCCGCAACTACGATGTTCCGGAGATTAGGGGATACTCAATTAAGGGATTCGGTATCACAGAATTCGAGAGCTTCGGATTAAGGACGCTTATCGTCGGAGTAACTTTGGATTATGGGACAAACCGGCCGGCGAAGCTGCGTCCTGCGTGCTGAATGCCGAATGCCGAATGCTATCTGCTCTCGCCGCGACCCGCGAGCAATAACGAAAGCGGCAGGATTGCAGCCGGTAAATGGAACCTGAGGCCTCTCGCTATTAGGAGCGTTGGCGTTCGATACTGTCAGGGCTGGGTGGCCCTTTACGGGACGCGAAAATATTAACGCCACCGACGACAGCTGGGTACCCTTAAGATCAGATTTGAAATCAGCGTGAAAATCTATGGGAAATGAGGTATAACATCTTAAAAAAAAATTTTTCCGCGCGTGGTATTGGGAAAACCACAATTTTCTTGAAATTGTGCAAGTTCAACGAATTTTCTCAAGGTTAAAAAACGTTCCTACGTTTCATTCGCTCCAACTTTCACGTTACTTTCAAATTTAATAATCTAAAAAATATTTTGAATAATTATACAGCAAGTTTCAGTGGTGCCTTACAGTCTTACTTACTCTTCGGCAAAATTCTTACCGGTATAAATTACGGAAGGACCAAAGTCGAACCGAAGATACCCGTAGAACAATAAGACAATGCAGAGATTGATTTGCGTCGGCAATTGATAGGGGTTCAACAACCGACTCGGAAACGCGAATTTATTCCGACCTTCCGTTCGCGGGTAAAATCGGAATTCGAGCGGGAGGATCGATGATCGCATTTGTTCCCGATCGTCTGAAAAGAGAGAACGCTAATCCAGTGGCGTATGATTTGCGTCCTATTGCAGCCGGTTACGTCGCCATTTGCGTAATTAGTAATATCTGATTAACTAAACCGTAGTAGAATCGGATTAAATGAAATCGCAGAGCAAATGGTGGTAGCTCGTAAATCAGCTTATCCAGCTGCGACTTGTCCTTTATTCATTGTGTTTGCGCCTGTTTGCCGTTACACTCTGTGCACGGTGTGTCTATTCCGCCGATCGCAATAAATAACGATATTATCGTCGCGGCGGAATATACCACGATCGAAGAGTTTTAATCATTTTCCGAGTCATCCCCTTACGTTCGTGCGGATCCCCGATAGAACATCGCGAGGGTTAGCCTTCCGTTCTAGCCTGACCACCCTAAACTATTCCCCTGGCCACTCCGAACCGTTCGTCGACTGGAGTGGGCCAATTGCGTGGATCAAAGTTAGGGGAGACAAGTTGAGGCAATAAAGCGCCGATAGAATAACGATTCAACGTCGGTCGACGTCAGACGCCGAGCGCGAGGGATTCAAATGATTCGCGAACGAAGAAACGCGGAGAAAGTTAGCGTCTTTCGAAATTCTCCTAAGACCTTTCGCACAGGTCTCTGTGTGTACGGTGTCATAAGAACGACGGTAAAAGCTAAATATGCGAGAACGCCTTGCATTTTAATGACCATTAAAGGCACGGTGCAACTCTTGAAAATTTCGCGAAGCTATTTCTTTCGGGAGCAAATGCCACCGTAAACAACAGGACGAACAGAGACGCGGAAACTCGGCGCAGTAACTGCATTATCTTTAACCCTCGCTCGTCGCCCCTGTCGATTCGACACATTTTCCTCGCAAGCGGTGCACGTCGCGATAAACGCAAAAGGCCAGCGTGCTCTGCGCATCGCTCGATTATTTGCGAACAATGCGAGCGACGCGAACAATCCTACGGTCGAATGTACAGAATTTTAATTGTTTTGTTTCCGATAAAGGAATTTGCAAATTCAACTGTTCACCTTTCCGTTATATCGATTTTTTTTTTCCACTGTGTCAACTCGATACCAAGGAAACAATTGACGCTTTTGTCACGAACAGAATGTGTTTCGGTACATGTTTTTATGCCTCGAACGCAAATAAATGTAAAATTGCGATCGAAAGTGGATCCGCGATTTTTTGATGGGAATGTAGCCGTTTTCGAGATAACGCGGACGTCGATGTGCCGATATCGACGTGGAGGTTAATTTGCGAAAATTAGGGACGGATTGACAGTGACGCTTGGCGATATGGCTGGACTGGGAATTTTTATGCAGCATCTGTTTCTGAATAATTGTGGGCAGATGGAAATAGTAGAACAGTATCTCCTCTTGATCAAATCAGGCGTCCATCAAACTCAACGAAATTTGAATTTTAAGAAGCATTCTTGGTAAAAATTTAAAACTATGAAGACAGCACAAAAATTCAGGAATCTATTGATTAAAATTGTTGTGGATCCAATGAAAATTCGGAACAGTCTTGAACAACCTAAATGGTATGGGTTAAGCTAGAGGAAAGCTTCACGAAAAAGTAAAACGTTCACGAACAGATGTTCGCATTGTTCGTGCGTGTTCGTGTTACGATTTGGGAAAGTGTGAGTGCGGTCTGCAAAAGGCGTAGAGTTCAAAACTAGTATTACGAAACAACAGTGCACGGGTGTAGGATTAAAATGTGATCGTTTAACCGTTTTACATTTCCCAATGATCTGTTTCAAATTCGAGAGTAATTATCATTTTAATCGTCACTTTATTGAGATCCACCCTTTTAAACTTTCGAAGTGTCAACACTGAACGCAGAACAGAAAAACCGATCGGCACGGAGAAGGTGGGTCAGAAATCTATACGTATATCAGGTACGATGTAGAAACGTAAGTTCCGTAGCCTGATACGAACCGTGCAGTCCTCGGCCGTCGAAGACGAATGCAACGGTTATTTGATCAATGTATATCTAATACGTCTACAGAAATGCATGTATCAGGTGCGCGCGATACGCAATCCTTTGCATTCGGAACAGCCGCGTTCTGCAACGTTGATCCTGTTGCTCGCAGGATGCATCGGTTTCGTATCAGTTTCATTGCGCGACACGAACGATGCAGTCTTGAACCGTGTCGGCCGAGGACGAAAGCAAGCGTCAATTGACCAGAGAAGGTTCGAACTAGGACGTATCCATAAATTCCGGAGCGATGCGTGTCTCCGAGTGTACGCGATGGGTATTGCGCATCGAGGAGGATCCGGTGCCCGAAGGGTTGTGTGGGGACTCACCGATCATCGTAGACGAAACCGGCGTGCAGGGTGTTGCAGTAAAGGGCCGTGGCGACGAGGGCGCAGGCTAGGGCTAGGATATCCATGTCACATCGTGGCGAGGACGGTGGCGGCGGCAGCGATGTCGAGGGTAGCGGCGGCCTCTTAACTTGTTGCACGTCCGCGGGCCTTCCTCCTCCACCACCTCCACAGCCCCTCCTCCTCCACCTCCTGATTCCAGCGGCTCGTCGTACGGCGGTCGAGACGTCCGCCGGACGGTCCAGTGACCGCCGCTCTGACGCCTGCCCGGATGTATCTCGCCCGGGACGAATGTCGGTGACACGTCGCGAGAAACCAGCCAGTAATCAAGCCGCAGCTTCGCCGTGCCGTGACGCTTCGCTCCGCGTCGCGACCAGGACACGAACCTTCTTGCGATCCTTCGCGGGATCTTCCTCCGATCGGATCCGCCGATTCGAGCCCGTTTCCGGCACCGTTTCAAAAGGTGTCGGCTGGGAGAGCTGACCTCGGCGACGACGTCCTCAGTGAACAGACTCCCCGCGCAGCTCGAGCATCTCCTCGAAGGAACACGGAGGGAGGATACGGTGTGGAGGACGCTGCTGCTGCTGCTGCCGCTCGCGCGCGCGAATCTTCTTCTCACTTACGGCCGACTCACTTTCACTCGATTTTACCCAGCGGCCGATTCCTCTTCTCGCGTTCTCACTGATCGAACCGATGGGGACGGGGGGACCGGGTGGAACGACGACGCGGGAGGACGCGGTTGGTCAACCGGATTTTTGCGAGACTCGGTTTCCGGTTGTTCCAGCCGCCGAGTGACAACGGCGAGAACCGGACACGCGAAGCGCAAACGACAATCGGGACCAGTGGAACCGTGTTCGCGGCGGTCACCAGAGAACGGTAGCTGCACACGGCGCGGCGAACTGGATGCTGGTACAGCGGCGAACACTCGCAACGAGGACGAACGGTGATACGGGTAGGCACTGTGTACCCGCGACGCGGCGCATGTTCCGAATGCGGAACGCCAACTGTCGCGCGCCCCCCGAGGACGAGCGCTTTATACGAGCGGGAGACGGGCATCGATCGGACGGGCGCTTGCGCTTACCCGCTCCTCTGCTCTTCCTCCTCCTGCCCTCCTCCGATATGCTTCCTGGTCCTCCTTCGTCACTTCTCTCCTATCCTCTCTTCTATTCGCCTCTCTTCTCTTCTCTTCTCTTCGCTTCTCCTCTTCTTCGCTGCTCGCGGGATAGCTTACTACGACCGGCCGCGAGCACGTCTCCGACTACGACCAGCATCGAGACCACGACCACGACCGCGACCAACGGACTGGATTAACCGCAACTCCGGCGACGCTGACCGATAGGCTGCCCCTTTGGAAAATTACGCGTAACGCCGGCTACCTCGTGGGCTAACCCCGTGGACTAGTCCTACAGACTTGCCCCGCGGACTAGCCCCATAAGCTTGCTCCGTGGGCCAACCCCGTGAGGTAGTCCTACATACTTGCCCCGCAGACTAGTCCCATAGGCTTGCCCATCTTCGAAGATGGGTACAGTTGCATTGACCGAGATCCCTGTTTTATGGTCGTTCGACAGTATTTGAGTTCGAGGTGTCGATGAACTTGCGCGACCGAACCCGCCAGCGTGATCGAGATGCATAATGTTTGCGTTGCGAGCTGCGACCGCGACAGGAGATTATTCTATTAGAGTCGCGTGATGTATGTAGGTCGAGGAAACAAAGGTCCTGAAAACCACTCTGCGAGCTGATTCCCAGAAATCCCAGGAGAGATAGAAACCGATCGTTGTGGACCGCTGTTGATCACTGGCACAGCTCACTGGTTTTAGCTGGACCACCGATTTCGCCGGCAACATATGGAAGGTCCAGATGGCGATCCATCTAGATATCGAGCGGAGAGGATTCCGAGCAGAACAGTCTTTCTGGTGGTAAAGTGAGCGTCCTTTGTCAGAGGGGAGCCCGATGGCGGCCGGCTTGTCACTAGTCCATCATGTCACACCTTATTTATCAGTGACGCGCATCCCGCTTCAATTAGCCCCCGCCACGGGATTAAATTATCGTAAGAGGAGGATGGGGATCGAGGGAGAATGGTGAGAGGGGAGAGGGACGGTACATCCTGATACGGTATCGACCAGCATCCATTTCCGGCACGGTGCCGCGAACGATAAGGGAGCGAGATTGCGATCGCAGGCGGACGGAACGGATGGGGAAAGGGCTGACGCGGAAAGCAAGAGGAGTAGACAACAGGTGCTGAAGGGATTCAGAGATTTCTTTTGAGCACGCCCAGCGTGCGCGCGCGGAGAGCAGCGCGTTATTAAATACGGTTTCGAGGCATGTAACTCTGTCCGTCGTTGTTGCTGTTTCAGCCCCCGTGCTCGCTCAAATTACCACGATTAATCACTATAGTCGCGAATAATTAATTGCGCGCAAGGGGCTGCGTGAAGCGTACATTCATCACGAGTATTGTTTTAACCGTGCCAGTTACGCCCGGTGATAGTATACTTAGCGGGACGGCGTGTATCACTGTGCCGGGCCGGTTGCGAACGAAAGACAGTCTGTTCGAACTCGCAATTATTTTAACATCCACGCGAAAATTAAAGTCATCCGACGTAAACGGTTTTAATGGACGGCTTGTGTTCGGAATCAACTATCTCATTTCGCCGGTTAATTGCCGACTAAATTACCGTTGCTATTTGTACCGATCAAATTGTCGTTTGGGCTGAGTCGAATTCTTGCTTAGCAGGCTTTTAAAAAGTATTTTAGACATCTTTATTCGAAACCTAGTAAAAATAAGTAACAATTTGAGCTTCGAGAAGAGAATCGGGAAAAATTTAGTGAGAACGCAGCTTTCGTTTTAGAAATAAATTTATGCATTGTTAATCAAAGCTTTAATAGGAAAGAATAAATATTGGAAAGATTGGAAGGGAAAGGGTTCTCGTGACATTTCTAATTTTAAATTCTAATCAAAGAGGTAAGAGGTGTGCAGAGACATTTCTGATTGATCGTCTAGAAAAACAGAAATGGGTGCGTAAGAGGGAATAAAAAAAAATTGTTTCCATGAAACAATATTAGAGCTAATTATGGAACAGGATCGCGCGACCGATTAATCTCGCGCGGGCACGAGCGATCAAACGAGTCAGGAGAGAAAAGAAAAGAGCAATCGCGATTGAATCTCTAATCAAGCTGGCCGGCACTTAGCTCCTCGTCGCATAAAGCACGACGCGTGGATGTCGCGGGTAACGAGGACCGATCGAAAGTCACCGGCACGGTGCCGGGTGCCGGGTGCGGGCGTGCGGGTGCGGATGCTGGTGCGGGTGCGCCGGGTCCCCGAACGAAGCACGGGTAAACAATTCCGCGCACGGAATGGGCAGCAGGCGATTATATACGAGGGGAAGGGTCGAGACCATGGGGCGACGTATATTACGGCGCACGTACACGCAGTCCCCACCAACCCTTTCTCCCTCGCAATGACCTTTGTCCACCTTCTTCTGTTGCCTCATCTCTGCGACCCCAGATGCTGGGATCCCTCGTGACTGCCGACGCACGTGACCCCACAGTCACGAGTCCCGTATTTCCTCCGACTGACTAATACCGGCGGAACAACCGAAATCCTGTCGGTGTGCAAAACACACCAGGTGTGGGTGAAAAGTTCGCGTAATTGTTATAAGTAGATTTCTTTTTAATCTTCTCTTCATATTTTTGTCAAACTGATATCGTAGCTAGGGTCCAGGTTAATCTGTTGACCTGTAGCACAGTGACCGCTTGACGGCCTTGGGTACAACTGATTCGTTGATTTCTAGAAAATGTAAAAGTGTATAAAAAGAGGAAGTAGGCCAATCTTATCTTACATTTCACCCTTTTAATAGCAGGACAAAGATAATTTCTAGAAACTGTAAAAGTATAAAAAGCGGGAGGTAGCTAATCTGATCGTTGTCGTGTTATTACGTGCGAAAAATCGCCGCTAACAACGCTGTCACTCAAGCTATAGTTTTATCTTTAATAGTTTCCGAGATAACTTCTTGAGCGCCAATTTCCAGGGGGTTGTTTCACTCCATAAATCTGAATTCCCGATCAAGAAAATACGTGTCCCTTATTTTTGGCTGAGCCTGCGAAGTTTCGTCAAAGTCGAAGGGTGGCGGTTGCGTAATGTTCCTTGATAGGATTCTCTTCTGTGAATACAGGGCTTTTTTCACCCCCGTGGATCTTGGCGATACTTGAAACGGAAGGACATTGATCTCCCGGGATCGGGGCAACGATTCAACGTAAGTTCAGATTCGGTAAGTTTCGCTCCGACAGCTTGGTTATTGAACTATCGCTCAGAAGTAATTTAGCACACTTGTTCTCTTGTATACGTAATCTGTCCGATAGTGTCGCACCAAGTGACGCTACAAGTTGACTTCGGTTGACCATCATTCTCATTATCACTGCATTTACACGCATGTGCTCTCCTAAAACGATGGAAAGTATATTCAACAATAAATATTATTAAACGTATGAAAATTGTGCTATTTTCTTTCAATTCAAACGCGTACAGAACATTCCGGTGGACCTAATATTTTGCGGGATAAAAATTGATTTTCGAAACTCTGCCACCCTGTGGTATACATGTGCTATCGCTTTATCGAGGAGCGTAGGTTAAAGCGACAACGTTCAGTAACCCACCGAATGTGTAGCCGTAGCAATATGCAACCGGAGCGGTAAACGGATCGGCGACAAGCGGAGGGGAGCGCGCTCGGCGGCGCGCAAGTAGCCGCTTCCTGGAAAGGCCCGCCTCCGGAGCCCCTGGGTAGGCTACTTATCGAGCAGTGTTTCCTCGAGAGATCGAATCGTCGACGGGTTTCCGTGTCGGGTGTTCGTGCGGTGGTAGGCGCGATGTGTTGTGTATCGACGAGGGGGAGGAGGGCTAGGGGGCAGCGCGTGCGCTCAATCGCGACAACGATCCGGTAATCAATTAGATAACCAGCGTACCCAGCGGCCGGAAAAAAAATGTTGCTTTCGTACCGAAAAAAATATGACTTTCCGGTGGCTGTAATATAGAACTGGAGGGGGACGGGTGGGAGGGGATCGAGTAGATCGCGGCGGGGCACGCCATGTTGGCGGCGTAGGGTCGCCCGGGATATACCGAGGCTACCCTGTTATTTGTCCCACGCGCTGCTAGATTAAGATAATGGGCTAATGCGGACCCTCCGCTGGCGACGCCGACGCCGACACCGACGCCTACGCGCAGAACCATAGCCGTGGTTGTTGCCGTTGCGAACGGCGACGACCGGCGACCGGCGATCGGCGATCGACGACCGGCGACCGGCGATGCTGGCCGGCCGGACATCGCCATGTCGGCGGGGGAAGAAGGGCAGAGATACGATGACCGGAGACCACGCGATCCGCCCGGACAACCTCGGTTATACGCGCCTCGTTCCGAATTATCGTGCGAACTAATCGCGGTCGTGCGCCAGCCCGCGCGTGCATGCGCGCCCCGAACTCGCTCGAGGAAACGCTCGAACGCGACCGACACCCGCGATTCTTACCTGATACACGCCGCACAGTGGGCAATTTGGACAAAATCCGATTCAAAATCAAGGAACTTCCGATAGGAATGCGGTAGAGCGATGAATTTTTTTTAAATTAAAGCTCAAACTTTGTTAATATAGGAAAAATAAGCAGATCGTAGTACGAACGTTTTTTCACCTTGAGAAAATTCGTTAAACGTGCAGAAATTCAAGAAATTTTGGTTTTTCCAATACTGAAGATTGCAGAGTACCGAGCTGTTTAATAATTTATTAAATACAAACAAGTTTAATAATGTAAAAATTTATTGTATTAAATTTTACCAGAGTCAGAATACCGTTTTCCTCTAAACCTGTCGAATAACAATAATATTTAATCGCACGATTATAAACGTTCGTCCAATCAATATTCCGGAACCCGTACGCTTGTTTGATGTATCGGCGTATGTAGAGAAGAAGAATGAAAAACAGGTTCGGCACTCAACATGTTTTCCTTGTTATTTTTTACTGCACTATTTTCATTTGATAAATCGGTTTCGTTATCAAGCGTTCAGTCGACCGACCGGTGCAGCCTCCCATTTCCACGTGTATTTTATTGCAAACAACCGAGGGTATATTATTTGATTCAGCAAATGAATTTTAGTCTGTTTAGTTTCACGAAAACGGTATCATCGTTCCAGCGAAACCACCGTGAGTTTAAAGACTGAAGTTTGCCCTTTACAACGATAACTTGAAAATTGATGCAAGACTTTTTTAGTTGTTTTGTTGAGCTTCGAATGGTGCGCCGCCAACTTTGCAGCAGTATAAGTTGCATCGCGAGGGTTTCACACGACCGAACTTGCTCCTCATTTTCCTTCCGCAAAACAGTGAAAAAAGGAGTGGTTGTAAAGAGGAGGCTTCAATCATCCCGTCTATGGCGGTTTCGTGAAAAATTTTTGAAAGTTTTCGAACACGTTTGAATTTGCAGCAATTCTCCGCGAAACGCATAGAAATTGCCAAGGAAAATCTAGAAATGGACACTCATACACGCAGGCTGTCCGTGAAAGAGTTAACCGAGGTATGGGTGCGGTAGAAAACAACTTTGGAAAGAGGGCTGCGTGCCAAAAACAGTTCAAAAACTCTGCTACAATGCGCGAGAAACAGGGGGAAAAGTGAATGGCCCGTTTCCTGCTGGGTTTGCTAGATGACTCCGCGGACAATAGACGCAGACACTTACGAATGACCTTCTTCTTTCAGTTTCGTGTAGTCCGCCGACTTCTATTCGCCAGTCGTGTCAAGCGGTCGCGTTTTATACAGAGTTCTTCTCCTGAAAACGATAAGTGCATTAAAGTTTCGGCGCAGCCTGTTGAATGTAAAAGTTCATCTTTAACGGACTATTTTGAATGTAGAATGTCTAATCAGTAGAACCACAAAGTAAATAGCAGTGCAGGGGGTTATAGTCGACGGCTGCTATAGTTTCTCAGAGTACGTCCTGTGTACAAATCGGTGATAGAATAGCAGCGGTAAAGGTATTGTCTTAGGATTCCGGTGTGGGCGGGTGGCAGGAGGCCGCTGCAACAATGAGGAATCCATAGGGGATCGTAAGGAATGTTTACAATGGCCGAAGCAAAAAATCGCAGGAAGGAATTTGTCGATGACCCGAATAGCTCCGGCAAGAAGAGGTCATGACCGCCACGTGTCGGGCATTCTATGCTCCGAATCCCCGATGGAGGCGCCTCTAAGCCAACAAGGGATGCCCTATTTAGCTCTATCCGGAGTAGGTCACTGTAATGGCGCCATGTAAAACCGGCCCACGACCGAGCGCAAGATAAAATTAAGAATTAATGCGTGAACTGTCAGAGGCGAGGCGGTAGCGCATCATTGCGGTGATGGGGGCTCGTATCCCGGCCGCTATCAAATAGATCGTTTGACAATCTGCTTAGAGGGAGAGAGATGCTCTGGCATAGACAAACGTCAGGCACTGTTGCCGGTACACGTATATGGCAGCTAACGCATTAATAGTGAACGTATGGGCAATATACGGCCGACACGCAAATGCTCCCCTGTACGGGACTCATTCCTTTCCCCTGACAATATTGTGCTAGTGATCAAAGACTGTACCGACTTGATCGAGCTACGCCACTCTGTACCACTTGCTGAAATTATGAATGGAAACGAAAACATTCGTTGGAAGCCTGTTATCTAGCGCCCTCCGATTTTATCCTATTTTGATCAAACGTGTATTCTCGCTGGCGAGCATACTTTTAGGGCTGGTAATAACCCTCCGGTGGTAGGGTTGCCAGGCTTATCCGGTCGTTTATCTCGGCAACTATTAATAGCAGAGAAAGAAACGAAATGACTGGTATCTTTGCAACGCAAAGCTTGATCATTTGTTCAAACACGTCGCTTCTCTGGGATTTCTTTTCTTTGGCGAAGTAGTGGTCTTCAGCTATAAAAGGAGAAGTGTGAAGTTTTTAGAAATCAAAGGGGTATTCCTCCTGTTACTAATTTTTAAAAGTTGATACTCGCAAAATCACATCCTCGAATTTATCTGTTTCCACCGATCGGTCTTTCACCCACTTATTTCGACATGAACGCACAAACTCCGTCTAATCACAAAGTTTAAAGTTTATAGTCCTAAAATGCAAAAGCAAATGCACCGTAAATCAAACGTGGCTGATCATGCGAAGACGATTATATTCGTGTAGATCAAAGTGGTCATTTTAAATGGTACTGTACCGCGTCCCGTCGAGGGGTGGAGGAGAGGGAGCGGGGATGATTCGTTGGTAATCGACGACGCGGTTTCTCAATTATTTGCAGCCACGCTGGAAATTGAACGTCATTTGATTTCGCTGGAAGGAAATTAATTCTGATGCGACCGGGACAGATCGTATGCGCGCGAACGTAATCTGGGTTATGCTCTCGGAGGGCGGACGGGGGAAATAATAGGGGAAAAATCGGGGTATAAGCTAGCGGAGAAAAGTGTCTTTTTTCCTTTTTCACGTAATTCCTAATAATCGCAAATTTAGCAAGAATTCCAGTTGCTGAAAAACAGTCGAATCGTTTGGTCGAATTTTGCTTTGAGAAATAACTGTTTAGTTATTCGGATTTGAGGGACGTTCGAAATGAAAGACGGCACACGCGTGCTACCATTTTGTCGAGGAGTGTACCCCTACCTGTTACTTCGTTCCGGTGGCGTTTCAGACGGCGAATTACACCGCGAAATTTCACGCGGAACGATTTCGAAGGGAAATTGAGGGCTCGGAGGAACCCCTGCTCGATCCTATCGACATCTACGACCTTCTCCGTTAAACCTCGCGTGATTCCAAGGAACGACGAAATTTATAGCCGGACGACAACCAGCCGGTTCCGAGTAGAAATCATTTTCATCGAAACTAGATTCGAACAGAGATTGCCGGGGGTGTATAACCTCGCGGAGGTCGCGGCTAATCTGTCGGATGCATGCGACATCTTTTTATAAACATCCTGCTCCGGCAAGTTGAGGTATTAATATATTGCCCGGTAATTATAAACCGTGTTTATTTTTATCGAATTAACCCCTCCTGCTGTGAACTCGAGTCGATATGACTTTGCAGGGGACGCTCAACTTCCCCTTCTTCGTGTGATGCAAGTTTTTACGTAGGCTGTCTCACTGAAATTAGTACCCTTTGATAGTAATTGTGTCGACGATGACGGGGAACTCTGTAAGTAAAAGTTGAATGGTTTCATAGAACGCATGGTGTACATGGTAGAAGTTTACCATAGTAAAATTCTTCATGTAACAGAAGGTTTTATGTCGCAGAGCTCGGGACAGAGTGGCTGCTCGTGTAACCTGAAGTTGATCGCTTGAGAAGTTTATGTTGTAGAATGCAAATGTAATAAGGGGGATTATAAGATTATATTTAGTTTGCACTAGACAGAAAGTCAGTTGCAAAACTACAACACGAGCGTAACATACATCTGTTATCTTCGAGATGCAGAATTTGCTTCTTCTAAATCCTCGAACACAATTTTCCTAAAATGATATTTTTCCAGTCGAACGAATTAATGCCTTAACTAGTCCAATAATTTGAAGGATAGTTTGTATTTTATTCGTTTGAATGTTCAGCGTACGAGCACGAAATATTAACCAAATCTTGCTATTTCAGTGAAAATAGCTTCAGTTTATTTAAAAAATGCATTCGGATAGCTTTTCCGTTCATCTGTCAAAATATTAAATTGATTCCAATAGTTTCGATTTTCATTTAGTCGGATGTTCACGTTTGACTGCAAATCCTTTATTTGTAACAAATAAATCCTCGTTTTATTTGGATCTGCCTCTATTACATATACCACGAAACATTATTTTAAAATTCATATTTCCTCCCGCGATATGTATTTGCAGATGTATAATAAATCATAAATTAAATCCACCTGATTCAGGCCGTGACATTTATTTACCTGCTTCGCAAGAGGTTAAAGCATTGAAAAATATATGATCCTATTCGGAAGACAACTCTTCAATTTGTCCACGTGTAGAAAGGTAGGTTATAATAAATTATGTGATCCGTGAAATCATGAAACCATGGTAGATTTCCAACGTTTTCCGATATGATAAACAGTTTTAATTAAGGTACCGTGCATTTCTTTATATATAACTCCTCTCGCATATATTGTTATGCAATTACAGATTAATAAATTTTCCAATTACTCCTTCGCTCCGCATACAGTTCGCAAAGGTCATATAAATGCAGTAACTAGGTCAACTCGACACAACGGTTAAACGCGTCTCGTATGTACGCATGGTCTTTTCCAACAAAAATCATTAACGCAGCACAGATATCGAATGACCTCTGATGCGTGGCTGAAATGCACCACGATGCATATGGCGATCATCACAAGAGCCATGGTCGAAATTAATATTTCCAATTTTAAGCGAATCCGTATGGAAAATAAAAATTGTCTACCCGAATTACCCGACAAGGGAGTTACACAAACATTGATTTCTTCTGTTAATAATTTCAATCCTAGGTTTATAAAAAATCTGTCATTTTGACGAGTCCCGTAAATCTAATGTTAACAGGTGGTAAAGAAACTCTAAGGTTACATACTATAGTAACTTTAACACGGTGACACTTTTGCTAATTCATTTAAAACTGGCAAAATATAATGCACACGAATGCTTGGAAACACTCTGCAGGAACAACGAACCAAAATTTTTCGAAATTTTCACTTTTGGCCCACGATTTCGTACCGGTTGGCCACGGCGCGACCTCCGGCGGGGTTAGACGCGTCACTCGCTGCTCGAGGTAATCGATGGAATGTATTTATCCACTCTGCGCGAATTTGACACAATCAATAAAACCATTAGCGCGACGCGAGCAGATGCGCATTTGTTGATACGTGATCGAAAATACGTCGAACGCCGCGGCGAGAGAGAGCATTTTATTTCGCCGGGGCGAACAAGCTCGGCGCAGCATCAATAGAAATATGACACAGGACTTGAGCGTGTCAAAATGCCGCTGGCCGTGGAAATGCTCTAGCGTAGAATGGAAATACGATGAGGATCCCGTGGATTCCGCTGTAATTCGTTCATCCGAAATGATTATTTCGCTGGTCCGATTCGTGCGTCGATCCGATCTTGCCGCGGCCTCCACCGCTCCCCGGCCCTCCTCCTCGACAGCATCGGTTCTGTTCAGGCATCGCGCGTTGGCCGTGGCGCACCGGTGTCCGCGGGCCGCATTTTAATCGGCGAATTGGTCGGGCAAACGAAAAAAATTGCTCGGTAACCGGCATCGACGGGACCGATTATCGATCGACACGCACATTTTCGACGTCCGGGCCGAGGGGGATGGCCGAGCGGAACACCTCGTGGCTCGTTTCGCTCGCTATCGAAACTGCCGCGTTACCGCGTTGCCGAGATTTTTCCGATATCCGTGCCGCGCGGCCTGTGCGCGGAAAATTCAACGCCATTATTCGAGCAGGCTGTTGCCGGAACGAGTCGAGGTCCCGTTCGCGTGAGCCTACACGCGCGCACGCACGCACGCACACACACGCGAGCTGGTAAACGCTCGCGAACGTGCGTGCCGAGCGTATCACCGTGTGCGTACCGCCGCGCTGCGCCGCGCCGCGCCGGCCCGTTGTAGCTACAACGGTGAATGTTGTTAACAACTGGTATCAAGAGTAGGTTCAACACGGCCCGGCGAAATCTACGAGGCCTTGTCGCTGACACGGCAGCACGCGCTTCCCCGTTCCGCAAAGAGCCGGGCCGGGTCGGACCGGGGTCGGGCCGGGGTCGGGCCGACGCGCGACGGATCGCAGCTGCCCGCCCGGAATCAGCCTGAAGAGGGCACGTACGCGACGCGAGCTGAAAATCGACAACGGAACTCGATTTATAGTTTCCCGGCAAACCCCGACAGGTGTTTCGAAAATACGTGACACCCCGAATCCGCGGCCCGAGGACCTCTCCGGATGCCTGGCGACCCCGTCGTCGGGCTTTCGACGTTTTCCGCGAGGAATCGTCTTCTTTTTTCGTCCCAGTGGAACGCAAGGAGAGATACAGTAACGAAGAGAGTCGCCCAGAGCAGGGGGCGGAGAGGTTCGTTGTTAGAGAAGATAGTTTGGGAATGAAGGGGATGAAGAGGTAAGCGGCTGGACAGTAGAATTGGACGATTCTTGCGTGCACAATACAGGGTGCGGCCGAGTAACATGTACAAGCGGGCACGAGCCGGTGCCTTATGAGAAAATAAGAATACGCATGCTATTCGATATTCATTGTCTGACTTGTATGATCATGACCAGCCAATACTACTTTCTACATGTAGTAAAGCACACGAATCCGACGGATCTTCGAATTCAATTTTCTCGAAAACGGGGCGTCAAATGAAAAAAATGTTATTCCTTTGTTTCGGTTTGTATTTAGATGTAGAATCACCCCCTGCCCGCTTGTAGCAGACATTGTGGACATTGTGATAAAAATTGGTGTAGAAGTTTCAAAAATAGTTATTTGTACAATACAAGAAAAGTCGATTACAATTTCAATAAATGCACATTTGTTTGACGGCTGGGTACTTCTAGTATTAAATCGGCTTAAACAGTGGAGGAGTAGAGTCGTGAAGTATTATCCTGCTGAAAGGTTCGTTCACCCTCCTTGTAACCTGCTCGCATATAGCGTAAGAACCTCGGAAAGCAGCAAACGTTCAAAATTGGAGTCGCGTATAATGAAGTGCCAAGATGCTTTAATAGTGATTGCAGATCTTAACGCGTTTCTGTAGAATACGTGTTTCCAGTAGAACTCATCTAATTGGCGCAACGAATTTTGTTTTACACCGGTGTCCCTAAAATCCGGGTTAAACGCTATGTTTCTCTAATAACTTCGCTTCCTTGACTGAAGTATGTGTTCCGCAGTGTTGTCTTTTTACAAAGTCCGAAGACGTCGGTTTGAGTTTGTTCGTTTGCTTAAAGTTGAGTTATCTTAATCCAGTAAACTGTGGTGTGCGGGGAGTTTCGGAGGCTGGAGCGTGTACAACACATCGCCACAGTTCGGAGCAGCTAAAGTAATCGTTGCGCCGGGAACGGGGCAGAAAATTTTACCAAATGTTTGCGTACGTCTCTTTTGTGCTTTATTTCTGGTCGTGTGTTAGAGACTGCGTCGAACAATAGGAAGATTAAGCATCTAAATATATATTTCTTTGACTAAACTTTCTCTTTACGTTCAGTCTACGCAAGGATTAATTTCGAGTGCAAAACCTGAGCCAGATAAAAGTGAACAAATTAACAAGGATGCCTTTTTTCGGTTGACTGCAGATCTGTGGGAACGCATGCTTCGCAGCAATCACTATTGTGTCGAAAGCACGGTCGCATTGGAAGATCGAGCGACAATATTAACCGACGGTGGTGAGGCGAGTTTCGAGGGGGTGGAATGAATATAATTGAGAGGGAGAGCAGTTGGAAAGCCTGGCTGGCGGATGTTCCTTTTCACGCTTTCTCTCTCCTTGGCCGTCGTTATGTATTCGGACACACAAAGAGAACCGTCCACCCCCCACCCCCAACACCGCATGGCCTCTCCTCTTTTCGTGGCGAGCCGATATTTCATCGCGATTTTCCGCGCACTCATCGTCGCTCGTTCGGGGTCGTTGGCCTCCGGGTTGTTCGACGAACAAATGCGTTCAGCTATTCTTCGGCAACGAGGAGGGGGAGTGTCGATCGTGACTAGACGACGTCGCGTCGGTCCTCGACTACCGCGGGTACCGAAGTACCCGAACAAACGAGCGACTCTCCGGTTTCGGTGGAAAATCGCGTCGCGCACCCAGACGCCGGTTCCACCGACGCCCAGCCGACTCCAGACGCTATTTTCACCTCACGTTTCCAATTTGCGTTCAAGCCTTTCCTCCTCGCGGACGAATAGAAGTACGACGACGGGTAGACGGCGGGTACAGGCGAACCGTTACCCGCCCGACCCTCCACAGGAAACGGAGAACAACCGGAACGGACTTCCTGGCGACCAGCACCCTCTTGTACGCTCACCCTACTTGTTACCAACGCCAACAGGTATCCGCCGCTGCTCCCTCCCTCCAGCCACTCTTCCGTTCGATCAACTTGTTTCTCACTTTTGACTCCCGATTTCGAACGCTCGCGGAAAATCGAACTTGCTCCCCGTCGCGCTTTCCCAACCCCTGTGCGGAGGTTCCAGTCCAGATCCTTGAAAATACCTGAACCTTCAGTATCTGAAGTTCGAGAAATTGAAATCGACTAATCGACAAGGAATTGTCTACCTTTAAAGTTAAGGAAAAGGATACATTCTTCTGCTGCAATCACTTACTTGGAAATTTCGTACGGTTTTGGGGTATATTTGGGTTTTCATTTAACATTTAGAAGGGAAGAGCGAGTCATTCCATCGTCCAAAAAGAATTTCCCCTTTGAAATACCTTAAAAATTTACCTCGAAAGTGAAGATAATTTTGGCCAGGATTTAGCGATCTTCCTGATCAAAATGAATATCTCCAGTTCCAATGTAAATTGTTAACACCTCACCTAGGCCTGACCTACTGAAAGATTATTATTAGGTGCGGAAATTAATTCGGTATCTTCTCACCGAATTCATTATCAAAGCATTTGAAATTTTACTAATCGTTTTGCCATTTTGGGATTTCGAATTGCAGACCTTATAGTCTATTAAGCTGTACAGCGGTTTGACAAAAGTGAAACAGGAGTTTATTTTCCCAACAAAAAACCGAAAACCCGAATTCCATTCTGAAGCTGCCCAAGTTAAGAGACCCGCGTCTAGGCTACGAGTATTCTCGAGGACATTTCCGATATTTCGAACAGCGCCGCCAAATGTAATATTCACGAAACAAAAACGGGTTAATCCGATAATCGCGACTCGGCTAATACCCGCAGCACAATTAGGTAATAATTAATAATGATTGCGCGACACAATCCCGCGGCTGCCCGATCGAAACGGGCAACGAGCGGAACTAAAATCTGGCGCTCCTGGCAATTGTTTATCGTAACTCAATTTCCTAAAACAACGAGCGAGGCGGCCGTGTCGAATTGTCGGACAATTTGTCAAGCAACTTTCGCTCCTTCCGTTCGCCTTGTCGCGTTTTCTCCGGGAAAATCACGCGAGAGAAATCCCCGGGAATAAAGATAATATTGCTCGATGGAAATCCCCCTTTGAGGGATGAAAAATCCGAAGGGTGGAAATTAATTCTGGCCCCGCGGCCGAGGGAATTTCTTATTCGTTTTCCGCGAAAGCGAAACGAACGGCGAGACACAATACGTTCTAAAATGAATCCAGTTATTGAAAGGGGCGCGTGCATCCCTCGGCCGGTTCCCGATACCGATCTCATTACGGGCAAAGGGTTAATTATTGCCCCGACGAAAATTTAATTAATTCGCCGGTCGAAAATTTATTTCCTCCCCTCCCTTCGACAGGGGTGAGCCGGACTTCCGACTCGGTCTATCGCGACGATATTGCGTCCGTGCGATTAGCGTACCCGGTGCTCTGGTGGATGGGAAAACGGGGTGAGAAGAAGGGAGGGTGTAGTTTCACCCTCTCCAATCTCGTTCCGGGGGAGGAAGGAGGGGCGGTTGCATCCGCGGCGGGGGAAAAAATAAACGGGGCGGAGGGAGGGGACGTGGACGGGAAGGAAAATTGCGAGAAACCGCAGTGCCCGGCGAATCGCGTTTGTTCGCGAAAGTTTTCCAGTTACAACGGAGACGCAATACCGAAAGGGCTTGGGGAGGGGAAGGGGGTATCCAGGGGGTGGGCTATCCCCGGGGCGGAACGTGCGGCCCTCTCTAACGAGTAGTGTAAAATGCTCTGAAGCGATTCCGGTAATCGCCAGTCGAAAATTCTATAAGGCAACACGAGCCCTCTCTTTCCACTCGTTCTCCGTTCGTGGCTTTACAACAGCTGGTCCGTCGAAAACTCCGCCGGGAAAGTGGTGCTCGAAAGGGGAAACTGTGGGTTTTGCGCTCGACACACACACACACTCTCTCTCTCCCTCTCTCGCTTCCTCTCGTGGCCCTGCACACACGCATTGCACACCGCTTGGAACAGTCCTGAACAGAAAAGGAGAAAAGGGTAAAAGTATACAGGGTGGGAGGAAAGGTAGGAGGTGGGGTGGGTAGGGGGGTTGCTAGCGACGGCGGTGATGGTGCGAGCAGAAGGAGGAACAGAGAGACAAGGGGATGGCTCAGTTTCCATCGAGCTTGGAGAGAGCAGAGCATTGTTCGTCAGCCGACGAATAACCAGAGCAAAGGGTGATATGTAGGGTGAGGCGGGAACGAGGAGCGTTGCGGTGGTAGATACTCCGGGAACGATGGTAAAGAGAAGGTAGCCGATTAAACCATTCCCTCTCGGTCTCCCTACCGAGCCACCGTTCGTGCTCCGGCGCTGGTGCTCTCGTGTCCCTTCTTCCTCGAGGCACATTGTCCTACCGGCAAAGTTTCGGCCATCTGCGACTGGCTTGCTTGCTTGCTTGCTTGTCTTCGTGTATGTCTTTGTCGTTCGACAGAGTGTAACAAAGTTGGATGCAAATGTGCCCGGCAAAGGAAAGCCATCTCCCAATGGGCGCGACGAGTTTCGTGGCTTTCTTCTTGCCGGCGCATCCGCGGACCATTCTTCCCGGCGTGCAAACCGAAGTGACGAGCAATGCCGGACAATAGTTGTGGGACGGCGGACCGGAATGAAAAACCCGGCCAAGCTCGAACAGGATCCCGAGAACCACGGCCACTCGGGGACATACCTTGGCTTGGGGCGCCTCGTACCTCGGCAAAGACGGCGTTTAAGGTCCAGCTTTCCCAGGTGGCCTTGATCCGCAACAGTGTGCGTGCCGTGTGCGTGTGCGACCGAATAATGCAAAATGTTGCTCGAAAACGCAAAAGTAGGATCTGCCAGGTCAATAGGGCGCTAGATTTATCTTTTATCCAACGCTTTTCGCCCTTGAAAAGCACCATCTTTGCATTATCGAACAATGATTTGCCGCCTCCCGAACCCTTGCAACCTTGTACGATCTAGCGTTGTGTGCGGCACACCATGGCAAAGCTGGACCTTAATTAAATTTCGTCAAAATGCCGGAAAACGCGTGTGACGGCGGCGCTGAAATCGCGAAATTAAGGATTCCTCGGGACAGCGCGAATCGTCCGCGACCGAGTATAATTTACGCAGCCGCTCGTAGGTAGACGACTTTTGTTCGTTTGTTTCTCCTCTCTTTCCTCCGCGGAGGATTTAGCAACGATCTAAGGCGATTTCCTCGCTGTCAGTCCGCTCGCGGATTAAAAATAATTGCGCGACTGTGGTGAACTCGATGGATTATAGAAATCCCTGTATCGTTTGTGGGATTGTCATTCTTTTTCCCGTTGCAGAAATTAATCTGCCTCGCGTCGGAACAACTACAAGTCTTCAGAGCCGCGAGATATTCGTTGTTTTCGATGTATTAAAACTACTAAGAGGTGAAATCAATTTTCGTGGAACCGCTACTTTCTGCGATCGACGCGGGACATTTTTATTTCAACGTTATCTGAAAAATACAATGCTATATGTTGTATTAGGAGAAACAACAAGCGAGGAATTTCCTTTCTCTTCCTAGAGAAGTAGATACACTGCTTCCTCTTCATCCGGAGACAGGACGAACCCTGGAATGCTCACAGTTTTCTTTTGGTCCTCGGGGAATTTTATTTTCATCTCTTTCTTTTATCTGCTTTGAAACGATCGATAACTATTTGTTTTAGGAAAAGTCAAAAGATTTCGAAACTGCTCCGTAAACATCAATCTCTACATCGATCTCCGGTTGTAATCGGAAGCGAGAAAGACCCCGGTGTAAAAGTTAGCGTGTTTAACGGGTCCGACAGCGAGCATAATGCTGCCAAGAGACGCGGGGCCGAAACGGCGAAAACGTTGCGCGGCCCACGTACGCGGCGGTCTAATTAAACGATTCATTCGAAAAGCGAGAAATTGCGCGATAAACGTGGCAAATTCCACTCGGCGAGAGCGTGGCGTTATTACCTATCTCGAGGAACGAAACGGAACGGAATGGAACGAGTCAACGAAGAGACGCGGCGCGGCAGGAAGAAAAACGAAGATGGAGAACGCGTTACGAGCGGAATAAAGCGAACCGGGGGGCGAGAGAAAGAGCGAACGAGAAAGAGAGTCAGAGAGGGAGGGTGGGAGAGAGAGGGAGGGGAGGCGACGAGGGAATATGCCCCCGACGAACCACCGACTCGACTTGTTGAGCACCATCTGTCGTTGTGTCTCCAGGCTTCCGTGGCTGTTGCAGCCGTAAAAAGTCATATCTTCTCTGGTCTAACGTACTCGGCGCTGCCAGTGTCCTCGCAAAACGGTCAGCGTGGCTGATGCGGATAAAATACGAGTCCCGAAGTCGTTTCGCGGTAAAAAATGTAAACAACCGGCAGCTGACGGCACTCGTATAAAACACAATAAGAAGACGGGGTTCGTTCGTTCGTTTCCGGCTGGCGGCCGTATTGTTCCCGTGCTCGAGAGATGACTTATCCCAGCTTTTTGGTTACCGTGCGCCGTGGGGGTGAAAACGCACTGGTTTCGTCTAGGCCCCGGGTCGAGCCGCCAGAGAAACCCGGTTCTAGACCAGAAGCGACAGAGAAACCGACCGAGAAGAGTCCATTGCTTTTGTAACAGCAGCATCCCTCCGTAGTTTCTTGTTTACCCCCTCGGAAAACTTTGGCTAAAGAACGCTCATGCACAAAATCACTTTTCCCCGATTACGCCGGGAACTTGCCGCGATTCCTTGACACGTTCAACCCTTCCGGCGGGGGTGGCTGAGAGCGTGGCACCTCGTTCTTGCCGTGACGGGACTATTAACGCGGATCGTTCACAGTCAACCCTTTGATAACACGATATTCTGGGCACGCGGGTTCGAGGCAACGCGACCCACAAAAACTACGATAGTCCTCCTGTAATACGACGTTTTTATAATAGTCTCTACGAGCAGCACGATTCGCTAAACTGTCTTATATTCTCATGTTTTGCGAGAAGTAGAATCGGTTGGTGGTGATCAGACACGTCGGACGAATCGTGTCTAACGGCGCGCGTGTTCTCTGCGTTTCGAAAAATAAGCAGCGTGGAAAAATGAACAGCGTATTTGTGTCGGAGATGAAATTCTATCGAGCGGAGACCATTCGTCATAACGATGACTCACGACGTTAGGTGAACGCTGATCCGGCGATATCCTGTTTCTAACGGTGCGGGCGCGCGAGCGCTCGTGAGAGAGCGACGATTCCCCGTACCGTAGAAAATTCGATATTGTTGCTGCGCCGGAGCCATTTCTTAGGTGCAACGTGCACCGATAATGGTCAACGTGTAACGTCTATCGCGCTCCTGTACGCTCCAGATAGTGCGCCGGAGCCACTCAGCCCGTAGGTACACGGAGTCTCGTCGAGTTACTCGTAAGTGGCGGATGTCATTTCAATCCACTATTCGATTACGTCGGCTCACCTTACCTAGCCGGCGGGTTTCTCGTTAACCGGTTGCACCTTGTGTTGCGACACGGTTTTCGTTGCGTTCGCGTGCGCTCACCGCCGCCGCCGCCGCCGATCGAAAACCGGAACGATAGGAAATTACCTTCCTCTCTCCTCCTCCGTCTGCCTAACCCCCGGGTATTATTTTCCCGAAGTTCGACTCGTCGTTCTTCGACCCAGAACCCACTTCCCAACGTCTGCAAGTTTCGACGAGAGTCGTGTTACTCTGACATGAGAATCGTCCGAACCAATCTTGTTTCGCTTTAATCGCGAGAGCCCACTTGCCCGTTTAATTGAGAACTACGACCGTCGAAGGTGGCCTCCTAGCTCTCTCTCTCTCTCTCTCCCTCTCTCTCTCTCTCTCTCGGACACCGGTATCGATTCGCCGACGTTAAGTGTCCCGGAATACTTCACGTGGATTGATCACGGGCCGAGTTCACGCACAGCTGTGTCGACGGACGAGCAGTTAATTGCACGGCGTAGTCAAATGTTTCCGGAGGGTGAGGGTGCGTTCACGCCGGCGTTCAGATAAACGATCAGGACGATCAGAGATAAGAAGAGCAGAAATTCCGAGCGCAATGTCGAAACTCGTTGTGCGCGCTTTTCTTTGTAATGTTTGGGCGAACATTGTGTCGAAGCTTAGTCTGGAAATTGGGGTGAACCTCTAGAAAATGTTGTAAAGAACAATTTTAACCCTTAGTATCATTATTCAAAATATTTTTCACATTAAATTCGCATTTAATAAATTACTAAACATTTCACCATTTTCGTATCTATAACACGAAGATTATATGGGGTGCGGCCGAATAATGTATACAAGCGGGCAGGGGATGATTCTCCATGTAAATACAAACCGAAACAAAGGAATAACATTTTTCTCATTTGACGTCTGGTTTTCGAGAAAATTGAATTTAAAGATCCGTCGGGTTCGTGTGCTGTACTATATGTAGAAAGTAGAATTGGCTGGTCATGATCAGACACGTCAGACCATGGATATCGAATAGTATGCATATTCGCTCCGTTTTCAAACTGGATTCTCTCGAAAACAAAGCTTCCGCACCCTGCATATATAGAAGGGAAATATTCTAGGTCGGAAGAAATGTTTCGTTTTCGAGTTGAAATAGAGCTTCGAGTGCGAAGGGTTAAAAGCGAATGCATCAAACTTTTATTTGGTCCCAGAGTCAATGTTTCCATAAACGGCAGGCTACCGCCATCTTTCGCGCGAAGACCGTGTCGAATCGACACGATGTTGAGAAGAAGATTGAAACAGGATCGAGCGAATAATTGCGTGGAAGCAGGCGATGGTGGTTTGAAGCGATACCGAAGGAAGCAGGATCGCCTCGAGTGACCGGATTCGTGTCGCCCCACGCCCCTAGCGATGTTTCGCCTTGGCCGGGGTCGGGGTTGGGGTTCTATCAGCTGATCGACGGTCCCCGAACGTTGTATTAGAGGCGGCCGGCAATTTCGCGAATAAGTCATCACGGACATTGGCGTGGAAGCGAAAGGCGTCGCGACGCTCGGCCGTCACGGTACGGGAAAGAGGCCTCGCGGGCTCCGGCCCGCTTCGGAGAGCTCTCCAGCAAAAATATCGGTCTAGCAGCGGTGAGTTATATCCCCGTAAGGTATTATTCCGCGGTAAGAGATGGCACACCGGCTATCTGATCCCGTTATCACGGTGCCGTATACCGTGGATTCCGCCGCGGAATAACAGCCCGGAGAAATAACGTATTCCGTCGGTCTGCTCGCGTTCTACCCGTACACGGTTCAACACGCGTCCATCTTCGTTCGCCACTCACCACGCAACCCTTTTCTTCTTTCATACCCTTAACTGTTCGAGTGAACCAACCCCCAATAGCTCGATGTTTGTCTCGAAATAAGGAGACATTAGCCGAATTAGTCGACAGTCCTCGTGTGAATATACATCAAAGGCTCGGGCATCCTCGGGATAACCACGAGCAACCAACAGTGGGGAGACAGTGCGCACAGATACCCTAATGCAAAACACGGTGAAACACGACGAAAGCCGGTCCCGGTCGCCTTGTATCGGAACACAACTGTGCAGCGCCTCCAGGTATACGCGAAATATGATATTGAAATATGTAGAGGTACAGTAGCTATCCCTCGAAACGGGTCGAATGGCAAAGTGGGAACCCACGACACTATCCACGGAATTAACGGTGCGACCGTGTAATTGGTATTTTCACCAAACGCGGAGTTCCGCGGAAGAAGCTTCTACACCGTAGTTCGGAGTTTCGGAAGTTCGATGAAGTTTGATTATAAAGTTCCAAGTGTTTCATCAGCGGAGTTCAAAACACATCTGATTATTGAAGCTGGAGAATGTTCGAGGGAAACGGACGGTGGCGAGAGGTGGTAGCCGCGTTTCTATTCGATTACTGTAAGCCTTCGCGATTTTTCGAGGGATGAGTCGCTTTCTCTGTTTGTGATAGCGTTTTGCGATAGCCTCTCATTACAACCAGAAAGCACAACATTTATTAATGAAAGTGCGAGTGAAAGATTTTCTATTTAGATATTCCGAGGAGTCCTGTTTGCCCGCGCACTAAAGGGTTAATATGATCTAGACAAGGATCACACGTGACCCAGAATCGGTTGAGCTGAACTGCATGATTGATGGTTGACATGTAATACCTGCCTTCAATTTACCAGACATTCAAGATTCCGGTTGGGCTTTATTTCACACATGTACACGAGAAAACTGAACAAAAATTGGAATTTGGAAATTGGACAAAAAATCTTGTGTTTGGCCTGTAGGTAAAATTATAAAAGGGATTTTTCGTTTGAAAATTATTGTAATTCCTGATACGCTTAGATTCCCTTCGAATGGGTATGGTCATCGTGGTTGGATCGCGAGAAACGTGACAAACGTATGTTTCGTTCGCGAACAATTGACAGGCACGTCTTTCGTATCAGGAGCGTGTCATCCAAGGAATCAGGGGTTCGTTCGCTAATTAACCCGGCCGAGAATATTTCCGTTCTGTCGAAAACGTCGCGAGAGTCGAGAGCAGCCGTCTCGGCGCGCCGTGTGTCAAAATTTCCTCGTCGACTGTGAAGTTTTTTGCGGCGCAGGCTTTTCGATGTGTCTGGCAGCGTTTCCTCGGCCCCGGGAAAAAGAAAACGGTGGCTCTCGGCGCGGCGCGGCGCGGCGCGAGCGTGTTGCTACGGCGCGCCGCGCCCGTGCCTTGGGACGACGCGTAATCGTAATTAACGAGGCAAAAATAGAGCCCACGAGTAGCAATGGGTTCGCACGGCGAGCACCAAGTGAAAACTCATATTTACCGGTTAGCGAGCTCAGACATCCGCAGTAATGCTGCGGCATTACGCGATGCGCCGGGAATACAGCAGGCGAAATAAGCCCGGGCAAGGTTTCGCGGCCCCTGGAAACAAACGAGAACCCCGATAAAAACGATACGAACACCGTGAAAATGACACGGGGACCTTCCTCCCGGAAGTATTAGTTCCCGAACTTTGATACGACGCGACCGGTTGCTGCTTCGGCTGTTCGATGCAGCTGCACCGACGTCTTCGATTCAATTTGAAACTTTAGCAGCCCGGTCCGTAATACCTCCCGGAAGAAAAAAACCGAGTTGACCAACTCATCGAGATTAAGCGATTACGCGATCTCCCCTGTCGTCGTCGTCCTCCTCCTTGTTGTTGTTGTTGTTGTTACATAGAATTGACTACCATCCCTGCTCCGGCGTTGGCTTATCTGCTGAATTTGCATAAAGATCCGTATTCATCGACGCAAAGTCGACCGAGATTGCGTTTCCCGGCGTTTCTCTTCGTCGTTGGAAAAATTTCATAACGATCGAGCCGGATGATAATCCCGCGACGACGGATAAGAAGAACGCGATGGATGATTAATTACTCCGCAAACGATGCAGTCCTTTCTCCGGGGAGCCCACGCGGCGCAACGGTTTGCTATCGCGATGGCTTCGTTTTCGTGTTGGCCTTAATGGGAATGCTTAATTCGTCCAGCCATGGTCAGGGCTTTTCATGGTTGTCCTATTTTCGAGTGCGCCCTTCACAGTGTTTAGGGTAATCTCTTCTTTTTAGCTCCGCGGGCGAACAAAAAGTTCACGCGACTACTGGACCATACTAATGCGGATAACGTCGCGTCAGGACATTCGGGCCAACGAAACTGCGGCTAAAATGGCTACCGACGACGCTGCTGCAGCTATTAACGTGGACACTTCCATGTACCATATACCGGAAAGATTCTAACGGCCACAATTATCGGTGCTTCGGGCAATATCTGGAAAAAATTTCATTACATCTCGTAGACATTCGATTAGGGAAAATTGCTCTTACCTGAAATTTCTATGAAACGGGGAACCGAAGGAAAAGTGTACTAACTGAAAATTGGGTAGATGGGATTCAGGCATCTCATTTTTCATTAGACGATTGGAAAAATTCCTGTCGAATTTTAAAATGAAACTTCTCAATTAATCAATTCAATCAACTCGACCTAATTGGTATAATCGCTTCGTAAACAAACGGTTTTCAGCGGCAATATTCGGCGCCAATGGCATAGATTTTAATAGCTTTTAACGGGCCGCGCTTGCTTTACCGCTGACTTTTATTCGCTTTGTTTTATCAATTTTATCGAACTTTTAGCTACTACTCATTTCTGTTTTTCTCTTTCCACGGATACAATCTTTCTGTTACGTTTGAATTGTTGATCGAAACGCTAGTGCCCGACCAGAGTTAGGTGAATCCCCCCTGTGTGTCCGGTTGGCCACACAAGGGTTAAGAACCTATCGACAAAGGCAAAACAAATCCTCGGAACGGAACCGTGCCAGTAGCAGAGCGGATTCGCTATTTCCCGACAGAGTATTTTCTGTAAATTGCCGAAAACCGCAACCGGACGTATCGGGTTTGGTCGCGAAATAAAAATTTCCCACGTGCCCCCGCACACGGTCACCCCCCGTTCGTCTCGTTTTTACCGCACACAGCGAAACAGGCATGTCCGTGCGCCGGAATTCAACTGCCTCGGCAGCCATAAACACTGAACTTTCGTTAGCCCTCATACGCTTCCCAGAAGCAGTAGGTGCAGAACCGAGTTCCCACTAATTAACTTCACACGATCAATTTAGCCATTCGAACGAAAACATTCTCCCACTGTTTCATAATTAACACGTTTCCGCACACTTTCCTTTCCGGATAATCATAATTGCTTGCGTAACAAGTGGCAAAAATAATATTGTCCTCTGTTAAAATTAAGTTTTTCGTCCTCGCAGCTTTAAAAGGGTAAAGAGTGATTATTCTATTACCCCACTTTCCTTCGCCAGCTGTACGCTGTGCAGGGCGATAATTTAAAACATTCTGAAATTAATTTATCAGCGATGACAATACATGTTTGTAGGGGAGATGGATTTACGACACTGTGTACCCTGCCAGTTACAAGATGAGAATAACGTCGTCGGAGCTGTTCAACATTCGCGTCGTGTTCGCAAAGAGGATGCTACATCGGAATGTGCGCAGGGTGAGTCAGCTAATGTCTAACACTAGGTTCACGAAGCACTAAAAATGACTATTTTATATTACTTTATACAAATAATAATTGTAGCCATCTTTTTAATAATATATACCCAAAGAAGAGTGTTAAACCTAAAATATCTCCGTCGTTTTTAACGGCGCGAGAAAGTGTCTGCAGAAAGAAATACGAAAAGCATCGATTCATTGAAATCCAGAAAATTCTTTTCTCGCAGACATTTGTTCGACGTTTGTCAGGACGACGGCGCGGCGTTTCGAGCGACGCCGAATCTGTTCGTCGATAAGCGCGGTATAATGGCGGGGATTTAAATGGTCGGCACGCGCTTTTAACGGGCTCAAGGTTGCTTCGTAACTGAAAAGTAATACAATATTTTTAACGGGACGGAAAGCGCGAGCAAGGGAGCAAGAAAGAAACAGAGAATCGGTGGACGAGGTCGCGAGCGGGCGCGTGCGCGCGGACAATTAAAAGCTCGCAGCGGTGGGCGAGAATAATTGCTCTTCGTTTCGACGCGAAAGCCGGAATTCTGGCGGCGCTGACAATAAAGCTGACCCGTAGCCGGCCGCGCGCTCCTGTGTATGCGCGCGTGCGCTCGCGCGCGCGACAGGAGGAGGATGCGATTGCACCGAGTGACAACCCAGTATGTCGAACGACCAAATGGATTTTACGTGTACACGAAAAATACAGCCCCGGCAGCGCTATTGTGTCCGATACGAGCCGGAGTCACGCATTCACAGGCTTTACATGCACGCGTTACAGCTACATTTACCATACTATAATCCGTACCGCTTCGCGGCTCGCCCCGGTGCACCCACGCTGGACCAAACAACCATTCTAACTAATAAAAAATCATACTCATTAACCGGGACGGAAGCGAGCTCGATATGTACTTACAAATCCCTGTTCATTTCAATAACCAGACTTCATGTGGTCGGTTCGATCACCCCGCATGCAGTGGTGAACAAAAGTACGCCCTTTAAAATTGGACCGAACGACTCGAGTCTTTTTGAGAGAAACTTCCCGAAACTGGTGCACGATATTCAACCTTTATCTGACATAAAATTTATAAACTGAGAAATGGTAGGTTCTCTAGTTTTTTTCTTCTGTGTATTAGATTCTTAATGGAATATATTTTATTTCGTTATGCTTTCGCAGTTCGGTAAATGTTAGATAAAACGAAAAATTGTGCGGCTTTTAGTTTTCTTTTGTGTATTAGTCGGCGTGTCGAAGATATTTTGTTCTACTGTATAAATATTTTGTTGCTCCTCCGACTACATTTTACTTTACACGCGAAAATTCGAAAATCGACGTACCTGTTTTTCGGAAATACCGGACTTCGGTAAAGGGTTTTTCCGATCGAAGGTTTTCCGCTTCGTTCACGCTCAAACTTCGTGACGAGCGAAGGTAATATTTGAAGTCTGAACATTGCTCGGGTGCAAATGATAAAACCTTGGTCCCTCAGTTTTTCCACAGTGACATTATCGCGGTACCGAACCGAGCAGCTGCCATACCAGCCGGAACAAAAAATTCATTTTCGAGGTTTTCGCCAGGACCCGGTACTGTGCGACCACCGTGCGCGCGCGTCCCTTTTGATACCGGCGCAAACCCAAATAGGGACGAGATTAATTTACTTTGCCCGCGAAAGTGTACAGCTCTCGCGACGTTCCAGTTCTTCTTTCGCCGGGCCCGGTCTCCCCTGAAATTGCGCGTAACTCGATTTCCCGGCGAATTTTTCGCTCGAGACGGTCCGAAAGCTTTTTCATAATGCCGGGACAAAGCCCCGGTTCTAGTAGATATTTCCGGCTCCCCTATCCGGACGGGGGACTTTAATCGCGGGATTGTAATTAGCGCGGTCGTTAAACGGTGCTATAGAACGCCCCGTGAAACCGCCGGGATTAGACAGGAGCAACGGGGCATCCGCGAATACCATCGCGCCGTGCCGTGCCGTGCCGCGCCGTGCCGTGCCGTTCTACGCCAAGGATTTTTCAATTTGTCATCCGATTCGTTTTCGCGACGATTCAATCGTGCCCGCCGAAATTGGGGGAAAACAGAGGAACACAAATCGCTCTCACGTCCCGGCGCCGCTACCACCGTGGTGTTTATCGCTTTCTAATGGGAGTTAACTCGATTCGTCTACTATCCGTCCGGGACCGAGTAAAAATTCGTTTGTACCAATTGTAAAATCCTTCTGTATGGTTTTTCTCGTCGGTGAAGCTTCTACCGTCGTATTCGTCTCGCTTTTTCCGAATAAAACGACTCCAAACACGACGTAATTGCGATCGTTGGTACTCGTGCAACAAGCAAGTTTCGGTCTTGACATTTACGGTGGAGGTGCACCGCCTTATGGTCACTTTTCGGAAGCTCCGGGCCCAGTGTCGAGCCGGTTGGGAGTTTGGGAGTGAGGAGAGGAGAGAGGGGAGAGGGGAAGGAAGCAGGAGCCCTCGATGGAAATCGTTATCGCGTCTCGGTTGTCGTATTCCGCTCGCGCCTACGTGCCAGCCGTTACACATTGTGTTAACAGGCCCTGTTTCCGGCTCCTTCACGCAACCCCCACAGCACCTGCGGGGCGGAGTTGATTTCGTGCAACGTCTCGGCGCGCGCTTGATTATCGAACTCGCATACATATTAATTACGATTAATGAGCGAGCGAGCCACGCGATCAGCAACAGCTTCCAGGGGTTGCGTTCGAGCCGGCGCCACGGGTTTCATTGATACTGTTACGTGTACATTGTCCACGTAACCGGGGCTGCTGATGGACGTTGCGTAATGCTAAACGATTCGTGAAAGGTAATACTGTTAGTGTTTCCCCTCGAGAAATTACAGGTGGGACGGGAGGAAACGCGAGCGCGAGGTAATTACGAATACGAATTATTATGTCATGTTTAATGGAGGTGCATTATTTTTCGCGATCACATCTGACGGATCATGTTGATGTCGGATCGCAAACGCGGAATAGTAGACGGAATAGGAATAGTAATATTTTCCACCGACGTTGTATTTTACTGTCGATAATCGATGAAACGTTTAAGGCGCACAAATTTGTACATTCTGTACACAACGCACGCGTTTGCAACGCGATGGAAACTGGTCGAACAAATATTTAGCTTTCTTATGAAGTCGTTGCCCGGTTCGATGTCAATTTGCGTATTTGCAGAAATTACAGCGCGGCCATAAGCAGTAAATGTAGCATTAGGTCGGCGATGGTAAACAAACACGGAATTGGAAGCTATTTCGCGGAACAGTTACTTCTATAAATCCATAGTCATCGTCCGTCACACTGTTGTGTGAGTGAAAATACGACGCGCAGCGGGCTGCAGAATTACTGGGCCCAAGAGGGGCGCGCGCTTACCGAGCGCACTCGCTATTGTGTCGCATCTGGAGGTTTATGACACGGTAATCGCCATTGAGTTGGAAGCCAGGACGCTCGCGGCGCATGTGCTCGCTAAAAATATGTTATAATAAATTAACCTTCCCGATAAGCACAATTGTATTGCCGTAATGTTTATGTACGAGCACGATAACGTCGATACGCGTCAATTTTCTCTGCTCTTGGGCACTGCGCGCTTATTTATGTTAAACAATTCACTTCAGAATATTTCCATGGCTTTCGGGTCGAAAGGAAATTTGTCATCGAAGGGTGTAAATCGTGGGTGGCTCTTTGAGGGACACTTATCCGAGAAACGAGTAAAAAAAATGTATGTGACCGATTTCGCGAGCCGCACGCGACCTCCGGTCCCATTAATCGTCGCGGGAGATAGCGGCGCGTATCGGAGCGCGTGTAACGTATAGAATGTCCGGCGTGGAACGTTAAATAAATCAATATTACATCATAATGGTATCGGTCGGAATCAAATAAATATTTACTTGGACACGATTCAACCGGATAGCCGTGAAATTTAATTCGCGTGATCGGCGAGGAGCCCGGGGACGGGGACGGGGACGAGGAGAGGAGAGGAGAGGAGAGACTCGACGAATTTACATTCGTCCCGCGGAAATGCTTCCCAATAATTTCCCGTTTTTCATGCAGCCCATATTTGACGGACAACCGGCGATTTTAAAAACTTTTTTTCCCCCCGGTTCGATGGAATCGCGGCGGAAGCGAAGGCAGAGATAGCCGCATAACGGGGAACGCGTGTACCGGCGCGGCGCATCGCATCGCGCTGCATCGCGTTGCATCGAGCGCTGCATCGCGGTGAAGCCGCGCATCGAAACGAAAGCGTCAGTTTTAATTACGCGGCCAGGCGACCGGCCGGTGTATCGCGCTATCGGGAATATCGGGGATATCGACTGCATATACCTATGTATGCATCCGCCAGCGGGCACGTTGCACGTTGCACTGCCGCGATATTGGCTATCGCCCTCCGTTAGCCTTTCGCTGCGGCACCCTGTCCGCGTAATCTGGAAATATTAGCTCGCAATAATCATCAGCTTCGCACGCTTCCTCGTCTTCGCCCTCTCCCATGTATCTCGCGCCGTGTTCGCGCGAACACGACACGACCAGATACCGCGCTATAGGTGCACACCTTTGACGTCGACACCTGCCGCGCAATTTTATTCCCTGTTGCGTGCGCGTTTTCTATCACGCGATATAGTCAAACTCGTACTTCGACGTGTTTAGGGGTGGACTGTGTTGAATCAATGATGAACCGGAGGATCGAGTATATTACAAGTACTGACTAACTAAATTCAATAGTTATCATTTTTATGGTTAGGGCCTAAGATCCTGTGCTACGTGCTAAGAAAGAATTAAATCCTCGGCCGGCAACGATTTCTCGGACACTATTCATTCTAACAGAAATTCGCTAAACGACATTCCCCGCGATATGTATACATAGGTCGCGGGGCCCCCTCTTCAATTATTCCTGTCCATCCTTTTTATATGTATGAAGAGAAAGGAGGGTTAATCGCCCCGCGCGTGCAACGCAGAAATTGATCCGATAATACTGCAAACCCTCCCCGCGGCACGTGCCGCAGTTTATGCGGAAGGGATGCGGAACTTTACGAGGGGAAGCCACTTTGACGAACGGAACACTACTTTCAAGGTATCCTGCCTTTTTAACACCAGAACGACCGGAGCAGTCAAAATGACGTTTCTTTAACTCACGCGTTATTTGCTTCTTCGATTTCACGTAGGCGTTTGACGCTATAAATCATGATCTGCTGATAGCGAAAATGCATAATATAGGGTTCGATTCAGCCACCCTACCTTCCACTCCGATATTCATAATC
This sequence comes from Halictus ligatus, assembly GCA_028454255.1. NCBI lineage: Eukaryota > Metazoa > Arthropoda > Insecta > Hymenoptera > Halictidae > Halictus > Halictus ligatus. The sequence continues at coordinate 10,922,852 of CM052142.1, forward strand.
GCTCAGGGCAGGTTATGGTCAATGCTTCCAGACCAGTGACCTTCGCCATACATACAAACTAAAGGTGTTCCGCAAATCCCTTGCCGTTCTATGTTATCGAATTATTACGGATCTCTGGCGATAGTCCTGCTGCATATCGAAGTTATAAAATTGATCCTAGTAAAATCCTGGTAAACTGATCCATCTCAAAAAGAAAAAACTCGAGTCGCCTGGTACAATCACAAAAAGGTTTTTTTAACCGTGTCCACATAATTATGTCCCCGACTGTAAGCGACATTTTGACCCCAAAAGTTCTCGATATATCGGGATACATTACTGTATCGGTGGTCGTACACTCGGCAAATATCATGTCGGACAGCATGGGAAACAGTAATAATTATCCATCGGTATAACCTTTCCTTTATTTCCAGATATATCGCTGCGCTGAAAGTTTAAATGACACGGAAGTTCAAATATAGTCGGCGGTTTCAGCGGGGCTGTATCAGTCTTATCGTCATTGTTTTGCTCGAGTTCGTTCCTGAAATTCCTCGCGAGTTTGTTTCACGAAATATCGAATAAATAGCCGGTGGTATAAAGTCGTCTGGTGTTTCATATTTCGAGGAAATGGCCGATAAACGTAAGGAGTACGCGGCGGCTCGACTGGACCGAAAGAATAGATGCCATCCGAAATGCAGCGAGCGAGAGGGAGAGAGGGAGAGAGAAAGAGAGAAACAGAGAGAGGGGATCAGTGCGAACCTATGCGCGGTATGTAGTTCGACCGGGGTTTCTTGTTTGTCTGCATTTCAATTATCGGACATGCAATACTTTGCTTTATCGGAGCCTGATTTAGACATACCTGGCCGCGGGCAAGTTTCCTGCATTTCCGCTTTGGCTCTTCCCCGCTTTTCCTACTCTATGGAAACTGACATGCCTCCGAGGAATTTTACGACGCTCGAACATTCGGGTATACGTCGTGGCCTGAATTTTTATGCATGGCTGGATCATACTAGAAAAAGGGAACGTATGCGCGGTCTCTCGTCTAGATTCGCAAAACCAGCGTGTTACGGCTTGTGGCCGATCCTCGGGAATTTTTGCACAAGATGCGGGCCGACTAATTCCGACCAAGGACCCACCGTTCACAACAAAATATATCGCTGTTCTTGTCACGGCAGATTTCAATCAGGCGACTACAAGTGCTCGGGTGAAAAAAATATGATTTCCAGGAAACTCGCGTTTCACAACGCTCGCGCTCAAAGAAAACGTAGAAACAGGGAAATCGATTTTTCCGGAACAGCCCGTTAACACGCGGGATGGTCCGCCGGCTTGCAAAACATAAATTTCCATTAGGTTTTTCGACCGGAGCGCGGCGCGATTCTCCGCTGCGAAACGTGCGCAAGCTTCTCCGCGGCGCGGCGGGTAGGGTTAGAATTTCCGGGTCGATGTTTTATTCAGGGCAACATCGAAAATTCGATTTTCTCGGATTTAATTCGGTCGCTTAGCGTGTTGTAACCTCCGGGAAAAGTTTCCCGATGTCGGGGCACTCGTCCCTGTTCAGCCGGGGGTTTTCCGAACGGAGAAAAGAAAAAGCGGGGGCGGGGGGACGAGGGGAGTTAATTTCGTGCAAGGTTGAACCGTCGCGACGGTACGGGGGTTGGTAGGAGCGGGAGAGAGGGGGCGGCGATGGTAAAATGGCGCAAACAGGACGGCCCGTGGAACGGCAATGTGTCTTTCGTCCGGTCAGCTCTCGGCACCGCTTCCCTTGCCTAGAATACGTCCGGTAATTGCGTTTGTGTGTAGCCAGGAAGTTTTATTTGGCTGGCATTTATTCGGCAACGAAGAGACAGCAGCCCACTTAGGAGGAGAGACAAATGTATTTACGTCGTGAATCTGCCAGGAAGCCCGCATCCACCTTTCAAGCTTACCCCTTTTATCCGGGGATTCTCGCGAAATTACGGGTCGCTACGACTGCTACTTCGCCCGATAAAATGAGGCGAAAAAAAGGAGAGATGAAAATTAGAAACCAGCCGCCGGACGCTTGCTAATTGTAACCAATTTTTACTCCTGTTCGCGCGGCCCGTTCGGGGGATTCTGCGACGGCAACGCCGAAGGTCGACGGTGCCGTACCGTTCCTCCAGGCGACAAAGGGATGTAGCATAAAAAAACACGTGCGAATTAGTTACAAACCGATCGTGAAAATTAATTTATTACCACCGCAATTCGAGAATCCCGACCCCGACAGATGTGTCCCAACAGTCTCGAAAGGGTTAACGCTGCTAGCGTGACCAAAAATTGATTGCCTCCGAAATAATTACAGCGTGGAGTTCTGTCTTCTCAGGGTCGGATAAGTGCGAGGCTGAAACGCGAGCGACGGGCGTAGCTGTAAAGCAAACACTGCGGTAATCCGGGGAAGCTAACCCGGGTTCGATCTCTGACAGAACGGAGTACAGGGAGCCGGTCGGTGGCGTTCGGTTCGGATACGAGCATATGCTAAATCAGCCGAGGAGAATCGCATTATGGGCTGTAGCGAGTCTCGGGGCTCGCGGTAAAAGTGGGGAGAACGCGGGTGGTAACGGGTAACGGGGGCGTAGATCGTCGGGCTATGACAGAGCGGCAGGGCTGGGGCAAGACGCGTAAACGAACGTGTACGTGTAAACGCTGCTTCGATAATAGATTCCCCATTTGGAGTTCAGAGTTCCACGGTGAATCTGTAACTCCGACGATCAAACTGCTTGCAAAGTTTGTCGCTCGAATCGAATGGGAGTTTGGGTAACTCGTAGCTAGACTGGCTCTTCCCTCTTGTACACGGTTATGTACATGTACGGTGGGTGCGCGTATGTACGCGTACGTCTCTCCTCTATGTACGCACAGGGGACCGTGTGTGTGTGGATGTGCGCGCACAGAAATCTGTATGCGTGTACGCGAGCTCCGACGATGGCTCCTAGTCGAGTTGACTGTTCTGCGTGATCTCTTCGCGCATTGTCGATGCGACCGAAAGTATCCGAGACTTTTCCTCCTTCCGATTCCAGCCTCCTCTCCGGTTTCCGGTTTTGCCCGTCAGACTGTGTACCATTAAAGTGTTTCCCAAATGTGTCCCGATGCCGCCGGGATGCACGGCGCATACATAGGGAACGCGGTTGTTCCGTTGAAAAGTGCGCCTTCTCCGCGCCAGCCCGCCGCGGAATGGGAATTACGATAATACGGCGGATACGAGGCCAGGAAATCGCCGTTTCTCCGTTTCCGGTACCGCTTTTAACGCTTCACTATTTCAACGACGCGTCGGCCGAGCCTCGAGTTGCGCGCGATACAAAATTTCCCGCGAGAACAGAGAGCCCCCCGTGTAATGTATTCGATGCGCGGGTCTAACTATCTTTTTGCGCGGCTTGCTTTTAGGCGAGCTCTCCCTGGTAACGAGCTTCTCGAAACAGAAATTTTCCCCCGCGACAAAACGCGAACGTAGAATTGGGAATTGTCGAATTAGGATTACACGTAAAATCTTTTACGGCGCGGCCAAGAGGTTGTAATGCTGTTTGAAACGTTGTATCTGCGTTAGACAACTTTCTGCATCGTTACGCGGTACTCAGCTCACCGTTTCGTACTGTTCCAACAATATTCTAACGTATTCGCCGGAGTTCCTCGGTGTACTAACATTACCCCGCGCGAGAACCGCTTTAGATAGCGCCCGAAAACGTTTGCGATGATAATTCCCCGAAGAGTAATCATTTTTATCGATTAACGCCGCTGTTCCGCTCGATTATCTTGCACACTCCTGCTTTGGATTACGCCAGCTCGACACTCGGGAAATAGGAAATTTCAGCAGTTTGGTAACGGTTTTAGTATTAATATTTACACTGCGGATCTCCCGCGTAGATTATTTTATAGAAATCGGAATAAGGAAAATATGTATATATTTCGTACCATTTGCAAATTTTACGGTAAAAAGTGTAGAATCCTGCAGGATCGTTTTCAACTCTTAACAACTACCTCGACATTTCCACTGTCCCGACAGATTTCTTTGGTTAAATTATTTTATATAACCGTCGAAAATACTAAAAATAGTCAAAAAGGGTTAAAACACCATAATAAGCGCGTTCGGAGCCGTGTCTTAATCAGGATCCGCCGCGGTAAATCGATAATTTCGTTTCGCTCTCACCGGCTGGAAATTCATAACCTTCGCGGGTGTGTTAGGTGTATTAGGGGATGTAGTTTCGTCTCTGTTGGGCAACGGTGGTTGCTGCGAACGATGTAATAGCGCGACTTCCCGTGGCTGTTATGCCACGGAGGGTTCGATCAAGCGTAAAAGTATTTCTGACGGTGTTGCCGGAGCATCGGATGGCGAGCGTCAGCGTGCATCCTGCACAACGAATATTTTAACACCTGCGAGCGGATTTCATCCCCGCATCATACTCACCCTTCTACACGGGCGCCTTTCCCCGTGGATTTAACACTGAAGAGCACTTATCGCTCTCTTGCACTCTGCTCCAGTCACAGCTAAATCGTCCCGCTTCAAGTTCGACTTCGAGGTGTGACCTCGCTGGCAACTATCTCTCTCTCTCTCTCTCTCTCTCCGACACACATACACACTCACACAATCTCTTGCCCGATTTCTCCGTCCCACTGGCTGTGTCACTCTCCATCCGTTCGTCCTTCTCGTTCGCTGTCGTCCGCTTTGTCGGTCTGCCGTCTCCAGCTTCTGGAGGATCGTCTAACGGACCGTGGCGCGGGCACGGTTAGGGTGAGAGGCGGCGAATTCCACGGAGAATAGGAGCGGAGTCGATAATAACCGGGCAAAGTCCATTATGACGCGTTTAAGGATTTACGTGGAGGGATTATCGATGCTCCCGGCCGGAGGGGAGAGAAGCTTCGGGGAAAAAAAGGAGGAACCTCTCGAATCCCGCACCTCCTCCCGTTTTCCCTCCTTCTCCTCCTCTTCCTCCTCCCCTTCCCTCTCGAACCCACTCCTTTCTACGGGGAGATTTACCTCATTCTCATCTTCCCACCGTCGAGCCCCCCGTTCCCTGCCTCCTTGCTCCCACTGATCTCCTATTCTCCAATCTCACTCTGCTCGTAAAGGATTCAAAAGAGATTGAAAAAGATTTGCTCGACCCGCCGCGAAGTAAGTAGAAGCGAACGAGAAGAGGCGGTGTGTAGGTAACCGAGAAGGGTGGCCATCGTTCCGGGGGAGGGGGTGAACCGAGGGGTTGGGAGAGCCGGTGATCAGAGCAGAGGCCGGAGCTATCGTACTTTGTCGATAAAATAAGTTTAAAAATTAAGACTACGAAGAGTCGGGTTCATTTCAACCGGAGGAGACAGAGCTCTACCTCCCTCTCTCTCTCTCTCCCGTCCCACCAGCCGCGCACCCTCGGAAAAAAGAACCCGGTCCCTTAAGAGTTTACGATACGGGCAGGAACTCCTGGCCAGCCAGCATCGTAGGTAATCTGCATTATAAAACACTCGGTCGGAAGATACGCGGGAGCTGCAGCTGCGCCTAAAGCGTAAATACAATGGAATATTACAGTATGCACGGGGGGAGAGTGGGGATAGTGAGCTCGCGCGCGCGCGCGCGCTCGTCTCTTGTACACTTACATCTTGTACAGTTGTTTAAATAAGAACTGCTACCAACGGAGACAGGCTACAACGGTTTACTTGCGGCGCGCAACCACCGGCAAGGGTTACATTCCTTCTCGCCTTTACTTAGCTCGCTATCTGCTGGATTTTTTATGGCCGTTCGTGAATATCCTATGGGTACAGACTTCCGCTTTTTACGGATTAAAGAAAAGAACCGGCGGCGGCGGCAAGAGAACCACGGAATTATACCGGAGCTCGAGTCAATGGGAACTTCCATTTCGGATAACTTCGGATTATTTATGCGTTTGATCAAGAAAATTGTTTTGTTAGAAGTCGGGCCGGGCTGGCGGCTACGTTCTTCGCAAGAAAGATTCCGAATTCCTTTGACTGCAGTACGGATCTGTATCAACGTTGATCATCAGACCACCTATTTTATGCGTTCATGAAAAAGACCGCAATTTAAAGCAGATTAAAGGAACTTAAAAATATCATTACGACAGTTTCTGTCAAAGGTATTTTATTTTATATTGTCGGTTGACCGGGCAGCGCAATATAAATACTTCAACCCTTAATAACTTCCACGATTTTCAACATTTTGATCATTTTCTTGATTCAAACGACTTTTTAACGGTGTCAAAGCTGTATGGAATTTTTACTTCGCGCTTGCTAATATTACTTCGTTAAATGGACGCGCTGCAATTTAACAAAATGTTGTAATTGCGAATACTGCAGCGAACGCACGAACACAAGTTATTAACCCCTGTTACGATCGCGGTCATTCACTCCCGGGGACCCACTTTAATTAGATTTGTTCGCCCCTTTTCAACCCACTCCGGAAACTAATTCGCATCCGTTATTTACCCCAACGATTCTAAGAGAGGTCCTTCTGGATCATTCATGGGGTCTTGGCCGTTGTATAGTCCTCTCGTAGACCTTGGATATTGCAGAATAGGTGCTGACTGCAACCTCGAAATGCCACCGAATGGTTTGGAAGCCCTTTTGACTTTTGATAACAGTCCATCCACAATAACGGGAAACCACTGGTTGCGACTACACCTAATTGGTCGAAAAGTTTCACTGTGGCTGACGGTACATTAATTTAACAGAAACCCGACTAAACTCACTAACAGGGAAACATACCGAGATGATAAACGTTGGAATTAATTGAATTCTCGCGAGTAGGTGTAATCGTTACAAAAATGTTACAACGTGTTTTCTTACGGTGGATTTTGGGATTATTACTTACAATAATGTTTTTGAACTCTTCTTCCCCGTAGCTCAGCTTCCAAGAATTTTATTCGTACGCTGCCTCTGGGCAAAGTGTTAATACCAATTACAACATTTTAAGCAGGTTCTGGAAAATTTATACAGGCCACGGTAGTGAAGTGTGTTAGGGTGTGGAGGGTAGAGCGTTAAGCAGCGTACCGTGCAGGTAAGAGTGCAAAGACCTTTCACCTCTTAATTCCAGGAACGATTCCGCTCGGAGCCTTAACTTTTGACGCGCACAGGGATTTATGGTACGTCAATTGCTATTGAAGCGCAAGAAAAATTCCAGACCCTCCGCTTCTGAATTAGGGTTCGAAACTCTCCCGGCAATCGATGGGGAACTTGAACTCGACGGAATAACGAAAGCCTGCAATCGTCTACTATCTCAATCTCGCAGCTGGCAAAGAAATCATGCACGCGTTATAAAACCGGCGTAAAATCGCGAGTCATTAAATTATCAATTCATATTTTTCGCTATTTTCTATTTTCACTGAATCCAGATTCACTTTAACCTTCAATCCCCCTTGCGCAACACTTCGGGTAAGTATTTTCATAAAAATTCTTCGTACTGAGAAAATCGAGGCGACGTGTCTCATAATTTATTTAATTGAAACCATAGTCGTATGATCCATTTCGTGTCTGCCCTTTTTGTATCTCCCTCGCCGTTTCTCGGAAAAAGTGACTATTACATTTTTCATACTTTAGCGCGCGCGGATCCATGCTGTACAGGAATTTTTCGTTCCTGAACTGGGCCAAGCAGAAAATGGGGGAAAAAGTCAAGTATGATAAGATTTTCAGAATGAAGAGCTAAAAATTCTATTTTATCCGGATCTGAATTTCGGTAGTTGCTCTTCGCACGCGAATATACATTGCAAAACGGAGCGAAACGATCTTGTTCTAATTTGACCCCATCCTAATCCCGTTTCTTCATTTTCGAAGAAGAAAGCCAGGTGAGGGAAAGCCATAAAAAGAAAGTGAGGATTTTGATGTGGCCGTTCATTGGAAACTGTCATCCACGTGCTATGTAACCTGTACGAGAATTTACCAAATGTCCGACGGACAAATAAACACAAGAAAATGCGTGCCTAATTTCATTGGAATCAGACATTTCCGATTGGCTGGCGCAGAATGTGAATCTATATGCAAAATAAACACATTCGGTTGCACGAAACGGAAGCGAGATAGAAAATTCGTCCTTTCTTTAATAATTTTCACAGAGTTGATAATCGTGTTAAAATTTCGTCAAGCCTGAGTAATCTTTAAAACTGGTCGCGTACCGGTGTTCCACCCTGTATATTGTCTATCGGAAGACCTCGCAGGATTAGCATAAGAATTACTGTGCCCGAACAAAAAGCGACGTGTTAACCTGGCCCGTCGGGAGAATCGGATCCGGTGATCCGTAGATCTGCAGCTGGGACTTGCAGGATCGCGTTGGAACACAGAGGATCCGCAACGGAACAGAATTAATTCAGGAATCGTTCGACGTATGATAATTCAGGTGAACTGAACGGAGCCGAACTGTACCGTCACGTACCGCGAGCCAGCCATATTTCGCGGTGCGAGGCATCGCCGGTGAATATCGAAAAATCGATATTTGCTGGACCATCGGCGCGTTGTCGCCTCCATAAATCAAGCGGATTCGGTCCGCGTACGCATGAGTGACGTGCTTCAAAAAATCTCCGGCCACCGAGGCCGCGTCTCCATCTTTCCCTCGTAAAATCCCGGGCGACGAATTCAATTGAATTTTTGCGGAGCATCGATGACGGTGTCCGGACCGAACGTGTCGGCGAACCGATTCGCCGACGATTGCGGGTATCAACGTTGTCGTTGTCGTTGTCGTTGCCGGTCCGATGTCGTTGTCGGGGAGTTGTAAACGGGGGAACGGGCGTAGGGAGTAGGTGTGCACCACTGATTCACGGCGCTTTTAAGGCGCCCCCGGTGTCCAGCCTCGAGCAGATTCCAATTTAGATGCGATGTCGCTGGTGTCGGCCAAGATACCCCGCGGTGGTACGCAGCCATGACCAATATCATCGTCATTTCACCGGTAAACTGCCTCCGTTGCCTTCCATAAACCCGGCGTAGCACTTGGAACGAGTTGTTTTTATGCCGGGCACCCGCGCCGCTACAGGAAATTAAGAATCGCAATCGAATGCACATCCTATGTGTCTACACGTCCGTAACACACACCTGGAACAATGGAGAAAGCACCAAGCCTTCGGACACATTATCTCTGCTTTCCTTTCCGTCGAAGCACATGAAATCCTTTTGATCCTCACACGTCCAGCGGCACACGAGTGAGGGAACACGGTGGGGTGTAATCTGTGGAACAAAATGATAGCGGATTTTTTAGCATTTTGTTGTGTCAGTCGGTAGAGAGAGAAAACACGCAGGAAAATATCGAGGCTTTTAAAGCAGACGGAACGGTTGCACCGACGACGGCAGATCGACGATTTTAATCTTTTCCCAAGCTGCTGAAAAGAAAGTTAGCCCTTTGTACTCGGAATGCCCGCTTCTCGGACACTTTGCATTCCTTGCAACATCCCGGAATGTCGGCTTTCTTGGGAGAATTATAATATGTAAATATAAACGAATAAACTCGCGCGATATATAAATCATCCGTAATGAATAAATCGCCGGGAATTTAATTACGTAAATTCCCTGTTAAACTGTGGAATTGTCGGAAGGAAACGTGAATGATATTGAATGATACGCAGCGGGTCTAAAAAGCGCTCGAGCATGAAGAAAAAACGTGGAAGGACTTTTTGGCACACGGTGTCTGCATTTCATCAAGATAATTGTAACAGCGTGAGAGAAGGCTGAACGGAAATAAAATATATATTACATTGATATTGAAGGAGGAAAGTAATCAACTGCGCAAATATCCGTAGCAACGAGGATAAAGAAAAGTTGTGAACTCTTGCAAAGTTTAATAACTCGGAAGAAACGTGCAATTTCGAGAGAACACCGTCAAGTTCGAAGGAGACTGCAAGGCAAATTGCTGAAGAGGGTGAAATAAACACTGACGTCAAGAATATTTAACGTGTTCTACAAGAAACGTAAATACCTACTTAATAAAAATGAAATTGCAAAAGAAATCTCACTCGAAAGCGTAGCACAAAGTCTTACGACTACCAGGAAAATGCATTTGCACGAACACTAGATGGAGAACAGTCATATTTACTATATGAAGCATGTATTTCCTTTCTTCTAGGTTCAACAATTCGAAAATAATGTAACAATATTCTCAGATTCTTCTAACGTTGACAATCTCGTGTTTACTTCATTTTTGATGGAACTGTATAAAATCCACAGTGATAAAGCAGCAACATTTCATCCAGGCAAGTACAAACAACAATCTGCACGTGCGCCCGACAATGTAATATCGTCGATTAACGCGTCTATATTCTCACTTTTTTAAGGAGCCTACTACCGGTCCGTCTCTCGGCAGTCCCATAATATTTCTACTCTCTTTAATGAACGTAAATCCGTTCTTAAAATTTCAGTCCTTTCCATTTGCGTCTATTTGCAGAGGCAGCTCGAGAAAGCGTAATCCGTAGGGCTCCATAAATAGAAATTAAGTAATTCTTAAAGAGCGTATCTTTTTGTCCCACGGCCGTATTACAGCGTCGAATAAATTCATCGCTCGGCTCCCAGACTCCGCTCGAAAATATAGCTGGTGGTGCAAAAGAGAAGGACAAACTTTACATAAAGAAAAGTCGAAAATATAGAACGAAAAAGATTTTTCATACGAACCTTTGTTTTCGAGAAAATCGAGTTCGCGTGCTTAGAATTGGGCAAAGTAGAATAGGTAGGCCATGCTCAGACACGTCAGACGATTCCTGTACAATAGCACGCGTGTCCGTCGAATTTTCAAATCCGATTTTCTCGAAAACAAAACCTCCTACGAAACGATTTTATCTAACATTTTTTCGACATGTTTCTGTTCATCCCCCAGACTCGACTAATTCTTTAATGCAAAATCAGTCCTCGTCAGCGTGCAGCCTGCGTACAAAATGATTATCCCGCGCAGTCAACCTGCGAGTAATTCGAGAGAAAGCATTTCACCTGGGCCGAGTTCTATCGCGCTTACGTCTCATCAGTCTGTTTATATCTCCGGATACGCGATATATCTTCCGGTTTAATCTCACGGCTTTCTTGCGTGCCCTTTCACCGGAGGCGGACTTTCGAGGGATTACATTTTCGTTCCTCTCTTCTGCTTTTCTTGTTTTTTTTCTCTCTGCTCCTTCTTCTTCTCCTTTTATTCCCTCGTCCCTCTAAACGCCTCGTGTAGACAAGTACGACACGGCCGAGGTGAAGAATGGCAGCGACATCAAGCCGGGAGCTTGCTGATCCTTTACCGGCGTTTTTCTCGTCGCGATTTTTGCGTTATTATGACATCGTTCGAGCCCGGTATATACGTGTGTATAAATTGAAACGAATTACGCAATAAAATGGGCGATCGTTAAAAATAATGAAACGACGGAGGGAGGGGGCGAGGACTCGACGAGGGAGTGGGGGATAAAATATCGTTGGCCCGGGGGTCGGGGACGACCGCCGGCAATCTGGATCGCCGGTACGAGAGGAATCACGGGGGAAAAAAATTCGAGCATCGACGAATAACGAAGGAAGGACGATGGTGTTGGTGGTGGGTTCGGGGGTGGTGGTTGTGGATGTTCTGGCTCGTGCAGCCGGGCGTTCACCATGAAAGAGGGAGCACGGGGATGGGTCGGGGTTGCCAGGGGGGAAGGAGGGGCAGGCGTTAGGGGGTGTGGGAGGGCGGAAGAATGGACGATAGGACGATGGCAATGTACACTGGGGTCGGACAGGTGGAGGTGTGGGGCATAGCCACGATATATCGTGGCTGAGCCTTTATTAAAACTGCTTTCGGTATTATTGCTTTCCGGGGAACGTCGAGTCTCGAAAATGGCATTTCCGCGAGATAGGCCGTGGCCGTGTGCGCGCCCCCGAAAATATATATCATGCCCTTCGTGAGACCTGTCGTCTCTGAGGGTACCGTCACAAGCTGGCCCACTACGGCCTGCAATAAATATGCTCTTCACTTTGTACAAGTCGCTAGCTCGCTCGCTCGCTAGCTACCCGTGGGCTCTTATATTGCTCTCGCCTGGTTATTGCCTGCCGACCGAAAATGACTCGACCACTTTGGCCCCTGTCTGCCTGGGATCATCCACCGAATCTGCATACGACGATACTCCTACCCCTAGTCCCTCTGAACCCTTCGCTGCATATTTTTCCTACCGACTGTATACCTATAGAAGGCCGATGAGAAATCGGCTGCATCTTCCGCGACTGTTAAGGCAAGCACCCTACGAATTACTTTACGGACCATTTCTCAGTTTTTCAGCAGCCTCTTCCTAGCGTCGAGCCGTTGTCATTTCGTTAACGGTCAACGTCATTTTAGTCTCCCAGGTCCAAGAAACCTAAACTCCCAAGGCCGGAAGGTCAGGTAGTCATTAGTAAAAATCGGCACCTACGAGCTACCCAGTCCACAGCCGAAATTCGTGGAGCTCGTTCCAGCTTGACCTAGGTAACCGAGATTGTACTTCGAAAAGACCTAGAAGACCTAGATATCTTCGCCGGTTTCTCCATTTTCCTTGGCCCGTCCGAGACACCCGGTCGATGTTGCATTTCAGCAACGAGCGAAAATCTTTCGGATCCGATTATACGTACGCGTGTTTGCCGAGACAAAGTGGTACCGGTCCCTCTCGCCGTGTCGGGTCGCGCCGCCTTGCGGGAACCCATCAGCCGCATGGAAAGCAACGGGACGACGATAGTAATAAAGGCGCGATGACAGTAATGGATGGTATTGACAACCAGCCGCGTTTCCGTAGCGTCGCGCTACTCTCCCGTCCTCCCGTCCTCCTCCTTCCGCGTCGACGGAGTCGAACTCACGGAATCTCCTCGTCTCCGTGCTCCGTGTTCGCCCGGGCTGCGAGAAAACAGGTAACAGGGACCAACCGGCGAATAGTTTCCCCCCGGATCGTCTTGAACAATGCAAATTGATGCGGAATCGATACACTAAGCTGGTGGGAGTTTCTAATAAGATTCTCTGCCGGTTCCTTCGACACGATATTGCGTACCAGATACTCCGTATCGGCCAGAAGAAAAGGGACTACACCGATGGCTCCCGAGACCGTCGAAGGTCCTCTGTCGCCCTTGCCCAAGGGAAAGTAAAGCGCGCGTTGTCACTGGCTCGCTGTGAATCGCGAAACCGATTCAATTGCAATCCTTGGTCGCTTCTTCGTCGTTTGCGTTACAATATTTCCCCCCTCTATACCGTGCAACTTTTGCATACACAATTTCTTCGTATTACTACAAGTTAAGGAAATATTCAAGGTGGTCGAAGGTATTGACCTCTATTAAAGTGAAGAACAGTTGACTAAATACAATGATTCTCGATATACAGTGACTCCCACTAATATTCGGACGCTTTTAAAAGTCGTATAACTGTGTTAACATTATCATCCAGGCCTTGGCGTCATATACAGAGAAATCACTGTATTCTCAAATTTCTAACCATAATTGAGGTGCACGGTGTCCAGATGATTTCATGGTGTCACCTACCGTTTGCAGCGATGGTCGAAGCCGATTTCGCGCTTTCGTCTTGTCGCTTGTTTCCGTGGAGACCGTGGTCCGGTCTCTATTATTTGTAAAACGCAGGCCCGGTCCGCCGGGTGTATCCGATTTCGCCAGGCGGTCGAGCTCGGAATAATTTATAAGCGCGTTCCACGGTTGATCACGTCGGGTTCTGGTCATTCACAATCAGCCGTCGAACTACGTGGCGTGCGTCCGCCTACACGCAGTAGCCGAAGCCGGGATTCGCGTAGCCTCCTCATTATTCGTAAATTATTTCCCTAGCCGTCACGTTGGCCCGAGCCGGGAATTGGAATCGGTTGGCCCCGACCCGACAGGGTGCAAACCCACACCCCGGCGGATAGTAATAATATAGGGCGTCCGTGTTCCATCGGTTACGTCTCCTCGCACGGTCGAAACCCGCTGCGGCTTAGAACGATGCACGCAGCCACGGTATTATCTCCGCAACTGTCGCGAACGTCTCTATCATAACGAGGAATCACGAGGAGTGAACACGACGAAAAAAGGATATAAAAAGTTATATAAAAGATATGTCTAAAGTTTTATTTGAATGCATTATGTGCAGATAAAGTTTATCGAAGTTTATTTAGATTGTTTTAGTTCTACATTTAATTATGAAATAATATCTGGTGACGTTAGATAGCTCCTGCGTAAAATTGCCGGTCAACGATGTGTTAATAACAGAAACTGGACAAATAGGATGGTAAAAGTTTCGTTGAGATTTTGTGATCATAAAAATATGGTAGCTGCGCGAAGAGTTGATTGCAACGCGACTGCGAATGACCGTTCGGCGGGATTGAATGCGCCCTGATTTCCGTTTGAAAAATAACAGGGAATCTTGCAGAATACGAAAAGTTGAAATCGAACTTTGGCCACCCGGCGACAGACATCGTCGCTCGTTTACCCAGAAACACCGAGCGACGTCTGTCAATTTTTCTTCGCTCCCCTGCTCGGCGATATGTGCTTTTCTTTCGCCTCGGTGTTTTTAAACTGTCCATCACTCCGTCGTTCCGACCGATTCACCCCATCATTCGAAAAACTTAAATTCCACTTGACACCCGTGTAACGCGCTCGAAAAACGCGGCGATACCGGAGAGGAAATTTCCCGTGAGCCACCTGCGCCGGGACACGGTGTGCACGGTTTGCATGCTCGCGTTTCACGGGTGTCGTTCGTTCCTTCCTTCGCGACGATTCAATGAAATTTATCGCCGAGAAAAATCTGGGAAAAAGAGGGGGCGGGAGGGAGGGTTTGATTGGTATCGGTAGCGAAACACGTTCGTTTTTACGGAAAAATTCTCTTGCCGTAGTGATTCGCCTGCGTCGCTTATGGAATAACTGGTTTGTCTTTGTCTGTAGTGGCACAATTTGCTGTAGTGTTGCCTCGTGACGTGATGTCGATATTTTCGAAACAGCGGAATCTTTCTATAGTTCGTGCGCCGTCAAATTCACGCCCCTCTGACACGAATATAATTCGAGCCCCTACAATGTCTGTAGCAGTCTGTAATTTGATGTGAATTGATCCCCGAAGAATTTCGACGTTTATTCGACAACGTTTCGAGCGGGAAAACTTATTTCCCTGGCCGGCAGGATTTTTTCCAGATGAAATAAAGTGGAAATGTTTACGTAAACGTCCTCCTGTATTTTTCAAAGAAAACGGTATACTGTCGATCACGAAAATACGCGCGCACCTGTTGAATTTCACTCATTAAAAACGGATAATGGTTTTTCTCGTTGTATGGATTGTCGACTAGCTTGCTGGTTCAAAGCCAAATATATTCGAAAAGTGACAATGTTTGTTCGACTATGCAAATGAAAGGAACATTCAAAGTTACGAAATTTATTATACGCGGAAGAAAGGTATAAATATACAAATTATTGCAATTTAAATATTCACAATTTTTCAATCGGAAATATAACGTTTAAATACTTTTTGCATACGCTGTATTCAGCCCTGCGTTCTAAAGGCATCGTAAACTTTTGCAGTGTTTGATACAATTACGCTGTGCTATATGTCGTTAGTTGATCCATCAACGGGCAGAATACTGCTGCAGTTACTGCAGCACGCTGTAAGGCATGCAGCAGGCTTTTATGGACCACTTTGCGTTCATGAATTGAGTGAAAACCATACGGCCATTTTCTGTTATTAAATTAAAGTATGTTGAAAATTCGAAAGTCGTTGTCGTATTTTTCACGTCAAATGTCTAAAACGTGAAACAACAAAGTGAAAAATCAAATTGTTCCGTGTATTGTTACCACTAACAAAACTAACAAGTGAAAACCGGGTTTATTTTACTTTATGCAAGAACAGGAACTGTAAACATGACCGGTTATCCTCTTATTATTCTTTCGTATTTTACCGTATACCAGATGAATATTACATGCTGAAACATAAACAAAAATACATAGTTAAATAAATAGTTAGAGGCACCGCGTACCGTACGAATAGTAATCGTTCCAAGTTTTGTTCCAATAGCTCTGGCGGTTTCGGTGCAAAAAATTCCCCTAGAGCAGCTACCCTTTCGCCGTTTCAAAGGTCTCTTCAGGTTAGAGCTATTGCCAACAGAAAGAAACGCTGGCAGCGGTGCATGGAAACCAGAAAAGGATACTTTGAGCTCGACAAGTCTCGATCGTTCCTGCTTAAGACAAAAAATTTACACCGACTCCGAGTAATTCGAGATCTCTTCAGACAGCTGAAAGAGATTATTTTTAGGTGGCTGTTAGAGCGAGAATAGAAGAATTAATAGACCTGAAGAAAAAATAGAATTAACAGAATGACAGGAAGAACGGAACAATGTCAGAGTAAAATAGAAATTCCGTAGCGCGAATATTATTTATAGTGACGATGATTCTACTAAAGAAGATGGAATGTTGCAAGGAGAAAATATAATATGAACAGGTTCTTCGACTATTCCTCGGAAAGGTAATACTCCTCACGATCCTGAAGGATAATTCCTCTCTCCTTCTACATTGTATACATTTCGCGATGCTCGTCTCTGTTCAACTCCAAATGCAAATTGCCTGATGGATTTCCATATGTAAATTCTGTTACATGGACGCGCAAGTATGGTACACCATTGTAACTTCGAAGCAACAAACTTTCTGTACTATTTTATCGTTACAATGAAGTATTGAAAAATCGTAAATGATTGCTGATCGTTAGACTGGCGGATCTTTTGTGGAAAATAAAAAATTGTCTACTCGTCGTAAAAGTGATACGGAAGTATGAATTCTAGTTGACGCAAGTAGTTCCTTGTACTTTGCAAATTTCGAGATGCGATAAGAGCGTGGAGTTCCACGTTCGACCGGTTAAAGAAAAAGAGTGATCCTACTTGGAAAGTGCATCCTCGAAGGCTTGTCACCGCAGTACGTTCGATCGGACAATCTTCCATCGGTTTGAACGAGCCAGCAGGAAAGCACCGGTCGCAAAAATTATTCGATGAAATCGAGTGGAACCAGGATCCGCGTCTCCGTTTCTATTACGCAGTCCCGGCTCGCGGTACACGCTACTTTGTCAAGCTATCGACGATCAAATTATCGAACGAATAAAACGTCCACTCTCTTTACCGCGTATCAGTTGGCACGGGTTGTCTAGCTTTGAAACACTCGCAGCGCCCAGAGATACGGACGAGACTACGCCCGACAGATGCCTTTAGGTCTTTGACACAGATGCTCCGAGTTCTCTCTTCCTCTCTTTTTTCTTCCCCCCTTTCCCTTTCCCCTCCATCCGTGTCCATCGCAGAAAATTCTTCGAAACTGTTTTGTGCAAAGACCAGAGAGAGAGAGAAGAGTCTTTTCACCAGGAGCGAATCGATGCACGCGAATACTCGTTCCGCTTTTGCATAGCGCGTCGAACGAATCAGATTTAACACGAGGTTTGCTGAGCACTAAAAGCGCGTATTTTAGATTAATTTATAAAAATAAAAAGAATGGGTCTAATCGAGTTTTTAGCCATTTTTAAAATAATGTATACCCAAAGAAATAAGTTGAGTAATTCCACGTAGATGGATCTTCACAATCTCGATAACCGTAAATTAAACAAATATTGTTTTTGATTTGTGATCTTGCATGATCTTGAAGACCACAGCGTGAAGATGTGATGGACGCTTTCGTGTTCGCTGATTGAACACGTGCGAAAAGATAGATAGCGCGTTCCATGTAAAAAATTGAGGGTCTAAGCAGCGTTCTGTATCTTGAGCGGTGAATCAAACGGGAGACAAGAGCCGCGCCATTAAAACGTTGTCGCGGCCCTCTGATTCACAGGGCCGTGGAGTGGTGTGTGCATTAAAAATAACAACCTGACGCGTCGCCGGAGAACTTTGACGGAATTAATGGGATTAAATCAAGCCCCCTTTCCCGGGGCTCCATTGTGCCTGGCGGCGCGGTGCGGCCGGCAATCAATTCACAATTTTCGTGAGCTCGGCCGCGACGTCGTCCCCCGGCGCAGAAATAATAAGGATAACGAACCGATACTGAAATAATAAAGGTAATGAAGGGACGCTCGTCGGATCAGGAGAAACGGACCAGCGATACACGTAGACCCTGGAACGGGGAATGGATCGCGACGCCGTGCCGCGCCGGGCGCTGTTTGACTGTAGCAGAATTAATGACCTGTCTCTCGTACCTATATGTACAAGCGCGGACCGCGTGGCCAGCCGTCGGCCTTTTTATTTTTGTCGTTACCAGAGCAACGTAAATCTCTCTTTCTCCCTTTCTCTTGTCACGTCCGGTGGTTCGACCATAAACGAATAAACGCGCAAAATAAAGAATTAGTATTAGTTATTACAGAAAAGCCTGATGATGTCATGCGAGGGAATAGAATAAGAGTAATGTATACGCTAGCAACTGTACGCAGTTAGCAAGCGCGGAAAAATACTTCAACTTATCTTCTCGCAAGATGCGCTGATGTTTTGCCCCGTGTTGTTTTTCGCACGGGCAGACGTTTGCTCGCCTCGCCCGTAGACGTTTGCAAACAGTTTGCAAAAGCGCTCGCGCGCGCGCGCGTCGCGGTAATATCTGTGTACAGAAGAGGCGACTCGCTAATAGAGCCGGTGACATCTTCTGAATAATGTGCTTACGACCATGAATTACGGTAATGAGGAGCCCATGCAACAAGGAATTGCTGATGCACGTTCGGCATTAAATCGAGCCGCTCAATCGAGAACGCATCGCGCGTTTCGAGCGCGACCTGCCACTTTGTCGTCGCGCGGAAAATTCCAAGGAAGTTTCGCGTCGCTTTAAAGTCGTCGCGTTCTCGTTGATTGCAGTTCCTCTTGAATTGGACACGGTTCTTAGATTTCCGGAACGGCTGACTTATTTATACCCTCGCGAAAATATGCATCCCCATTTTTCGAACGGTCCATTTTTGCGACACTGGACGAGCTTTTCCGTGATCTCATTCCAGACGGGAATCGATGAAAAATCCGATAGACAGTGACATCTTTCTTCCGCTACTCTTTGTCTGTCAGGCTAACGATGATAAATCGGTATGTCCAAATGAATGTCATAATTAGACTATGGATTTTACGACGGAAATGAGTTAGAAGAATTTCTAAATATTCTTTTAGTTGAACATATTTTTCTTGGAGGAATTGGTGAAGCTTCTTCGTAACATTTCCGCGAAGAAAGCTTGTTACCGCAAACGATCCTAATCAGAAACGGTGATAAGGGCTCGCTCGAGGCGGACTTCAATCTGCGCGAATGACCGAAAATTCTGAACCATCCAAGTTACAGGATCCAGGCTGCGTGGGGCTGCTTGGCAGTTCGAATTGACGATAGAGTGGAGCCAGGGCTAATTACCTGCGTGCACTCTCCACTGGGAGAGATTGCTTGGCCGACAGTAGCTGCACACAGCGCAGCGTAGCGGAGCAGCGCACGGTTCTACCCGACGGGTTTTTCCTGTGTGCGTGCGCGTGTGCGTGCGTGGTTTAGTGCCGTGCGGTTAGAACCGTGCACGTGTATCCGCGACCACCTACGACCACCTGCGCACAGGTGCAAACACGGGCAGGCTGGCAGGCAGCAGCGCGCGCACAGCCGCGCTTGGCAATAATCGACGGGCGTTATATTTCAGCCGGTTGAATTGGATTCAACGAGTCGCGCACGCACTGTGCCAAATTTGCAAGCTACACTCACTCTCTCTCTCTCTCTCTCTCTCTCTCTCTCTCTCTTTCTCTCTTTCTCTCCCCCCGTGTAATTATACCACTTCCGTGGAGTCGCGCGAACTTACCCACGGCTGTTCGTTCTGCTCGGTGGCGAAACGCGAGTGTGGGTGCGAAACAGACACTCGTACCACCTGTCGGTGAAGCCCCTGGTACGCGCACGCGTCCACTAGGCTTATTTCGCGGTCGCCCTAGTCTCGCGCGGACGATGATGAATGGATTAATTAAGCGTCTCGTGTTCAGCCGGCAACCAGCGCTGCATGCACGCCGTCTGCGTCTGTACGTGTGTGTACGTGCATGTGTGATTCCAAACAGGGCG
Organism: Halictus ligatus; assembly: GCA_028454255.1. Classification (NCBI taxonomy): domain Eukaryota; kingdom Metazoa; phylum Arthropoda; class Insecta; order Hymenoptera; family Halictidae; genus Halictus; species Halictus ligatus. The sequence continues at coordinate 10,942,748 of CM052142.1, forward strand.
GCGGGGGTTCGTTCGTTCAATTTTACTCCTTACGCCGGCGAACGTTAACCACGCTTTAAGCGGCGTGTAATTGTATCGCCTTTCACGATCGGCAAATCGAATCAACGCTGGATCACGCTCAAAGCCGGTACGCGCCGCCCCGCGACCGATTTCCTTCTTCGCGTTTCCTTTCCTGCCGCCGACACCGACGCCGACGCCGACGCCGACGCCGTTGCCGAGCGCCCCCATGAATCCGGCCAAGCAACAGTTTGTCATTCAGCAAGGGAAACGTACACCTCACGGGGCTGTTCCAACAGGAAACGTGATATTTTAGGCTAACTTACGGACCGGGGGTGCTCGCTGACTCAGAGTATGATTTTCAGGAAAGTTTAAGTTCGGGGGAGTCGAATGCTGACATACTATATTGTCTATGTTGCTCCCCTTTCTGAACGCGGAATATTTCTGTAGGACGGCTCGATTATTGTTTCATCCTTTTACAACTTTCTTCCCCTTAATACTTGAGAAATGCAATTGGATATACCGAGATATGAAAAGCGATGAAAAGTTATTAAATACAGGCACAAACATTAACGCAATGTTTGAGTGACTCGTCGATTTTTGAGGCTTTGTAGACAAGCAGTATGCAGCTGTTGACAAATTAACAGGTTCGTTGCCAGTGGCACACGTGTGCGGCGACCACAATCTCGTATGTTGCGTAAAAGTAGTTAAATTAATTTTGTGCACGCTGTTGTTTATAGCCGTGACACGCTGCGCATTATTTACGGAACCTCTGGTTCCTTTGTAATGTTTCCTTGACACGAATAAAATTTCGATAGGACATTCTTTTAAATCGGTTAATTCTGTTAATTCTGCCCGTGAACCTTTCTGTTCTTCAGCATATAATCTTGAAACGGTAGCTTCCATGAACCGCGCGAAATCTTCGGTGCCAATCGATTCAGTATCTCGATTCCGCAGAATTCTGATAAGCGCCGCGAACGAGTTGCCGAAAGCAAGCTCGCAACCAGCGAATCGGCCAGCAGCCCTTTAATTCGCAGTCTCCCCGGCCGGGTCGTCCCGCGAATGCGCTTTGCAGCACAAAACAAATTTTTCATCAGATAGACACGCGGCGGTGGAGGCGGCACGGAGGCTGGTTGAAGTTTCGTTCGTTGGTGGTCTCTTAATTAAGTTTGCCAGCCATTACTCTGACAGTAATGAACGGGAAACCGAAGCGGTCTCGAAACCACGTCGGTCGAGCAACCGGGCTTCTGCAATGGGGTGTGGAGGAGGGGGTGGCAGAGGCATTGTTCGTCTTAAGTAGCAGCTAGTTATCGTGTTCAAAGGGAATATCGGAGAGGACGAATTTCAGGGCGCTTAAAGGGCTACTTAGAGGGCAGATGGTGGGGGGAAAGGAGAGGAGGAGAAGGGGATATAGAAAGCGGACCAAGCTCAAAGAGAAATTTGACCGACGCCAATGCGGACGCAACGTTTCCTCCCGGTCCTCCTTCGGTTGCACCTATATAGAGGTTGAAATTAAGACGCTCAGGGCAACCATAATCGCCACGTCTCGGGATCCCGTTGTCGGGTCACGTACAGAAATCCGGGTAGCTAATTAGCCTTCCGCCGCTCCAGGATTCACCCTGGTCAATCAGCGGCGGAGATTCGGTCTTGATTCGATCCTCGGAGCCTCGTTAGCACTGCCGTACATTCTCCTCTCGCTCTCTCTCTCTATCTCTCCCGCCGCGGTTCTACTTTGTTCGAAGGTCTATGTATCCGGCGCGTACATATATACACCGACGGCTACCACGTACATACGGTACGTACGGCAGGGAACGCGAACGGAGAAAGTGTACGTGCGTGTGTACCCACTTGGACCCTTGGCGGTTCTGTTCTATGTCATTTAATTGCGCTACGTGAGAGTACCGACGATCCGACTGCTCTCAGAAGTGCTCGGGATTCTTTTACCTCGAGAGATCCTCGAATGTGTCGTAATTGCGGCGCGAGGAGAAAAAGAACGCCGCGCCGCGAGCAGCCCCGGCCCCGTTTAAACATGCATTTCTGTCTTTTCGAGTATTAAGACAATTGCGAGGCCCTCCTTCCGCCGTGCTGCACATACTAGAACGATCCCCGTTGTAGCGGCCAGCCTGGGTATCTTGGTTATGGCATGGGTATTTCTTTATGCTCTTGGAGCGCGAGTTTAGGGATTTTTAGGAATTAGGTACGGAGCGACCTTGTCACCGTTTTAGTTTTAATTTCCACCATCACTCAGCCGTGCTCCACACTCCAGAATGACGCGCCCCGAATTTTTCCATCCCCCAGAAACGCCGTCACTCGAGATTGCACCGAGTCGCCGGACTCTCTTACGCGCTTTCTGAAAATTGTATGGCCGAAAAAGGGAGATGGTCGATCGGATTAGGAACCCCCGAGCCTGTAAGCTGATAAGATGGAAAGGGCGAGAGGAGGACAGCCCAGCCTGCTGGTTGACCTCTTAAGGCTACCAAGCAGACCCTTAGATGTTCGGTGGCAGAGCGACGGATTTATATATTGGAAATGGTAGCGAGGCGAGAACTGGTCGGATTAGGATCAGATGGAGGGAAGGCTCCTTCTTTCTCCCCTTCGGGAGATTTTCGCTTCGGTAGATACCTTCACCTTAAGGTTAAGCTAAGGGCTGTAGCGTCTGGTAAACACGAGTTTGCGGTTGATAGAAGAAGTTAAGAGGAATTTCTCCTTATTCGGGGTCAAAGGAATTTTTTTCTTCTTTATCACGGTTTCGGTAGACTTCCGGGCCGGGCCGCGCCGCGCGGCGTCTGCCTTTCGAATAGTTTCGAGAAATTTCAGATCCTTAAGTTATTTATAGCCGGGCGAATAGGACGCTACGCCCGTCGAAAAACGACCCCTTTCGATGGAGCTTCGAGGGAAGCTTGCCTCGGGGGGTGTACGGTTTTGTGAGTGTGTACGATCGTGTTTATTCAAATGAAAATACTGCGTGGAACTCATAAAGTAGGGTCTTCGAATACGAACGGTTGGACGTTGATAAATTAAAATTAATGAGAACGTTTCATTTCAAGTGTTCTTTGTATCGAGCTTTCGCTGCGATATTATTCAAATTAATTTAGACAAATTCCAATGGAGGTCTTCGCTCCGTTTAAGCTTCCCGAAATTCGATACTTTCGAAAGCGCAGCAATGGGTTGTTTAATAACCCATAATTAAAGGATTAAATATAGGCGCCTATAGGCGGCAGCAATAGAGAGACGGATTGTCATTCAATCAGGAAAACCGGTTGAACAATGAAATGGCAAATGACGCGAGAATCCGACACTTGATATTACACGACCGAGGACAAAAACGTGCCGCGGTTTCCCGAGTCGACGACACCTGCAGCAACTGCATAGTAGCGAGGAGCCTAACCGACACGCAACAGGAACGGTAACGTTGCGTGAAGGGAGGCCACGTGCGTTCGAGAGGGTGCGTTCTCGTTTCCCGACGCTTAACGCGTAATCCATTAGCCAAATTAATATCTGGAGCAAATTGCGTTTGTCGCGGCAGGGATTTGGGCAAGGGGGCGAGGGTCGCGGGACGAAAGGGAAGGGTGTGCGCGAGGGGGTGCCCGTTGTCAGGGCACTATTACTAATTCAGAAGGCGGTCGCAGCGCCGCAACGTTATACAGCAGGCGACGCATTCTGCATAGCGTATTCAACGGTACAATGGGCCGTGGATGCGAGTTTTGAAATATGAATATGAATACGGGCGCGAGTGCACGCCTCGTCGAATCGCGCCAACCAAGACAGGGGCTGCCGATCGATGACTTCCCTTTTCTCTTCTGCTCGCCGACTATGTTACCGCGGGTTTCTCCCCTCTCTCTCTCTCTCTCTCTCTCTCTCTCTCTCTCTCTCTCTACTCACCCCCGCGTTTCACCCCTGCACTCCTGCCGCCGAGAGATACGCCGCGGACTGATTTATGCGTTTTTGCTGGAAACGATAGGTCCGCTCGCGACGCGATCCACTCGTAAACCTCGCGCCGTGAGCCGCCTCGAATTTTCCCTCACGTTCACGCTATAAACGCGTCCGCGCGAGGGAAAGGGGAGCGCTGAGAACGCTGTTTAGAAAGATGGAGTGTCAGCTCTCGCGACCTCGAGAGAAAGAGAACGTCGTCGCCGCTCCCACGGAATACCGTTGATTCCATTTGCCGTACCCCGCCCACCGACGTTTCGGCTCTTTTCGCTCATTAGCCGTTTCCGTGCAGCAATTGTGGCAAATATAAACGGGTCCCGTAGGCCGAACGCTAATGACACATGGGTCAAGGAACGACATGTTTTTGTACAGCCCGGTGCACGAGAGGAGTCATACTTAAGAGGGCCGGCAGGCATTTGGCCTTGACTGTCACGCTTTGTTACGCTGTGCCTTTTTTTCTAGACATTTTACGTCTTAAATAAGTAAGTAATCGGTATTATTAAGTATTAATCGCGGTATTATACCGCGCTCGCAATAGAAATTAGAAGATATCGCGACGGCCATCAAAACGACATTTGTCCAGGAAGATCGACGATTCGTAACAGAGTTCGGCAACGCTTCCGCTCACTTATTAGCCGTTTCCCTCGGCCCTGCGCTTTCATCCCCCAAGGCCATCGAGCAATCGGCTCGTTCGATCGGCTTTTTTTCTCTCTCTCTCTCTCTCTCTTTCGTTCATTGGACGTAATTTTACGGGGTGTGGATTGAACGGTGTGTCGATCCGTTGGCTCGTTCGTATCGGAGGGGCGAAAGGGCCGGCTATTTCCGATAATACGGATCGTCCTACTTTCTCGCGTCGGGCATTAAATCTAATAAAAAAACGAATCCCCTCTCGCCCCGCGCGATTTTCATGGAAGCGCTATTACGTTTGACCCGGGTTCGGTGGCGCGTCGTTTCGAGTGCTATGAAAAAAATGCTTGAGCGAGAGCAGTATATATCGGCGCCGGTTACGCGCACCGATCGTGCGGTTTAACGTGGCCCGTGGCGTTCGAGGCGATTGCCAAAAACCCCGGGCGGAAAAGTTCGACCGCTCGGAGAATCATCGCCGGGGAAAAATTCATCGCCCCTCGCGCCATCAAACCGTCGAGAGGATCCTCTCTCGGTTAATTCGACGTGGCCGTTCTGGCCCCGAAATCGGCGGCGATTCAGCCCCGGGTGCCACGGCGTATTTGGCCCTCGGTGCATCATAGCCGAGGGTCTGTCTCGACCCGTTACCGCCTTTCTTGGACGGTTCCTCGAGAGGCCGGCCTCTCCAGGCAAGATGCTGCCGCGCCGGCAATAACCGGTAACGTATTGCCACTTCTGGTCGGTTGAACGCATTTAGATCGCCTATTTGGCAAGGTGGCGGAATAACTTTGCGTTTTACTTCGGCGTCGACGCGAATCAAGCGCGAGACCAGCGCCAACCGGCGAGTTACGGCGCGCCGATGCCGAACGGTGCCGAGCGGAGCCGAGCGGAGCAGCGAGGCGGTGCGGAGCGGAACGCGGGCCGGAAAACCGGAAACGTTGACGGGGATGGAGTCGGCCACGATGGCTTGACCAACCCCCTAGGATAAAACTTGATCCGGTCGCGCGTGAATTATTCGCCAACGTCGAAGCCGCGGACTGCGGCCGCCAACCGCAATTGCGAATTACGGGTGCGCGGCCGCGCTACGATCATTGGGATCGATGTGCTCCGATCAGGCGAGCTCCGTCAGGATATCGCCGGGCGCCATTGCCATCCTTTTCGGTTAAGGGGCTGTCAAGCCAAAAAATCTGGTAGACGACCATAGTGGACCACCAAAGTATTCCAACTTTAAACCGGAATAACTTTTTCGAAATTGCACCATATGACTTGACTTTTTCTTTAGCAATTGGAAGCATTGATTTACCAAATGACGCACTTTGGATGTATTTTTGATGAAAATCGATGGATCGTTTACTTTAGCCACGAAACAGCTCGTTTTGCTTTACTTTGTCGTTCGCATTGATAAAGTTGGGGAATTTCAATATTAGACAGTTAACTGCTATTACGGAGCTCCAAAACTGCGAAACAGCGATGGAATATTGCCGTTTAAATAGGTATATTGGTTGTTTAAAATAGAGTGGAAGCAACTTGTTTCTGCGCATACCATATCACTTTGTTAAGTATCATATAAAAATTTTTAAATCTAATATTTTATGCGGTCATCCTCAACGTTTCCCGCAAAAGATATCCAACAGGAAAAATACTTTGCAGATTGCGAATTTTTTTATTCCTGTCCATATTTAATGAGGGTTTAAAAAGTATACTACGGAGTTGTGAACATTATGCGAGTGAAAAACGACCAGAGCAGAAAAAACATTCGTTGACAGCAGAGATACCGAGCGCACCCAGTCCTCTAACAAACAGGCTTCAGGGGAGCTCAAAGAGGGGAGATCTGCTCGCAGACAACAAATAACGGCTGAACATGCGCTTTTTTAAATTGAGGAAAGCCTACTCTACGCCACTGACATAGCTGACTAAGGATAACTAGAAAAAAAGCAACCATTGTTTTCATCCTAGTCGTGTGAAAATGGCTAAACACGTTTTTTCAAGAAACGACGATTTGCAATATAATAATTAACGTTGTAATAATTAATACTGACGTCTTCGTTGCCACGATCGTGAATACACGTTTTTGTCGTAGCATGATATTCGGGGAATTTATAGCTTTTCTGTGAGTTTCTGTGTTTTCATATTTTATAAGGGGACATTTCTACTGAATAACTCTTTTTTATTCGACTATTATTAAATTTGACTTCGACCAACAGTTTTTCATGATAATTTAATGACACCTCCTCTGCGTTTTCATAAATTACTATATTTCAGTCGAATAACTCTTTTTCATGCAATTATTATTAGATTTGACTTGGGTCGACAATTTTTCATGATAATTTAATGAAACCTCTGCATTTTCATAAATTACCATATTTCTATCGAGTAATTTTTCCCGTGCAATTATTAAATGTTATAATAATATATTTAAATCTGAATATAATTGAAATACAAGTTTGGTAGACCCTCATTGTGTAACATCCAAAGTCCGAGTAATGTTCCCAGAAGACGCAGAAGACAAAGGAACCACGCAGAAAATCAGAAGATCCCAAACTCTTTGATTAGATGATCCGTTCGGTTATAGATAGTCCCTCATTATGCCATATCCAAAGTCCAGGGCGTCGAGATTTCGCCGGCAAGCAGTCCGAATGAAATTCTCGTCTACCTTTGAAAGTGGTCTAGCTAAGGGAGAAGTTTAGACGGTTTTGCTAATCTAAGGAAAATAATCGGAGCGGAGGAGTTAGGTGGTTCGTCCGGATAACGGGCCGATGTTCGGGCCCGATAAACCGAGCCAAAGATCTCGGTAAGCCTTGATAATGGCGCGAAAAATACCGGGTCTCCGGGTTCTCGTGTTCGTGTTCAGCCCGAGCAGGCGAAAGAAATGGAATCGCTCGGCTATCTGCAGGGAAGATGTCGGATATCGTATTTTATGTAACGTCGTCGTTTTTCAGCTATCAACGCGGTCACGCCGCGCCGCGCCGCGCCGCGCCGCGCCGCTCCGCACCGCTCCGTTTGTGTTCCTCTTTCCGATCGGATAGTTTGTTTAACCGATGGGTAAACTTGATCGACTGGCTCCCGGTAAATTTGAATATGGATGCGTTTCAGCTTTCACGAGTTCCTTGTACCGATTGCTTCGTCAATATTATCGGTAGCGCAAACGGCAAATATATATTTCCCGTAATTTCAATATCCGGTTACATTCGAGCCGGACCCGGGGATCAAAGTTACGGAATCGGAGGCGAATCGATGGCGCGCCGTTCCGACTACGAATTACTGGACCGTGTCCGTCGACGTGCCGCGGGGATTGCCGTGTTTGCCGTAATGGCCACGGTCCGCCGCGATAAGGGCCCGGAATAGCAAATTTTCTTGATTCGACGAGCAACGTCGACGCTCGACCGACCACCTTCGGGGGTTCATTCGATCGCATTATATTCCCATTTCGAGCGTGTGCAGCTCAGGCGGCGTTGCCCGGCCCGGCCCGACCCGGCCCGGCTGCCGAGCCGTGCTCCCGGAGGACGGAAAAATCCCATTTCAATATTTTACGGCTTACCGCGTATCGCTCCTTGCCGGCCCACCCACGTTAATACACACGAAACAGCTCGGCAACGACGGAACGGTACGAAACGGTACGGTACGGAACGCGATCCGATGCGATGCTCTTGGGGTTTCGAGCCAGCCGCGAAATGACGTATAGACGCTTCCACTATCCGCTGGTTGAGATACCCAGGACGCTCCGTAGCAAACCGCACCGCGTCGGGGTCATAGGCCTACCGGATTACCGTGCCGGCTATGCTTCACCGCATGCCAAAAGTCCGTGTACCCGATATCGTTCAGCCCAATTACTCCGATGTTTCGCCCATAATGGAGCTATTACGGAGTTGCCTTGTCACCTAGGCCGCGCGATTAATATTATTTACGAGCGAAGAATAATTCACGCGCGGCGGTACCGCGCGGTTGTTGCTTTCGATCGGTACAATTATCGAACCGACAATGTTCAGTCTCCGGTTAAGCGCCAGTTTTACCAGGTGGCCTTGATCCGCCACGGTCTGCGTGCCGTGTGCGTGTGCTATCTGTTCGCCGAAGATTCGCCGCGTGTCACCGTTGATGTCCGTGCCGGGATGACGGAATGGCGGAAGAAATCTGCGCGGTGGTATAAAGGGAACGCGATTTTTCACGCACCGGCTGGCCGATGGGATGTCGTCGTGCTCGCCCATCGCTCGCTCGCTCGCTCGCTCGCGCTCGTATTCCGTCGAACGTAGCAAATGACTCGTGCACGTTGGAACCCACGGATTCGAGGGATGGCGGAGGGGCGCGGCGCCGGGGACAACGCCACGGAAAAATCGTAGAATATGGCTGTGGTCGGGGGCGGGGGTGGGAAAGGGGTTGGTCGATGGCGGAGGGTTGGTGTACGTGTCACGTACACGGTACGTGCGTCGGATACCGAAGTCGTAAACGGCGAAAGAATCGCGTTCCAGGGGTAGGTGTAGCAAGCAGCAGAAGGCGGCTCGCGCGACTCGCGGATCCCCTCACGAGAGGACGGAACGGCACGGCACGGACCAAGCGTTACTTAAAGCGCACTCTACTCGAGATCCGATGTATCCTACGTAAGGGCTCGTGTGCCCCTTCCTCCCGGTTCTTCGGCTCCGGCAGAATCCCACCGATACGATACAATCTTCCGTAGGAGTTCATTTACGAAGCTTTTACGACCGGTTACTCGTCTCGTTCTCTCGCTGTTTCCCCGGGGCACGAAAATCTATAACTTTCGATCCGACGAACATGCAGGGAAAGAGGATGTCGGCGACAGCTTGGTTTTAAGGAAATTGGAGGCAGAGAGAGAGCTCGATGCTGTTTTGCTTTCGGCTAACCTTCCAACTAGCTGCATTTTTCGGTTACGAACACAGCGCTGGGAACGCGTTCCCGTCGTGTCGAACATTTGTTTGTATTTATAAAGTCGTGCAAACGTTCTTCGAGCATTCCGAACGACGAATATTTCAACGAACGTGTGCTACACGAGTGCTCGTTTAAATTTCAATTTTGACGGCGTGGGGAGCGGAACCAGTCTTGTTTGTTTGGTCTACACCGAAACAATGTTACGTCGCCGTCGTGTTCGCAACGGACCATTTAAATATTCGGAAAGCTGTATTTCTAAAGGCCACTGCGATTTATTAACCCTTTGCACTCGAAGCTGTCTTAACTTCAAAACGAAACATTTCTTCCAACCTAGAATATTTCCCTTCCATATATATTTTTTTTTCATGAAAACATGGATAGACACATTCTTCTTATTTCTATCAAGTGATGTAAAATACTCAGTTTCAATGCTCCGTAAACCCAGTGTTAAGAACTACCGCAAATACCATGTTTGCAAACGTTTTCCCCCGAATTTCCGAAATTCTTTTAATTTCAGAACGTAATGGGAACGCGGTCCGCCCGCCCGCATATCGAAAATCTCCTTTCAGGCTCGGCGGCGTATGAAAGTGAATCGAATAAAAGTATCGAATTATGCCGGAGCTGGAGCCGGCTCGCGAGAGGTTTTAAAGGTTTCAATGAATTTCACCTATACGCCGTCGGAATCCGCGTGTAGAATAATTTCATTGAAACGAGAGAGTACTTTTCGAGTGTCGGCGCCCGTATATCCGGCCGGGCGTGCAGCCCCCATTCAGCGAATTCGCAGTCGCAAAAATTGTAACACGTTTTCGCGAATGTCGCGAGTAACCGGCAATTATGCAAATGTTTCCGCGTCCGTCCGTATAACTGACAACCGGGAGGGGGATGCTCGGTCGAAACCTTGTCGATTCCACCCCCCGTTTCCAGCCCCCTCGGGCTCTCTGTCGCTGTGCGCTGGCCACCCCCGGCAATGAGTACGTGTCAGGGACCATGAGATCCTTCGGCCCATTAGTGTCCATGCGCACCGATCCCAAGATCGAGTGGCGCAATACGGAGCCACTCGGCGCAAATGAGCCTGTCGTGTCTGGATAATACCGAGCGCAATATTCGGCCTGTCGCGATAGATCATTCCGCGTACGCGCTCGCACGCACACACTCGCGCGACCAGGCTCTCCAGTCGTGCGCGGCGAAACGCAAAATATCGCGCAACCGACGATCCCTCGATCCGTCGACGAGAAGAGTCGCGCGCTCCGCCCGGATCGACAGCGCCGACGACGTCTGATCGATGACGGACGATACCACTGGCGTTTCAAACGGCTGCCAGATTGTTCCTGCATCAGGGCTCGCATCGATCCGCGCGTCCTCGTCCTCGTCCTCGTCCTCGTCGCCCGTTGGATTTTATTTTTCTAAGAAATCTGGGCACGGTCGACGTTCCCTAAAATTTTATCTCGCGCGAACGAAAAGTATATTGGCTCGTCCCCCGAAAGTTTCTTTCGCAACGTTTCACATTCTCATGCTAATCCGAATTCGCGTTTCGCGTGTTAATAAAACACCGAGCGAAATTTCCCGGACAACCTAATAATCAGAGTAGCATTTCTTCTGTCCCGCAAACGATCAGAGAAATAATATTTCTGATTTTCCTCCGACTCGCCTCAGCGTTGCGTTTCTCGTCGCCGTGCCGAGGTGTAGAGTTCGTAAATTGTACGAGATCACTTTTTAATCAACTTCCGCGGAAACGCGAGGCAAAAAAGACACGATCTCCTTCGTAAAGGTGAAACCTCGTTAGCAGTAAGAACGTCTGGGCTAACGTTGAAAGAAGGTCAGGCTGTATCGTTGATGAGGTATAAAGGATGTACTATATTGCGAGCTCTTGCTATTTGGAGAATCTCTCGATACAGACTTTTGCTGCGGAACTTTGTCGATTACCGGGAGTCATAGGAAGTGGAACACTCTTTGCCGAGAATTTTTTTTAAACTATAGAAACCATAGAAGGCTTTGTCGTTATTCAGGCGAAACAAGCATCTCTTCGGTTGCTATGGCCGTATTGGTCCGTTCCGGGAAATTAGGTCGAATTCGATTTCGGGATTATTATTTTGTTCCCTTGGAACGAGGGCCGATACCAATTCAATCGGTGGCGGCAATTAAGCCGGCTTAACGCTGAGGTTAATGAGCTCTGTATCGATAATATAAGAACAAGCTTGTTTTCGGATTATTTATTAGCGAATAACTAGACCGCGGATCTTTATGCAAAATAGACATTCTCCGTATTGACTGCAACAAGCAGGGATCACTAGGGAGTCTTTCTGTATATAAATAATTTCAATAACATATTGATACTCCTAGATTCTTCTAATCTTTCTTCCGTTTCAAATTACAGCTCCCCTTTTTTGCCACATAAAATCCTCAAGGAAACTAATAAAAACGTGATCGCGACGTTCCGGGAAGGGTCGTCGAGCGAAAAGAATTAAACAAACACCGATAAACATTCTCTATTGGCAAGGATCGTTTCGTCGGATCCGAGCATTAATGATGGGGCTCGCAGGTAGATCGGCCACCATTTCATCCGACGGGAAACGAAATAAAGAAAAAGGTCCGGGTGGGGTCAGGGGGAGGCTGGTATGGGGGTAAACGAGAACGAGAAAGAAACAGCGCGGCGAGCGGAGGCAAAAAATTATTAAGCACGATGGTATCGGCGCGTCCGGACCGATGCAAATGGCCCATAAATTTGCAAAATTACATTGAAAATCAATGCGCGACTGGGTGCCGCGCGGCTCCCGCTCCCGCTCCCGGGCACGAGAGAACGAACGGCGCGAGTTTTAATAAAAACTCCCTGCCCTTTTTGTCAACGAGCACGGGGCTGCTCTCAGCGATATTAAACCTCGAACTCGAACGCAACTCTCGTAGACGCGGTCGTTCCGCGAGTTGAACGAGTTCCGATTTTCTTATCGCCTCGGCACGCGGAATGTATCGTTCGAAAAGAAAGGTCGAGACGGACGAGAAGGGGAGGGGGGAGGATTGATCTAACATCCGGAGCCGGGATTCCACAGGGCGAAAGAAACAAAGGCGTGCTTAACCTTGGCGCCATTGTACCAATCGCGGGGGGCTCTCGTCGTTCAATCAGCCGGTATTTATCGATGAGAATCTGAGCGAATAAACGACGGAACATCGATAACCATCGCGCGCTCGAACGAATCGAACCGAGTCGGGCCGATTCGCACGGTTTTCGATCCCCGTGCAGCTGCTGTCCGCTGCACTAGATCGTTCCGGCGTAATCGGTTCTATGGCCGAACGGAAACAATGTTCGCTTTTCCTAGCGAGACCGTGGTGTTGCGCGCCGCGCTTGCGAACGACGAGGCTGACGCTATTCCGTGGAATAGATGCCAGTCGAGGCGAATGGCGATCCGCCGGTGCACGCGTCCCCCGCGCCACGCGGAGGGATATACAACAGTGATTTATTAGGTGGGGAATTCCAATTCGCGGGCCTGATTCACCGTAGACCGCAGTCGAATCCAGTAAACATCTTCGATCCTCTTCCTAACAATACCGAGCCGCGCCTGTGTACACGTGTTCGCTCGTTGAATTTCCGTTCTGCTACCCTCCCTCTACCGAAACCCTACCCGTCACACCCCGACCGTCCTCGTCCAACCCCCCGACGTCCTCGCGGAAATTCCATTTATACGAACGTCCGCTTGTTTCGGCCGATTACTCGCTAAACAATTACCGCGTGTGTCGCGCCCCGTCGACGACGGACCGGGAAAACTGGGCGAAGAAGCATCGTTCCTTCGACACAGTGCGCAGTGCATATTGGCGCGGAAGGTACTCGCTCGTGGTCGGAATTACACACGTCCTGTGTCAACTCTCCTGAACGGAATTTATTCTCCTTTCACCACCGACAATGTTCCGTTCCGAGGATCGACGTTGGATACGGCGGCAATCGATTATTTTGCGGTTATCAGGTAAGCGTAATCATTCAGTTCACAATTCGAATGAATTTAGCTTCTTAAGGGGGCCGGCGTGGTTTGAAATCCATGTACGTATGTGTGAGCACGTGCGTAGATGGAAAAGATCAGTTGAGTCGAGTTTTCTCGCATCTGTCACTCCTGTTTGGTTAATTAAAACTGTGCTAGGTAGTTCTTGTTGAGGCACTTACTTACTTAAGACGTATAATGTCTAGAAAAAAAGGCACAGCGTAACATAGCGTGACAGTCAAAATGCCTGCCGGCCCCCTCGAATAGAGTGTAAGCAAAGTGCGCCGCGTCAATCGACAACGTTAAAAAGGTAAACGAAAAGACGGAACGGTTTCGATTTCGCCAAATGTTATTTCGACGGAATGAACAGAGCCGGTTTTATCTCGAAGCAATTTCGGGGCATTTTTCAAGGCCTATCCAGGCTCGGTATCAAATTTCGGGAACGTCGCGTCGCGAGAACGCTATAAACCACCGAACGAAACGAGAGTCGTCCGTGTTTTCCCGATTCTTTGTCACCGTTCCCCTTCTCGCTGTTATTCCGAGCTGCGCCGACATCCCCCGTCGCCGCGGCACGAGCGAACACTTGGATTCGCCATTAAACATGGTCCCGACTTATCTTAATGGACATCTAGTTGGTTTCGCCGGATTCCGGGGACGCGATACAAGGAAATCTTCTGGGACGCGGACGCCGGAACGCAGCACTCCGACTTTCATTCCGGATAACCGATTACCGACTTCGAACTCTCTGATGGAACTTCGGGATCCATTGAACGCCGCGAATCGGTTTCCACCCTTCTGGGTTATCATTGCGGGGCGGCGGGGACGGGGGCGGGCTTTCGTCAGCGGATAGTTCTTAAATTGCTTACGCGTGGCTGATAACGGAAACGCAAAGGACTAATAAAGCACCGGCAACGAGGCGAACGGTCCAATTATCTGGAAACTTTCGGGATATATGGGGAAACTATTCGTTGTTAACGGCAGAAAATTGTGCGACGGTATCCGCGATCTCGTAGATGGAAATAACACGGGGCTAACTCCATTGACCCCGTCCGATTTTCCCCCGAAGAATTTGATTACGCACGATGTGGAGCTCCAAAAAACTGTATCTTGTCTGCCGACCAGCATTTCGGTCGGGAGGGTAAAAATACCCGGTCCACCCGAAATTGTAATTCCAAATGCGAAATCTTTTAGCACGTGTAAAAATAATTTGCGCAAAAATGTGTGCTCTAATAATATTTCCCAGTTTCGTATCAACCATAAGATTCATTAACCCTTAAAAGTTATCATGAAGTGTCGCTCAAAGTTATTAACAAACTACGCGAGTAACCCGATCTGGTTTATGACAATGTTGTCCTCTTACCGACAGCCTAGGTAAGCACCGCGACAAAAAGTTTGTATTACCAGTTGTGGCGTTGTTTAATAACATCCATATAAAATTGAGGGCTTGAAATTTCCCCTATAGTCGACTTAACTACCACATCCAGCAAGAGTATTTTCATCCGAAACTTGTTATTTTCGGGATTAAAAGCCCGAAAAATCCGTGGAGAAGATTCCAAAACAAAAACAATAAAATCATCGACCGCTCTTGACACGAGAAATTAATTCAAAGCTTTTAAAACGCGGGCGCGCAATAACAGAGCAACTGGCTCGCTTTTTGCCGGGGAAAATGTCTCCGCGTCTTAGTCGCCGCTTTTCGGAAGAAGCAAAATACACTGTACACATATATCTCTCTGTGTATACGTGTGGACTTTAATTTACTGGACTCGTGCAAACTGCATTAATAACAGGTCCTCGTTCTCTTTTGAAGCTTGACGGGAGGGGGAAACGAATAAGAAAAATCATGTACGTGACTCACACCGCCATTCTTCAATATAAATTACTAAACATTTCAGTATTGCGCGAGTAAATTGTACCATTTCCGTATGTATAACATGAACGTAAATATGTAGACGGGAAATATTCTCTTGCGAGTGCAAAGGGTTAATAACAAGAAGAGAGAAACAAGAAAATTCGAAGAAGCCCGCGCGACGGTTCCGCTTAGTTCGAGGGTTGTTTCCGGTGGGGAGAGGCGACGACGACGACGGACGACGACGCGTGGGGTGTCGATGACGACACGGTGGTACGAGCGCGGTGATTTCATCCTCGCCGGGGGTGTATACGTATACCTTTTATCCGCTATGCAGAGTAGCCGTATTAAAATGTAAATGCGTGGTAGCTAGTTATTATGCGAAGCGGCCGATGCGATCTCGACCGGCGGCGATGCGACCCTCGTCGTGTGTGCCGCCTCCTGTGCCCCTCGTCGTCGTCGTAAACACCCGATAATGGGGAAACCGTGTAGCCTGCTATCCGCCCCTGTACGCCCACGCGAGCGCTAGAAAGAGTAAAACGGAGAAAACAGCCGACGAGCGGCCCGCTCTCCCTCCCCGTCTCTCACTCTCTCTCTCGCGCGTGCTGTCTCCTGACCTCTCTCGCGATCAAAAATCCCTCGGACACCCTGAAACCCTTCCGATCCCAATCCTCTATCGCACCCTGTCGCCTCTTCTGCCTACCTCTACCCCCCTCGCGGATTTACTCGCGATCCAACGAACGGGCGTCGATCAATTTTCCCGCGTCCGGATTACCTTCCGGCCCGTGCTCATGAAACTTTTAGACCCCGCGTAAAACCGCTGACCCTTTAACCGCCCACCCTTCCCTCTTCGAGTCTGCTATATTAACCGTACGATTTCGATTAAGATATCTCGTTAAGGCGCCGTAAAACCGGCCCTCTCGTCGTTTCCGAAGAGATCGGTCAACGGCTGCACTCCTACGCCAGACACGATGCTGGAAATTTCGGTTCTCTAAAGAGGGTAACTCTAATTACTCCATTCAGTTTTCCGGATCGTTCTTGTATTCCATTGATTCTATTGTATCACTATGTCACGGTAATTGTTGAACGAGGCTCTCCAATATGCTTTAAAACGGACCTGACTACGCGGATTTTCTAAATTTTCTACGTCACAAAAGTGATCGGATATCAGCTGCTGGAATTACGGTTACGTTTATTGCAGACGTACGCGGATCTATCGTCCTATCAAATTTTATTAAAATTCGAGAGAACCGTCTCCGAAGTCTCTCATGAGATTGACAGCGAGAACGGTCGTGATCTATCAGTCTCCGATTTCAGAGTAACTTTCCAGGTTTCTAGAACAGCTAAAAATAATATTCCACTTTCGACTCTCCAATACTCTTTTTACCATTAATCAATGTCTAAGACACAGACCGTTAATTTTGGATTGCGGATTTAATGCGTTTATGGCAAAAGTGAACAGATAGAATACCAAACAGCAAATACTCGAGGAGAATTAAAAAAAATGCTGTTATATTATTTTCAACGTATTAAATGTAACAAGGGTGAAAGTAAATTTCTGTGTAACTCCTGTCCGTTGCAATCGCGGTTTTATTTTGCGCAAAGTAATTCATAAAGTTATTTTGCATAATTATTTTTAATATTTACCATGCAATTGGTTTTCCCTCAGCCGTTTCATCAAAAACTCGACGTAGCAAACCAACCTGTTCACCGAAATAAATGACGGATTTACAAAAGAATTCTTTGAATAAACATTTACTAAAATTCACGGGGAAAAATAACATAAAGGAGTGTTCCATTTGATGGCGTAACGACAAAATAATTGAAGCACAATCGTTCTCAATAGACAATTATTGAAAAATTAAATCTAGTTAAGTAAGGTAATATACAGGGTGTGTCCGGAAGGGTGGCACAACCGAGCAGGGGATGATTCTACACGTAAATATAAGTCGGAAGAAACGAATAACAATTTTTCGTTCGACTCTTCGTTTTCGAGAAAATACGCATGTCATTAGCTAGGAATCGTCTGACGCGTCTGACCATAGCCAACCAATTCTACTTGCTACGTGTACTAAAGCCCGCGAAACCGAGCGGATCTATAAACTCGATTTTCTGGAAAACTAGGCGTCAAACGAAAAAATGTTATACCTTTTTTTCGACCTAGTTTTATACGTAGAATCATCCCCTGCCCGGTTGCGTACCACCCGTCCGGCCACACCCCGTATAAAATCTAAAAAATGAGAACTCGCATCCATTCGTACCGGCCACTCTCCGAACCCACAAAGTTCCATCAAAATCGAAGTCTGACAGTTCGCAGGCTTCCCCGAGAGAAATTCGCGTGCGCGCTCGAGCTCGAGCGCTGTCTTTCCCGGTGTTCCTGTCTGCGGACATTATCGTCTCGTTCGAGCCGGGTCTTTGGCGGAGGTCTCGTGCTCCGAGACGCGGAAATCTTTCCCGGTGGAAGCGGAAAAGAATACAAAACCGGCGCAGTTCTCGCGAAATAAATTTCCCCGTCCGAGACAGGGCGGTAGCAATGGTGGATCTTCGGTTTTACATTTTCGTCTCGCGAGCGAGCAAGCGAGCGAGCGCGCGTATCACCGCGATCCTTGCAAATTAGAGCGCGGACCCTTCAGAAAAGCCTGGCTTAGCGAAATTCACCCGAACGGGGGTTGTCACGTACATTCTCTGACTATACACGCGAGAGTCGGCCGGGACGATAAAAAATATTTGTTGGTCTTGTTATTCGCTGATCCGGGATCCTTCAACGGGAGGCACGTTTTCTTGTCGCGCCCTTCCGGCCCTACGTTCTTGTCGCCGGTGTTCCCGATGTTATCACTGCCGCCTGTTTTGCGGGCTTCGTATTATTTGTGCATTTCCACGGTTATATTCCTGCGGGTCTCCGTTCTACCGTATAATAAAATCCCTCTCAGCAGACTGTCTTCTCGTTCCCTGCACACTCCCGGCCATCACTCGGTACACAGTATGTTGCCGCATCGTGCTTGCACGGTGCAACGCGCGGTGCATTCTCGGTATACCGTAGGACGGTTGGGCGTTGGAAGGAAAAGGTTGTCTAGAGAGAGAGAGAGAGAGTGAGATGGCTGGTGGGGGATGAGGCGGAGGAAAACATAGGAGGGCTGAGTAACTGCAAACAACAAATACCAGCAGGTACCGGCCGGGGGTGCGGCAGGGCGCGGTGCATTCCACGAACGGTGTGTATAAACACGAAGCCGACGGCCGTGAAATCCGCGCAGGGAAACCCGGTTAATGCCGTCGAAGTACACGATACCCGCCCTATATTTGCCGATCGGTACCAAAGACGATCCCCGTGCAGGTACCTTACCGCGTAAGCGTAAGCTAATGGGGGTTAGGGGTCTCGTCGTACGCTCCGCGCCGCCTCTTTGGTCTAAGGTTGCCAGGAACTTTGTACACCCGGTCGGTCGTCAGCTAATGAACCTAGGTCAGCCTGATCTACCGAAAAGCATGCTCGCCGAGGGAACGAGGGACGGGACGGGACGGGGAGGGGAGGGTTCGATGGAAAGTCCACCGGAGGAAATCTAGGGGACCGAGAGGGAGGTTTAAGCCGGCAACGAGCGACCAGCCCAGCCAGAGAGGCTATCCGCGGCGACAACAGGTTACAAAGTAGCTTTAGCAAGCGTCGGACGCAGGTCAAGTTTCCTCGTAACGTCGAGGTTAAAGGGCATCCGGCTGAGTGGAAGCTAATGACATTTTTATGGAACACCGGAACAATTTGCTGAGGGCTGTTCGTATCAGACTTTCGCGATTAGAGGCACACGCTCGCAGTGTAAGCGGTGATGCAACCTGCGACGCACTAATTGCGTCGGTTTCCCCGACTCTTTAACTCCCTCCCTCGTGCTGATTCGATAACTATTGCTGGGCTGTGGGATTCTCTTGCTTGTTCTACTTCTTTCGCGGGAATCAGAACGATGCGAAAATTCGTTTGATTATCTTATCATTGGAATACGAGTACGACTGACTGCACGAAAATGTCATAAATACTTAAAACCCTGAAGTTTTAAAATTCATACATTTTCATCGAGAAATTGCCACTTAAAACGCGAAGGAAAAAATTAATAGCATAACGCTCCCACTTTCAGAATCCCAAGTTGTATTATGTCCCATGTGCAAGCGTCGAGTGTGTGAGTCTGGCGTCCGTGTTTAGTGTACGTGTACGTGCGGTATGTGTTATTAATGTGTACATTTAGGCGGTGCTTTTAGCACGTGAGGGACTAAATATTCAGAAACGAGTATTGCGCCTTTTTGCGTTATCATTTCCTCCATGGTATGTTTCTCGCATACCGATGCACCGGCGTATGAATTCTTAGGAGATATCTCTAAAGCCTCTGAAGCGCATCTCCCGACGCATCTAATGTCAATTGTGGTCTTTCCGGGCTTCATAGCCAGCGTTCAAGAATACGGTACCCACGCGAGGAGTATAATATGAAAACTGGCTGTGTCTGCTTCATTTAGAAAAAGTTTATACGTCCGTTTAGCGTTACCGTGAGCAATCGTTTTGTAATAGTTTGTCGAGGGGGGCGCAGAAGAGAAATAAAGTGTTCCCGACGAGAACAGCACGGTGAGAAAAAGCCGAGGATCCATCGAAAGTATCGGCGGTCCTGTTAAAGGTGACGCGATCCGATCGAAGCCGTGGCGTCGGTTCAACGACCGGAAATAAATCGGACGGAACCCGATTATCCGTGGATACGGTGCATAGTTTAATAAAGAAATGACACGGTGGAAAGAACCGTCGGCTATTATACGGCGAAACGACGTCGTAAAGGACCATCGCGAAAAAAAAAACGAGATTGAAGAGATACCCGGGGAGCTAAGTAGCCGGGAACGAGCCGGGCGTGGTTGCATAAATATTTCTGAAAAATTAACGAACCAGCAGTAATATATTTTACAACGCTTGATAAGTTCGGCGAACGAGCTTGGGAGCTTGGGAGCTTGGGAGCGAGAACTGCATGATAAATAGGTCGATGATAGAAGCCTTGCCGGAGCGTGAGGAATTAATCTCTCGCGCGCGAAATGTTTAAATATTAAATAATAGTTTTTCGCCGCGGCCGGCTACGCGCGATTAATTGATTATCGTTTTACGGATGACGAACGAGGAGAGTCGGCGATAAGAAAACCGTGTAGAACACGGCTTGTGGGCAGGAGGCGGAACGATACAAAGAGAAGAAAAAGAAAAAGAAAAAGAAGAAAAAGCCAGAAGAGAAAAGGAAAAATCGAGAAAAACGAGTCGCCTCAAAGTGCTCGCCTAAATGGCACGTTCCATTAGACCGGAAAATTCGAAGGCCGCCCCGCGGTCGATATAAGTTGCTCGTTACTACGACCGTCCACTTTGCCAGTGAATGGGGGTCACGTCGATCGAATCGGCGACGCTATTAATCGGCCGTTTTCTTATATTGTTCCGTCGTTCCTGGTTTTCGCGAGCGTGCGACGCGTCGAGTCGCGGCTCCGCTCGGTTCAGCCCGGCCCGGCCCGGCGCGACACGACGCGAAAATTCAATTTACGAGTCGAGCTTACAACACCCATTACAATTGCGCCCGACTAGCACCGGTTGGAAGAGAGGTCTGGGCCCAGGGTGTAACTGGTTTGATCCCATGCAAATTCAGCCGTTTAAAATTATAATGCGTCGTCGTTCCGAGAGAGAGAGAGAGAACTCGAGTGAGAGAGAGAGTAACGAGTGCGGTTGCGTCGTTGCAGACTCTCACGGAGGGTCGATAAATTTCGCTCTAATTGCTCTGGCGGAGCAGCAGCCGAGTTTGATCGGCCGCAAGCGAGAGAATTCTTGCGAGGGTGCAGAGGTACATTCGATCCGCGAGCAAGGCCGTAACCAAGACTCTATCGAGTGGGAGAGACAGAGAGAGAGAGAGAGAGGGAGAAAATGGTGGAGAAAGGGGAAAGGGAGATCCTTTTCTACGTATTTCCAATGAGTCGTGGTAAAGAGAGGCCCGAGCCTGGATACCGTCGCGCGGCACCGCTAAATATTCGAATCGCCGTTCGCGATACAAGAGATTATTAAAATATTTAAACGAGCCCGTCGACCGGTCGTTACCAGAGTCCGTAGTCCCGGAGTCCTCTCCTCGCGAGGTTCTCAATTAAATGCTAACGAGCGAAGAGCTCTTTCCACCTGAATACTGCTTCGTTGGAAGCTGCAGCAGCCACCTAGCTCCGCGGCTCCTTCCCCTCCGAGTTTCTCGGTGCCGATCCGTGGCCTTCTCTCGCCGTTCTTCTCTCTTCCCTCGGCGACATTGTTTTAACGAGACTGGGAAGTGCAATTTGTTCGTCCTGCCCTCGCTCGCTCGCTCGCGGAGAAGGGTTACCCCTCCTTCCTTCCTCTTCTTCTGTTTTTCGGCGATACCGGCCCGCGATTCTTCGATACTGCTCGAAACTAATCGAAAACCGCGGACCAACAGCGGAAAGATTCTTGCGTGCTGACAATTGAACAACAAAGAACGTTTCTCAAATTCTTCTGACCGTGCCCGGCGATAAATGCTTCGTCGGGATGGTAATACTTTCGGAGAGAAAAAAAGATTCGTCATTTTGAAGTTACAGCAAACTCCACCGAGATAACCGTAACTATTCGTTTCATTTCACCGTTCCGGATGGTCGGATTTTTCATTTTGGTCCCCGTGGTAGATCCAGCATTTCTGCCACTTTGCGTCAGTGCAGTTTGAAAAAAACAACACACACACAGACACGCACACACTGGTGGCAGTTTCGAAATTATTTTGTGCCCACGTAGTTGGCAGGAGATTCAAAGTTGTCGACTGTTGAACGGTAACAATGGGATACGTCGAGCGGCAATTGAAATGTTGTGTGCGGGAGCGGACTGCGAGCCCGTTACCCCGCTCGTGGCTTTCAGAAGGAAAAAATTATGTACGTCCGGGCTCCATTATGCCCGGTTAACTAAATCTGTCGATTGTTCGCCGAGAATACTGGCATTGTTCTTGCGAATAGCGTTCGTGGTAAGAGCCCGGACTGCGCTCTAAGAAATCGAGAATTCCTTTCGGTTTTTAGCGGCAAACGACTTCGATCAAATCCGCTAGGTCTAGGACTAGAAGTCCTTTAGCTCCAAAAAAGTTAAACCCGGCTATATTGATTCTCAGAAATGTATCGTGCTTGTTTCATATATCAGACATTAAGAGTTTCCATCCTTTCTCATGCATTATTAGTGTGAAATGTTCGAATAAAAAATTCTGCCATTATTTTGCTGACAGGCGCCGAGTAAGAGCTACAAAACTGCGACCGTCAACTGCTGCACAAAGAGCGTTATTAGAAAGAAAAGAGCCCCAAAAAGAGCGAAAGAAGTTTCACAAAGCAGAGGAGGAGAGGCTATTGTGTGGACCGGGAATTGCTGATTAAGTACAATTGTCAGTAATAAAATGTTGCAACTGGTACGTACTATCGCGAGGGAAGGCTTTAAACGCGCTTCTCTCGAGATCACTTTTCTCAAATTACAATTCACAACTCGAACATATCGTTCGAAGGCTAATTCGGTTCGGTTCGATAGTTGTCAGGCGACCACTTGGTTCTCCAAGTGATCATAAGTTGAAATATAGTTCGTGTAATCAACTCGTTGTTTGGTCCTTCAAACGTTGAGGGTGGTCCTTCGAGAAAACCTATCTGGCGCCTCGCAGTGCAAGAGCGTCAGAGGTCCGAACGATCAAGCATTGATCAACCGCGGACAATTAACAAAATCCGCTCTAAGAAAGTCTCCTTCGGCGATCGCCGTTGAAGCCGAGGAAGCCGAGGGAGGTGCCACGGCATCGGCAAGAGAGAGAGGGTGGGTACACTCTCCGGTTAAATTTTAATTTGCAACTAGTTAAAAAGTTAGCGGCGCTCGCGAGAGAGTAGTAGGCGTGGCAGGGGGATGGGAGGGGTTGGGGAGGAGGCGGCGGCGCGACGATAATGTAAGGGGGCGAACTTTCGTCGGTTAGCTTAAGACACGAGGGGGTGCGCGCCCTTACCCCGGTTACCGTCGGGGGAGGCTCCGGGCTGAGAGTCATGCGAACATCCGGGAAATTCGAGAAGCGCGAACTCGTTAGCCCGTAAATCGTCGTTACGATCTTCGCCCGGGACACTTGCTTGGATTGCGTTAGTCGCGATTAAAACGTGCATCCAGCTGTCGTCGAGCGCCTCGCCGTCGTAGAAAGGGTTCAATTACAGGGGAGAGACGAGCCTGCCCTGCCGTACTATACCTAGCCTGCCTGCCTGCCTGCCTGCTCTTGCCCTACCTGTGCTTGCCTGTCGGTCGACTTTATCGTTACTTTTTTCCGAGAGGCAATTACGCGGCGATGTTGTTGCTGCTTATCGTTGTCGTTTTAAAGGGAAACGTAAATAATTAATTACACGCTCCGCAGCGTTGCGACGCTCGAGCTACTACTTTCAGCCTCGTAACGAGGATATTTTCTCTCTCTCTCTCTCTCTTTTCTTTTCGAGATGCTCGGATTGTCGGCCAAGCATCGCGCAAGAGTGTTCTCGCTACCGTCGCGTCGATTACCGCAAACAGTGTTTTCCGTAATCTCCGTCGAGAAACCGAGCAGTGGACCAAGAGAGAGAGAGGGAGGGAGAGAGTGAGGGAGAGAGTGTTCGATTCCTAGCGGAAGCACGCCTCCTCGCAGATAATTCGTGCATCCGTCTGTACCATTCGTTAGGCACGCGAGGGTTTCTGATTTGTACACTGCGGTCCTTATGGCCCGCACATTCCGCCAGGAAGGGCTGCGATCCTCCTGAGCAAACACAAAGACCACTCAGGCCAGGCTAGTTTATGACGCCTAAGAAGTCGCGAAGACCAAATTATGTTGAAGCGTACCCTGTCCTTCGTCACCGGACCCAGGTCAGAGGCAATAAATTGCACTTCACATTCGTCTTTTCATCGTTACCAGTCACTGTTCCACAATTCAATTAATCGCCTAAGGTTAATTCGGCAGGTGATCGTGTTGGTGAACGTTTAATAAATTGTTGTCGAAAGGACTCGATTTATTTGGAACCACCACACCACGGTATTTTCAGAGAGAGAGAGAGAGAGGGAGGGGATTCTCTCGTTGTTCTCGGTGCACCGGAAAAGTCAACTCGGCACGTTCCGGCGAAAAGACGGTACAGATTTATCAGTCGACCGGCTGCGGAACGGTTCAAAGGCGTTTATACGACAAATCGTTCAATTCCGAACGTCGGGGCTGAATATCGTCCGAATCTCGCGACAGAGACCGTTTCTGTCTTCGTGCCAAGAGAGGGAATAGGCTCTCTGTCCCGGGATGATACCGGGAAATATATAATGGTACACGACGCTCGGGAGGGAGCGAGACGCGCGACCATGAGCCCGGGATATGGATAGCGCGCGGGGGTACATGGAGCAGGGGTTGGCGGGGCACGGGGAGGGAAGGAGAGAGGGAAACGTGGCGAGCATACAAGGAAACGAAGATCCGTACCGAATCCCCCGGAATAGAATAAAGAACCGGGCGTATCGGCGAAACTACATAACCGTAACGATATTACGTCGCAAAAGGAGTTATTTGCCGCGGTAAATAAGAAGGCGAGGAGTTGCCGAGAGGGCGGTGGAACAGAGGGAGAAGGGGGCGGCAGAGACCGTGGAAAAGAGTGGTCGGGTAGCGAAAAACGAAGGGAAAACGGAATAAAAAGGGTGCACCCCCGCGAGAAGATGAAATTTCCTTTTCCGGGTCGATCGTTAAGCCGCGTACAGTGGTTCCGACGACGGAAATATCGGTTTTTGTGGACGAGAGATCCCATTGTCTTTGCGGATTTCGCTGAGAAGAAAAAAGAAGCCGGAATGATGAGGAGGGTGAAAAAAGGGAGAACGGACAAAAACAGTACCCCGGCGCTACTCGTGTCTCGCAGCGAGTCCCTTCCGGTTCCGGTGTATTAGTTCATCCATCTGCCTCTGCGAGAGAACGACGCATCGCGCGGATTCGATGGTATAAATCAGTGGGTTTCCAATTAAATATAAAGCCGGTTCTCTCCCTCTTTCTCTCTCTGTTTCGCGAGCGAACGTCGACGTTAAAAATCGAACGGAAATCCGTTCGCTCCGAACGTCTTTATTGCGCTGATACATGATTGCAGTTTAAACACGGCGTCTGCAGTTACCGTGCCAAACGAGTTTGTTACTAGCTCGGTAATTGCATCCTCCTTGTCCAACTGTTCCCGCGCGGACGTAAGTCGAGGGGGATAAGCCGCGTACAAAGGGAAAGACAGTGCGGGGGCGCGGTAGGACGTCGGGGGATGGAGGAAGAGGGGGTTGGACCGGTGATGGGGCTGAAGAGGCAGAGAGTCTGGTTTCTCAGAAACGATCGGGAATCTTGTGATTCCAATTAACCGATAACGAGCAAAAGTAATATCCCTCATCCCCCTCCTTTGCTTTCTCTACGGCGAGCCTTATTCGACCCGCCTAGCTACCATCCCATCATTTTCCCTCATTCCGCGAGCAGATCGATTCCTAAAGCTGGCTGCCTACCATTCCTCCCGATGGAATAACAGCCCGAAAAAAGCCCGGCCCGGCCCGATGGTGTGTGGACGCGTTAATGCCCGTATACGAGAGAGGACGATCCGTCTGTGACACCTCTGATAGGGTCCGCGCGAAATCGATTGCTCGGCGAATCAATGACACGATTTATTCGACATTGATGTAGAAACGATAGAATCCTAATCGTAAATCGTTACAACGAGAAACATTTGATTTTGCGTCACGTTCAGCAACGTCTCACTCTGACGTAACCAAACCCCACCCGACAGGGTTGTTGGGCGATCTTAGGTGGTGAGCGTACGTTAGGACCAATGGGGATTAGAGTGGTTTCCTGTTTACGTAAAGCCCACGTCAGGTTGCGTCACGCAACTTCCAAATTACATTGCGGGGAGAATGATATTCTACACTTTGCGCCCTAAAAACCCATAAATTTACTATACAGCTAGGATAATTTCCAGACATCGTCCGTTAACAATTGCCAGGCATATTGCGAGCCCAAAGAGAACAATTGCAAAATTTATGACTTCCTCAAAACCGGCATTGTAGCACTTCAACCGCGTCGCAGACCCGAACACGTGGCCTCGACAAACAGTCGGTTGTCCCGCGATGCGTGTGTGCGCGCTTGTAAAGTTCGTAACAATAGCAACAGGATAATTACATCAGTTTTCAACATTTGGTCCCGTTCTTCTTCCGTCAGTCGTGTAACAACAAATGACTATTGTTGATTTAATGCCGGTTTCTGCCGGTTGGAAAACAGGGGTCGAAAGATTTATGTACACACGTTATACTTCATGCTGCATTATTTCACGCGACATGTGTTTCTTGCGATACGCGCCGATGTAAAATATTATGTAACACTAACTGCCGGTATTGCCGCTGCTACGAAGCTTTGGTGCGCTTTTGTTTAGTCGTCAAAATAAATTGCGCCGCGGCGACGCCGACAAAGAAAACCACCGGCGAAAAAACATCAGGTTTCTGTTGGGTCGTTAAAAGCTGTCTGGTCGAACAAACTCCCGAATAGAATTCGAACAGCGCTGCGACGAGACAAGAGACGTCATTTCAATTTTCTTCCATAATCGCTCTCTGGATTTTCCGAAGAATCCCAAGATTTAATTGTGGCCATAATTGAGCGCTATAGTCGGCGCCCGAGTAATTGCCAGAGCCGCGTGCCAAAACAGCACCGACTGAGATTAATCGTAGCGTTGTTCCCTGTTCGTTCGTTCGTTCGTTCGTGATAACCGGAACTTTTCAAGGATATGAAGCAGCAAACAGGAGTTGCCCCATCGTCTTAGACTAACTAGCCTTCGGCATCGGTGTCCAGGCGTTAATTAATGAAACTCGGCGAACCGTAGAATAGAAAATCGCCGTGTCAACCACCTATATATAACTTTATGAATAATAGTCCACGGTGATGGAGGAGTACGCGATGAACATTATTTATAGAGCGGGATGTCGCGGCGAGTATGTTCTCGGTGAACAATTTTCGGCGGCACGATTTCCCTCGAGGGAGCGCGCAGACCCGGCATTACTCGCACCGACCAAATAGAGTGTTAGAAAAGTAGTTGCGGGCGACATTGACGCGACTTTATGGACAAAGACTGAATTCGTTCCCCAAAATCTTTTCCTCTGAACGAAATTGCGGAACACCCTGTACAGGAATTTCGTGTCGGAGTTTCGCGAACACCCGGTAGACAGAAACGAGGAACGAACGTACATACATAATAATACGTAATACGCGTTATCCTATCGTGATACTCGGATGGGAGGTGCGGGGTGGGGGCATCATCGGGAATTTCAATCGCGTCTGCACAGGCACTGGGTAATACTACTTTCATCGTTCCCGTAGTCCGTAGACCGTGGGGCTCTGTCATCGGCCGTGGCAAATCACCGTGACGTAACTGCTGGCAGTTACATAAATTACAGCGCAGAACCGGGACGATCATTAACGTGGCGTAATTTAATGAGAAAGACAATGCATTTTTCTGGAACGGAGCGGAACTGGACGGGGAACAGAACAGAAACGGGGCGGGCGGGGGGCACGGAGAGCCTACGATCCGGTTCTCGAGATGTCTCGTAATGGTACTCATTATACGAGAGCGCGCGATACAGAGTAGCCTTTTATCTTGGCCCGATTGCCATAACGATGCGACGGTAATAACAAGAACTGCATAATAATCGACAATTCCGTAGGAGCGCGTGGAATTTACAGCCCTTCGATCGGCCCGTAATTGAATACTCGGGAGAATAATACCTCTCGAAGCGTAATTATCCTTCTTCCCCGGCTCGCGTTACCTCCGCGCCGTGCAGCGGGCGGCGACGCGTATGCGAAGAACGGAAACGTATGCATAAAGAAGTAGCCGGGACGGGGGAACGTGCCTGCGAGCCCTCGGGTTTATTTCCAGGCAACGCCGAGAAAAGTATAGTTGTCGCGCGGCTTGTCAGGCTCTGCTCGCTTTCGTCGCGGAAGACAAATCCGCGGCGTTAACTGGACGTGTAACGAAACAAGGCTGCGCCGCGTTCAGAATGAGAAATCAAATTCGTTCACCAAAAAATATCCCTAACTAAAAGGATAGCGATTCTCTTAGAAAATTGTATTACCTGGGATTTGTTTTTGTTATGCGTAACTACTCCTGTGCGTACAAACTAATTTACTCGACTCCTACGTTAATACAATAGTACCCTGAGTTACGTCCTCCAGCCTTACGCGGTTGCCCTTAGCAACGCAATAGTTATTGTTTATAGGTAGAATGTATCACACTCCTGCGTCCACGTGCTTAGTCAGTTCTTGCTTAGTTCGGTCCATGGTAATAGTTTATAGGAGATCGATCCACACGAAGGAAGATCGCTAACGAATGAAATTAAAATGTCGATCGAGTGTTATCAACAATTTCTACGAATGAGGAAGTGATAGTGACAAGCGTAATACACGAAAGACACAAATTGTAGACTTAACGAGACTTGACGAGATAAAAATTTAAAAGTTCTGATCTGAAACCGTAAGTTCCAGGCTTCTTGCATTTTTCAGATCCTAATCAAATCCGGTGCACTGAATATGTTAGCGTGACAATTTATTTTATATCTAGACAGAGAATTCCGTCTTTCATTTTTAGGAGACACTGCACTCAAGGTATTAAGCGGTTAGGTCGCCCTGGAGGCTTGAAAAATCGTTTTTGTTTTATTCTCGTTTGATAGCGGTTCTAAGAATAATATTCCATTATCCTAAATTGAAAATTCCCGTCACTTCGCCGGCTTTGAGCTGATTCAGTAATTTCGTTCCGGAGCACGAAGGCAACAAATGAAATCTTCGAAGCTTGTTTTAACCGGAAATCAAATTTTCAAAACTGGCGGCGCAAATATCTTCCACAATTTCCCTCTCATTGTCCTCAAATTTTCTGATGCAACCTTCCGCTTTGCCGAATTTAGCGACGCACAGTCTCGGTGCAATATTTGTTTTGCAACAAACATTTACACGAGTTTTTCGATGGCAAACGAAACCTTTTAAAGCGTACAATTTAAAAATCCTCTGGTCCAATAGCGAATGTTACGTAAAAATATTTGTTTCGAGCAGACTATACCTTTTATCCCGGACTGTGCGAATCTGCGATTCGCGGTCCTTCAGACGCGAGGATGTGTGTCCTCGTCAGCCCATAAGGAAGTGCGCGGCGGTCCGACGAATGCGATAGAGGAAGCTGTATCGGCGTACGGGTCCCCGAAGGGCAGTTATCCGGAATACGCGAAAGCTCTTCCACCCCCTTGGTCCGTTCGCGAAGATAAAACCGAAACGTGATTTTTTGTCGATCGGATCGTAGATCGCAAGGATAAAAAGCGGGCGGGGGTGCGGCGATACGTGGGTGGTTGGTGGGAATCTGGCCTGCTGCATCATCGGGCCCGGCGCGTTACGTTCACGGTTACGTGTGCGCGGCGTTTGATCGTCAACATTATAAATTCGAGCAGCTTGGCAGAGTCGGCGGGCGCGACGAAACACGGGAATTTATGGGACTTTGTTTACGAGCCATTAAAGAAGAATTATATCGGCCCGAAAATCGCGCGAATTGTCTTATCATGCGAAACACCGCAGCTCCGAAGCCGCGATGATTTAGTCGAACGCCGCGCGAGAACGCCTCCTCTCCTATAAATCAACGACGAAACGGCGAACCCTGTGAAACGGATTTGGACCTCTGGCCTCGGGGCTCCACTCCCGAATGAAGGGCACCGCGAAATATTAAATCACGGCTTCGAGAACTCTTGCAAAATACAAATCCCCGCTCGCGACGGTAAACCTACGGCCGGAAATGTCGAAGCGTGTGCGATCCAAAATTGCTACGGTAAAAGTAACTTATTTCGGCCTATCAAACAATCCCCACAGGAAACCAACCATTCGACGCCGTTCAGACACCCTGTATAATCATTGGAACGTGAAATGTTTAAAAGCTGGATTGATCGGTTCAATTTTGCCCCCCACCGAACATCTTCGCGAGAATTCCCGAAGCAGAGATTTCATGGTTGGGATCCGCTCTCATTTCCCATAATACCCATCAAGTTTCATCTCGATCGTCCACCGGTGGCATTCGAAAGAATATCCCTCAGTTCAGATCCGACGACGAGGACGATCACGAGGACGATTGATCGGTCTCCGCGGATGATTCGGTGCCGTCGGAGAGTCGACCTGCGACCGGCGTTCGCCGATTAATTAAGAAGAAAGGAAGGATCTTTAATCTCGGTATGCGGGCGATCACGGGCAATATCGAATCGGCGATCGAGCGCACAAAGGCGGTCAATTCGTCGAAAGCTCGGCCCGCAGACGCGGAGAGGAGGCTTGTCAGCCACTTCCTGACTAATTGCCGGCGGGTTCGCCGTTTCTCGGAAGTCCCGTGGAAATATTGCTTCCGCAGGTCGAAGTACCGAAGTCTGACCTCAGGAAGACACGGGCCTATTTCAGTGCAGAGAATTGAGGTCGTAGATCCTCCTCGAGTTCTCGGTGTGTTCTATCGCCTCGCCGTTTCTCCCCATCCCTCTCTCCTATCTGTCTTCCTCTCTTCTCTCCTTGTCCCGAGCGACCCGCCTCCTAGACGATCCCGAGTTCGAGTGGCCCGGAACTATGGGCTCTGATATACTAAATTCCCTTGTTTAATTAGAAATTAACGGAACGCTGCGCGGTTGGCCTAGAGACCTCCTCGGTGACGGCAGAGACTGGCAGGGCAGAGCAGGGCAGGGCAGGGCAGAGCAGGGCAGGGGGTGAGAAAGTTATCCCCCGCGGTAAGTAAGGCGCGCGCACGCGAAGGAACGTTTCTTTCCTGGTACGCGCTTCTAACTTATTGAGGGCCACTTCAATAAATCCACCGGCTCACGGATGGAATATTAATGCCTCGATAACGAGGCCGCTGTAACGCCCCGGCATTTTCAACCGAGTCTGTCGTACAGCCAACCTCGAAATCCTTAGCGGTGCTTGCCGGGTGTTAAGAGTTACCTGCCTGCCTCCCTGCCTACCTTGACGGCTTCAAATAATATTTTGGTTCGCCATTTTCTTGCAACCACGCGTTTAAAAACGTTTTTCAATATCCCATTCTCTTTTCATCGTCAATGAAAAGAGACCCTGAACTAATGTAAAAGAGAATCGCTCCAAAAGGATTCATAATAAAGGATTAACGTTACAAACGAATGAATTGCTGACTGAAAATTCCTCGCGTGCAACTGAATATAGTCTGATTAGCAGTCTTGACAAAAATGTCGAGTTAATTGCTCGAAAATGAACAGAGTTATTTGCACGATCAGTTACAAAGATCTGTCACAGAGAAAAACACGTTTAAAGCTCCAATTACTGTGATAAAATACGTGAGAAGCATTCCATTTAAAAGTCTGCACCATTGTCAATCAACAAGTTCGTTACACAACGGTATTATATATTCCAGATACGAAACTTGATTAAATACGCTTTTGTCCCTTTGAAATTGTTGAAACCGATCGTACAAGGAACTGAAATTATTTGTTTGAAAATCATCCGACATATCATAAAAGCATCTTTGTAATTTCAGTAATTATCAAAATAGACAGTGTGAATCCGGTCTATTTAATAAATAATACATTTTTAATATCCGACGAAAATATTCATACATTTACTTTTACGATCGGTGAAGGCTTATTAGTTTGTGTTATCAATTTTCAGAGTAATCGGGTTCCTAGCCGTGGCCACGCGAATCAAAATCGTATTTTTTCGCGAACGGAATGAGCGCTGGATCGAAAGCTATGTTGCTCCACGGACGCTACAAAAGGAGAATTTATCGTCGATAGGTAAGATAAATGCTCGCAAAAAGGCTCGAGCATGATCTGCACATATCCACGGGGGCGCACGCGTAAGTCAGTTATTAATACCTACAAATTATAAATAATGTCGGTGGTGGGACCACAAATCAACGTTTACCGGACCGTAATACCGAACGTGGGGCTTTCGACTCGTCGACGGATTAAGGGGAGGTTCCAGTCCAGCAAGCTAAAGAAATGATTATTTTCAGGATTATTTTCTAACAAACTATAACAGTTTGTGGTTTTCAGAATGCTTTATATAACTATGTGCCTATAACTACATTAATCTTACGAATTCAAACAAATCCTTCTGCACAGATAATGTACAACGCATCCAGAAAATGTAAGAAATCAATTTTTTCGGCAATGAATAAATAAATACAATTTAATACCTCAATTTTTCCCGATTGTCCGACTTATCGATGAGTTTATACTACTGAATTTCAAATTTTCGTGCCACCCTTTAAACTAAATTTCAGAAAAATTCGGAATATTTCGATCGTCTGACTTGTCGTTGACTTGTACTACTGAATTTCGTGCCACCTCCTTCGATATCATGTTCTCCTAATAGAAAAGGAAGAACACATAGATAGTTGTAATTAATATTCTTTATTTCTGAGCAAATTAATTACAATGTTAAACGTGTGCATGTGCAAAATAGAATTATTGCTCTAATAATTTTCCGAGCTACAGAACGATTGTTCCACTTACTCCTGTAGCTCGTCCGTGTCTCTACGTCCAGCATCCGATCGAAAGCTGAAACCCGAGGGAGTGGATCCGCGCATTAAACCAAACCCCTCCACAGGAATGTACTGCTTTTGTAGAAAATGTTCCGTTGATAATATCGACGCCGCTCCGCGTAATATCGATATTGGTATCGCCTCCCAGCTCGGCGAAGCTAATCGCACGGAGAAAAACGAAAGGCGGGGGGTTTAATCTTGACAAAACATTAAAGTCAAAAAGAAAATGTAAAACGGTAGCCGGTCTCCCTTCGTTCTCGATATTCTCCTAGCTCGGCCGACGCGAAGCGAAAATGTTGAACGGAGCTTGTTGAACGGGGAAAGCTGCGCTCCTTATCTGGCGTCCCCGGCAAACCCCTCGCACATTCTCACTGTATTTTCGTGTTTTGCTTCTACGTACGGGGTGGGCAAACTGACACGGATATCATAAAGCACACCGCAATTTCCAGTAAATTCGGTTCACTCGCCGACAAATTAAGAAAGCTCCGATCGCCTGCAGCCACGAAACGAAATCACAGTGGAAGTTGTTAATCGTCGCGAACCCGTTGAGACCGCGCGACTGCCAGACGGGAGATTTTTTCGCGCATCAAACAGTTCGCAGGCTATTCGAGACGGCGAAGTTGGTCGACTCGGCCCGTGTATACGGCGTGCTCCATTCTCGGAGCGAACTTTCCCTCTTTCCAGAATTATCCCGAGTTTCACTGCGAATTCGGCGCAGCGGATTAGGACGTGGAAACTGCTCAAGAATCCGAGTTTATGTTTCTCGGAGCACCGTGATAAAAGGATTCCAAAGCGGCGGGGATGTTCAACGGCGAGCGTTCCGAATCCGGTGGTAAGAAGAAAACAAGACTTTCAGCGGTGAAACGGAATCGGACGTCCGGACGTCTCGGAGGGAGTTCGCGGAAGGACCGATCGCGGAGGGCGGCGGGAGAGGGGGCTGGCCGAAGTTTCCGCGTAATTGCGCATCAAACGTCCTTCGAGTAACGATCCCCCGCGGCAGGACCAATAAGTCCGAAGTGCCACGGGTCCGAGGAGGAATAAGAAAAGAGTGGAGGAGAGCAAATAGAGCCGGGGCGAGATGCCACGGCGCGATAACGGATGCCCGCGTCGCGTCGCGAATCTTGTCTCGTTGTCTTCGGTTCGCGGCGCGGTGCACCCGCCGAGCGAGAAGGAGCGAGGAGACCGCTGTCAAACAGATTGAAATCAACGGGAAGCGACTTCTATTTTCTCCTCTGCACTGTGCCGGAGCCAGATCTGAAATGAAAATCTGTGGCCCAGCGAGCGAGGAACCGCAAGATAATTCAGCGGGAAAAACAGAGAGAGAGAAAGAGAAAGATAGAGTATCAGAGGGTGGGAAAAGGACGGAGAATGAGAAAGGGTTAGGGCGTCCTTGTACACGATCCTTCGCGGATCTCGAGCGTTCCGTCAGGCTGATTAAAACGCCCAACGCTGGTCGAATTAGGAATATTCATTTTCGGTGGGGTGGGGGAGGTCTGGTCGAATTCGGACTTTCAATTTGCGAACGCCTCGATACCCGATTAAAAAGATATCATTTTCCAGAGAACTCGTTTACCCCGGGAGCCCAGATATTATGCTTAATAAGCGAAACTGGAACGAGCCCGGAACCGGTATTTATTGTTTCGGTCTGCGCGGCCGCGCATCGTCTTTCACGGACCGGAGGGGAAAAAGAAGAAACGAAAAGCCAGGTGAGTGGAAAAAAGATGGGGAGGGTGGTCCTGGGGAAAAAGGCAGGAAAAAAGTTTTCCGTTATCAGATAGAATTCTAGTCTGGTAAAAAATACGAGAGGAGAGAGGGCTTTAGCTCGCGCGAATCTGCCCGGTAAGCGTTTTTTCCGTAACTCTGACACAGAGAAAACCGTGGTAGGGAGAGAGCAGCGACAGAGTTTCCAGTTATGGCGGAAATTTTTATATAATCCGCAGCCAGGCTCGAGGACAGGAATTTCGAGAAAAAAAGAAAAGAAAAAGCCAGGAGGAGAGATGAAGAGAAAAAGTCGAAGCGCGCGCGCGCGCGCGCGCCCACTCGCGCCCTTAACTCGGAAGTCCCGCGCTCTTACGACCAGTAAATCGTTTTCTACCCTTCGATATCAGCGAACTTACAAGTTTCGCTTCTTTCTCGGCGGAACGCGTTATTCGTCGTGTTTTAGCGTCCCTCTTCCTCCTCCCTCTCCCTCTCCATCTCGCTCTCTCCCTGGTTCTTTTTTTTCTGTTCGTATCTCTACCTTCGACTTTCATTTCCTAGCCGTAGGAACTTTCGATTAAATTTTCACAGAGGAACTCTCGCGCGGGAGAGTAACGCTCGCCCAAGTGGCCCGAGTAATTTCAACCCGAACGCCTCGATCCTTTGACGCGACTCGCTGCGACTAATGCAACTTGTGCATATTCAGATTCACGACTCGTGGTGTACTGGGTGGTTCGGAAAACACGTACGAACCCTGCGAGGGATCACCAATGTAAATAGGTGGACGGATATCATTTCTTCTTCTCTACGCGATGGACGTTGGAAGAGGGGACTGGGCACAACGAAGAAAGCAAGCGAGGCGAAGCGCGGCAGACAATGAGACAACAAGATTTCTCGGCGTTTGTTTAGAATTTTCTTTTGAATCGATTTTGCAGTCATTCCGAGGAGATTGTAGAGGGGGAATGGTTGGAGCGTCGTGTGGCTCGCGGCGGAAAAAAAGTTAAGCAGCCCTGATCTACGGGATTCTGCGGAATTGTCAACTGTTTGCTACAGGTATTCAGGAATCGGAGGTGGCCAGACTGCGCGCGGCACGGATGTTCGGTTGGCCGGTGATCGAATAACAGGATCGAACGTTTCGGGAACACCCTGTACAGCACACCGGAGCGATACCCAAGGTCCCAGCTGTAACTACCGCGATCATAGTATAATACAGCCGGCTTACTTGATCCGCGGCGCAAGACGCGCGCTTAATCCGCGTTTGACGCTCGCTAGCCTGTTGGCTAGGTACAGACGAGCGTGCGATATTGCGCCAAACCGAGCAATTACTGTCGGTAATCTCGCTAATAGAATTCCAATATGCGTGCCAATTGAACCGAGGCGCCATGTGGCCGTGCGGGCGTGAATCTGCAGATTGTGCGCGCACGACGAAACCCCCTGACACGATTCAGCCATTAAACTATAGGCGACGCTTCACTTCGCTTCGCTTCTTTATGCACATTGTATCGTCTGGAGCACGCTTTCCGGCGAAACCGGCGCGCGGCGTTTGCAACGTTTATGTTTAAATATAATGGAAAGACACAAAGGAATCGTGCCCGCAATAAAATTACTGCATGCGCGGGATTGTGAATGCGGAATTGCAAATCCGCAGGACAAACGGAAAATAAAGAGCTGCGGTTATTCGGCGGCAATAGCGGACCGTTGCTCTTGGACGATTATCCTGGGTCGAGTCGGAAATTGTTTCCGTTTCAATATAGGGGAGAGTGGGGGAGATTTATACGTTTTTATGTTTCACTCGCGAATAGCACATAATAAACGTATACTTCGGCGTGGAGAGCTCTTCCAGTTCTGCTAAGTTTCGGGGGTATTTTTATACAAGAAATTTACATTTCGCACTTTCATGCTAGTCGTTATGCAGTTGACTTTACATGAAAGCTGCGACCGTTCAGCGTTGTGCGATGTTCTCATTTAACGAAATGAAAAGGTGGTGTTCGTTATTTATTGGACGTCTACCTTAGAACTTGATAGACCAGGTAGGAAATAAAACGAATCGCGGGGGTCTGGCGAATGCGCAGCGCAATGGTATCAAGGAATCGAGGTAATATACTGGGAGTCGGATAGGATCCCACCTCGTTAATTGGACTTGGTACGATGATGCTGCCGCGCGAATTGTTCGCCACGGAATTACCCCGATATCTCGTCGTTGTCGTTGTTTTGTACGGTGCTGCAGCGTTATCTGTGTCCGTGCGAATTTTCTTTCATCGGGTTCGTTACGGTCTTGCAGTGACAGTTAAACCGTTAACACAAAACACTGCGCGAAACGAACCGGCAACCGGACCACCCACCGGTCATAACTATTGCGCAGCGCGTGCAAAATTTCACCCTCTATATTAGGTCTACCGGAAACCGTTCTGTTCAGTTTCGAAAATCGTATTTCACAGACATTACGTCCGTCGTTTTATTATCGTACGGTTTCGGTGTAACACCTAAAATATACAAATTTGTACATTCTTTTTGCAGCTTTAACACTAGAACGACGGGAACAGTCAAAATGACTGCTTCCTAATTTTTTCTTGTACAAAATTTCATTTTATAAAAGTTTTATGAAGTCTGAATGGGCACAGTCATGTCACTGTTACAAAGCAATATACGTCAGTCGCATTTATTGCTCCGTCGTTCTAGTGTTAAATATAGCAAAATTAATTTTGTAAAGTGTACACGCCTTCTGGTAGATCTAATATAACAGAAGCTTATTGTTCTCTTGCTCAAAAATGACAATTGGAGAAACGGGTTCCGGTATTGCGTCTCTGCTGCGGATTATTTGCAGTGTCGGACCGTGTAATAAATTTCAGGCTGATTCATTGCGCAAATTACATTTAATTGCGACCAATTAAATCACCGTTCCAATTAAAATCGACGAAAGCGTGGAGAACTCATTACGATTTATTGAACCGGCGATAACGATCGTTTTGGTCTTTCGTGGTTGATACACAAACGGTCAACAATGTTATTTCACAGAAATAATTTGATGCACTGTATCGTCGGTGAGATTACTTTATAGATTGATCGCGATAAATATCGAACATATTAACAAGAACATAAATTTCCTCACATGTTATCAATGGGTAATAATCAATGAACGCAGGAGAGAACATTTAGGAAAATTTAGTACATTCATCCCAAGTTGGAGGCGTAACCTTCGATATGGATTGTGTGGTAATAGGCTAATACATTTTGTTTTACTTAATGCAATATCAAAAACACACCTTACCAAACTCGAATACTTTCCCAACAAAAGTTTGTATATGTTTTGAAAATGATTCTCAGATCTTCACTGCATATTCAAAAGTGCTCAGGCAGTTCATTGACTAGTTGGTGGAGATTCACCATTATCGTATTGGCTCTTATTCCTTAGCAAATAACCGGCTAGAAAGTTTATAGGATCGGCTGGTCTCTCCTTGGCTAGGCTGGAAAGCGCTTGTAACAAAATCGGCACTACCGTTTGATCCAAGTATTGCCTGGTCGGTAGAGATTGTACTTCGACACGCGACTTCTTTGGTGCTACACCGGTCAAATCAGAATCTTTATTCATTGCTAGTAGTCTCTGAAACAAGAAAACATAGGAACAACTATTAACTGTTATCTATATCTTTCACCCATCCAATAATCAAAAATTTGTACTACGTTCCACAAGTAACAGTGCGCTACAAGTATATAAATATAGTGCATTTATCGCTATACATGCTTATACCATTATTTTGTATATATCTCTAAACATTCTATGAAAAAAGAAGTTTCTATTGGCTGTCTATTATTGCTAGTTTCTTATGAGAAACCTTAGAAATCTCTTAAACATCCTAGAATCTGTACACCACACCGGATCGTAAACACACTTGAAAAAATCAAAATATTGTTTATCTTTACCGCACGAATGACATGTACGCAGGTTATCGATGAAAATAAACTTGGATTTTAACATAACAGCTGTCCAGTTGACTGGCGGGAAAGGTTAAAAAGATTTTAAATGGACACGGAGGAAACAGAGTTTTCGGATATCTTCTCGCGAGATTAATTTTGCGAGCACGATCAGTTTGCATCGATGTGTTTCGATATATTCGAAGCGCGAATAAATTAGGTTGAAATCGGTGTACGAGGATACGTATAGATTTGGAGGTTATCCGACTCACTTGCGTTGCTTCGCTCAAGACATTGGGGAGGGGTTGTGCAGGCGTCGCTGGCTCGGTTCTCTCCTCCGTTGGGTTCTCTGCCGTTACGAGATTAACAAATTAATTAGCATCGCCGGTGCCGTGCGTTCTCGCTCGAAACGTATCGCTGAACGGTACCTATTAAACTATAAAAAGCAAAATAAACGGATACCTACCACCGCCGGACGCCATCGTGCAAACAAATGCCGTTGCCAACTACACCGATTTATCACTGCACCGAGCGCTATTCAAATGTTACCAAACGTTCGTTGCCCGCCTCCTTATCTTTGCAAAAATATTCCGATGCTCGTAAACGAGCCGACAGATAATTCGTTGCTTTTGTAGTATCGTTGGAAAAACTCTCGTGAGCCCTTATCGTATGTTGAACTTGTCCAAAGTTTTATTCTCGGATATAGTTAAATCGTTTAAGAGTGCACGCTCGGGCAACGCCTGGAAAAATACGTGTTCCTTTAAGAATTTTTAATAGCCGATCCATTCGATATAAATTTGGGAAATTGTTATCGAGTTTGGGTGGCATCTGGAAGAATATTTTAAAAAATTTTCAGCACAAATCGTGCGGTATTTAAGAAGATATAATTATTTTTTCGATGAGCTTCCCTATAATTGTATAATTAACACGAGAACGACCGAGCAATAAATGCGACTGACGTATATTGCTTTGTAACAGTAACAAGACTGTGCCCATTCAGAGTTCATACAACTTTTATTGCAATATGAGCTTCAATGAAGAGGTTCATTAAAAAATTTCAGTAATTGTAAAAGAAAAAATTGGGAACCAGTCATTTTGACTACTCCGGTCGTTCTAGTGTTAAATACTGTCATTGAAAAAATTTTGCGTTTTTTTTTGTTTTGGTTTTGTTTATTTAACGTAAAGTTAGACGCTACGACTTTGGTACAAAAACATAAAACAGTGGTACTGAGGAAACGGTGTACTGCGAGCGGATCCTCGAGTCCCTACGAACGCGGAGAGATACGTGTATCGTTGTATGTGAATGCGAACTTACGGCCAATTGAAAGGCGAGCACAGAGGGCCAACGGAATTAGTAGAAAATACGTAACGTCTCGAGTCTGCTTGCAACCGAAACGGAGAACGATACGCGCCCCGCCGAGGGTGTGAAGCTCGAAGAACCG
This sequence comes from Halictus ligatus, assembly GCA_028454255.1. Taxonomy (NCBI): domain Eukaryota; kingdom Metazoa; phylum Arthropoda; class Insecta; order Hymenoptera; family Halictidae; genus Halictus; species Halictus ligatus. The sequence goes on from CM052142.1 coordinate 10,982,584, forward strand.
CCCCGCTGTTTGCACGAAACGAACATCGATTATCCCAATGACGACCAAGCATAATCATATATATATATATAGGTATGTATGTATACAATAATATATACGTATAACGCGGACGGCTGGTACCGACCGTTTTATATGTTCACAGCATCACGAAACGAAAAAACAGTAACGTTGAACCTTTGCGAAGTAAAAACGATTCCAGATCGATCACACAAAAACCGTTAACGACAAATAAAACGAGTGTATACGTGGTTTTACTCCCGAGTGGATAAATATAGAAGAAGAAATAGCTATAATGCGACGTGTCGCGCGGACATCGCGTTTCAATGATCTCGCTTCTTAGTTTGAATAATCGCGTGGTTAATAGTATATCGAACAAGTTAAATTCACCTTTCTCTTTCCTCCCTCGACTTTTCTTTTTCCTTTAATCGCGTGAAATTCCGAAAAAGCTTCGAAAGCGAAAAGCTCCGCGCGCGTGCCACGCGCCAGTTGAAAACGTGATAATTACGTAGGCGGTAAAAGGTGACTTGGATATGGCTACATTTAAAGAGTGGTAGAGCGCGATCGTAACACATACACGAGACACGAGACTTTGCGCAGCCTTTGAAATCACATCGACGAGTAAAAGTGCGTCGGCGAGCCGAGTCGCAGCCAGCGATTCGAGACTCCCTCGATTCGAGAAAATTCGCGCGAAATAGTCCGACAATGATACGATAGAATCGGCAATCACGGGCGAAGCTTCCCGGCACTGCGATCGTCGTCAACGACGAGGCATTGTCTTCGACCGTGACGCTCTCTCTTCTCATCTCTTTCTCTATCTGTCTCTCTATCCGTCTGGTGTACCACTCGAGCATCGCCTCGGCAAATAAATGCGACACCTAGACATACCTACTTACAACGTATGTGTATGAACGTCAATGTATACATATATATATAATATATTCATATATTTGTATATATCTAAATAGTGTTATCATAAAAACGAGAGCTATGAGACACGCGCCGCAACTGCATTCCAGCGCACGCGTCGAGCAAACAGAGGATCGGGTGCCTGTCGAATCTTTCTTTTCTCTACTCTCCCTCTCTCACTCTCTTCTTCTCTCTCCCACTCTTCTCCTATTTCTTTCGCGTTCTTTTTGTCTGGTTAAAGTGATCTACGTGAATACTAATTATCGTTTAATTCGGAAGCTCGACGCGTCACCGTTCAACGAATTCAAAACGGCGCACCTCGCGACCATATCCGTCCGACTTAGGAGCTACTTACTTACGATTTAAATCGGTACTTGTTGCTCGAATTGCTTACACGTTATATCATCGTCGCATTATCCTTTAAACTCACGTTAATTGATCGAGATTAGCTTGCGGGAATATATGTGTGTGTACAGCGGACTAAATATCATATAGGACGATTAAAAATCGACAGCGAGCGTGGTGTAATGTGTTTCGGTGTGCACGTGTGTGTGGCTTTTGCGTGTGTGTGTATTTACGTGTGTCCTTGCTTGCCAGCGTGAATTTCTGTTCGTTCGCTCGCGGTTCACCGGCAAATTTCTGTGTTCTCCCGGTGGAGCGTGTAATCGCGTGCCGCGTGTTCCTTTCTCCCTTCGAACGGTGTGTCCGGCGAGTAATCCTGGAGCGGAGAAGCTCGCGGCCGAAGGAAGAACGTTCGCCGCGTGTGTTCCTCGAACTACTGCTACGACGACAAACGACGACGACCACGACAACGACGACGACGCACTCTCCGCGACACTGTCGCGCGAACAACAGCGCTGCCGGGAAAAGAAAAACATGTTTTTGCTCTCCGCGACCGTCGAGACTCAAGATCTCGTTGATCTCTCACCGAAAAAGGGGGACACAACCTTCGTTACGAAATTATAAACCGTATATACCGTATGTATATGTATAATATCATAATTATATACGTTATGTATGTATGTATGTATAATATCATATGCCTGCGGGGAGAGGCAGTGTGGCACAACCATGACTTAAAAAAGCGAGTAACTAATATATTATTCTCGTGTTGGATTTCCCGTGACTCGTGGCGCTTGGAAGCGACAATCGTAACCTAGGACATCTCGCGAAAGAACCCCCGTGTGTGTATGTGTACGTGTCTGTCTGTCTGACTGTTTGTCTGGCTGTGTGTGTGTAATGTAAGTGTATGTTTGCTTTGTTCTTTTTGTGTAGATCGCGAAGTCCATCGTCGCTGAGAGCACGCGTCGCGGGTCGGATCCATTTGTCGCACCTGTCGACGAACATGCCGGGTCTGTTCGCCATCCCCTGAGGGATCCGTTCTCGCTCGCGACGGATCTGCGATCGTGGATCGTCGCTCGGATCCAGGCGGTCTATCGCGCCCCGCGAATAAATGTTCCCTTCCGCTCTCCGTCCAAGTACGGCAGTCAATTGAATTTGGCAGTTTCGTCATCTGGCCTTGTCGACGATTGAGCAACGAGAAATGAGCGATCGAACGATTACAAGAAGACAACGCGAGATCGAACAAAGTGAAAGGCCAAGAACCGGTGTAAAAAGATATGGTCGCGGACGAAGATAGTAAACGGGTCCCTTTTCTCAGGAGGGCGCGTCCGGGTTACCCCGTCGATCGTTCGAGCGAGATCCGCCGATCGGGGGCGAGAACGTTCGCGTGCGACAAGGACCGAACGTCTACCTAACTCGCGACGACGCGGCTAATTCATTTAAATGGTAAATCGTTGCAAATTGGACCGACGACAGCACCGGGGGAAGAGTTAGCTTGCGCATTCGTTCCGCTTCTCTCGGGTCTGCGGCCGCTGGCGACGAGAGAGACGGAAGTCCACGGAAGATGATGATTTACAGGTTACACTGCCACAGTATCGTAGGGTGTGAGGAGTCCCCCGTGACCGCCGTGGGAGGCGCCGGTTTGCCGGCCGGGGGCTTCGTTTCTGCAACATGCAGTACGCATTTTTCATATTCCGATGTAGACTCGGCGGACGGCATCCTTGTCCCTCTGCTGTTTCAACAGTCTCACTCCAAACGGATTCACGGCAGAAGCCTGCTGCTCGCGCTACGCTCATACTTTTCTACCAAGTGTGATTAATCGATCACGCTTCGTTTCTTTCCCTCGTTTTCACCGCTGAATCCGCTACGGTGAACAGTATCCTGCAGCAGACACAGCGTCACCGTTTTTGTTCAATTCAACGCGGTATAATTCCTGTTTCGAGCGTGGCGCGAGCATTGTTGAAACGCGAATCAAGCTCAAGCTCTATCCACGTGCAGACGCTCTGGCATTGTCGACGAGTGGCAGCATCGCATCTAAACAACAGCAACTAAAAGACTCTGCACGTGGCACAGCGACGAAAGCATGCAAACTAGCGACACTCGCGAAAACACTTGTCAACCCTTAGCACTCGAACGGCGACTGTAAGGCGCCACTAAAAATTGCTGTATCATTATTCAAAGTGTTTTCTACATTATAAAATAACTTCGAGTGCAAAGGGTTAACAAGACCAGGTGTAGCGTTAATGAATACAACATTAAAAAAATTTGATTCTGTTTGCTGTTGGTAGCGACGGATAATGGTTAGTAGCACCAGCGGCAATGGCGGCAGGATCTGTAGCGATAACGGGAATTTGCGCGCGAAAAACAAACTTTTCGGATCGTTCTTAGTATACCTTCGACGTCATCTGGGAAAGTATTAGTGTCAACTACGGATGTCACATGTAATTAGCAGTTATCATCGTATAATCGCATGCAAACACATGATCGTTGGGGAAAACAAGCGGTAATTCGGACCCAGGTAGAGATCTCGTTGGTACGGAGAAGCATACTCGCTGTCGAAGCATTGACTGACCTATTCTCGTGGCCACAATAAAACACTAACTAAAAAACAGAGTTAACGCAGCTTCTAAAGCCTCTCAAGATCAGTCTCTAACGCGACTGTCGCTTGGCGGGTGTGCACCCTGCGTTTGTAGTTATTGATTATTGTCTAACGAACTTACGGCTTCCTGCGTAAAGAGTCATGAAACAAGAAAAAGTCAGAGTAACGTTAGGCAGATTGTCGAAAGGTTGTTTCAAGGTTCTTAGCGGAACCACCGTGCACTCGATCACCACTATCATTTTTCATAGGTTCACCCACGAGACTGTACGCAAGTACTTGAAAATCCAATTCAACAGACTCGATACCAGCAATCAACAAGCTAAAATAACACTGTCCACAGTTTATAGCTTTTATTCGCTGTTAGCATTTCGAACCAAAACCGATGTCGACAAGGGAACTACAGTTTTCTTTCGACTCTGGGTCCCACAAAAGTGGAGAGTCCCTCTCGTTCTGGCACTAATCAAAGGAAGAAGCGACGACAGAGATTGTCCCTGTATCGAAGGAAAACTGTAGTTGTTAGGGCGGAAAACGATTCTGTTGGACAGTGCAATTTACGCAAAGAAGAGATCCAGCAAAGAATTACGAAACGATCAGGAGCTATCGTGAATAGCGAGAGTCGAAGCGACTGAAACGGAGAGTCGGCCAATTTAGTTTCGAGAAGGTCAATGACTTAGGTTCTCGAGGCAAAGAAATCGCTCGAGACACAGCGGCAGGAACGGCGAACGATCGCCGTTAACCAAACTCACTCGATCTCTACTGACCTCTCTATGAGTTTACGCATCTCCTCGGTGGTCATGCCGTCCTTGCCGCGAGCATTCACTGAAATAGAAAAACACACGGCACGATTGACACAACGGTAAACTACTATGACGACACGTAGCATGCAATTCGTGGGAAGCTAAAAACGATTAGGTACACAGACTCCGGAGCGAGTCCCGGTTCATTCTTGTACAATTGTGACTCGCTCGGCATGCCTATATATTCGCCTACTGCATAGGAACGAGCAACGGGAGGGGAGGTCCAGAGCGAACATAGCGAGCCGAAGATAGATAGACCGTCGTAGATTCCTACGCGAACCGGAAATCCCGTTTGGCGCGTGGATCATCGACCTCTCTCTCTCTCTTTCTCTCTATTTTCCTCGGTGTTCAACCCTTTCGCCCCCCACTCGATCACGGTTCTCTGTACTGACCGCCGTAGTTGCGGTTCACGAGTTGATCGCGATCACACTCTGCCTCGCTGATCTCGTTGCTCTCCTTGCTGTCGTTGAAGCTCGAGTTGTTCTGGTCGTGGTTTCTTGGCGGGGGTGGTGGCGGTTCCGGTGATCCAGAGACGGGGATGTTGCGAGCCGATCCTACGCTGCGACGTCCGACAGAGCCACGAGATCCGTAATGATCGTAGGGAGCGCCGTATTGTCCGTATTGGTCTTCCTCGGGAGCACAGTTGGCCGGGTCGTCGTATTCGGGCGAGAAAACGTTGTGGGTGCCGCTGCCGCCTCCTTGGGATGGGACTCGGGAGTAGCGTCCGTTTTGACGTGGCTGTAACGGGTATTGGGAACACGTTGATACATTCCGTATTACAGACATGCGACATGACAACGCACGACAAAGCGTTTCCAGTTACCATAGACTGAGATCCAGAACGGCTATGAGCAGAGACGTTGGTGGGGTGTCCAACAGGTGGTCCCATCGTGCCGGAGTGTCCGTTACCAGGGTGGGGGAAGGTCTGGAATTGCATAGCCTTGCTGGGGTCCATTTCCTCGCGGAATCCAAGAAGGTGGAAAGTGGCGTACGGGCAGATCTCATCGTCCATGCCTGAAAGAAACGATCACTCAGGGTAGACACTGTCATTTTGGTCGTGATCAAACTACTCTATTCATTGTAAAAGATCGTGTATCTCGGTGCATCGGGGGCGTTATAGTCGCTCCCTTTCCGGCGAGAACGCCGCTGTAACACGAGACTATCCGGAGCGGGGTGTGTTTCGAGACGTATATGCAATCACATAACTATAACCATAATACCTACGTATGTATCTCATTCCTACGTTTTCCTCTTCTCTCCCACTGCTCGAGGAGAAACATTCAGACGGGAGAACGATGGTCATGCACGTCAGTTTTACGATTACGGAAGCGCCGGTCCACTCTAATCTCTCGAGCGATCACGGAAGATGCACGGAAGACATTTTTCGTTTTTTAATCTCAGTGAAAGATCTAAGCATCCGTGAGAGATCGGAGACACGAGTGGACGGTTCGACCGATCACAGAGAAAATCGTGAAAATGGATCGAAAGAGGTGTTTTTCCTATGTGAGTGCGACGTGTTTTCTGTTTTGCGAAATAAACGGGTACCAACCAGCGCAAAGCATGCTTCGGGCGTGCAGGACGGAAAAAAGGGTCGAGACGAGAACCGTGGAACGAAGAGGACTTACGAAGGACCGGCTGCAACAGCTGTGTGCCGCACACGGTATAGCGCTTTCGCAGTCTCGCGATAGACGAGAAGGGCTTCGTCTTCGGGGAAGGCGAAGGTTGTAAGAGCGCTTCGTTCGGGTCTCTAACTACTTTTACCAACCTCTGTGGGATAGACCCTCGGCACTGCCCATACGCGGCGGCGGTGGACACCTTCGGTTCGGCGGGCAATGATTCAACTCCTCGTACATATGCCGCCTCGGATCCCACGTCGAGTGACTCCTTATCGAACCTGTTCCACCTATCGAACATATACTACAAAGGTGGTACGACTGGCTAACGCTTACCGAGATTTTCGGGGATTGTGGCTCGCTGCCATTTCGGGTGAGATTGTATCGTTCGCTTGGGACACTCGGCTCACGCCGGCTGCGCACCGTAACACAAACGTCACTTGACACTTGTCGTGTGATAAGCGCAAATAAGGGAGAAAAGTAACCGGTCTTCTTCTTGTGTAGGACCATACATCTCGATACTTGTGTAGAGAAAACATATTTTTAAGCGAGGCAGACACAATGAAACAGAACTGGCAAAGTCTATGATGAACGCGTGTGGGTATGGTGTTTCGGATTTGTAGCGGCCGGAAGAGCTACGGCGAGTCTTCAATTCTTGTGATTACAATGATGATAAAAGTGTTTCTGCCGCTTTCTATCTTTTCCGCCCGCTATCCGTGTGTAGCTCGAACTCGGTTTCGAGGCTGTCCGGCAATGGTGAAGGCTAACAATGTTTTTTGTGCGGTCCGATCGTGTCACGTCAAATAAAATAACGGTAAAAAGACTATCGTGCCGATGCGACAACATCTAAACAATTATAGTTGGAAGTTAGCTAAAAAAAATCATATGGTTGGCAGTTGTGGCTTACTTATCACTGTACCTCGCTTGATGCGATCGCATGTGTTATAGTTGGATCCGGGCACGGGGGGCAGTTTGCGATTCGGTGGAGCGATGTAGCCGAGTTCGTCGCGAAGGTCGGGTCTGCGTTTGTCGAGGGTAGCTCCGCCAACTCCGGTTTGCTGGTAGACCACGTCATCTGAAAGCAATCGATCCGGATGAATGAGTCGCGAGATCGAACAGACGGTCACGTGATACTTGATTGCACTGTCGGTCCACCGACGCCTACAACAGGAAAATTCAGCGGAGAGATTATTTTCCGAAAGTAGGGCGGCGTACGTCTGGATCGATCGTCAGAAAAATAACTTCTTCGTCGTGAAACGCGGCAGTGCACGGTGCAAATTTGCATCGCTTCGGGAGCCAGCGGAGCACATCGTATTAACCACTTGCGCTATAGAGACGGTTAAATCGGTAAAATTAGTCCGATTTGGCCCATGTTTGGCCGACTCGTGTAAATTTAACCGTGCACTGCTGTGGACGAACGAGAATGTACCAGGGCCTTTCTCTGTTCGTTCTGCAGAGAAATTATCTTGCTGATAATGATCCAACGGTTCAGTGACTTAGCAAGTTTAAAAAAATAAAAAAAAGGTTGGTATACATTGTCCCTCGTAATATTTCTCGTCGGCTGATGAGATACCTCGCAGCCGCGTTTGTTCCGGGCCTCGAGTTCTCCTCGACAGTGCGACGCAAATCACCACTATGCCTACAATAATCACTACAACCGTAGCTCCGACCGGCACCACCACGTTCACGTCGAGCCAACTCGGCAGCCAGGGGAAGTAACGCCTGACGTCGGTGTTGTCGTTACCTCCGTTGCGTACGGGCGGTGCGATCGTACCTGTTCGTTCGGGCAACGGGAAAAAAAAGAAACAAGACTCTGAGTTACCTTTATCGCTACCATGGCCCTTTCCTCTCAGAACACAGATCACGATGACGGCAACGATTATCACGACAACAGCGGTTACCACCGGTATTACCAGATATATGTTTGCTTTGAAAATTTTCATCGGATCTTCTTCGTTGCCACCACCGTTCACGTCAGGTAGCTCGCGAGCCGGTGCAATGGTGCCTGGAACAAAAAACACGGCGACCATTCAATCCAGCCACCATTAGCACCGGCCTACGAGTGCCGTTGCCCTTTCTTTCGATGTCCTCCTTCCCATACTTACCTCCGGTTACGGTCAGTGTTGCGAATTCATACTCAGCCACGGTGAAGCCAGCGTTATTGTGCGCAGTGACTCTCAGGTGATACCAGCTAGCAGGGTCCAGGTCCAGAACGACGAAGTTATTGCCGCCGGGTTTCACGTTGTTCGAGACTTGATTCCATTCTTGTTGGTGCCTGAATCGTTAGTTGTTCAATGGAGTGAATCTATTCGAAACGGGATACCCCTTCTCAACGCGATCTTTTCTTACTTCTTCTTGTGTTCAACGACGAAATAGAGCATGGGGCAGCCACCGTCGGACCAGGCGTTCAGGTGAAGGGTGATACTGTTCGTGGATACTTCGATGAATCGTGCCGCTTCCGGAATAATCGGTTTCGAGCCTTTGGTGCGGATGTTGAGCATGTCGGAGGGATCGCCGGTGCCAATTCTATAAAAATGTTTATTTCCTATGAGATTCCGCTCTCCGAGGGTTCCTAGAAATAAAAATGTTTGAACGCGGAATGCTGCTGGACAAGTACCCGTTGTAAGCCGTGACATAGATCTGGTATCTCGAGCCACACCACAAGTTTTCCAATGTGTAGATTTGATCGGTGGAGCTGATCTGTACGGTGTCCCAGTCGCCGAATTCAGGTTTGTAATGAATCGTGTAGCCGTGGATCGGAGCGTTGTCGGTCGGGTGAGGTCGGAGTTTCATTGTCAGCGAGTTGGTCGTTGTAGCAGTGAGGGTGACTTGCGGCGAGTGAGGTGGAGCTGTAGAACATCAAGAAATGTTAATCACTCGTCTAGATTTTGACCCTTCCGGCCTAGGATGGAAACGCGTAAGTGTCGTGTATCTCACCATGGACGACTAGCTGATGAGTGACGGTGTCATGGCCATATGAGTTTTCGACGTAGCACGAGTATTCTCCTGCATCGGTGCGGTCCACTTCCTTAATGAACAACGATCCTTCCGGCAACTGTCGCAGCCTGTCGCTCGATTGCAGGACCACGCCTCGCACTTTCCAGATCACTTCGGGGGCAGGTACTCCAACGGCAAGGCAAGGCAGTTTAACATCTTCTTTGTAAGTTGCAGTGAATTTGTCGTCGAACGATGCCACCTTTGCCGGTACTAAAATTCAAGATCACCTTTCAGTAGAGAACACAGCAAATATAGATGACAGGGATCGGAGTTATCTTAAGTAGAACTTGTTCAAAAGTTTCAGAACTCTTCGGACCCCTGGTGAATACGACTGGAACGGTACCTCGAACACTGGCCGCTAACGAAACAATTTTAGATGCCTGTCCCTCGCCAATGTTGGTGCTCGCGGTTACCCAGAAGTCGTATCTCCGTTGTTTGTCCAATTTAGTAGCCTCGTGAGTCAGTTGATTGGGCGGCACTTTCTGGCTGGTGGGTTCGTCGGCGTTGTCAGCTTTCGTGTAAACCGTGTACTGGGCGATAACTCCGTTCGGCTGGCTAGGTGGGCGCCATGACACAAGGATCGACTCAGGAGACATTACCAGGGCTTTGATCGCGGTCGGAGCTTCCGGGGCTGAAAAGTAAAACGATTATTCCATTTAAAATGGCACAATGATTTTTGGGCCAGCCTATTATAGAGGAAACTCGTGAAAACCGTCGTATACCATCTTGTTCCGTTTGGCAATGGATGGGGGCAGATTTTACACCGTCACCGCCAGAAGTGAACGCCAGAACTTGCATGCTGTAGTTAGTGTATTTCTTCAATCCGTGCAAAATGGTTTCGGTCGATGAACTGATCTTGGTGTCCTTGGTATTCTCGTCGTACCAGGTGTCGGACGGTCCATAAATAACCTGCAAATAACAACTGTAGACTCTGGTGGGGCCTTCGATCGATTCTACCAACGCTTACTAACTTTGTAGCCAGTGATTACACCGTTAGCAGCGCTCAGAGGTGGCGATATCCATGAAACTCTGATGGTCTGAGATGTGAGGGTCGTGCAAGTGGTGTCGTGCGGGGGTTCGTCGGGCATTCCTTGGGCGGTATGTTGTCTGGTCACATCGCTCATAGCTCCTGAGCCAACCTTGTTGAAAGCCTGGACGACGACGCTGTATTGCGTGTAGGTTTTCAGGTTCGTGATCTGCAAATGATGTTCCTTGCCGTCTTCCATGGAGAAGTCCACAGTTTCGTAGGTGTAGAGCTTGTCGGAGGAGGTGAGTTTGTAGCCAACGTAGTATCCAAGAATCTCGCCGTTCCAGTCCTCGCGGGAGGGTGGTTTCCATGTTACCTGTTCGAAATGATCGATTTATTACGGAGAACAAACGTAGCATCATCCTTTTGGCCTTCTGATCCGAATCGGCTGCGTTACCTTCAATGTGTGCTGGTCGACAGCGTCAACTCGAACGTTGGTTGGTGGTCCGGACGGTACTTCTTCGGCAGTGATAATGGTAACGGTGTCAGAGGGGCGAGAGGCGCCAATTTCATTCTCGGCAACGATTCTCAGGTGATAGGTAGTGGCAGGTCTCAGATTGAATACTCCAGCGACGTTCTGTTGGGATCCGGGCACCAGTACTCTGTCGATGTCAGTTTCCCAGGAGCCTTTGCTGATCTTGTACTCGATGACGTAGCGGGTGATCGGGCTGTTTCCGTCGTAGGGTGCTGCCCAGGATAGTTGAACGGAACGTCCGGATTTGTCCAATACTTTCAGGCCGTACGGTACTTCGGGAACCTCTGCAACGGTGTTCAGTTAATTAATATGTTAGCGGATTTGGGTCTCACAGCTATCGATTGTCTAAGCATTGACATTTGAAGTTTTTCGAAGGTGTACCTTGAACAATCATGTTGATGCTGGTGTCATCGCTTCCAAAGGCATTGGTGGCAACGCAGGTGAACAGTGCAGAGTCGCTCCTCTCGGTTCTCTTGATGCTCAGGTCGGACAGTACTCCATTAGCCAGAATCTCCTCTCGGATGGTGTAACGGGAATCGCTCTTCGGGTCCAGTCTCTTGTTGTTCATGTTCCACAAAATGCCAATCGGTTTCTCGCCTTGTGCCTCGCATTGCAGTACAGCTGGTTCTCCTCGTCGTGCGGTCTGGTTCTTCAGTTTGATCTCAAAGTGGGGCGGTGCTGCGAACAGTATTGTTGTTGTTAACGATATCGTTTCTTGACGGAAATCAGGGTGAAAGTTCGGCTGTTTCACGTTTTTGCGAAACTAAGCAAAAATTGACGAAACCTCTTCTAACTTTGTGCGTTCTACGCTGTATTTCATTTCGGATAAAGCGTCAATGGTAAAAAGTGAGATTTGGCATGGAAATACAGTTGGCATAAGAAGACTTGGCATCGACTTACCTTGAACGGAGATGAGAATGACAGCCGAGAGTCCTGAGCCAATTCCGTTAACAGCTTCGCAGAGATAGTAGCCTTCGTTCGTCTTCTGGATGTTGTTGATAGAGAGGGTTCCATCTTCCACGCTAATGTCAGGGTTGCTCAATTTCAGGTCTGTGTAGTCGCCCGGTGTATCCCCTGCGATAAGAAAAATTACGCATTAAAATTGTTGTTACGGAGATTGTATACGGTGCAAGTAATCTTTCTGGAAGTCGAGTGACAGAGGGAACTTCAACGTACTCGTAAAATGAAACTGTGTAGCTATATCTTTCGTCTTAATAAGATGGCACTTGTTGAAGGGGTGCCTTACGAGGTCGTTTGTTATTGTAAAATGGCAAGCACTCCCAGAGAGCCGAGGAAGACGTTTGTCGTCTGCCATTAGGCCATCCGTCGTAAGAGAATCGTAAATGGAATGAGTACGATGACCATCAACCGCAGCGATTTAGATTTAGTTGCCTCCTTGGGAGCTCGCAAATGTATAACAGTCTCAACAAGTGACACGGTATTGCAAAACGAGATTTTGTTACGCTACCTGGTAGACTCGAAACGACCTCGTTTGGTCGAATTGTAAGAAAGCCACAAGTTTTTGAGGGGTGTCTAATTTGGTCGTACTTGAGGAATACTTACCAGCAGCTCTCTTCCAGGTGACTTGAGGCTTAGGGAAACCGTCGGCTTTGCATTCAACGCGCGCGTCAGAGCCTTGAGCGAATGCCTTATCGGTGGGTTCCAGGATCCAGCGTGGTGGTACTGTTACAGAACGAGCGGGTTATTCGAAATGCCCTCCCGGCGCATCCACCAATCGGCAGTTAACCCGGGAGCGAGTCGCATCGGTGGTCTCCAGTCTCCGAGACCATTAGATTAGTTAGATCATTTTCTCAACGGGAGGCAATCGAGCCTGTCGGCGGGACAACGAGGCGAGACTGGAGCCCGCGACAATTCGGTTTCGCGGCATGCTGAGCGAAACGCGACTCTCCCCCGCAACTGCGACAAAAACACTGCGATTAACTGGTCATGCGGGAATTCGAGATGATTATGCGGGTGACTACTGCACGAACAGAAAGAAAGAAGGTCGTCAGGCAGATAGAGAGACCGCGGTCGCGGCTCTGAAGGAGCTCGCGTCCGGCCATGCGATTAGAGACGCTACCACGATACTCGAGCACGGTCCATCATGCTGTACCGCCTTGAAAAGTGATCTACGATTTAGTCTGACAGGATCTAGAGAAACAGAGAAGAAAAGAGAGAGAGAGTGAGAGAGAGAGAGAGTGAGAGAGAGAGAGAAAGATAGAGACAGAGTGAGATAGTCAGAGAGACATGCGTGTTAGAGTAATATCGACTACCGCTACGAATGCATGTACACAAAATGAACGAGGCGAGACGTGTGGTGAGAGGCGTGGGCTGAGGGTGTGGGGGGTGGTTCGGGGGGTCTAGGTGTTCATGGTGAAACAGGTGATTATTCAAACGGTGATCAGAGGGCAGGTCGAAAGGGTGATTCTCAGAGGGTGATTGGATGGTCGGTCGGTCATCTTGGATCAAGGACACGTTGTAGCGCGACGGGGGTACGGTGAGGTACTAGAAATCGACACCCGAATGTAATCTGACGAAAAGACACAGCTCGATTCGTAGGACCTAAAGAGAGTCTCGCCGAGTGATCGCGACGATCCAACGACTGTTCGCACGGTGAAGAGTTATAGTGATCGATAGGAGAGACAGATAGATAGATAGAGAGAGAGAGAGACAGAAAGAGATAGAGAGTATGTGTGTGTGTCTGTGTGCGAGTATTGCGACGCGAAGCGAGTCGCTTACGAACAAAGAATCATGTGGTTGTCGCGGCTAAACGATGTTCGAAAGCCAACAAGAAGTGTTCGTCGAAGACATTGGCGACGATGAGCATGACAACGAGAGACTAGGGCAATCGAACGAGGCGAGGTAGTACTTATCGTCGTAGCCACAAAACTATACGATGCGGTTCAAGCTCAACCAACTTGCTTGGGGGGGGGGGGGGTGGGGGGGTGGGGGGGGACACGTAGGACACTGGGCGTGAGACTTTTGCGTTTGCTATTCGGCTGATAAACATAGGCGGAACCAGACAAGGGTTTATAGAGAGACACGAAAGAAAGAAGTATATACAGAGAACGAAAGTATAGAAAGAGAGAGAGAGAGAGAGAGAGAGAGAGAAAGAGAGAGAAAGAGAGGAACGGCGCGCAAGAGAGTCGTCCCCGGCGACGAAAGCAACGCACTGTGTACGCGAAACTCTTCCGCTGAGAACTGAAATCCAGAAAGCTTATCCGCAAGGTAACACGACAGCTTCGGCAACGACGAAGATGCATCAACTCAAAAGCCTGCAATCAAAATACTCTGACGGGCCCCGGGGTTTCGCGGCGGTTGCGCTTTATTTAGTTCATTTTTTTTTCTTGTTCATTCCGAGTTCAGTCAATCATCGTTCAAATCATTTATCATATATATATATAGATCATTCTAATGTTCCCATTAGTCTGGCCCTAACCGTGAACTCGTAAGATCGCCTCGTGCACCGCCTTCCCCGACGGGTTACTCGCGATACAAGTGTATCGTCCAGCGTGCTCCGGCGTTACCGTCTCGATCAGCATGAGGCTGGTCCGAGGGCCGAGTTTCCCGATGCTGTACCCCTTGTATTGCGAGAGAGGCTGGTCCTCGTGGGTCCACGTAATATTGATGGGAGTGTCGCCGAGCAGCACCATGCACGCCAATTGGGCGGCCTGCCCCGCATAGATCGGTTGATCCCCGAAATCGAACGGACTGATCCGCGGCAGGACTGGAATGATAGGGCTCTGAGCTAGATCCGCGATCACGTCATCCCGGTTTCGCTCCGATATATCCCTTCTTCATGGTAGACTGGACAGTCTCTCTCCGGTTGTGGCCCGTCTGCATCGTCGATACTCTCTCTCTCTCTCCCATCGAGGTTCGTTGCTCCCCTCGGAGCAGCAGCGAGAGACTCTCACAGCTCTCGTCTTTCGGCCGATCTCTCTCTCTCTTTCTCTCTCTTTGGGGGCGGTGATCTCTCCTTCACGATCCGATCCGAAAAACCTACTTGAACGCGTTCCCTGTTGCCGTCGCGATGCGTATCGGGCCGCTATAGATTGCTCTCGGTTCGCTAACGAGACTCGATGCACCGAGAAAGGGTTCGAGAAGAGAGAGAGAGACAGAGAGAGAGAGAGAAAGGGAGAAACAGAGAAAGAAAGATACAGAGATAGAGAGAAAGAGAGAAACAGAGGTGTACCAGAGTGTTTTTCGTGTCTTTTATGTGTGAAGTAAGAAAGATAGAGAGAGAAGAGAGAGAGAAGAGAGAAATCGGTTTGGGGCGGGTTCAGATTGTGGGAAGTCGAGCTCGTCCCGGACTACGGACAAATTACCTTTGATCATGGTAGCCGAAGGATAACGATAGAGACGGGACTGTGGTCCAAAAGCTACACTCGGCCGAGCGACCTACCTAAACGATGATGCTTCGAAACAAACTGATTGATGCGGGGGGATAATTATGTACGTAAGAAAGAAAGATGGACAGTCGAGCGGATGCAGACTCTTCCAAACATATTTATATAGATATGTATACGCTATTACAACAATCAATAGCAGACAAGTGGAGACGTCGTTCGTTCTTTCAATTATTACACGACTACTACTCGAACTACGAACCGCAACAAGACCGATTCAAATATGTATATATATATAGAGAGACAACATCATCATTTGGCCGATCTCAACGTAACGTAACACAACGTATACACACAACCGCTTCAGTCTGGCTTCGAGCTACGCGTACACGCCTTGTTTATATTTTGTACATCATCGCATGCCGGTTTCGTTTGTTCTCCCGTGTTCTATTTTTTTTTTTTTCATTAACACGTTCGCCTGGTCCTCGGCTCACTCGTCCCGTGTGTTACCAGAGTGTGATGCGCATGACTTATAATCACGTTTCTGTACCGTTCACTTTGAGATGGGCGCTGTGCCTAGCACGACCGGCTGGATTATCGGCGACGCAAGCATACTCTCCGGCGTGTTCTCCCCTGACGGCGGGTATCGTCAGCGCGGACACTCTATCCCCCAACGCGGTGATACCCACTCCGTCGCCTACTTCTAAATGGCGTCCCTCGAACAACCACTTGAGCGAAATCGGCGTGTCCCCCTTTACGACCGCGCAATGGACGATTATCAGATCGCCGGAGTTGGCCTCGTCGAACGAGAACGGCTGCAGATGCGGAGCGACTGCCGAGAGATAGAGAGACAGAGAGGCTCAGAGTCACTGGCAGAGTCACACACAGAGAGATATGTATACACACGGAGGAGCAGCCACGCAAAATAGACGTTTCGCTTAACCGCGGGGGAACAGACACGTTTTTCCTTTTTGCAGGGCGAATCGGCGCTGGGGATCCTTCGTCTTCTTCAATCAGCCAGCGGAACCTTTCAAATTTCGCGATCGCGTGGCTCGCGTGTGATTTCTAGGGGTGGGGCAGGGGGCGGCGGTGGACTAGACGCTCGAAATCAAAAAGGAACTCGCGATCCGATCCAGTAATTTGGAAATCATCGAAACAAGGAGGCAAAAGGGTCGAGAGAAACACGTTACTCAAGCAGAGGATGCTACGGGAGAATCGGGAGAAACTTGTAAAGGACAAGACAATATTGTGACGTTCGAGACTTTTCTTTTTTTTTTTGTTTGGTTGTTTCGAGCATTGTTTTATCATTAAGCACCGTTGACAATCAGATCGGCCGAGAGCTCGTGCCTTCCGGCAAGGTTTTCCGCGATACACGTGTACGTTCCAGCGTGCGTCGCCCGGACGGATCCTATGCTGAGTATGGCGCCCCGTCCGCCGAGATCCACGATCGAGATTCCAGAGTGGGGCGAAATCGGATAACCGTTTAAGGTCCAGCGGAGCTTCAAGGGTTGATCGCCCTCGACCACTGCGCACGGTACCGTTACTACCTGACCGGAGTTAAGCGGTTTGTCGCCGAACGCAAACGGCAATAATTTCGGAATTACTGAAAAGAGAAAACAGAGGGAACTGAAACGAACTAAAGCTCCGCTCTTCTCGTTCGAATTCCCGCGCCACGGGTCCGGCCGCCACTTTCAACTGCAACGCGACCAAACTCAAGGAAATGCGCCGCCAATCACCGAAGTCTACGCACGTCCGACAAATTTCGAGGATTCGAAGGGCAATGATAAATTCCACAATTTACCCAAGTTTTCGTACCGAGATTGCAAGATCTCCGGACTTCTGTGAAGCATCCGATGCCCTTCTAATTTCCGAAATTGGACGGACGCGGGTAAACGTTCGCAACGGACAGCGAAACGAAGAAGAAACAAACGTAACCGAGGCCAAAAGTAAAAACCAATTGCTGAAGACGAACAAAAGAAAAAGGTCGAGGATTCGATGCAGGAGGGAGGCGACTAGAGTGGGTGGTTCGATGCAGGTGGTGGACGTCGGGAAGGATGGAGCAAGAAGGGGTGTTGTCTAAACGTATAAGTGATCGATCCATGTGTCGTCAAGAAGCGGTGTACCGTTGACGTCCAGTTTGGCCGAGTGCGAGGTCGATCCAGCCGCGTTCGACGCAACGCAGGTGTACTCCCCGGCGTGTCTCGCAGCTACGGACTCAATGGTCAGTTGCTTGACGCGTTTCCCGGAGTTCGATACGATCACGTCCATTCGATCGGGTCTTATAGGCTGGCCATCGAAGGTCCAGGTGATCTCCAGAGGGGAGTCGCCTTTGGTGACGACGCACTGTACCGAGACCAAGTCTCCAGCGTTCACAGGCTCGTCGCCAAAGGAAATGGGCGCTATCTGCGGAGAGACTATCAGACGAACAACCAGATAGAGAGATTCTTTTCATCGGAAGACGTTTTTTCAGAGGCTAGACGGTGGTGCGCGCTCCCGGCCCCGGTCCAGAGAATTTCCACCCTCGACGACTAACGAAATTAAGAACAAGGATTCGGGGAAGAGAACCGGCTTTGTCTCTGTCTCGTGACGATTCGTGGAGCGTCAAGGGATCGATCATGGAAGAATTTCATGTGGGCAGGTGTCGTGCGATATGGCTAAATGGTGTATTCTAGCTTGGGCAGTACCGTTCACCGACAACTCCGCGGAACGGCTGACAGATCCGACCAAGTTGCTCGCGACGCACGTGTACTCGCCGGCGTGGCGCGCGGTCACCGAGTCGATGATCAGTACCGAGTTCTTTCTCCCGGTTTTCGTGATCGTTACGTCCGGGTGGGTGTCGCGGGTGATCGGTTCCCCGTTAAAACTCCATCGTATCTCGATGGGTGAGTCGCCTTTCAAGATGCTACACATTGCGGAGATCTGTTCGCCCCAGTTCGCCGGTTCCTCGCTGATTGTGAACGGCGCGATCTGCGGAGCGACTGGAAACAATGTCCGAGAGTTGTTCAATCGTCCCCGGATTCACGGTGATCTGTCTATTGTTGTTGTACGTCAGTCGTGTGAGAACTTGGGGTCAGAACGGAAACGACGAAGGAACGACGAAACGGGAAACTGGTTAGGCACGACGTACAAGGAGAAGGGTTGTTGGGTCCAACGCGTTTGCTACCGGCGACCCTTATTCGAACAACAGCCGTTCAAGGGACCAGGTGAACGATTCGAAATCGCTGGTAGCTCGCGTGTTGATCCACGGGGGAATGGAAGAGTCTCGAGTGACCGGCGAGCATGGTGTTAATCTAGATTCGTGTGCATCGCATGGCACGAAACGCGGATTCGTGCATTTCTGTACCGTTGACGGCCAAGATGGCCGAATAGCTGGTCGCCCCGGCTGCGTTCGAGGCTGTGCACGTGTACTCCCCGGCGTGCCTCGCGCTGACCGCCTCGATGGTCATTAGACTGACTCGTTTCCCGGTGCTCGAAATCGAGATATCGCCGTGATTCTTGAGGGTGATGGGCTCCCCGTTCAGAGCCCAGGCCACTTCGATGGGCAGGTCGCCCTTAACGACCGTGCAGACCGCCGAGACCGCTTCTCCCCAATTCGCAGGCTCGTCGCCGATCGAGAACGGCGCGATCTGCGGCGCGACTGAAAACGTGTGTTACGGAAAATCGATGAGCTCTCGCGCGACCAATCTACGATCCACAACCATTCTCGTCGACCTAGTTCGGCGACCACAGGAATCCGCGGCGAACAATCCAGGGAGTCGACCGAGATCCTGTGTCCAAGTCTCCTCTCGGTGTCGGAGTCTCTTTACGCGCACATATACAGAGAGAGAGAGAGAGAGAGAGAGAGAGATACACAGGCGCGCGCGCGCGTCCCCCGTGTATCGAAACAACGGAACCGGAACAGGCTTTGTATGAATGTTTAATGCAAAGACCGACAGAGATGGATGATACAAGAGAGAGAGGGGGGATGATAGAGGGTAGGGTTTTCCCAGCTTTCCCGATGGCTACACGGAAACTCAACAGCCCTCTGTCTACACACATGCGTACGTTATTACCGTTGACGGCTAACGCCGCCGTGTGGCTCGAGGCTCCAGCTTTGTTCGACACGGTGCAAGTGTACTCTCCCGCGTGTCTGGCGGCCACGGCATCGATCGCCAACACGCTCAGCCGTTTGCTTTTCGTGATCGTGTACTGATCGGTGCTCTCGGAATCGATCGGCACGCTGTTGAACGCCCACGAAATGTCCATCGGGAAGTCTCCCTTCAGGATCGAGCAGGTAGCCGAGATCGCTTCGCCCGAGTTCACTGGCTCGTCGCCGAACGAGAACGGGGTGATCTGCGGTGCAACTGACAAGAGCCATCACTCCGGTGTAAGATATCGATTTTCGTTTTTCAACTATCTTTGATACGTATGAGATCGGTTTTAGAGAAACATATCGCACGTCTCTACCGGTGAGCCTTTAGCCTAGACTTTCGGAATTGTTTGCCCAACGTTCTCGCGAGCTTTGCAGCTTATTAGGGGTGAAAAGACATTGGTACCGGTGTCTGTCGTGCGGTTTAATATGTTGGTCGGAGCACCAGATGACACACACTAGTATTACCGTGTCTTCTGACCCTTGATGAAGCTGGCTGCAATGTTTGCGGAACGTTGGGCAAATAATTCCGAAACGACACGGCTCGCGAAAGCCTTAACAGTGGAAACTGCATGATGCCACGCCTTGGAAAGCCATAAATCTCTGACTAGTTTACACGTATTCTTTTCAACTGCAACCAACTGCACAGGGAATGAAAATCGTCACAATTAGATTGTTTCAATCTCTCGGATTTTTCCGCCGATCTAAAATTAGTTTTGTAACGATGAAAGTCGTAAAGGAATTCTTGATTTGGAGATTGACAGTCTAAAAATAAAATAGAACGAGCATATTCTCGGACACTCTGCCCATATTACAACGTAGGATGGAGACGTTAAAATTAATGACATAATGAGCATAAATGTCCGGTGCGTCCCAATTCAGGTAAGCGAACTCCATTATTACGGTCAACCGTCGCACCACTTGTTGTGCCCCATAGAAACGCGTACCGCCAATGTGGTCGGACAATAATATCGACAGGTATCACGTCTCAATGGTTTCATTTTTACCTGCGGGACGATTTTACGAACCGCTCTTTGTCAATGTCAACCATTTAATAGAAGATATACGGACAATTGCAAGAAAACTCTAAGAAGTTTCGTGGGGGATTTTTCAAATTCAATTCCACAGTTAACTGGTTAATAGAAGAAGAAGAAGAGCTTTGGTACTTTTCATCCCCGATTGAGAAAGCTGTTTTCACTCCTCGGTTGCGAATAAAAATACGTGTCGGCTATCATTTCTAAAAGCAGTCTCATAAATCTTTTAAAATCGACGTGTTACACAGTCGAGTGATGTCGCGTGTCGGTAAAAGCGCGCGCGCTCCGCCGAAGTAACAAGGTTGCCACGAGCCGCGAGCATAATTGAGGAGAGAGAGAGAGAGAGAGAGAGAGAGAGAGAGGGCACGCGGGTTCGACATCGTTCGAGGGAGGTGTATCGGGGAGAGGATTCAGAATGAAGCAAAAAGGCGCAGGGTCGTCGAGAGAGCGACGCGAAGAACGGCAAAGGCAAAGGCCAGGTGATATGTAATAATTTTGACGGTTTTGAAGGCGATGCTTGTGCAGAAAACTCGTTTGACGTGCAAGCGTGCTTCTTGAGATAGGTTAGGTACCGTTGACGGCCAGAGTGGTCGAGTGGCTGACGTTTCCAGCTCGGTTCGTCGCGACGCACGTATACTCGCCCGCGTGTCTCGCTGCCACGGACTCGATGCTCAGTGCGCTCATATGCTTATTGATCCTCGTGATCGTCACGTCCGGATCGTTGAAGCCTATCGTTCTACCGTTAAACTTCCAAACGATCTCTACCGGAGAGTCGCCTTTCATAATGGAACATGTCGCCGAGACCATGTCGCCCGAGTTAGCCGGTCCGTCGCTGATCGCGAACGGTCCTATATGCGGCGCAACTACAACGACAATCGAAACTGCGTTTTAGAACTTCGGGACAGTCGCGCCTGTTCGCTCGATTAATCGACGCATTCAACTTTAACGAGCCGGCGCGCGCGGCCACTGTCGTCGATCAACTATTCTCAGCCGTTGGTTCACCCCGAAAATAGACCGACGATGTCCCGGGTGGTGTCGCGAACACGCGTCGTTTGTCCTGTTCGATTGTTCTCGGGATGTCGTGGAGGATGGTCGACGGGGAAACTGGCAAGTTGTTGCGCGGCATGCATGAGACAGAGAAAGTAACTATCGAAGGCTCTAAAAGGGGGGAGGATCGAGACTAAGGGGAGAGGAAAGGTGTCTGTACCGTTGACGGCGAGAGATGCGGAATAACTGGTCCCACCGGCTGCGTTGCTCACGGAGCACGTGTACTCCCCCGCGTGCGTCGCCGTCACGCCGTCGATCGTCAGCACGCTGACGCGCTTGCTGGTCTTTACGATCGATATGTCGTACTGATCGCGAGAAATCGGTTCGCCGTTCAGGGCCCATTCGATTTGGATCGGATAGTCCCCCTTCAATACCGTGCACGTCGCCGTCACGGTGTCCCCCCAATTCGCTGGCCCCTCTCCGATCACGAACGGCGAGATCTCCGGTGCAACTAGGGATCAAGTAGAACAGAGCGAACACGTTCACCATCGAAATACCTAGGATCGAGGAGACGCGCCTACCAAGGAAGGAATACCTTTCTCCAGGAAGAGAAGACACCTGATCGATTCGGATCGATCGTCCCCCGGTTTGCTCCTCGATGAAAAACGAGGGGAGGGGTCAGGGAGGATTGACGAAGAACGGGATGTGATGGAAAGCTGTCCGGACACGAGTGTCGCGCATGCATCGAGAGCATAAAGCAATCCGCTCGGGGAAGGGAACACGTGTTCTCTAGTACCATTCACGGCCAACGTCGCTGTGAAACTCGTTCCACCGGCCGCGTTGCTCGCCATACAGGTGTACTCGCCGGCGTGACTCGCTGTCACCGCGTCGATAGTCAGCAGACTGACACGCCTGCTAGTCACGATCGAAATACCGGGATAATCGTGGGTGATCGGTTTCCCGTTCAGGGCCCATTCGATCTGAATCGGGGAGTCGCCCTTCAGCATTGTGCAGGTTGCGGTGACCGTGTCCCCCCAGTTCGCTGGTTTCTCGCTGATCACGAACGGAGCTATCTCGGGGGCAACTAGGCAACGAACAAACAATCCTTGCGTTATCGACTAGTCTCCTTGGGACCGGTGCTCTCGACCACGACGTACCGGAGCAAGGCTACAGCTCAGCCGAGAACCACGAGAGCTAGAAGAACCCTAACACTCCAAGCTTCAACCGCCGGCGCTACGGGAGAGACTGTGGCGGTAGACAAAGGATGTGCGAACAGGGAAATTAGAGGATGTCTCTATCGAGAGAGTGAGAGAGAGTGAGAGAGAGACAGAAGTACCGTTGACGACCAGAGTGGCCGAGTGACTGGTCGCTCCAGCCTTGTTGGACGCCGAGCACGTGTACTCCCCCGCGTGTCTCGCGGCAACCGACTCGATGCTGAGGATGCTGTTCTTTCGCGTGGTCGCCAGGATGTTAATGTCCCAGCGCTTGCGCTCGATCGGCTCGCCGTTCAACGCCCACGAGATCTCGATCGGCAGATCGCCCTTGAGAATGGCGCAGACCACGGAAATCGAGTCGCCCCAGTTCGCCGGCTCCTCCGCGATCTCGAACGGAGCTATCTGCGGCGCGACTGCGAAGATCGATCGCGAGATAAGATAACAAAAAAAGCCCGACGAGTTTGTCCGACACCTTTCGTGGAACGAGAAAGAGAGAGAGAGAGAATGGGATTGCAGATGAGAGGAATGAAAATACGGGACAGAATTGGTGGTATCTGTTAACACTCGAAGGATCTACTCTAGGTACCGTTCACTGTCAACTCCGCCGAATAGCTGGTTGCGCCGGCTGCGTTCGAAGCAACGCAAGTATACGTGCCCGCGTGATTCGGACTCGCGGAGTCAATCGACAGCAGGCTGTTCCTTTTGGTGGTAGTCACGGATATCCGATGACTCTGGTCGATGGGGTTTTCGTTCAACGCCCAGCTGATCTCGAGCGGGGAATCCCCGCTGACTATGGTGCAGACGGCCGAGACGGAATCGCCCCAGTTCACAGCCTCGTCGGCCATTTCGAACGGGGCTATGCGCGGCGGTACTGTCGACGTCACAACAACGCTATGGATAATGCCAACCGTCGTCTACGTACGCCGATACAACGTTCAATGGAAATAATGTACTGTTACGTCTGGAGCTCTAATTTCATCCTGAACGTTCGGGTTGCAAAACGAGAATTTGGCCTGTTTGAGGAAACTAGCAAGTATTTAGCTGTTCCAGTTTTCACGAACAAGTGGAGGCTGGCCATGACATCTGCCTGCATCCGCAGTGCAACCTACGTTTTCCAACATGCCCTAAATATTGATCCCCGGGAGAGTCTCCTACCTGGGCTACTTTTTCAAACGTACACGGTTCAACTCCGAGACCTATATTTCTACGAGGAGGAGACCTAGAAACGCGAGATCTTGCGAGAAAAGTCGCAGCAATCGGCCGGCCCGCCCTTCGTCCGACAAGCCGGTATCTGGGTTGAATCAACGTCCAGGGACGTAACAGTACGTAAAGTCAGACAGGGATGTCCGACATCGTGACAGACTTAAAATAACGTTTCACGGTGGGAGGTGGATCCAAGAGATCGAACCGTACGATCGAAGAGTGTCGTTCCACGTTACCTCCACCCTCTGCGGCGCGCTCGTTACCCCCATAATAGCGCGCAACAACCCCCTACGTAACGTCGCATACCCCCGGCAAACAGCGCGCGGCCGACCAACCGTCCGGTGACGGGCGTTCAAATCACCGGCGGGCACGACGAGTCCCGTCGTTTCGGACATTCTTGAAAAAAAGAAAGCGGTTGTTGGAGGAGAACTCGACAAGCGATAAGGAGAATACTGTTTCATAGCCAGCTGATCGCCACCAACCATCCAATCTCGGCTCACCGAATCCGTTTCAGGACTAATCAAACCGTACCGTTCACTGAGAGAACCGAGGCGTGCCAGGTGGATCCGGCTGCGTTGGTCGCGGTGCACTTATACTCGCCCGCGTGTCTCGCCGCTACCGAGTCTATCGTCAGGGTGCTGATCCGTTTGCTACCTCTGCTCACCACGATATCCGGATTGTTGTAACCGTGGTCGCCGGACGCGCGTCCGGCCTCGATTGGCCGACCGTTCAGCGACCAGACGATCTTCAACGGCAGATCGCCCTTGATCACGGCGCACTGAACGGTAGCCATTTCTCCGGCGTTCGCCGCCTCTTCGCCGAACGAGAACGGCGCCAATTGCGGGCCGACTGGAATTTTCAAAAGTCCTTTGAATCGCGAGCCGGAGCTTCCAGAGAGGGACGCGGCGCCGCCATTGTACGTCAACGGCGCTCACCGGGACAACGTACCGTTTCAGCGCTCAACCATCGGTTTATTTTCGTTTTCGTGGAGCCTGTTTTTCAATTTCATTCAGCCGAAACGACCGAGTCTTTCGCTAAACCTACCACCGCCGGTCAAACGACTGGTCTCGAATTCTCCACTTTGGAAACATTGAAATTATAAACATGCTTGCACTCGAAACGATCGTACATGCTTCTTTACCCGAGCATGCATTACAATAAAAGTCGCACAAGGTCTAAACAAATGAAATCGCCTCATTTTTATGAAGCACTATTCGATGGTAGATTCAGTGTTAAATATCGGGAACGTTCGGATGTTTTCCTGTTGAAAACTGACTAAGTTCGAGTCTTAAGCTGAAGAGCGCCGTAGTCAAAGGGTTACTGGAACGCTTAAAATTATTCCCAGGATGTATCATATTTTTCCCCGTGAAGGATTCTTGGAAAAATCGGTTTCTGAGCGCTGAAACGGCATTTCGCACCACTATGCGGCGCACGGTGAACCACGAACCACGAACGACGCGCTGGAGCTGTCGGATGACGGGGGTGGAAGGGAGTGGGTTCTCGAGCCTGACCGTGGATAGAAGATCGAAGAGTAACACGGGGATGTTGGGATACGATAGGATGTACAAACAGAAAGATCAGTGGAAAGAAAAAGCGATACGAAATAACGTGAACGAAAAGAAAACATGGACCATCGTCTCGCTGCATCCGCGGGATGGACCGTGTCCCTTACCTGCCGTCGTCTCTGACGATAATCTTACCTTCCCGAACGGTAGTACACGAGGATCGACATACGTTTAAGCGTGTTCGATCATCGGCACGACGACGGCAGTAGCCTTTCCATACAGAGATTATACACTATGAAGTTTACTGCGGAAAACAAGAAGTTTACGAGAGAAGGGAATATACTGAGAGTAGAGAAAGCGATTGAAAAACGCGCCGATCGATCCACTTCGATTCCACGGGGGTCAGGGGGTAGGGGGGTGAGCGAATATTTAGCGAGGCGTGCGAAACAACCCGCTTCGGGAAATGCTGGTCCGTGAATCGTTACTGCACTTGTACAGGGTGCCCCAAGAACGTTGTACTTGAACGACCTCGGGATTCCTCTCGAGGAGGTACAATATTCTTGGGACACCCTGTACACGCTCCGCGGACGACGCATCCCTCATTCGCTGAAAGCCCTCTTCCCACGTTCCTCCGACCGGTGTTATCCCGGCGCGGCGTCTCTTTCTCTTTCTGCTTCTCCGATCGTCGACGCGTTTTTTAATGGCCTGTCACAACCGCAAAGACAATCAACTGGTGTGCGAGAGGGGATTTTGGGTGTACCGTTGACCGAGAGCACGGCGATGTGACTGTCAGATCCAGCGGCATTCGACGCGGTGCACTTGTATCTTCCGGCGTGCCTCGCCGCCACACGGTCGATGCTCAAGAAGCTGAACTTCTTACTAGTTTCGATATTTACGTCCGGCCTGCTCGAGTCTATCGGGGTGTCGTCGAACGTCCATGTCAAGTTCACCGGCAAGTCGCCCTTGACGATCGTGCAAGAGAGCGACAGCATCTCGCCGGAGTTCAGGTGATCGTCGCCGAAAGAGAACTGGAGGATCTGTGGCGCGACTGCGTCACCGGCACGCCAGCATGGACCAAACGATGAGAAAATGTCGTGCTAACCCGAGGAAGACGATGCGACCGCGAGCTTTACGCTATAACGACCGCGAGCTATCAAACACAACTTCTCGATGCACGCGACATCGATCGAAAACTTATGGAAAGTCTCGCGACAAGACTCTCGCGAGTCCAACATCAGATTTTTAAGAACCGTTGCGCACAGTGTCGCCAGATTACAACTTTTCTCCCACTCTGCCTGAAATCGGATTCAAAATCGCAGAACTTTCGAATTAAAGTTTATTAGGGGGTAACCGTATTCCCCTCAATTCCCCTGATCCGGCGACACCGGAAGTCCAAGGGTTAACCCTTAGCACTCGAATGGCGACTGTGGGTCGTCGCTCAAAATTCCTGTATCGTTATTCAAAATATTCTTTACATTACTAAAATACGAAACAAAAGTATATAGAAAGGAAATATTCTAGGTCGGAAGAAGTGTTTCGTTTTCGAGTTGAAATAGCTTCGAGTGCGAAGGATTAATCGTGGCACGGTGTTACAATGAATGGAATTGGCAGATGTCGCTGGCGATTAGTTAGCGGTCGTTAGAGCGTTGACGAGACCCTCAGGATCGCAGCCGCGAACTCACAGATCCGAGCGTCGATCGTACGAGATAGTCTCGATCCTCTCTGTGGAAAAGTCGACGGGAGATCGAGAACCGACTGTGGAAGGAGGTGACGATCGCTGGGATGTGTTGTGAAGGGGATGGTATGCGTATGTGTGAGAGAGAGAAAGAAAGAGAGTAAGAGAGAGAGAAAGAGAGAGAGAGTGAGAAAGAGCTCTGTCATAGAAGGAAGTAACGAGAGTGACAGTCAAGGAGACAGAATGATCTACGCATGTGTACCGTTCACGGTCAGCTGAGCCGAGTGCGATGTGGCGCCGGCACGATTCGACGCGGAGCACGTATAGTCGCCGGCGTGTCTAGCCGCGACCGACTCGATAGTCAGAACGCTGTTTTTCTTGTTCGTGCTCGCGACGACAACGTCGGATCCATGGTGGCTGTCGATCGGAGTCCCGTTAAAAGCCCACGATATCTCGAGAGGCTGATCGCCCTTCGCCACGGAGCAAGTCACGGAGACCAGCTCGCCCCAGCTGGCCGGCTCGTCGCCGAACGTGAAGGGTAGTATTTGCGGGGCGACTGGAACCAACGACTAGAAGAGTCGAAACGGAGGAGGGAGCGAGTGTCGATTCGCGCACGACCTTTCGAGATACCGATTTTTCACGGATGTCCCACGCTGGACTTACGATACACTGTGTGTTCGCGGTAAACTCGACCAGAGCTCTTCTCAACAAATGGAACAGGATCCAATTTACCGCAAACACACCCCCTGTACTCTATATCTTTGCAGCGGTTAAAGATGGACGAATATTAAAGTTTTGCTTTGTCTTTTTAGAGCCACTAAACGCGGTGATCATAGTACAACGACGAGTCTGAGAACGATTGTTGGCGTTGAGGCTCACTGCGTCAAGGCACCGTTGATACCCTAATTGTCTCTTGCGGAAATATTTTATTTGATCAATCGGAAATGAAATGCGCGTTGTAGTGTTTATTGACAGTTTCCGCAGGAAGAAGGTGCGCTGTATCGCGTGGATACAGATAGGATTTTGGCTGAGACCATTGTTCCATTTATAATATTGCAAAATATACATTGCTCCATTTGGGAGAGACGGTTTGAACAAAAAGAATTCTTAGAATTGGAGATTTGACTTTTCCTATAAAATTGTGTTTCCAAAAAATTGGAAGTGATGTTTTTTTTTTAAGAATTTCATTCTTACATAATGCTACTAATATCTTTTCAGTGTCTCGATGCATAAAAATGCATCAACTTATTTTCGAAAGATTCTTGAGATGGATCTCAAGCGATTCCGCTCAATTTTACTTTTTCTATCTATAACCGTTCCAAAAATACAGTTCGTCCAGACAGCATGGGGCATCCTGTACAATTCTACAGGGTGAGCACGCAGTTGCTAACCAGAGTTTTCCTTGTAAATAGTACATGTGTGTAATACTTTAGCGGAGGTCAAAAAACACCTAGCAATTTTTGGGAGGTGAACACAGTCACAACCACTGGTGTTCTACAAATTATTATAGTTTGTAAATAACGAGGGAAATGATCTAGAAAACACCAAGGGTTGCGATGATATTTTCGTATTTCACCTCCAAAGATATAAAGTTAAATTCGCTGACCATTATTCACCGTTTACGAGGGAAAAACCGCAACTGCGTGGCCACCTGCACGGTACATAGTTCCGCGAGTGGAGAACGACGAGGTTGGTATGGCGGCGAAGATATGTCTAACACGAAGCAAGGAAAAGAAACACCTTTGGGAACCTTCTGGGGGGGAAGGATACGGAGCTGTTGAAACGATGATATCGATGGTGGAACGTGTTAGGGACGATCGGTGGTATTAAAAGCTAGCACGAGCGAAGAAGGACTAATAAAACAGGCATCCGATGGTGGGGAAAGTCGTACCGTTCACCGTTAAGGTTGCTGACCGACTGACGGAACCGGCAAGATTCGATGCGGAGCAGGCGTACTCTCCGGCGTGTCTTGCCGAGACCCCGTCGATGCTAAGGGTGCTCAGGTGTTTGCTTATTCTGGTGATCGTGATGCTACTGTCTTTCGACTTGTCGATCGGCACGCCATCGAACGCCCACTCTATGCCCATCGGCATGTCACCCTTCAAGATCGAGCACGACACGGATACGGAGTCTCCCGAGTTGGCGACCTCGGCATTGAACGCGATCGGCAGGAGCTGCGGCCCGACTGTACAACAACACGCGTCGCAGGACATTTCTCGCGACAGAGATCCAGATCGATCGAGTGAACGTTTCGGTCCGGGTCGGTTTTGCGGGTCGTGTGCGACGGTGGACCAGCGTCGCCAGATTAAAACTTCTCTCCCACTCTACCTTCCGCAACGTACTCCCCTCGATCACACCGATCTGGCGACACTGGTCCCCCCGCTTCCTGCATGGCTCGGTCACGTGACGCGTTTCGTCTTTGTCGTGCACGTGTCGCAATGTCACGTGACAAATCCGGTACTGACAGAGAGAGAGAGACAGGGGGGATAACTGTAGCATTCCCCTCGATTCTCCTGATCTGGCGACACTGGATGGACGTGTGACGGAATCGATTCAGGGTTTCTCGATTTGCGGGACGTCTCGGGCCAGGAGAGAGTTTGTGTGTGTGGGGCTGTATGTAATGAGGTTCGCTACAGTGCGCTTTGCCGGGATTTGTGCAGTAACGAAACGAAAGAAAACGGTGGTCAAATGAAAAATTTCAAATCAAAGTATATATTAAAAAAGAAAAAGAAAAATGAGAAATTGTATTATTCTCTAGGAACGGATCATTGGCCCGAACCATTGACGGTGAGCGTGGTCGAGTGAGACGCCGTTCCAGCCGCGTTTTCAGCGGTGCAAACGTACTCCCCCGCGTGTCTCGCGGTGATGACGGAAATCATGAGCATGCTAACGCGATCCGCGACCTTCTTCGCAAGTACGCCGGAGGAACCGCCCATCTCTTCTCCGGGATAGCTCCAGCGTATGTTCAAAGGCAGGTCACCGGTCGGTACGATACACTGCAGGTTTTCGAACTCCCCGGCGTTCATGGGTAGCTTCGTGAACGAGAACTGCTGTATCGTGGGCGGCACTGAGGGGTGGAGGATCGATGTATGGACGTATGATGGTAGGTCGCGAGCGTACATGTTGATATGTATGTTCGTGAGCGTGTGGTTCGTGTCGTAACGTCGTGTGATCTCGAGTAGACGTCGATGAGTCGGCTGCGTTTATCACCGAATTACACCGGCCGACCAATTTCGGATTCGATCACTGCGTGCACGACGATCGGCGGTTTTCTTTTTTCTTTTTTAGGAAAACTCCGGAGACACGCGGGACTATTTAATTGGCTGGCGACTCGATGGCGATTTAATAGAAGGGACATCATTGAGCTAGAGTACGGAGGGATGGAAATTCGTTTTCGGTGGCCAAATTATTAATACAATTCAGAACTAAGTAGAGACTTCGCGACAGTTAGATAATACTGTGGCTCGCCGAAACGCGCCAGTATGGGGGCAAAACTGCATTCGCGGGGAAGGACGTTCGAAGAGGGCAAAACTTGGAAGTTACGCAGCCGACTCATTGGCAGACGATATGTATTATATACAGAGACGCGGTGACTCTGTGGAGCAACGGTTACTACGAATGGTGGACGCGCGAAGAGAGAACAATTCTGACAAGAATGCACCAGATTTCTTACGGTCGATCGTCGGCCACCGCCATACCAACTTCCAACATTCCAACGAAAGCGCTCTCGAGCCTCTTTCCGAGACGCTCTCGCGCCACGTGAGCTAGTGTTCGTAAAATCTGCAACGGGGTCGTCGTCCGTGTGCGTGTCCGCGTCCGTGTCCGTGTCCGTATTTGCATTCGCGGATTCTCGGCTCGCGAATTCACGCGCGGTTTGCTCGTCGTACACGATTTTCACGCGGCTCTCGGTTCGACCGTGATATTCGACAGGACGTGACGTGACTGGCCCGATCGACACGGTCGAAATGGGCCAGGACTCGCTGGAAGAATCGTTACAGCTGCAATAGAACGTTGAGTGCGACATATATCGTGAAACATTCGGCGGATATAACGGCCGAATACCTGTAAAAAACAATTTACGCAGGATCCCGTTGACGATACACGCGTTCCTTCCAATTACACATCTGGTCAGGGTAGCTTGTAATTCGCTTTTGCCGATCGAAAATATGTTCGATCGATATCTAATAGCGTAGTACAATTAATACGGATTTTTAAAAATATTTATCGGGTCCTGCCACGTCGAATTGATCGGTCTTTGCTGTCGATGCGGGAGATTTAGTTCAAAATGAAGTATAATGTGGCACAGACGAAATTAGAGGGGGTTTAAGTCATGATTTTGCTGGTTTCAAATTTGTGTATGAAATACGGACCTTCTCAATATAATTTCCAAAAAATATTGCTCAAAATTAAGGCGTAGGATTAATAAAGATTAAAAGAATCTGGCGGGCGAAGTTTCATACGCGAACTTTGAATTTCGTAAGCGTTATCTGGCGGTGGAGTCTTTAAAACGCGCCATAATGAACTGCTAAAGATCCGGTGTGCCCCATTTCAGGTAAGCGAGCAGCCGCACCACTCGTGTATTGCGGCCCTCTCATACTTCATATTACCTTCAATGTGGCCTAAAAACAATATCGACAGGTTTCGTGCTCATCTCGCCGAGTCTCATCCTCGCCCACGAAAGAGCTTCATCAACCACTACTGGCCTATGTTACTCTCTTTAAAAAGGAAACCGTGAAAAGTTATGAAACCAGAACCCGCGTCAATAATTTTCTTGTAAAACGAATCTATTTAATTCGACGAAAATAATTCATTATAAAATACTAGACAGAAAAAGGTCCGTCTTCCATAAACGAGTTCAAAACTAGCGTCATTTAAATACGCCTAATTTCAAGTCACGCTACATCTCAGTTTGAACGATCTTCCTGGCGTCTACATGGAAAAGTGATCAATTGGACGTAGACTGATCGTTGACCGAAAAATTTGTCAGAAAACAGGGGCGAGAAAATTTTTGCACGCGCGCGATTTACGATCAACGATTCCGCGCGATCAACATCGAGAATCAGAGATAACGAGGAAAAGAAGCATCGAACTTACCCATGACTTGTACTTCGAGCGTTCCTCTTGCGCTGTAACCTTGGGCGTTGCGTGCGACGCATGTGTAGGTAGCCTGATCGCTCATTCTCTCGACGTTCTCGATGATCAGCGTGCCATTGGGGAAGACCTTCTGTTTCCTGTTGATCGGCAGAACTCTGGTGTCCCGTTCCCATACGATGCTCTCGATCGGATATCCGGCGACGGGGCAGGTCACGCGAAGAGTCTCACCAGCGACGATAGCCTTTTTGTCCATGTGGCGAATGAAGGGAAGACCGTAGACGTTCAATCGGGCCGAGTGTTCCGCGGATCCAACCTGTAATCACCGGACACACGGGACCCCGTTGTTACCTTTCACGAGCGACAAGAGGAACGCGACCACCAAAAGAAGAAAGATGAAAAGGTATCACCGGTCACCTTCGACGCAGCGATACACTTGTAGAGTCCTCCGTCGTTGGTGTGAATGCTGGAGATGTTCAAATGAGAAACCACGTCGCCGTTTACTGTTACGTACTGTCCGACTTGGAGCCGCTCTGTGTTCGACAATCGTTTGCCGTCAAGTTCCCAGGTGATTTCAGGTGTTGGGTTTCCGCTGGCCACACACTTCAAGAACATGCTGGGTCCGGGCTGGAGGGTCTCTTCGCGGAAGGCGTGACGGATCTGCGGGGGTTCGACTGTGGATGTGAAAAAAGAGATTAGGCCCATGAAAGTCTTTAGGTTTTTGACATCTACTCACATCGTCCACCAAGTTTCAGTTCAGCGGTTGCCTGGGCGCTTTCCTGGTCGTTCCTAACGAAGCACTGGTACATTCCCTTGTCCTCCTTCTTGACGCTTTCGATCCTGAGCACGTGGTCTTCCAAGCCAAGGGGTTTGCCATCCTTCAGCCACGAGATCGTCTTGATGGGGTTTCCGCGAACGTTGCAGGTGAAGGTAGCCGGTCTGCCGAAGTCGATGGTCTGGGTGCTGGGCTCGATTTCCGCGGCCAACGGGGCAGTCACCGTCAGAACAGTTTCCACGCTCTCGCCACCAACGGAGTTGTTCACGATGCACAGGTACTTGCCGGAATCCTCGACGCGGGCCTCGCGAATGATCAGTGTTCCGCTGACTTGACGAACGCGTTCGTTCAGTTGGACCGGTTGACGACGAGTCGAGCCTTCGATGAACTTGTACCATCTGAAACGAGAGGGTAACGGAGATTGTCTCGCGGGCTGGTCGCTGAAAAGGAGCTTCTTACGGTCGCATGAATCGAAGCCGATCGAAAACTATCCCTGATCCTTCCGAGAGGAAGACGACACGTTGAATACGATAAAGAAATCTTTAACGATGCTATCCAGTTGCTTCGATTCATACCGATCTCGTTTCCTAGCTTCGCAGGTACACTTGCGTGCACGAGTCACCGGACACTTTGCAGATTGTGGAATTTCCCCACTAAAATCGCTAGAAACTTGAAGATTAAACGACCACCTGCAACTTGACTACCACTTTTCTCTTACAGTTTGGATCGCTTTGAGTGAAAAGCGTGTAGCCAACGTTAGAATAACCCAATGTACTTCACGAAGAGGTTGTGCGACAAGATTTGTACACTGGGCAATACATCCATATTTGCATAGTTGGATTTCTGGCGAAATCTACTCTCTGGCGATACTACCTACTCGTAAACGCATACACAGTAAGCCAACCATGCAACTCCCCCAGGTTATTCTAACGTCGGTGACATACTTTTCATTCGAAGCGCAACTATACAAGGTTGTCACTTTCAGTGCTCAGTGGCGTTATTGTTAAATCCGCAAGAATAAATTGTACATTGAAGTCATAATAGCTGTCCACTCCACCCCTGTGTTACAAGTCTGAAGTAATTGGAACGGGATGAACAGCAATTCTGACTTCAGATACACACCAATACCAATCCGTCTCGCCGTACCAATATGGCGGCGTTCTTACCTGTCGAGAACGATTGAAACCGGCCGACTTTAAACACGCATAAATTTCGAACCGGAGAATTCCTAACGTTGAAACTCGGATTTTTGGCATTTTCTCGTCAAAAGCTACGGGACTCTATAAAAGAAAAGTCCAAAACGTGTGGTCTCCGATGGTGAAGTTTCGCCAAACACAACGACGAAATCGCACTGAAAAAGAACCTCTGTTCGCACTGAAATCAGCAAGTGTCCGGTGTCTCGTAGACGGCGGTGTGTATGCAGGGCTTTGGGCGTCTCTGGGCATGGGCTTCTGTCTCTACTGCCGGCTCATTAGCACGTGTCTCTTGCGCAAACTTAATCAGAGAGAAGGAGAGCTTCAACGCATCTGGAGCATACAGCGGTCATAAAAGCAGAGCAGGTCGGGAAACGGTAGAGGGTGAGTGAGGAGGCTGGCAGCGGCAAGTTCGTCACGATCGGAAACAAAAACTGTTCCCCGAGAGAAAGATAGAGAGAGAGAAAGAAAAAGAGAGAAAAAAATGAACGAGTAAAAAAGAGAGAGAGAGATCAAGAGAAGCACTAAAGTCTGCACGCGTGCTCTGACAAACGATACGGAAAACGGTACACCTAAGGGAGAAAGTGAGAGGCCTTCGCCGAGGTAACAACGACAGTGTCGATATTTCACTCTCGATTCTCGAGGCGCATAGGCTTGCGTGACACTTTCTCGAGCGATTTCTGTTACACCGATCGCGAGAACAGGAGACTAGGAGATCGTGACAGAACCGGGACGTGGATGAAACCAAGATAAAAATTGCTTGAAATCAAAATAAGCTTCGACGACGAACGAACGAACGAACGAACGAACCCGTCGCTGTTTCGATCAGAATCGGGAATCGAGTTGGCGGAGAGCGGGTGGTAGGGGGTTGGCGGCGATGGTGCAGCGATTGGACAATGCCTGGGCCACGGGTCAAACACTTTCAACATTTCTGACGAGTGAGAGAAAGGGAGTGGGGCGGGGCGGGACGTGGGGCGGGCGGGGGTGAAAAACACGAAACGGATGAGGCACGAAGGTGGCGAGGACTTACCAGCCAGATATCGTAGGACTTATTGGAGGTGTGCAGGTGCAGGGCAACATTGTTCGCCCCATTGATCGGGTGACGCTCTCTCGGACCACCCTGATCAGCACCGAGGTTACCGAAGGAGAAGAGGGCCCCGCATCATCCTTTTCGCGCTTCCGTGTCACCTATCTCGGGGTTGCGTCACGGGGCTCCTGTTGGCACTGAAAACCAACACGTCCGATTGGCCCCGGATACACGAGGATGCTTTACTTCTTAGTCGGCTCTTTGTTTGGTTATTCCCTTTCCTCTCCCTTCGTTCCCGGTGAGACTATCTCTAATCGTTTGCGGTTCTCTCGAGCCCGCTTCAACTTAAACCGAGCGACAAGACAACACACAAGGCTGAACCACGAACAGAGAGATATCCAAGTTCTACAAGCATAATAGACCACGTTCTATTCGACAATTAACTCCCCCGATCCGCCGCTGTTATAGCTGTCTCTACGACAGCGGCGGCCTTTGGCATCTTGGATCAGCCGTTATTTCCCTGGATTTCAGGGAAAACCTCTTCGTCCCACCATCCCCTATCTTTGCACGCTTGGCAATCGTCTCTTTTGCTTTCTTTCTACCCCGACTACTGTTTCTCGTTTCCCCCCTTCCAACCCGTCCCGCCCCGCCCCTGCCACCCTTGTAATTTCTGTTTAGACTCTCTCTTTTTTTGATTAGCCTCTGTCAAACGTCCAACTTCTCGGATTTTGCGGTACCGCCACCCGACCCGGGGTAGAGGGTAAGGATGGAACGCTTCGAAAATAGGATCCGTGCTCTGCGGAGCAAGATAAACGACCAAACAAAAGAGAAAAAAAAATAGAGAAGCTATACGGAACTCTTTTTGTGTACCTAGAGATCGGGGCAGGAAAGCCTTGTGCCGCACACGCCAGCGCCAGAGACTCGCCCTCTACCCCGCGGTACTTATTAAGGCCGTCTCCAGTCCCTTTTGGGGCAGTACGACCGGACGGTTCTGGAACGATATCATTTATTGCCCGGAATCACTGAATCGTCCCATTCTCGTTCGCCTTTCTTTTCTATCCATGTATACCGGTAATCAGAGTGGCCGTTCAGCCGTTGACGAATCGTTGCAGCGACCCTCCTCGCGACGAAAGCGTTCCCCAATCGATTTTACGCTCTCGCACCCTCAATCGTATCTTTGCTCTGTTCAAAATACTAGAACCGACTATTGTTGTAACGACTGATTTCAGATTAAAATCGAAGGGAACGCGTTCCTCGCGAAAAATTGTCCAAAATTACGTACCTCGCGATCCTCCTGAACAGCCGGTATCCCGAGTACACGCGTAATGGAAGCATGCAACTTACCTGACGTATAAATCGTTGGTCCACGGTACATCGATCGAAAGCGGCAATCAACTGATTCGACTCATCGACGACGAGGACGACGAGGACGACCACGACGACGACGACGACGACAACGACAAAAAGGGAAACCAAGGAGCGAAAGGGGGATAAAGGTATATCGTCTACCTTGTCACCGGCATGGGGAACCCCTGAAACGAGTGACTCAACGCGATATTCTGACCTCCAGCAGCCAAAACCACTTCTCTTTCGAATTTCTTGCCCGAAGACCGCGGAGCTATCTTGCTCGTGCCCTCTGAAACGCGATTCACAGTGAGGGGAACCGATCGTTAGGCGACGTGTACCTTGTCACTGGGACAGGAAATCCCTGAGTGGAACAGTCCAGGGCTGCCACCATCGTCCTTGGGACGTCAACGAGTTTGAAACCTTCGTAACGTTCGCCCTCGATACGCGGCCCGACATTACCCGTCGGCTCTGAAAACAGGGGGGCAAGAACCAACGCGTGGTACTCGAAGGGGTAATGATCTTGAAAATGACCGAGCACCCGAGCACCCGAGCAGGATCGCCACCGCCTGACGCGAATCCCCTTGCTCCGATCAGTGTCGCCAGACCAGGGGAATCGAGGGGAATACGGTTACCCTCTCTCTGCCAGTATCGGATTAGTCACGTGACATTGTGACACATGCACGGCGGAAGCGAAACGCGTCACGTGACCGATCCCTGGCTGAAGCGTGGGGGAATAGCGCGGTAGAAGGAGAAGGGTAGAGTGGGAGACAAGACATAATCTGGCGACACTGGCTCCAATACCCTACGAGATCCCGTACCTGAACGTAGGCGCCGGGAAACCTTGGACAGGACATGCTAGACCCGCCGTTCGATCGATTAGAATGGCCCTCTTCAGTCCATTGAAGTCCTTGTCCCGTACGTTCGGGCGCACACTACCCCGTGGCTCTGTAAGACCGCAAAAACCGGGGATGGGACTCGTCGTCGTTGTCGATCGCGTCGTACGCAGCTCAAAGAAACCAAGAAACGTGAAGACAGAGACCGGTCGCGAACGGAAGCACCGAAGGGCGGGGGTAGCTGGTCGAAAGGTTCTCGTCTGACGAGAGAAATTAGAGAATCCGAATTCTTTTCAAGCTGCCATTTTCTCTGCTAAAACTGCGCGAACGATCGAAACCGCCTACAATATTTGATAGTATCGCGTATTCACGGCTCTGCCAGCATCCCTCGTAAGTCGCTCACCTGTACAAAGGGGACGGACTCGCCTGAGCCTCGCAGAGCAACGTCAAAGGTTCTCCCTGGGATTTAGCCAATCCGTCGAATTTCGATCTAGGCGGCAACCGGGGAGGACTACTTCCGACCGGCTCTAGAATGCAAAACGAAGGAGGGGGCCATAGTAATCGACGTGTTCGCGGTGTCCCCGCGGAGATGTTTTCGCGTGCGGAACGAGGGAGTTGACGGGCGGGGTCAGTTAACTGAGACCGTTCCAGACGCACGGTCCATCGTTTGCCGCGCGAGAGGCGACGTCCTTAGTAGAGGATAATTGCGGAACGAATCGGAAGAGGCTTTCCCCGTGCTCGTCGAAGCGTACCTGAAGATCGGCAACGGATGCGCCTGAGCTTGGCACACCATGGCCATGGGTGTCTCGCTGGGCAACGAGAGGACAGTTATTTTCGCCGTGGGTGGTACTTTCGGTGCCGCGCCGCTCACCGGCTCTGGATAGAGAAACGAGAAATCTCTGGACGTCCGTCTCTCCCTAGACATTCTCTTATCCGAAGATCGAACCATAAATAGATATACCTATAAGCTGGAAGAGGGTGACCCTGCGCCGGGCAAAGCATCGTTACCGGGCTGCCGACGTAGCTGAGTAGCACGTCGTATTTCGCAGTGGACGCGACTCTGGGCTTGGCACCGTTCACAGGCTCTACACAATTCCCGGATTAATGTAATCGCCGGAACCCCGACGACTATCGATGACTACACTGACCTAAACGTGGGAGCAGGGAACGCCTGGGCGTCGCAGAGCAAACTGATCTTGGCGACGCTCGCAACCTCGAACGAGTCCGATTTCGCAGACCTCGGGAATTTCGGAGACACCCGACCTGCCGGCTCTGAGAGTCACAATGATTATGTTAATCGATCGCGAGTACTTGAGACCCGGAGGAGGACCCGCCACCGCCGCCATTTCTTGTTCGAACTCGTCGACACACGCGCTTTTAGACAATTTATAGAGCGACGGGGAGACACCATCGTTTCCGGATGGTAACTGTGTCTAGAAATTCGCAATTAATACAGAAAATTTACCTGTGAGTCGGGGTCGGTGAGCCCTGAGCGGCACAGGTGATCGCGACCGACGATCTCGCGGCGCGAACGTATGTCACGCTTTTCGCGTCACTTTGAAAACTGGGCGCCTTGGATCCGACCGGTTCTACAGCGGACAAAAACCCAAGAACAAAGTTCCACCAGGTGTTTCTCTGTGATTTACCTGAACGACGGAACTGGGAACCCTTGCGCGGGACAAAGCAACGCTGACGAGCCCTTCGAGGGACGTATGAACGAATGGACGCGATCGTCGCTGGAGAATTTTGGTCCTTTCGCTCCCAAAGGCTCTGGTAACGTAACGATCACGCGGATTGTTTAGGAGAAGTTGTTGGCAAGCGGTGAAACAGTGATCCGAAATTGTGAAAACACGAATTAAGGTCGTCGCTCATTCAGGAGCACAACCGCTTCAGCGGCATGAGATCAGCGTTCGCATATTCGCATTATTTACATATATGCATTTTAATAGAAGCGCTCTTAGCGTGACAACGTCACAGCGTTGGCATGCTTCCTGTTTTCTTTTACCTCCCTTTGATGGAACGAATACATCGATATATCGATCTATTGTTGTTCGGGCGGTGTTTAAACTCACTTCACTCTACGTTATATATTATTCGTTGCGAACGTAACAGTTTCAGAGGATTTCAGAGCTATACAATTTTACCATGACATCGTTCGTCCAATAGGAAAGCAAACTATCTCTAGAAACAATTTTTCTACTTCTGATTGTACCTCGTGACAAGTACAATGAATTGTAGAGTTTGAAAATGTCAGAATAAACTTCGTGTTTTCACGTTGTCGGGCCACTGTGCAGCGCCACGCGTTGCTCGATCGAAGCTCCTCCGCCATAAGGGTTGGTTCGCTGGTAAGGATAGTAAATGGCATTGAAGAGGATCGATAAGACGGTGGTTGGTCTCGAGTACCTGAACGCTGGTACCGGGTGACCCTGCGCTTGGCACTGGATCGCGAATCCCATCGAGTTTTTGGTCGTTTGCCATCGTTTTGCGTCGCCGGAAATGGAGGGTGCCTTGCTTCCGACCGGTTCTTCGCCAACAAAATAATCAAACGCGTGAGAAGGAGTGCTATCGAGGAACGGCACAACCGCGACAAGAATTTTCAGAGATTCCGTGTTCTCGCGAGTAGGAAATCCGCGATTTACCTGAACGTTGGAACAGGGTACGCCTGGCCTTGGCAAAGGATCACGATATGCGTGGCTCTCCGCCTTTTCATCCGACTCCCCTCCTCGCCGAGGATCGAGGGTGCTTTGCTACCGACCGGCTCTAACGGACACAGAAACGAGCGTCTCGTTCAACAGACGATCAAAATGTTTACAACTATCGAGACTGTGTTACAAGAGAGTTGAGTGTGTATTTTGTTCGTCGTCGGAAATGAAAAGTGGTCTTGCTTCCTGCCAGAAAAATATCCAATCAAACACACGAAGGGGGCCGTAATCCGCGATTTACCTGAAGGTTGGAACAGGGTATGCCTGGCCTTGGCAAAGGAGCACGATATGCGTGGCTGTC
Organism: Halictus ligatus; assembly: GCA_028454255.1. NCBI lineage: Eukaryota > Metazoa > Arthropoda > Insecta > Hymenoptera > Halictidae > Halictus > Halictus ligatus. Next base: position 11,022,702 of record CM052142.1, read on the forward strand.
CGCCTTTTCATCAGACTCCCTTGTTCGCCGAGGATCGAGGGTGCTTTGCTACCGACCGGTTCTGACGGACACAGAAACGAACAACTCGTTCAACAAACGTTCAAAATGTTTACAACTGGGCACAGGATATCCCCGAGACTTCCGGTCCTATTTACAGCTAGGTGCAAAATTCACGGCGATTTTTAATCGTGTTTTATCGAGACCTTGTTACAAGAGAGTCGAGTGTGTATCTTGTTCGTCGTCGGAAATGAAAAGTGGTCTTGCTTCCTGCCAGAAAAATATCAATCCCCGATTTACCTGAAGTTTGGAACAGGGTATGCCTGGCCTTGGCAAAGGAGCACGATATGCGTGGCTGTCCGTCTTTCCATCAGAAAGCCCTTCTCGCCGAGGATCGAGGGTGCTTTGCTACCGACCGGTTCTAATAGGCAAAGAAACGAGCGGCTCGCTTGAAAATGTTACCTATAATTGGGCACAGGATATCCCCGAGACTTCGGGTCCCACTTACAGCGAGGTGCAAAATTCACGGCATTTTTTAATCGTGTTTTATCGAGACCGCGTTAGAAGTGAGTTGAGTGTGTATCTTGTTCGTCGTCGAAAATGAAAAGTGGTCTTGCTTTCTGCCAGAAAAATACCCAATCGAACACGCGAAGGGTGCCGTAATCCGCGAATTACCTGAAGGTTGGAACAGGGTACGCCTGACCTTGGCAAACGATCACGATATGCGTGGCTGTCCGTCGTTCCATCCAACTTCCTCTTTCGCCGAGAATCGAGGGTGCTTTGCTACCGACCGGTTCTAATAGGCAAAGAAACGAGCGGCTCGCTTGAAAGTGTTACCTATAATTGGGCACAGGATAACCCTGAGCGGGACACGTCAAGACCACGCTGCTCCGCGTGCTCATTTCCTTCCAACCGCGTTTCATTTCGCCCGTCAGCGCCGGGGCTTTGCTACCGATGGGCTCTAACGACACAAACCGTGGAAAATTCGCTCGTGAAACGGCCAAGTATCGAATGGTCGACGGATGCACCTTTACCTAAAACTGGGCACGGGATAACCCTGCGCCGGACAGAATAGGACGACCGTCGAGTGGTACCGCTTTTCTTTCCAGCCGCCCTTCAAGTCACCTGTCACCGTTGGCGGTTTGCTTCCGACCGGTTCTAGCGGAATATTCGGCAACGGTTTAGAGAACGCAGCTGCGAGATTCGAACGGATTGTTTACCTAAAGGCGGGCACAGGATATCCCTGGGCCGGGCATGATAGAACGGCGTTGGACTTCGCTCTCTTCTTCAGCCAACCCCCTCGCAATTCACCCGTCAGCGCCGGAGGTTTTGTTCCAATCGGCTCTACGAATGTTCAACGTGGTCATGCGTTCAAGCTTTGCTGCTCTGTTTGCGTTTCGAGGTCATTCTGGTGTTATTGTGTGATTTTAACACTAGATTTACGGGTCCCGTTAAAATGACCGGTTCTACATTCTTTAACCCTTAGCACTCGAATGGCCACTAAAAATTGCTGTATCATTATTCAAAATATTTTTTACATTATTAAATTTATTTGTATTTAAGAATTACTAAACATTTCAGTATTGTACGAGCAAATTAAAAATCGCTCGATTACAGGATAACAAGATTATATTTGTTTGCTTCTAAGATTGACTAGATGTTTTGTCCATCGTTTACTAAAATTGAAAATAAAATTCTTGGGCGTTAATGGGTTAAAGATGTTAGTGAAAACCTGTGCTGATCCGAAAGTAGACGGACGCTGTTTAGTCACGACATTCAGTGCGAGACAGATTGATTAGAGGCCGCGTAGGGTGATGTTACAACATTCGGTTACAGTTTGTCAAGCATCGTTTACCTAAACGAAGGCACGGGGTAGCCCTGCGCTGGACAAAATATCACGACGCTAGTCGGTGACGGGACCTCCAGGATCATTCCTTTGACGATCCCCATCAACGCCGGCGCTTTGCTCCCAACTGGCTCTGATCATAGGCAAAACAAGGAAGCTGTCAGCTAGCGTGATCTAGCGTCTCTTGGACGCTCCGAATCGCACGATCACGCAATCGATTCCGGTGGAACAGAGGACCCCGTTTCGCAAAAGGCAACACGCGAGAAGAAAGAGACCGTTCCAGGAGAAAGTGTGCCCGAAGAAACGAGATCCTGCGACATCGCAGTTTGCTCCTTTCCGTTTGCGGTCGACGACTCGACCGCGGCTTTTAATTACGGCAACGCGAAAGAGATGTGCGCGATATTCGATAGAAAATCCCCATTACCACAGGATGTGCCCCAGAAGCTTGATCTCTGAGAAGTGTAACGTGATACGTATCGGTGAGACGATACTAATCCAAAGACGAGACTTTTTCTTTTTCAGTTATTTTGTTCCGTGAAACTTTAGCTGTGATATTTCTGAGATTTTTCTGATTAGAACACGAGTCCAAACATGATAGGATTAGGAGCATATCTGCTTGAACCGAGGAATTTCAACTGTTGCAATTTGTGGCGGGGATGAAAGGTTGACAGTCACGGTGGAGAGCTTCGCGACAGTTACGGAGATAGTACTGTTATTGCTAGAGATTTACCTAAAGGAGGGAACGGGATATCCTTGCGCCGGACACGGCATCACGCAGCTGGCTCCTGATCCCTTTTCCATCCACACGCCCTTCACGTCCCCCGTGAACGCCGGTGCTTTGCTCCCAACCGGTTCTAACAATGCACACACGCGAACGGTCCGCGATTAATTGTTCTACTTTTAGCAGAGGAAGAAGGGGGACACGCCGGCACCGGACAGGAAAGAAGGCCAAGGCAACATAATGGACACAAATTGGACCGATGAGTGCCTCTTCAGTTTTCACCGATTCGAGAACAATGCTGCCCCGATGCTACTCGAGCCCGAAGGTCTTCAGAATTCGAAGAGTGCCGCGCGATGGAAAAATTCGCCGATGTTAACCTTTCGCCGGTGGTCTTTCTTCCAGTGGTCGGACTATCGCGAAGCAAATACTACAACGACATCGTTCGTGAAACCCATTCGGATATTATACTTCTTGACGACCTTGAAGTGTTTGAACACTCGAAAGGGTTCAAAGGTACCAGCCAATTAACGGGGAAGGGCTACAGGTTACTGGCAGCTTTCAAGTCATGGCTTCCGACGACTTGTATCGAGATGCTAGCCGTTTAAAACTATGTAGAAGCTAGAGTAATTTAGAAACGTCCAATTTTGTTCGAACTTCAAAGTATTGACCCTCGGGAGTCGGATCTTTCTCGCAATTATAAAATTTTATAAGTACAAACTCTAGGTTAGATCGTCGTCTCGTATCGAAAGAAAACTGTGTCCTGTGAATCGTCAAGGTTCCGCCTTGAAGATTTGACTTGCGTAGTTCGAAGGGTGAAGCGAAGGTAGCGCCGAAAGGGTTGAAAGCCCTAGGACCGCCAGCAGACAGACCACCACCGCGAAGGATTAACACCGCGAGCCGAGGGGAGGCCGTGCGACACTTCGAGGGGTGAACAGACAGTTACCTAAACGAAGGCACGGGGTACCCTTGCGCGGGACAGGACAGCACCACGTCGGAGTCCGCTTTGTTCTCCATCCAGCCACCCTTTAAATTGCCCGTCAACGTTGGCGCTTTGCTGCCGACCGGCTCTAACGAATCACACAGAGAGACAACAACAGTGGCATGCTGCGAGCACGGCGCTCCTCGATCAACACCGAGCCATTAAACGGCGCTTGTACCTAAAGCTTGGAACTGGGAACCCCTGAGCGGGACAGAACACGGTCAGGTCTTGGCCGACCTCGCGGTCGTACCAGGACTTCTTCGCGTCGCTCGCGAACTTCGGCTTCTTCGTCGCCACCGGCTCTAACGGATCACACAGAGAGACAACGGGGACATGCTGTCACTAACAGAGATCTTTCCGCTAACAATCAACCGTTGTGTCGCGCTGTCCGGAAACCTCCTGGCGAATCTCGACGGACTACACGGAGTCAGACTTCCTGAATGCGATTTCCTTTGAAAATCGCTACGAACTTTCCGGACAACCCAACCTCACCGTTATACACATAGGCATGTACTTGTATGTTGGAACTGGGAACCCCTGCGCGGGACAGTACAATGTCAGGTCTTGGCCATTGGCGCAATCGAACGAAGACAACTTCGAGGCGGTCGAGAACTTTGGCTTCTTCGTGGCGACCGGCTCTGGCAAATCACACATACAGAGAATAGGAGACGAGCTGTCGAGGTGAGGAATAAAGCTGTTCGACTAATGGCGATTAGTTTGCAGTATGTACCTATAAGTTGGAACCGGGAACCCCTGAGCGGGACAGTGCAGGGTCAGATCGTGGCCGAAGTTGCGGTCGTACGAAGACAACTTTGCGTCGATCGAGAATTTTGGCTTCTTCGTTGCGACCGGTTCTAACACAGATAGAGAATAGGGACAAGCTGTCGAGGCGACGAATAAAGCTGTTCGACTAATGGCGATTAGTTTGCAATATGTACCTATACGTTGGGACCGGGAACCCCTGAGCGAGGCAGAGCAGGGTCAGATCTTGGCCGAAGGCGCGATCGTACGAGGTCAATTTTGTGTCGCTCGAGAATTTTGGCTTCTTCGTTGCGACCGGTTCTGGCGAATCACACAGAGAGACAGTAGGACGAGCAGAGATTTTCGACTAATAGTCGCCAGCGATTAGATTGCGATATGTACCTATATGATGGAACCGGGAACCCCTGAGCGGGACAGAGCAGGGTGAAATCTTGACCGGTGGCACGATCGTACCCGGACAGCTTCTGGTCACTCGAGAACTTCGGCTTCTTCGTGGCTACTGGCTCTGTTACAGGATTAGCCAAATAGACCTGAAGACTGCCGGCGAATCAGCGTTGCGTTTTATCGAATCGTCCCATTGGTAGTGCGAGCACCAATATCGTAAAAATAGCATGCAATCCCGGAAGGGTACCCGTTTTAGTCAACTGCAAATTGACGTCGCGAAAATACAGTAAAATTGAAAAGGCGATTGCCACCCGAATTGCATAAAAGCGTCAATAACATAGGAAACCGAACTGTCACATTCCGCTCCCTTGTTACGGATGCGTTTTTGAACAGTATTGCAGTGGCAGATAAAAAATGGATAGTTTACGCAACATTAAACGTCAAACACAGCGGATGAAAAAGAAGATTTTGATTAAGGGGAGACGGACATTTAAAAAACTGTGTAAAATCGTATACGAACGATTAGTCACCGTATGCAAACTGTTTTATTTTCATTTCCATGGACAGAGATAAATACTCGCATTACTTGTGGGACGACTCGACACTGGCCTAACTGTATCGGGTTGCCGAACACGATACTTGCGGTGGAAGCGGGGGGTTTGGCACCCCCCGTTAATGGACTTTCCGAATCATTTTACCATGATCTAGCCACGGTGCCCTCGAACGCAAAGACCGAGACTTTCACGGTGCGTTCGATCAAAGACCGCTGAGAAACCTTGCAAGAATGATTCACAGCCCGCGTGGTAGTCGATGACTTTCAATGGGTAATTTAGTACCTGGTTACGGGAACAGGATGCCCCTGGGCATTGCACGGCATGCTTACTTGCGACCCTTCTCCTCGGAGGAAGAAGAACGATTTCACGTCGCCGAGAAAAGCGGGCGCTTTGATCCCCATAGGCTCTGCAGCAAGGGAATAACGAAGTCACCGAGGCAGAATTTCTTCTTTTGGTTAGGGGATGGTCGAAAATATCGATTTTTCCCACTTTTTAGTCGTGCAAAGTTACGGCTAATTCCAGGTCGACAGAAATCTTTCGTTTTGGAGTTAAAAGGGCTTCGAGTGCAAAGGGTTAATAGATTGCTAAACATTTAAATATTACATGTGGAATAAAGAAAATAGCAGTGAGTTCAAAGGGTTGAGACTTTACAGAGTGATTTCCCAAGAGCTCGGCTACAAGATTCAGGAGCAACGTGGATCTGTTTCGCGAAAAAGAAGAAATTCCCCCTGTATTTGTTCCTTCGGACAGGGTGCCCCGCGAACTTTTAATTAATCGACCACGGCGTCAAACGTAACCGATAGCCGGCCGGTAAGGTTTGCCTTTCGGAAACCGTTGTAAACTCTCTTTCGGACCGGAGTCGCCTAGTTTTTTGTCGTACCTATAGACTGGCGTCGGATGGCCCTGGGCGTTGCAAGGCAGACTAACGTGGGTGTTTACTCTTCGTACCAACAGAGATAGTTTCGCGTCCGCGGCAAAGCCTGGCGCCTTGCCCCCGACAGGCTCTAAACAACAATTCACGTTCGATTATTCCGCGGTGCGCGAGTTTTGTTTGCCGAATACGGGTAACACGGGAAACCGTTGACAAACGACACAACCGTCGGGGCCGTTAACCGGGCCGGGTCGGGTCGGGCCAACGACGCTCGGTTTTTCCGCGCGCGCGGAATTTCATCGATAAACCGGTAACAGTGAATCCATTACCTAGTGGTGGGCACAGGGCTTCCCTGCGCGGCGCAAAAAATGGAAATCGGCTGATCCTCGGCCCGTCTGATCGTGCGGCTCAGATCGTCCGACATTAATCGGGGCGATCGCGCGGCGACCGGCTCTGAAATCGATCGTGTCGTGTTCGATCCTTTAATACGGTACAGCGCTGTCGGCCAGCTTAACGCTAGAACTACCGAGTCGTAAATAACGACGGATGTCTGTTGCTTTGTAACGATAATTACAAGACTACATTTATTCGAACCTCGTACCATTTCTGATGGGAACATTCTTATAATTTCAGTAATTGTCAAGGACAAAATTAGGAACCAGTCATTTTTACTGGTTCGGTGGTTCTAGCGTTAAATCAATGTTTGCTTTCACGCGGAATTGATCGACTCATTCCACCGGTCAATGTGGATACATTTAACAATCTAATTCGTAACTACTGCGCGTGAAGATACGGTCGAATTGCTCGAATATTTGATTGAATATTTGTCCAGTGTCAAAGTCAAAAATTGATTTTCCGTAGTTCGAACAGTGCTGTACCCGCTCGAAGCGACCCGCGATAGATTTACCTGGTGGTTGGCACGGGGAATCCCTGAGCGCTGCACGCTAACACCACGCTCGTGCCCTTGCGCCTCGCGTATTTGCTCAGGCTATCGTCGTTGGAGAAAATCGGCGACTTCAGCCCGACCGGTTCTACGAAAGACGGCACACTCGAGAGAAAGAGAGAAAGAGAGAGAGAGAGACACGGTTCGCGAAGAGTTGATCGCGTTAAAACACTTATTCGCGGACGTAATCGGATCAAGAAACTGTTCGGAATATTGTTGAAACGACAGAGTTACCTGGTGGTTGGCACGGGGAATCCCTGAGCGTTGCACGCGAGCACCACGCTAGCGCCATTTCGTCTCGAGTAAGCGCTAAGGCTAAGGTCGTTGGAGAATTTCGGCGACTTCAGCCCAACCGGCTCTACGGAAGAGGGTACACACTCGGGAGACACGGTTCTCGAAGAGTTGATCGCGTTAGAAAACACTCGTACGCGGCCGTAATCGGATCAGAAACTCATCGGAATATTGTTGAAGCGGTAGAGTTACCTGGTGGTTGGCACCGGGAATCCCTGAGCGTTGCACGTGAGCGCCACGCTCGCACCATATCGTCTCGCGTAAGCGCTAGAGCTAAGGTCGTTGGAGAATTTCGGCGACTTCAGTCCGACCGGTTCTACGAAAAACAACACGGAACTCGGGAGAACGCTCCGACGCACGGTTCTCTTTCGATACAAGACGATGCCTCGGGACGGCTTTCGACGTGTCACGGACATTGTTCTCGATTGGGGTGAGACTTTCGTTTGAGAAGGATGGAATATCGTTCCGGCACTAAGCGGTGTCGAGAGCGGGAAACTTCAAAAGAAGAAGAGGGGATAGAGTCGTCTTATATCAAAAGAAAACTGTATTCCCCTCGCTTCGGGGCGAAAATCTCGAGCTTTCGAGGGGGATTCTCGCGTAACCAGGTGGAAAAGAGGTGAGCCCTACCCTGAGCTCGAAGCTAGTATCTTGTACTGTACGAATATTGGTTCCTTTTTAAATAATAATTCCGGAATAATTCCGTCACCCACATATGGGTTCCGCACGATTGCTAGTTTCCCGAATCAAAGTTGTGGAAAATCGCCAGCTAGTGGTGCAGTTTCGCGAGAATCCCCGTTAAAGGGTGTACAGGCTTGAATTAACGAGGGAGCCGATAATAATCGCCGATGAAAATGGTAAACAGTTCGGGACCGGTACCGTGCGATATTTTCGAGTATCACGCGAGAGATTACCTGGTGGTTGGCACGGGGAATCCCTGAGCGTTGCACGCGAGCACCAGGCTCGTGGCCCTGCGCCTCGCGTATTTACTGAGGCTATTGTCGGTAGAGAAAATGGGCGACTTGAATCCAACAGGTTCTACGAAAAATATTACCACACGCCGACGAATTACGTTCGATTCGGCGATCCGGGGGCGGGGGAAGGAGGGGGAGACACACGGAAAGCGGCGAGAGAGAGAAAATTAGAATTAATGGTTTCGGGGTCGTGCTCGGCGCGAAAGCCGGGTGCTGGTCATTCGAAACCGACGTGGGACAGGAGACGAGGGGGATTGGGAAATTGTATCGATCACAGGTGTGGGAAACGTGGCTGCCCGGGCATGGGAATACGTGTGTGCTCTCGCGCGATCGAATGTCATCTCACCTCGAAAGTGGAACAGGGTAACCTTGCACCGGGCACATCAAACTGACCGTCGCGGCCGACTTCGTGTCCACGAATTCGACTTTACGATTCGTGGGTAGCTTTGGCTTTTGGCTAGAGGTCGGCTCTGAGGAACAACAGGAGGAAAATTCGATTAGCCCGTTTTACTGACCGTGAGACAGGAACAGGGAACCCTTGAGCGGGGCAAGTCATCGACACCCGGCTGGAGGACGGCGTCGGTTTCACCACTTTAATGTCCGCGTTCGTGAACTTTGGTTTCGCGCTGGACACCGGTTCTAACCAACAGAATCAAGTGACAGGATTCTCGAGGCTGATCGACCTAGACGAGAGGAGTCTACGAGAACCGTTTCGTTCCTGTCGAACCGTATTCCGAAGATTCAAGTGTTGTCGAGTACCTGAACGCTGGAACCGGAAACGCCTGCGCCGGGCAGGACAGCGTGAAGGGCTGAAACGGTCGCACGCTGTACGTGGTCAGGGTGCGGGAGTTTTCCGTCACGGGGAATTTCGGTTTGGTGCTGGACACCGGTTCTAGCGGATAAAATCAAATGGTCATCGCTAATTCGATCAGCGACGAAGTGTCGCACACCTCGACTACCTGAACGCTGGAACCGGAAACGCTTGTGCGCCGGACATTGTCAAGGGCCGAGAAAAATTGCGGTCTAGCCAGTCAAGTACCTGAACGTTGGAACCGGAAACGCCTGTGCCGGACATGGTAGTGTCAAGGGTTGATACGGTCGCACGCTGTACGTCATCAGCATGCGTGAGTTTTCCGTCACGGGGAATTTCGGTTTCGTGCTGGACACCGGTTCTGACGAACAAAATCAAACGGCAGGCTTCTTGGTGCTGACCGAAAACTATTTGCTCTCTACTAATCGAGGAGAGTAGCTTGTAGAGTACCTGAAGGCTGGAACCGGGAACGCCTGTGCCGGGCAAGACAGTGTCAAGGGCTCAGAAGGTCGGACAGTGTGGGCGGTGTAGGTGCGCGAGGTTGCCGTCATAGGGAATTTCGGTTTGGTGCTGCCGACCGGTTCTGCGAGAAGAAGAACAAGCCAGCCTGGATTTAACGTCTGCCGCGAGTCACTGGGACAGGGCCTCCGATAACGATCGGGCTAATTGCCGGGCATCGATTCGCCGGCACTGCGAGTCAATTGAATCGCGATATCATCGAATTCAGGGAAAAGAAAAGAGACCCCCCGGCCGGAGTGCGATATCGATTAAACTATTCACGGAATAACTGCTCCGCCGCCGGGACAAAGGCTGTTTCATTGGCTGCTCGTTGTTCCCGTGGTTGGATCGCGACCCTCGCCAAATTACCTACCAGCGATAGTTCGCCGTCTTGCGGCGCAAGGCAGGGGAGAGTACCGTCGAGTCCACGAATTTACCTGAATGCTGGCACGGGGAATCCTTGAACGGGACACAGCAGGGTGGTGATGGTACCGAGCATCGCGCTCGGATTCGTCGATTTCACGTCCAGCGCGGTTAATTTCGGTTTCGAGCTCGACACCGGTTCTGCGTCACACGAGAAACGAGAGAGGTTTCAGGGTTTCGCGACTCCGCTCCGAGTTATTGTACGAGCTTTCCGGGCGTAAGCCGTGTACAAAGGACTCTCATCTAGACGGCTGGCTAGAAATACACCTACTCCTTGCTCGGGCTGAGTCACCACCTAACATGGAAAGTGAAAATATCTCCCTTATTTACGATCGTAGAGAAAAAGTCGCCAGGACGAACTTGCGAGACAGAGAGAGGGAGAGAGCGGCCCCCGATTTCGAACACGCTAAAAATAACGCCAGTTTTGCGGTTTCTTTTAAGAAACTATGAACAAGTTCTCCTTATAGCTTCTGCGGTAATTTATCTCATCCTCGAGGAATGCACGCTAATATTTTCGACGATACGATCGAGACGGACACACGCGGTTCCAGACAGTACTTCAACACTAAATTTCCGGTTTAAACTGTAATAATTAATTAATCGTTCTTTTTTACCTAACCCAACTTTGCACTATGCAACTGGTGGAAAACCGAAGGGACGTTCTACTTGTCGCTTTTAGAAGAATATATTTTTATACCGAGGAGCTTTTTTAATACGATTATAAGCAGCGAAGGTATTTTTAGTTTCCATCTTGCGAAGGTGATTCAACCTATACACACGCCATGTGTTCACTGTACTGGAGCGTCGATTAGATAATCAATTTAATTGATCGGTTAACTTGACAGAAATGTTCCGCAATTGTTTCACACTATTTTGTGTAGAATTTTTAAACCTGATATTACGACATAATACAGGCGCACCGTGTGTTAAGTAAACGGCAACAAGCTTTTGCAGGTGCAAGAAAATTTCTGTTGCAACCGTCACGCGATAACTAGTCGTTGCCGATGCAAATCGTGGCATGCTTTATGGTAATTGAAAACCTTGTTAGTTCCGTATCTTTGTCGTAAACATAACGGAGGTTATAAAATTTCATCCAGAAAATAGGTTTTCGTCCCAAGCGGTGGTTAAAACCGCTTCTAATTTACGAGGGGAAAGAGAGAGCAAGGAAAGTAGTAATTAATCGTCCGAAAATTAATGTTACTAGCGTATCTGGCCTGGAGAATTTTAATTGGCCGATCAACGTTCCAGCACGGTAACCGCAGGCTGCATAAGGAGCACATCTATCGACGCACGACATCAACACGAACGCGTCTATAGACTCCTAATGAAGTCAGCCGCGACGCTTGCGAAAAATATTTACGCTTCGGTGCGAGATAGACTTCGACGAGGCTCACACCCGGCGGCGTCGAACAGTACCGAGGAAACGAGGGTCCATCCTGAACAAGGGATCGTTCGAAGAGGGTCCCCACGCGTCTTCCGGAACTTACTTGAAGACTGGGACAGGATACGCCTGTGCGGGACACAGAATCGGGACGCCCCGTGCTTCCGGCACTTCGAACGTTCGGCTCTTGTCCATGGTCGCGAACTTAGGCTTGGCGAAGCCGACTGGTTCTACAAGGAAAACGACGTTGCTCTCGAGCAACTAACTATCGTCGCACAAGCTGGAAGAACGTGAGAGGAGCACGGCTCCTCGACGTTCGCTTTCGGTTTTCGAGGAGAGTGTCCAGGAATTCTGGTTGGTCGGCCGCGCCTGATATACTGGGACAGGGTGAAATATGGAAACAGAGAGAGAGAGAGTGAGAGAAAGAGAGAAAGATAGAGAGAGAGAGGCTTGTTTATTTTTCACCGGGTTGCGGAGAGAAGCCGAAGCGACGGATATATCGACCTACCTAAACGTGGCGACTGGATACGCCTGTGCAGGACAAAGCAACGAAAAGCCCGTGCCTTTGGTTACGCGTAATCCGACGTCGTTCACAGATGGAAACTGTGGCTTGCTGCTCGAGGCGGGTTCTAAAAACAGAACGCGAGACGAACGGCTCGAAGGTCGTGCGTAAAGAGGACGCTGCCGAGAGTCTTTGAATATGCTGGAATAGGGACTCCCCCTTGCCATACAGGCTCGTAGATGTGCTAGCTATGTCAATACAGCGTCTATGCATAGCTGAACAATCGCCCTTCGGTAACGCATTCAACTTACAGTCCGTTTCTAGAGACCCGCGTAGACCACCGGCCCTACGGCTGGAACCTTGGGACTGCTTTCTCGGTTCGTACCATTTCGGGACCTTAGCAACCTCGAAACTCGGCTTTGCGGGGATCTTGCCGTTTGACCGAACGCTATTCTATTTTCTGACGGATTCTGCTCTTAAAAGTATACTCGCGAAGGCGCATTCATAACATTGCACGCGCTTAATACTTCATTTTTAAGCACATCCGTGTTTTCAGCATCTCTAAATAGTTGATTGCATCGTCAAACGGCAATACCCCACCAGGTCCAGGTGTCCAAACAATTTTGCGTCTGACAAGGGTGACTTTTGACTGACTGCCTACCTATAAACAGGAACCGGAAATCCTTGCGCAGGGCAGAGAAGGGTGACGCTCTTCAGGGAAGACGCTCTGAATCGTAGAAGGTCGGTCGGTCCAGATATTTGAGGTCGAGCACTGGACGCCGGCTCTGGCGATGACAAAACCACGCGATTCGTGAAATGTTGCTAAGTGTGAGTTTACGGGAAACCCTTGGGCAGGGCGGGTTTTATAGCGAATTTTGTCGATGCTCGAACGAGCGAGTGCCTCGCAAAAGGAGTCGCGGAGACGGTTCTCTATCTATGCAAGAAGTATACTGCGAACAGAGTCGCGTCAGCTATCGCTGATGGCGTTTCCTTTCGCGTCCTTGGTTTCTTTGATAAGCCGAATATCGATCTCGCGTCTGTCCTCCTCGAGCGAGTCTATTCTGAAAAATTCTCCGCGCTTTGTACCTGAAAGCTGGAACGGGGAATGCCTGAGCCGGACACATCAAAGTGAGCGGTCGATCGCAGTGGACCGTGTAGGTGCGCGAGTTCTCCGTCATCTGGAATTTCGGTTTCGCGCTCGAGACCGGCTCTGAAGAGAAGAAATCTCGACGTGACCGTTGGGTTCGTACTCGCGAACGTCGAACGACGGGACAGGGCAACCACTGATCCCCGAGATAACATCGATGATCACGCCTCCAGCGATAACTGTCGCAGGCAAGCTGACAGCTCGACACCTAACTGCGTCGCAGATCGTCCAGGTTTATCGCACACGCTTTTCAAAGACTTGGCCAGATAAAGCGAGAAACCTCGATGGGGAGAAACGCGTGAGTTATCGAGACACGGTACTTTGATCGCAGTTAGCCCACCTATGCGAAGGAACCGGGAACCCTTGAGCGGGACACAGCAGCGTGATCCTCTCCCCAAGACCGGAAACGAATCCTCGAGAGTTATCCATCGTTGGGAACTTCGGTCGCACGCTCCCCACAGGTTCTGCGAGAAGTCCCGGGGGAGGAAAGAAGCGTGTAAGGATCGACAGCATCACATTTACACCCGATGTTCCAGGAAACGGGGACAGGGAACCCGCTGGGGGCTTCGACGTGTCAATGTTCCCCCGCGTATCCGAAGTGCACGGTTTTTGGCGAAGGTGCAACCGAGTTAGTTTACTTTTTCCAAAACTGAGTGAGAGAGCATCCTAATGTCTGGTCCAGGTAGCCAGGTGTAGCTCGCGACCAGGTGCTTTTATACGCAATCAAATAATTTAGTCGCTCCACCAGAAAAATCACTATGCGTTCGGGGCGCCGGTATAATAAGCTTTCGGAAACTAGCATCCCCGGATTCTTAAGCGTAATCGCGTCGAGTTGGAACGTCGTCGAGTTTCCTCCCTACCTATAGGACGGAACAGGAAATCCTTGGGCGGGGCAGAAAAGCGGCAAACTCCCGTTCGCCTTCGTCGTGAGTCCAATCAAGTTGATCGTGCTGGAGAGTTTCGGACGCGAGCTCGCCACCGGTTCTGCGAATGATTTGCCGGTTGAAAGCGGTCGCGGACCGCGCGTCTCGCCGATCCGCGATCATCGCTGTCAACTTGGTAGCGCGCGGGGACAGGGGACCCTTGGGCGGACCGCGTCATTGTGTCGTCTTCGATGCTCGGATAGATAGCTTGGCTCGACGAACGAAACCGGCTTTGATTGAGGAAAATTGAGGCATCGGGGAAACCAAGTTAACCGCGGAATGCCGCGATGCTTTATTAGCGGGCTGCGCGTTCGAGTCCGTTTCTAGGACTGAGAATCATAGCGACGCGAAATCACGTTGTTGCAAAAACACGCCTACATATTCAGTACAATACGAAGAAAGAGTATGGAAAAAAGCGTAACGTAGAACCGTAGTTCGTGACGGGGTGGAACTTACTTGAACACGAGGCTAGGGAACCCCTGAGCGGGACAGAGAAGGGTAACCGAGCCGTCCTTGACCGTTCGGAAACTTCTGGAGTCATCGATGGTTGGGAATTTCGGTCTCACGCTGCCGACTGGCTCTGATTATGCAACCAAACAGAAACTTCTGTTTCCGGGTACTAACAACGCAGTCGAACCTCGCCTCGCGGTGGAACGGGAGGGAATAAGCAAAATAGCCGAGTTACCAAGGTTCGACTGTATATGGCTGAACTCTCGCGTTTCGTTTCATCGAGATCGTTCATCCACCTGTTTGAGGGAACGGGGAACCCCTGTGCAGGACAAATCAAATCCTGAGATCCGTCCACCGATGTCCTTAAAACACGCCTACATATTCAGTACAGTACGAAGAACGCGAAAATTACGGCACAAAACAGAATTTTGAACTTCTGAGAAGAGATTCGGTGTCGACGTCCTCTGTAAAATCTGTATCGAGATCCTACCTATGACTTGGCACCGGAAACCCCTGCGCAGGACAGAGCAGGGGCAGTATCCCGTTGGTAACGACTGTCAGACCGTTAATGTTGCTGACGGAAGGGAATTTCGGCCGGACGCTTCCCACAGGTTCTGGCGTTTCGAGAGTCCCGAGAAAAAGTATGGAAAAAAGCGTAACGTAGAACCGTAGTTCGTGACGGGGTGGAACTTACTTGAACACGAGACTAGGGAACCCCTGAGCGGGACAGAGAAGGGTAACCGAGCCGTCCTTGACAGTTCGGAAACTCCAGGAGTCAGCGATGGTCGGGAATTTCGGTCTCACGCTGCCGACTGGCTCTGATTATGCAATCAAACAGAAACTTCTGTTTCCGAGTACTGGTGCAACGGAGGGGAATAAGCAAAATAACCGAGTTACCAAGGTTCGACTGTATATGGCTGAACTCTCGCGTTTCGTTTCATCGAGATCGTTCATCTACCTGTTTGAGGGAACGGGGAACCCCTGTGCAGGACAAATCAAAGCCTGAGACCCGTCCACCGACGTCCTGAATCCACGAATGTCGTCCGTCGAAGGAATCTTCGGGCGAACGCTGCCCACGGGTTCTAGAAGGTACACGAGCCCACGATCATAGACGACAGGTTGAAGACACTTCGGAACAGGTAACCCCTGAGGGGAACATTCCGACTGCCACCTCTTTCGATTTCAGTTTGTCAACCCTTGTATCACTAATGAGTATCGTACAAAGCTTGCGAAACGTTGGGAAAATTTCTTCCTTTAGGACACGGCTTACACCCGAAAGCCTCAACAGACAAAACTGTAATTTACCAAGTTCATCTCCGATCACGACGGCAACGTCAGAAACTCCAACATTCCTCACACTTGCAGAGTGATTAAAAGGAAAAAAAAACAGTTCCCTTCCCATCTCCGAGCATGATAAAGAATCTCTGCCACCCACCCAGCTCGGAACCCCTTCGCTCGGCGATCGTGCGTTGCGATTCGTTCATTCCGCTTGCCAGTGATTGGAGATATCGTACCTATGAACCGGTACCGGGAATCCTTGGGCGGGGCACAGAAGTGGCAAAGTGGCTTTCGACTCCGTCGAAAGTCCGTTTATGTTGTCCATCGAAGGAAACTTTGGCCGTACGCTTCCCACGGGTTCTGTTTCACAACGAATGGTCTGTGACTGCGGGGTCCGTGGCGCACGAGCATGTGGGTCCCCTGCTCTCTGGGCCCTCTACGATATTCTCGTTACCATGTCTCCGCGGACATCGTGCGAATCTCTCGGCTCCGTCGAGCATCCTCCAACCACGCGAATCGATGCGAATCCTCGATCGAGTACAGGGCCGTCGAGATAAAATCGTCAACCGAGCAGCGCTAAGCGAGAAGAAGAAGAAGAGGGGACAGAGACAGTCGTCTTATATCGGAACAAAAGTGGACTACTTTTCTGTAAACTGAGATATTGACATTTTCCTAGAATTATCCAATGACTTTTCCGGATTCGCCTCGACGACCCTGTAAGCCCCGTCGCGAGCAGAATGAGAAAGAGAGGGAGAGATTCATATGACTCCCGCAATTAGATCTAGCCGAGAAATGTTCCGCAGGTCTGTCGAGAGAGCTCGCGAGACGACGTGTCATTAAAAGTCGGCAGGTGCTATTCCACATGTGCCGAGAATGTGTGTGTCTGGGACACGTTTTCGGACTTCCGTGCGCGAATGTAATCGTGTGTAGAAGTGACGTTGAACTTACCACGCGAGAGCGAAGGACAGAGCCCGGAGATCGCGTGAGGGCGCCGCAACGCGTCGGCGCGGCGCAATCTTATCGTTAGGCTTTCAATGTTCAATTTCCGTTTTCGCACGGCTTTCGAGTCTTCCCGAGAGATCGAAATCGTCCGATACCGATCATGCCAAGAGTGAACAATTATGGGCGGGCGGTGGCGCGTGCCCGCAGGGGTACCCTGTCCCAGCATTCAGGTTCGCCAACGAGCTTGATCCGACATTCTTGCAACAATGTACCGTCTCTCAACCATTTTTTCTAATTAAAAAGAACACTCGGAGCGGACGAAACCGCGTTCTCCTTCGCGATCGGATGCCTCGAGAAATTACAACGACCCGATCAAGCTCGTTGAACTATGTGATTACGCACGTACGTTGACGTGGTTGCTTAGCCGAGAGCAATTGATTTTGCGAGGTATTCCGGTTGTTAGGATGCGTAACTTGATTGTCAAGGTAATTAGACGCGAACATTGTATGCCTGAATCGTTTCACTCTGGGCTCGCAGGGAATCAATTGCCTCGGTCAATAGCTTCGAACCCGGACGGATATTCACGAGAAGCTGCGGCCGCTTTCAGAGTAATCGGTTTTAACGCGGCACTCGCTTTCGAGCTGAACGTTGCACACGCGTGCCTGAAACTATCGCGAGAAAGGACTGCCATTTAAGAAAGATATCGATCGCGATCAGAGACGGATGACTCGATCTTTCCAAACAAGAAATTCTCTCGTCCAGGTTCGAAGCTGTGAAACACGATTCCGATTCTTGTCCAAAGTTAAACGAACATGTTATCCGATAGCAATGTGTACTCCCCGGGTTAATCACGAGAAACAAGTGAGAAAACACTTAAAGAGAGGTGTGACTCGATCTAATCGAATCGGAATCGTCGTTTCGATGTTAATGAATGTGTCGGAACAGTTTGCTGGTGTTCGTCACTTACCGGTAATGACGAGTCGTCCCTTGGTAGCAGACAGTCTTGTTTCACCGGTGAGTCTGTGCTTGGTGCGGCATTGGTAGGTCTTGTATCCGTCCTCGGGGCCAACGTCGCGAATATGAAGTTCACCGGACGGCAGTACCAAGTATTTTCCATCTGCGATGGCCGACGATCGGGGCAGAGAAAGACGGAGATTAATTCGCGCCGCTCATCATTCTCCACGTGTAACTTTCTACCTCGGGATAATTGACTGATCAGAGGACAGAATAATCCGGCGTCGATATCGAAACAGTTTAATCGAGAAGAACGATATTTTACGCTTCTCCGGCAACGGTTAGAGAGACCCGGCGATCAGAAATATTCAATTATCCCGACCGACCGCACGGTACTCGTCCTCTGCACGAACACACGCGTACACACGTACATGCCAACCGTGTGCAGACGAGTACAATGCTGTCTTGATTAATACATTGGCCCGCATGCACTCTATTACCTTCTCCACTACCTTGGCCAAGTTCGTTGAACGTTGAATAGCGACGGACTCTGTGTCTATCTCGCGCTTACACCGTTCGACGAATCGTTTGGCCATTCTGGCTCGTTCGTCAAACAACAGCCCGGGAATATCGGGCCGATGCATTGTTCGCCCGATGTCCGTGAAATGTAAGAAGCCGATCGTTCATGATATTCCCTTTAATCCCTCTAACCCCTCGCGGGATGCTAATGGCTAGCGATGGGATCGAGCGATGCTTCGATCCAACCGTTTTCTTACCGATTTCTCAAACCACAACTGTTTTCGGACTTCTAATCTTCGGGAGGCTTTAACACTAGATTTACGGAACCCGTGAAAATGACGGATTCTAATATTTTTAAATTGCGAATATGTGTTAAAAAGCGTCTCGATTTCTGAGTTCACAGGACTCCCATCCTTTCAAGAGGTATTTCAGCACACTTTTCTCTGTAAACCTACACGTCCAAGGATTAGTTCTGCTACCATCAAAAAAGAACCTTGAACCACCATAATTCCGGCAATTTAAAAAATTGAAAAACCGATTTTCCATGGTCCCGTGCTGAAATACCCAGGCGGAAGGTCTGAGGGGTTAACGTCCGACTCATTGTAAGATTTCGCTTATTATATGTGTACGAGAGGACATTCCATTCGTTCGGACTTCCGGTTATCAAACAACGGACGAACGAGCCGGACGCATGCAAACAACATCGACTAAAAGCATCCACAACCGTTCGGCTGTACACTGTACGCTGTACAGCGAGCACACAGGGAAGGAAAGGTTCGAGAGAGTTTGCGGTTTTGCTGATCAAGTTGAAACGGAAGGGAAAGGAAGTCTGGGACAGCGCGAGCAGCGGCAGTCAACGTCGTACGAACAGTTCAAGAATAGTTCGGCGTTTCGTTTCCGAAACGAGGGGCATCCGGGCTTTCGAACGATTTTTCATCGGCGCGGCAGTATTCGTGTTTCCGTTGCCGGTCGATCTTTGAGAAGCACGATCGAGATTCGAGCGGAAGCCGATGGAACGAACACGCTCTGAAAAAACACGACGACGCACGGAAATAGATTCAACCATCTCGCTGATCGATATCCTACTCCATATTTCTTTCCTCGCAGATCTCCTCCATCCCACTATTTTTCTTTCTGCTGCTCTACGATTCACGATTCCGATACGCAGGGTGCGAAGAATTGTTTGCCCAGCTCGTCGAAATTCTCCAAAACTGATAAAAGTACTTTTTAGATTATTTCTTACACGTGAAAACCATTTGCGGAGGTTCGTCTGAATTTCCGATTTTGAAATTCAGTGAATAAGCATTCTAACTTTCCGGACGGAAAGATCAAACAGACATTTCAGCTTAGGTCGCAACTGGAACGTATAGTGCGCTCTGTTTCGGAGTTCCGTTTCAATATACGCATTCCACGACGTGCATTGACATAACTCGCTTATCGCGGAATTCAGTTTCCACGTTCGTAAAAACAGAGTCAGCACGCAGGGTAAAGGTTCCGGCGAATAACCGTGGCCGGTTGGCTCCTCCATCATTTTCGGTATTTATTTTCACGGTCACCTTTTGTGGTCTAAAACACGTTTTGAACGCAACGTGAAACCATTTGCCAAATTTCATCGGATTTGACCGGTTTTTTGGGAAGTTTAGCCGCATTCTTAGATTCTTCGAACGCTTCTATCGCACCAACTGGGTTTTCTTACGAACTGATAAAATCCGCAAACTGATGATTACATTCGATATTTTTCAAGCTCGACGTATTCTCGCAGAAGCGGATCCACCGGAACGTGTTGATCGAGTCCCGGCGATATTTCCTCGCTGCTTTATCGGAAGGCAAACAATTATTTCGCAGCCTGTATACCAACGATCGTACCTGTTGCGTGTTTCCTTTGGTGTTTACTATGGAACGATTCCTGCCCGAGATCGCAGAGGATATCGCTCGTTACGTTTTAACGATCGGTTTAACGTTCGAATCCTTGAAACGCTTTCCAAGTCCCAAGCCGACAACGATGTTCGTCGCGCGGGTTATGAATGAAAACGATCGCTCGGTCGTTCTCTTTCTTTTTTTCCGCTTCCATCGCACCGCGGCCCGAGGCGAAACGGAGCGTGTACGCGCGAGTAAACGGCGACCCACGGTGTTACCGACATTTCGATCGCGAGAAAAGGAAAAGCGTTCGCGCCTGTGACGCGTGGTCACGGCATGGCGAGACACAAGTATAAGAAAGGAGAGAACAAAAATCTACGTTAGACGGTGTGAATGGGAAAAACTTGTTCCCGCTCGCTCCGCCTGTTCCAAGAGCGGAACGAGCACGTGGGCGGTGTATGCGTGTACCGTAATCGGAGTTAGGGTATATTTCAGTGGTCTCGTCTTCGATCCAAGAGTCAACCTCGACGAATTCGGCGACGAAGCTCGGTATGTGACACTTGATAATTGCGGCGTTCCCCCGAAGGACGTGTTCGTCCATCACGTTCACTGCATACCGCTGCCCGACAACTGCAACCAGACACCGGTTTCCGGTTTTACCATAAGCCGCACATCTACATACAGTCTCGTATCCGCGATCGATCGCGCTCGGGAACACGTTCAAAAATTCGTGCCGGTTTAATTTTCATTCTAACGGTACACGGTCTCGCGTACGCACAAACCACTGTTCGATTAAACTGCCAAATATTCCTTAACGTCGCCTACGATATTACTAAAACCAAAATGAAAATAAAGGATACTTCTCAAACGGAAAATTAAATATTATTTTGCACATGTATGCTGGATTGAAATTATTGTCCTATTGGTCAGGATAAATGACTTAGCTTCAAATAACTGTTTGTACAATTCGTTTCAAAAACGAGAATCTATCCTAAAGAACCCCACGAGGATTTATTATCGTCCCAAAAGTGATCTCCAAACCCCGAGCCCTAAGGCACTAAAACAAACAGCCCTACGCGTACTTTCCTCCCGACAATCAGCGTGTCTCTAAACAAATGATAATTTAAGACTTCCGCGAGATCTGACAGGGACCCTCGCCATCCGAGCGATAATAATACTCCGTTAGGCTTTACGCCCATAAAACTGATCAAGAATCTCTTAAACGCGGCAATAACATCAAGGGGAAATCTCTTCGCGAACATCTGTTCCCCGCGGAAACGATATTACCCACATTCTTAACCTCGGCGAGCACGAATTCGTGAATGTACGCCCACACGACTGCGAAGACTCGAAGCAGCAAGTGACGCGAAATTGAACACGCGGCAGCAGCAATCTCTCCCGACGGGAAAAGAAAATGGGAATGAAACCGCGGCTACCCTCCGATTTCCATGATTTTTCGATACACGGTGGTAGCGATCGACATATTGAACAACTTTTTCCTTCGCATATTAGCGGCGGTCTCGCTTATCGTTAGTGTAAAGTAGAGTGGGAGAGAAGTCTCGACCTTGCGACACTCGCAGAGCGAGTGTAACCTCACACCGCTCACATTTAGCGGGGAGTAGAATCTAGATCCGGTGGCGGCGGTTTCCTGCGTGTATCTCGGCTAGCGCCCACGTGGGAAAAGTTGTTCGAACTGTTCAGATCTATCGCGTATCCAAAAATCATCGGAGGGCGAGTTGTTCCGCAGTTTCGCCGGGAATGGTTGATCCGTTGGTGTTGCGTGCTGATTGGTACCGTATGATTGTCCGTCGGCAACGTAACTGCCGTCGTTCGAATCGATCCATCCCACAACGTCCACGTGGTCGGCGACGAACGACGGGACCTGACACTTGAATATCGCGGCGTTCCCGCGGATCGCGAACTGATCGTAAACCTGAATCTCGAAGTACTGGGCGACCACTGCAATCAACCGAACACAGAGGTGGCAAATAAAAGTGTGTCGCGTCGATAACAAAGAAAACAGACACACACACCCACACACACACATATCCCGCAAAGCCGGACACGACGACGAGCTCTGTTCGGGCTTTGATCCGGTCGATTAAAATTTCAATGAACCACGCTGGCTCGCGCGCCTAGTCGTTTCCACGGCGGCGCTTTCTCTCTCTCTCTCTCTTTGCTCGGATGGAAATTAAGCTAGCCAGCGAACATCAATTTCCTCGTCGGTTTGATTAGTCTCACGGTTTAATCTAATCCGAAATCACGAACGGGTACGACCGCCGACCCCGATTCGTTGCTCCACTTAATCGCCGTCGCTCCGACGCTACGATCGAACGGTCAAACATTTGCCGGGAAAATATTACCATGGTCCGTTTTATAGCGTTTACCCGCGCGATCGGGCCGCGTATCGTCGCCGCGTGTAGACCGACGAAGCGACACGTCCGTCTACCCGGTCAAACAAATCGCCGCAAAATCTGTGAGATTCGGATTCACCGTGCTCCACGGTTTAATCCGATCGATCCGGACGGATACTTCGGGTTCCTTCGGGCCGCTAACCCGCTAACCGACCGTCGATTAGATTCGATTACGCGTTACCATCGACCGCCGGTCAACCGAACGAAACTGGATGGCCCTGTTCGCGGAGAACGCTAATGGGAACTATGTGCTCCATTAATCCCGTCTCTCGTGGCTGATCCCCGCGTCGTGGCGACGAGGATCGCGACGAGGATCAAGGCCACTGCCAGCCGCACGCTCTGCCTCCGTTTCTCGTTTGCATCATCGGCCAACGGAATGGGCAAGCTGGCTTCTCATAGACGAGCAAATTGCGCGTTCCACTCTATCAGGCTGTGCCTCTCTCTCTCCCTCTCTCTCTTCCCCTCTCTCTCTCCTTCCCTCGGTTGCTTTGTGCATCCTGTGCACCCTGAGACCCCCGACAATAATACCCGGCGCGTCAAAGCGCGCTGCGAGAACGGCCTCCGTTCGCGCGAGGGATGAGCACGATGCTGATTCAATTTATTAATTCCATTAAAAACGCCACGCCGCGCGCCAGCAGGACTCGTTTAGTAAAATTAAACGTAGGCGGCCCGACCGCGTCGGAAACTGCTTTCGATGGCACGCTCGAGGACCGTGTTTGTCGTCGACCGATCCCTCGACGATGCCTTTTGTCGTTTCTAGATTTCTGTTCGATTGCTCGAGATTGCTTCCCCTGTTCAGAGCTATCTGCCCAACGCGAATGTACAGGCTGAGTCAGGAATCTGCAGAGTTAAAGTTCGCGTAGAGCCGGGGACAAAATTAAGTGCGTACCCTTTCAACTAGGTAATGGAAGAAATTCATTAAAAATTGCCGGTAAATAATCTAATTTTAGTAGACATCGTCCGAAGAATCGATTCGAGCAACTGCAAACAGTGTCCCACGAACAGAACTGGCAAGGTTTGCAGGGTGTGTCGAAAGTGATGAAAACTCGGAAAATTTAAAAGTGCTGAAAGAAATTCAACGTACTAAATATTATTCTACCGCACGAAGGCGACTTATTCGGCCGTATAAAGGCTCCCCTATGGTAGCAGAATTTTCGACACACCCCACGCATGCGGGTGCGACAGCAGCGAAAGGGTGAAAGAGTCGTGCTCATCGCAGGCCCGCTAAATATTCTCGTCCCCCTCCCCGTTATTCTTTTTAATCGAGACGTGAGAAGTACCCTTTTCTTCTTGGCTGTTCGCGGAGTAGGTGGACCCATCCTCGACAGCCAGCCACTCGATCACGTCTACGAAATCCGCCACAAAGCTGGGCACGAGACACTTCAAGGTAGCCGTGTTGCCGCGCAAGACGAACTCGTCGATGACCCTCGTCTCGTAGAACTGCTGGACCACTGCAACGCGCGTATTCCCAGAAGACAGCCGACAAGACACGAGCCCGTATAACGTGTACAATAACACGGTGGTATACTAACGAACTAAAACACGGAACGGTATCGTCGTATCGCGTGACGCTCGCCGACTCCCACGCGGCCCGTGTGTGGTTCCCTTGCGGATTCGCCTCGCGTTCGAGGGAGAGGAGAAATGAAAAGTAAATGGAGGGAGAGAGAAGAAGAAGAACCAAAAGAAAGAAAAAAAAACGAAAAAACGGAGACTATTTCTCGCAGGACGAGAGAGAAAGTTGTCGCACACACGTGTCCTCCTCCTGCGCCTACCGTATTCCTCGCCGGCCGTGTATATCGTTCCATCGTCGGCTATCCATTGATCCACCTGAACGAACTCGGACACGAAACTCGGTATTTTGCATTTCATGATCGCGCTGTTCGCCCGAATCACGTACTCGTTCTCGGCCTCGGTCACGTAGAACTGCGAAACGACTGCCCGCGCGGGCACGCCAGGATAACGCGTGTTAGACCATCAGGTTGCAACAATGCGCAAACAGAGCGCGAGTATGCGGCACAGTGCACAGCTGCACGGTTCTACCAGTCGACGAAATTTTGAGACGCTCCACAGACATTGTTGCGATAAGAGATTCGAGGCTTTCTCGACTTGGCACTGTATCATAAATCATAATTAAAATAGGTTCTGTAACGAGTTCTATTTTCGGAAACTATCGGGTGCTTGTGCTGAAACCGTTGCGTGTAGCCGGCCCGTTTCAAGGTAAACGATTAATGCATTTTAACACTAGGTTTACGAGACCCGTGAAAATGACGGGTTCTAATATTTTTAATTTACGATTACTGAGATTGTGAAGGTCCCATCTAATACGTAAACCTAGTGTTAAGATAACACTCTATTTATATATGCCTCCGGTGTTTCGCGACTGGCGAACAGAGGCAAAAATGTGTGAAAGCAACATGGAGCTGTTGATCCGGCAATTTCCTGGGCGTCTCATAATTTTGTCGAGAAGCGTAGTTCGATCGGGTTAGTTGACAGAACCCGACGACACGCCTCAGGGTACGCGGCAGATTCCCTGGCAATTCGCGTCGCCTCTCCGTGAAGCGCAAGCGGGACGCGCGACGCGCTACGTTTCAAAGTAATCGTCGGACGTTCCCCGACGCGCTTTCACGTCCGTCCCGTTCGCGTTCCCTCTCGACGAGACGAGGCGGCTGGGCTCCTGGATTAATCGTAATGCGGAGTAAAGTTCCCGCAGAGCCGTCGCGCCGGAGAGGACAAGCGAATTCACCGTGAGGCGTGTCTAACCCCGATTAACTTGAACCCATAGTACCCTGCCCGATAGCAGGATCCTCCGGAAGATAGATCTCGCCGTCCTCCCTGATCCACGCCTCGACAGTAACAAACTCCGCGATGTAACTCGGGATGCTGCACTTCAAGATCGCGCTGTTGCCCCTGATCACGTATTCCGTCAGAATTTCCGGCTGATACGGCTGCGTCACGACTGTCGTACAAAATTCGCTTTCGATCGACGGATTCTCCGAAAAACCACCATAAAATCGCGCCTAATTCGCTATTATAGATACGAAAAGGCTCTTTAGACATTTTGTATCGTTCATTTAGCTCTTAAATGTATTTTCGAATATTTCCTCTGAGTACTGTTTGCTCGAAACGGCACGAAGAATCGCAGCATGTAAAAAGGATTGATGCGTTCCATAAAGAAAAGTGGAATTGTATTTTGGAATCGCTTCATTTCTGTGGAAGATCGAACTGCCCGACAATAGAGCTCACTGAACAACGCAAAATTGTCCTGTGCAATTTTTTCCTATCTGCAATAGAAATAGAATTATAACCTGACCTAGATTCGCTCTGCACACAGGGTTTAGTAAACAATTGGTAGGCGATGATTCTACAGGGCGTTAGGCGTTGCAATCGCGAGTAAACTTCGAGCCCTTTTTTAAGCTATATGAAATATTGTTTTGACTAAAAACTAATCCGTATATCGGCCTATGAAATCTCTTTTTTCCAATTTAGTATAGCATTTATGCAATTATTATAAAATACGTCTGTAGAAAAGTAATGAAAAGAACACGACCAGTGCATCGTTTCCAACGGTTATTAAGATTTCCAGAAAATTGAAAAAGCTTAATCTTAATCTGTGCGTTCGTCGTTTGATGTTCACAAATATTGAAAAAAGGTCTGTAAAAGAGAGTTTGCACTGGAACTCATTAAGACGAGACTTGATAAGTTTGCGCTTACCCGATGAACTTTCAAAGACATTTTTCCTAGATAGGAGGCCGAGCATACGAAAATTATAATCTATATTTTTCATCATTCTGTATCATGTTGAATCACCACCTGCCTGCTTGTGCCATTTGTTACTGAACGCCCTGTATACACAGGAAATCCGTGAGACGTCAAGGTGGTCGGTAGTTCAGCCGAGCATACGCTCCAAGGAGATTTCTTGCCGATGCAAATTAGGAAGATCCATTACTCTCCCCGATCTCTTAGTCCCAGATTTTGCTCTGCTATCTCACAGTACTCTCCTTAAGAGGGTGTTCCCATTCCTCCGTCTTAAGGCTACATTTTCAGATTTTTCCCGGTAAACAACATATTTTAAATCTGCTGGCTTTCTAAAAATCTATTACTTAATTCGCGAAACAATCTCAACACACGTCCTCAAAACAGAATGGGAATTAGGTGGACACCTTGTCGGCTTAAAAATAATACCTAAAATTGGACTTTTTCGTGAGAAAATAAATTAGAAGATTAGAAACATTTTAAATTGTCGGTACATGCAATAAATTAATCGGTATTCATAGTGTACAAAATTTGCTTGGTACTCTTTTGGAACTATTTTTAAGTAGGTACTATTTGTGAACCGCCAGGGTGATCCCCTCACCTTCTTGAAGAACCCTTCGAGAAGATCCCTCGCCCTATACTACTTTCAAAAGTTTGCTCTCCACCGTCTCGTGGGAGTCTCGACGTTCTGAATTCGCGACTCCGCGAAACTCGCGTCTCGATTCGAATGAACGAGCGTGTACGAGAGCCGACGATTCCCGGCTAACGTGGATCACTGTTGCCGCTGTACGCGTCGCAGCCTAATTCGTCCGTATCCTTACAATTAAAAGAGCCGTGGAATCCCTGCGTGAGAGCCGCAGCGGATGGTTCATTAACCCGTCGCGTTGCCGCCGCCGTACAACTGCCGCCAGACTGGACCGCGCCGGAAACGAATCGTTACCACGTGCCACTTTGAACTTTTACCAAGTTTGGCGGGGAACGGGGGGTGCCCGGTGGAGAGAAAAAGAAAACCTTGAGGGATCGGTGTGCCTCGGGACAGAGGGACGAAGGGGAGCGAAGGAGACCCGACACGGAGTGGGCGAGAACGACCGACGGAGGAGCGAGAAATAAAAAGTGTTAGGGTCCACGGGAGAGTTTAGTACCATAGTCGTTGGACGGTTTGAAGGTCGAACCGTCGCTTCCCACCCAGGAGTCAACCGACACAAATTCCGCGACGAAACTGGGTATGGTGCACTTCAAGATGGCTGCGTTGCCGCGGATCACGTATTCGGACACGACCTCGGCTTCGTAGTATTGAGTCACGACTGGGGGGAAACAAGAGCACACAATAGAAGGGCTGCCTGCGCAAAGGACTTTTCTCGATTTCCTGAGCACTCGTTGTGTCTGAGGTTTCCGGCTGCGGGAGCAAGTGGCCGAAGGGCTTTGCTCTTTCATTCAGAGCCTGGGAATCTTCAACTGTTTCGATTGATCAATGAAAACCGGGGTCTGGTAGCACAATAATATTCTAGAAAAGATAGTTTTCTAGAATCTGTTGTGACAGCAGAATTCTTTAGTAAAGGATACACAAATTTACCGTTTGAACTACAGTATTTTTCTAGGCGTTCAACGAAATAACTATTTTCTCGAAAAGTCTTCTAAACGTACGTAAATGTCACTTCGGCGACCTTGCAAAATCGGTAAAAGAGAGAAATACAATCTCGAAACAATGGCGTAATAAATCTTCGCGCCATTGTACGCGACAGGAAGCCTCAGACGTTGTCAGCGATAACTGTGACATAATGAGCGTCCGGCACGGCTGAGTCAGACCATCTATCCCAGTTGCGCGATCCTTTCCGATCGGGCACCCCTCAGAAGAGAGCAGTCGCGAAACGGTTTCGCTTATCATACGACGTTGACTAACGCGTTGCGACTCGCTGCCTAATTTCGACCCTGCAGAACCCTCGAACCCCCTCTAGAAATCTCTACCGTTCTTCTCCTCCGGGTTAAAAAAGTTTCCTTGGTCGTCCTGCCAGCCGACCACTTGAACGAACTCGGCGACGAAGCTCGGTATGCTGCACTTGAGAATCGCTGCGTTCCCGCGTATTACGTACTCGTTGTTGACTTCGGACTGATAAAACTGGTGCACCACTAAAACGGAGGTCATGCGCTGATAATAACGGAGGTGTCGAACGCGCGCAATTCCTACGGTCGTAGCGCCTCGACACGGCGATCATCGGTTTAGCTACCGCGGTGGCAGACATCTGAAATAGCTGTGGCGTTATATGTATCGATCCGATAATCTCGTCGCCCGGCGCATCGCGACGCGGTTTTCGTGAATCGCGATCTCTGGCCGGGAATACGGTGCTGCACAGTTAAATTTACAACGAGTTAACCCTGTCTTCTCCGAACACAGAGTCAATTCTCGGGGCAAAATATATCCTGAACTGATGTAAATTTAACCGAGCACCCCTGAACCTGGACCAGGTGTCCCCTGTAACCCGGTCGCGCGACGTTGACGACAGCTTCCCCGGTTGTGGACGCGTCGTCGTTCTCCGTTTCGAGCAGATCGATTCGCATAAGCATCTCATGCCGCGCCCGCAACGAGTTTCCAGCTTGCAGGAGAAGAGAGCGTCGACGTCGACGTCGACGTGCCAGCCAAACGATCGGTGCACTCTGCGAGCGAGAGAGAGAGAAAGAGAGAGGGAGTCAAAGTGCACCGATAGAGTGAGAAAGAGTTTCGCACTCTCTCTCTCTCTCTTTCTCTCTCTTCCCGTGTACAGGCGAGACGCGTCTCCACGCATGTGCCGTCGCGACGCGAGAAACAGAGAGAAACGAGAGACGTCTCTCGTTCTGACGTCGATGTCGACGATATGCTCCAATTATTTCAGTCAGCACGCTCCGGACGGTGAACGTAACGAGCTGGGAACAATGTTAATGAGACGACGCTTTCGCGTGCTCGTATAAAACGATTATGCGACAGCGGGGAGTGACCGAGCCGAGCTTTCGGAACATCGCTCCGTTTTACAGACGGGCTATTCGTGCTCGGACCATTGTCTGCGATCCGTCGCGAAGGACGTCCGTGGTCCGGATCGGGTAGTTCAGTGACGTTTTAGGCATTTTAGATGTACTCCATTTCATCAGGGTTGCACGACCCCTTAAATTTCACCTGCTTGATTGATATCATAAATACGTAAAATGTGTACTTGTAGAGAGCAGTTGCTTTCCGATATTCTTCAGTGTAAATTTTTCTCGGATTTCTTTGTTGGTTCAGAAGTTCCAACAACGCGTCGCTGAACTTTCCGATCGGGACAATAATACGCGTCTCGCGATGCCGGTCGGAGTTTGCCGAGTTTACCGAGTTTGGAGAACGCGTGGGCGATCTGCTCGAGGGAACGACGACAAGTTCCGTTTCTATTGAATAAAGCGAAATGGTTCGTTTCGATCGGATCGATCCGGTACCGTAATCGTCGCCGGGTAGGAATTCGTCTCCCTGGTCGGTGTGCCAGGATAGAACCTTCACGAAATCGGCGACGAAGGACGGGACGACGCACTTCAAAATGGCACTGTTTCCACGGATCGCGTACTCCTTGTTCACGTCTGTGTCGTAGTACTGCGCCACCACTGCGATATATCGTCGTCGAAACCCGTGTTAGATCGTGACTCGCGAGAGCGCAGTGAACGCTGCCCTCCAGCCTCTCATTTTGTAATCTGCAATACGTTGCGAGCATGTCGAACCTCGGTTTTCGGGGCTTTCCGCTTCGTTCGCCATCGACATTTAGGTCAACATTGATACGCGTGCGAACCTCACCACGCGAAATCGCGCGGAATTTGCCGCATAGTCACCGATCTGTTCCCAAAAGCTGAGCTTCCTGATTGTATAATAATATACGTTCATAGACTCGACAGCATAGGGGGTTAAAATTCCAATTAAAAATTTCTATTGTTCATAACGATTATAGTCCGTAAAATGAAATCAATGCAATGTGCAAAACGGAATAAAATATCAGAAACAAAAGCAGTCTGCATTCATTGCCGTTGCAATTCATGTGCCGACAACATTAATGCAACCATTTCTGTAGCTATTGTGATGCAAATAAATACCAAAATTAATGTAAATTAAATACAACGATACAAACGAACGCTGAGATTTTAAAATAAATCGGTGATCGTACCGGAAATTTTATGCGACATGGCCCGGTATGGCTCCCGTGCGGATTACAATCGAAAATTCAGGATTTCTGTCAATATCTTCGCGAGACCATTGGACGACATGTATGTTCCAGTTACATACACGTATCGACTCGCAGCGTGTGCAGCATTACAACCAACCGAGGCTGGAGAGCAATAAATATTAAGGTAAACAACGGCGGCGGCGGCAGCGAATGCACGTAATTCTAATCCGACACCTAAAACTCGTGGAACCGTGATAATTGCCACCGGTATTTCACGAATATATCGCGAAGCTCGAAATACTGACCCAATTTCGACGACTTTCGTCGGTCGTTGTATGCTCGAAATTGCTGAAAAGAAGACGAATTAGTTCGCTGTGCCTGGCCCTTTGAACGTCTTACCATTGTCATTATTTAATTTAGCTTTTACTGATAAAAAAATGTTCTTATATCATATTTATTACACTTAGCAAGATATAAATTAAACATGTTCTTCACACTGTTATCTCAACCCTTTGTACTCGAAGCTATTTTGACTTCAGAATTCGAACATGTCATCCGATCCAAACTATTTTCGTTGTCAGAGTTAGAAATGTCATTTTCTCGAAAAACGTAGGCATGCTCAATGTGTTCTGTCTTTGTCGACAAAAATACTGTACTAGGAGCAACCGTGGCTGCCAAAGTGGCACGACCTGATTGTTTGACAGTGGCAAGACGTTCGATCCGTGCATCGCGGGCTGTTGAAACATAATCGCGTGTCGTTCACCTCGTTATCTTGTTTGAGAAGTAAAGTAACAGCTGGCCAGGCAACAACGAGAGAGAGAGCTAGGTCCCGAGTGATTTTGGAATGCAAGTAAGAGGATAACACTTACCGGCTCTCACGTTAACGTCTCGGCTGTGAACTGAACCTGCCGGTGATCGAGCCAGACAGCTGTAAACCTGAGCATGAACCTCCTGACGGTAATCCTCGGCGCGGAAAGGTGGGAACACCAAGTTTCCATTCGGCAAAACCTGCGAAAATTTTCGTTTCGTCACCAACGTCCATTCTAATTTGTCGCTAATTAGCCGACAATTAATCCGGCCTTCCTCCGTAGCCGAACTACTGACGTAAGATCGTTAATACGCCGCTAAATGCGCGCGACCCGTGGGAGTCAAAGAGTTCGATAGTGGGAAGTCAATTACACCAGATTTCCAGAATTCCTATGCTACAGTTTTCTTTCGATAGAAGATTCGATTGCTAATTCAAGTGAGAAAGAATTTAAATCTAGAAAAGTCTATCAGTAATTCAGTTGGTAAAAATAAAGTAGAACTCTATGGAGATTTCGCCTACTATATGTGTACCAATAACCAGTTGCCCAGTTACGAGTAAAAGGAAGTCCAATCTAGAACCCAACGATTGGCATTTAATTTCTTTCACGGCGTAGGTGCTTTATGAAGAATTACGATAGAACATACTGGTCGATCTTTCTCTCGGTGTGCGAACGCGGCGAGTGGGTGTCGCTTGTAGTGCCTCTCGATGAATTGCATTGTTACTACGGTCGCTGATCATATAAAAGTTTGATTTATTCGCTATCGAGTGGGTAATTAACTCCTGTTTCATCGACTAATTTTCATATACATCAGCCCTCGTAATTATCCCAACGACGGAGATTTTGTGCTTCATCCAACTTTTGGCAGACAAATCTAACTGAGCGGTGATTTTAGTTAGGATGAATGAGTCTAAAGCTTTCCGCGAAAAGCGTTCGCGAACCAACAAATGTTTCACATGAAAAGCAGTGATTAATTTTTTAACTAATAAAGAACGTGACTCAACTGAAACAGGTCCCTTAATACAATATATTCGCAAAAATGTTCAACGCGCATTTTTGTTTTATTTTATATTCGATAAACTGGATTTTCCATGCCCAATTTCAGCGGCTCTTCTCATACTTTCAACGTGAATATTTGCCGATATAAAAGACTGCGTGCCAAATATTTTTGCGAGCTCCATATCGCGCATACTACAACCTTTGTTGGAAAATATTCGATCAAAATTGTGAATGTCGAAGGAATGCCGGAGCGAATGTCGTTCATTGTTGTAGGAAGTATTTTCTACGCTATAAAATTAAACGTTAGCAACGCGAGTAAATGATTAACAAAAATAAAACAGAATGACTTTTGCACAATTATGTGGCTGCTCAAAATCAAATGTGACAAGTACATTGAATTGAAAAAATGAGTATTTCAGTGCAGAAACGATTTACTGACGCGTATTCCAACTGTTAAAGGATTTCTGTATGGGTGAGATTACAATTACGATTGGACACGATGTCTCTGTCATAGTGTTAGGGTTGTCGACCCACACTGTGATCGATCCGCGCAGTTTGCCTGGTAGTCTATCAACGGCCGATCAACGTCGAAGCGAACGCAAATAGGGAAATTTAAATTTCATATTTTACACCGCATGCGGCACATGTTCTCTATAACACTTGGATTTCCCAACCAGCAGTCTCGATAATTCGATAAAATCGGTACTGATTTGTGTAACGAAATAAAAATGAAAACGTTCAAATCTCAGACAGTTCAGTAAGTTAATGTAAAATAATGTAAAATAGTCATTTTTAGTGGTCCGTAAACCTAGCGTTAATTTTTGCAGAGACGTCGCCAACACGTTCTTGTTGGGCGGAGGCTGAAAATCGAAGCGGTAATACCTGGCGAACCAGGTTGCGCAGCGGCAAGGTAAAAAATAAACACATACCTGTCGGAGTCCCGGAACGTCCCCTACAGCACTTCCGTCGGCGCGAACCCAAATAATATCCGGTTGGGGGTTTCCTCTGGCCTGGCATTCGACGACAGCTCCGGTTCCGTTCGAGAAGTCAACTCGGTTTGGTGGTTCCTTGACAAACACGGGTCCCATAGATTCGTCCTCAGCGTAAGCCACTGCGGACAAAGAGAAGAGAAAAGTTTGCTGGGTGATCAGGAAAACGGGTTCAACGATTCCGGGTGGCGTTTGTCCCGTTTATCGGCCCGCCAAACCCGCCGGGGGTCGAGGCAACAACGAAGGCACGCTAAGAGATTAATTAGTCCGAAACTGTGACCGGGCGACGTAACTTTTGTTGCGTGTCTTTCGGTTTCGTTAGGCGGCCGTCTCCGCCAGGATATACGCGACACCCACGTTCAATTGGCGCGTCGCCAATTGCAGCAAACAACAGGTTGCCGGTCTGCTATTGAATAATATCCTATCAACGTCACGTGACCATACAGGAGACGATAACGCGCGTGATTTGTTTTCCGTCACAGGCATTCGCGATCCTTCTCCGCTGAATCGACGGTGATAGTATAGTTTCGTCATACTTTTCAATTTTTCCCTCGAATACGTTGCACCTTGATTCCGCAAGGAAAACTGCATTTTCGAGACTCGTTAACACACTTTCCAAATGTACTTTCAATTACTTCGAATGGTTCTCAGGTCTCGGTAGCAGCCTTCGGAAAATCAGCATCGACGGCGAGGAGTTTTCCTCGCGAGACGAACGCCGCCATTCGAGGCACGATTTATTCTTAGATCCATATTCAGTCGGTTTACACGTGTTTACGATTATACAAGAGCTCATTGTGCCACTTTCTTCCTGCGTAACCGCATGCCGGCTTAACCGCGTGCAGAACGGATAAGCGCGAGCACCGAGCGCTCGTAAAATCGAGTTACGAACAAAACCGGTTGGCGAACCAACAGTACACAACACACTTGCCAGCCAGCAGACGCGAGCGACAGGAGGCGCGCTCAGGTACGAAGGAACAGGTGTTCCGAACTTTTGTCGTATCGGGACTCGACGCTCTGCACGGATTTTGTCCTTGCGGTCGTCCCGCTTTTATCCTTATATTGGCTCGTTACCTTCGCACCAATTCAACTGTGCAGGCTGTAGAAAAGGTAATGGTCATCCGTCCTAGGCGTGAATCTACACCTCTGGATCGGTGGACGCGTTCGGATCATAAATCTCAAGTTACAAACTATGAATGAAAACCTCCGTCGGATCCACAGCACACTGTTTTGCCCGTGCCTGTCTTTCGAAGCCTATTTTCGAAGCACGAAACAACACCACACTTCTACGCAATCACTGAACACTACGCAACACACTTTAGGAAATCGTGACAGCGAACGAGGAGATGTTACTCCGACCACGGTCAAAATAATACTGCGATTTTAACCGCTTCGACTCAAATTCTAGATGCAAAAACAGGGTAACCAAAGTCTGCGAAATTCTGGGAATTCGTTTGGAGCATCGTCAAGTTTTTGCCGTTCTCTCGGCAAATAAAAGTCCTTTCATAGAAAAATTATGGAACAGCCGGCAAATSTGTTGATAAATAAAAACGGTCAGGAAAMCCGATTTTCGTAGMGTTCTGACCGGAAGTCCTCCCATTGGCGATCCCCGTCACTCGTCGCGCGGGAGTAATCGCATGCAGGAATTCAATAATATTTCCAGGAGAGCGAGAGAGAGAGAAAGAGAGAAGCGATTCAAGGATCTACTCTCGGCGCGAGTTGAATGAACACCGGTGTTCATTAACATTGACACACGAACACAGGCGCCGCGGCGAGAAAGGTCGAAGGTACATTGATCAGTGACCCGATCAGCCCGAGAGCGATTTTTCGTAAAGTTCCAGCGTTACGCGCTCACGATCAAAGACGGGATTCTGCGCGGTCGATAACCGGCCCGTAATCTATATATAGTCAACCGTTTGAAACGACCGGACACGCTGCATCGAATACATTTCTAGCAAACGTACGCGTGTGCACGCCGCTGTAATATAGTCGTATCCCACATCTACGGTTACGCGCCTGACTCACGGCCGCGTTTACGCGTGTTGGAGCTGGGAGGATCGTGACGATCATAATGATCGAGCCTCCTGAAAAACTCGGACTCGCCGCACGGCCCCTGCTAGGCGATGCTCGATTCCCATTCGATTCCTTTGTTCAGAAGATCCGCGGTTCTTTTCATGCATTCACATTTTACCACGCTCGAAAAAATTTATTCTCCATTCGAGTTCCATATAACGAAGGTCGAGGGCTAAACACAATCGCACGTTGCTGTTTGGGATCGATACTAATTCGGAAGGGTCGTACCCACCGCTAGAAACGAGCCACACTACACGCGCCGCGCCGTGTAATTTAGGCGTTTTCGTATTTAATGAGTGTAATATGCGCCGTGTGCTTGAAACCGTGTCACCAGTGATAAACCGGCTATCTAAAAGCGGGATACGCGACGTCGATGGGAACATGCTCGACAGGAAGTCGGGAAAAATTCCTAAGCGCGCGTCGAGGCAAACGCGGATTTCGTTTGGTTTAACCCCTGGGAAACCGAAAAGGTTCACAACCTTTGAGCAAACAGGGTACCTGTTATTCACATTATTATTGTACGGCTTTCCCTCGCATGCAAATGCGTTCCTTCGATTTTCAATGCAGATGTGCAGTCGGTTCGCCATAAATATTCACTCGGCCCATTGACCCAGTCAGATTCGCACACGTTGCATCACCCATACCAGTAGCAACATCGTTGTACCTGAACCTGCACGAACAAAATCCAGACACGGGTAAAAAGTTGCCCGAACAATGGGGCCATTCTGCCCATTGCTGTTGCCGATGATTGCTGTTTCGATCGAGATTCACTCGATTACACGTTTCCGTTGCCGAACCTTCGCGACAGATTCTCTTTGGTTCTGCGCGCGAAGGATCAGTGACGTAATCGGATTCGAGATTTGCACATTCCATACACAGCATCCTAAAGGCGTCTCAACGGACGCTGAATCATCTCAGAGAATGACGGAGGCCCGCAACACTAGAAGATTCACCTGGCGCTGTTGCTCCAGGCCGCTCCGGCAAAATGCGATTCTCTTTCAAGAACGGGCGTCCGTTCTGGGAACAGCAGCTGTTCCTTTCCCTCGGTTCCCTCCTCCTCGGAGGCTGGTTTTCTTGGTCTTTTCTTCGGCAGCTGCGCTCCGAGCTCAGTTTCTACCTACGCCTCGCGGACCTTTCACGTCCATCCGCGACCGACTCGAAACGAGCAGAGCGTGCGCCTGGAGATTGCATCGACAGCTGCGATGCCGATTTCCTATCCGCGCTCTTCCTCGTTTCCTTCTTCCTCCTTTCCTTTTTCAAGTTCTTCGGAAATTCCACGGAAACCGCGTTAGTCTTGACGAGCTTCTGATCTGTTCAGGTCGCACAGTATTCGAAATATTTCTTCATGGAGTATAGATTTGAAGAAAGACATGCGTTTATGAAGCACCCTGTATATTCTAAGAGAACCTGCAATACTTGAAATCGGGGAGGACCAGATGGGTAGCACCTCCCCCACCAGTTCACATATTTTCCAATTGCTAAAAGTCGAAATCTGTGCTAAGGAGGGGCGGAGGGGCATGACGTAAATATTCCGCGAGAAAAGGGGCAGGATCATTAACGTTCGGAATTAATGAGGGTCGATCTACTTTGCACAGATGCTCCTCGCTCACAGCTGAAGCACAAGAAACGCTGAAAAATCCGGGCTTCAGCTTCAGGGAATCTCGCCGGGTGTGTGACGTCAATCCCCATCCGTTCTCAATAAAATCCCGTCTCCCTTCTTACTAAATACTTTAATGATCACGCAACGTTGACAGATATCGGAACAGTTAGCCGATTCCGCGAATCGCCAGTCGTTAGTTTTCCTATCGATCGAGCATACGCTGTGTCAGCTATTC
Organism: Halictus ligatus; assembly: GCA_028454255.1. Lineage (NCBI taxonomy): Eukaryota > Metazoa > Arthropoda > Insecta > Hymenoptera > Halictidae > Halictus > Halictus ligatus. The sequence continues at coordinate 11,059,723 of CM052142.1, forward strand.
GATGTAAATAGACCGCGCGGATTCGAGTATACGTTTTCTCCTAAAATATCGTAACTACGAACAGAATGTTCATCAATTTCAAACAAACATGTCGAATCGCAAAACTGTTAAAGAGAAATATCTAACTGTTACTATAATATTTATATGTCGAGGAGTGCATGAACGTATCAACTGTGAAAAGGTTATCATAAAATAACTCATCCAGCTAACTCCGAAGTGATGTGTTTTATGATAATGTTATTGCCGTGGATAGTTCGAATAAATAATGAGTGTTATTGTTAGGAATCATGAGTGTTATCAGTCCTGACATTAATATGAAATTTGCATCGACTACAATTTCACTTATGATAACATTTAAGGATTAATGAACGCGACTGTTGTCATTTTTAGAAAAGACTAGTGATAAATACAGCCCCGCTCGAACAGGAAGTATCGATGATCCGTAAACTGGGCGAATCATTGACCCTCTTTAACTACTTTTAGTAGCAATTTTTTACGAGCGCCACTTAGCCACTCGACCCAAATCTTCATTGATACTTATTCATACAACACTTGCCCGTTTTCTTAGACACGCTAAGACGTAATCCAACCTTAAATATATATGTAACTCGATTTGAAAAATGGTAAGCTGCCCGTGTAGTTTGTCACGTAAGAGCTTACTCGATATTTCCGAGGAAAAAAATTCAATTTGAAAAATTTGTAGACAGTTTGGAACTGCATTTCAAATACAATCGCGTTTACGATTCTGATTGAACACTTTGTGCCGGGGGTAGTGATAGTCGATTTACGCTTCAGCGTGGACACGATGCATAAGGAACGTGTCATCCGGAAGATTGTTAAGGGAAAGATGAATTACTGCGTCAGCTGCTGCTGGCTCGGCAGCTTGTACCGCGTCATACGTTCTCAATGCATAAACGATTAGATAGACAAGATACAACGCAGCGACGCGACGCACGCTCGCGAATGGTTAGCGTGCTCCGAGCAGCAGCAGAGGCCACTTCCTCTTTCTGCCGGACAGAAACGGAGATTTGTTCCCGGATAAACGTGTTTCGCGCCGAGAGCTTCATTTCTCGAGCAATTAACGCGTTACAATTAAACTGCGAATCGTTATGCGAATTTTTAAATGTCTACATCAATCCAGGTAACCCAGGGGAGACGCCACGTCGAGGGAAATGCGCACTCTTAAATTTTATTTAATAGCAAATTAAGTAACTAAACAAACACGAGTGTATTATCTACAAACCTCGGAAGTTTGTTTTGATTCATTTCTTATTAGTCATAGTTGGATCAATTTGGTATCGCAATGATACGAGAACTCACGTTGATCTTTACGATCTGAACATTCGCATATTCCCTTGCTATCTTAGCTCTTTCAACGTTAGAAATTGTAGGAATGCTTTTCTGGAAAATTTATTCGAGCACACCTTGCAATGAAACTCAATGGCCAGGTCAGTCGTGAGGTGATCTAACACTCTATTGAAACGGTTATTGTAATTTACCTCGTCATTGCATTCGAATCACAGTCCATTTATAACTTAATAGAATAGCTCCTATTTAACGATGCATTACTATACTCCAACTCACCAGTAGTCAATGCCAGTAGAGCCAATAGAAGCATAGTCGCGATACAGGTGGGTATCTTAAACCCTCCGCCTGGGGGATCACGCCACATCTTGATCCTGTTTTCCTTGATCGCACTGATTCTCACCTGATGTCACACAGAAAAAGCACACAACTGAACGACGGGAGCTTGCGGCGCACGTGAAAAATTGATCGCAACAGCCACGCTAATTCCTCCGAAGGGCCGGCCGGATATGCGAACGCGAAAAGAAACCACAATGACCGCCGGTGAAACGTCCTAAATCATTTCCCGTCTGCGTCGAGGATTACACCCGGGTTCCCACCTATCCCGTGCAGTCACTATATTTGAATCGAACGACCTTTGTATAGGGTTCAAGGCCGACCAGTTTGTTCGGAGCGGCCTGGCTCGGTACCGCGATCGTCACCTCGAACATTTTCGAGCTTGCGTGAAAAATCGGCATGCGTGACACTGCGCGAGCCCTGCGCAAGCTTTACAACAGAAGCCGACGCGTCATCATCGGTCGTACTTAACAGTTCCCTGTGTTTCTACAATTTCATACGACCAATACGCTCTACTGCCAGCATACAAGCGAAATCTACGTCGCGCCTTGCACGAGAGAAAATGCGAATGAATGGGAAAGAAAAATGCGTGACTGGGATGGGCAAAATTTAACGCTGAACCTACCACGGTGAAATTTTCTGTTTCACAAATGTTGAAATTGCAAGGAAATTCGTACTACTCGTGAGATGACCCAATATTTACAATGACAAAATAGAGTTCTTCAAATTATCAAGATTTTAATTTGTATAAAACCCAAATAGTTCCAAAGTTCGAATCGTACCAGCATGTACACAACTGGGAAACAGTATTTCACCCATCCCTGCCCACGGGAGAGCAACACCGGAACAAAAACCGTACAGCAATCTGCGCAAAGTGACTGGGAGGATGCAAGGGCTCCGTGCGTGCACACAGTCAATGGTGATCAGACGACCCCCTAAAAGCGGAGAGCAGACGAAAAGGAAAAAAGAAAAAGAACGAAATAAGATGCTAGGAGGAGAGGAAGCGCGTGAGAAATGAAAAACAGGTCGAAAAGCCTTTTGGAGTCCGTCGGTTCGTGATAATCCGTGGAACACGTTGCCGGCAGTTTTTCAAAACCACCGGGGAAACATCGTGCACGTGCTGAATCACTGATGGCACACCGGTAGGAAGAAGACAACGAACCGGATAGAAGAGAGTGGAGGAACAGGCTGAGAGGAGAAAAGGAAAGAGAGAGAGAGAGAGAGGAGAGAAAGAAGAGAAGAGAAGAGCAGAGAAGAGAAGAGAAGAGAAAGCACGGAGTAGTGCTGCTCGTCACGGAGCTGCTCCCTCTCGGTGGGTTTATTGATCGCAGGGTGCGGAGCGGACCAATCTACCCCTCATGCAGCGTACGCCATGCTTGCTGGTAGGTATTTGCCCGAGCCAGTCCGCCTGCCTGCCTGCCTGACTGCCTGCCTGCCCGATTCCCTGCTCCTCGTGCAGCATTCGCTAAATCCGGAAAACCCGCCTCCGATCCTATAAAATACCGCATCGCCCGGCTACCTGGACCAGAAATACCACGGGCCCTGCGCCGCTCCGGCCAAACACCTCCGCCACCCGGTGCAAATCGAAAGATTATACGGCACGCGAGGCTCCCTTAATTAATTCACCGATACTTCTATCCATCGGAGCACACCGACGTGCCATCAACGAATCTAGGACATGCCGCATCTGCTCCCGTCTCCCGCAGAAGGTCACCACCCATCGTCTCGAACCGCAGAGACAAAGAGAAAAAGAGAGCCGATCGGAGACGAATCTTCCCCAGCTGCGACCGATAAATCGTCTCGAGGAGAGAACGGCATCGAACGATTTCAACCGATGTTCGAAAGACTCTATGCGACTCTACGTAACTACCCGGTTCGAAGATCGACGTTCTGGTTGAACGGGCTGTTGCGATCCAATTCGAGGGAAGCCGGGAGCTTCCGCGAGAAACGATCACCCGCGATGATCACACTCGGCATTCACAGGAGCACATGTAGTAGCAGTACCACACCGTACACACCCACACGGGAGATTTCGCGAATCTCGCGGAGACCGGTTGATCTCTCGAATTTCGCTTTTCTTTTGTCGGGATTTCTGTTTCGGGATCGGTTTCCCGTAGAATCGTATGCGGAAACACCGCGGTGCTCGGACCACCTTTCGAGCGTGACTCACACGTGCGAACACGGGGTGACGTTTCCACCGGTCTACGTACCGACAACACGTCGATTAGATCGCAAAGAATACACGCTGACCAGTACACACACACCGCTCAGAGAACAGAACGAACACTCTAGGTCCGTGGACGGCCGAAGAGTGCAGCGAGGAGCGTCGTTTTGCTTCGGGACAGCGGCTGCTCCACACGGGATCTCGAGGTCGGCGGTGGGGGGTCGTCGTCGTGGTACGCTCTTGCGTCGCGACGCCCGGTAGTGGGGACGCCGGTTGGTCGACCTTTCTCGCACGCGACCGCTGCCGCTACCGGCGTCCTCCTCTCCTAGTCGTCTCGCGTGCGCTTTCGCACCGTATCCCGTAATTGCAATTGGTCCCGACAAGTCGCATTTGAAATTGAAATTCGAAATACCCGGCCCGGTTTTTCGTTTCCACCGTTTTTTAACACCTCGCGTCCTGTCTTTGCGCCACCACCGTGGGCCAAAATCGTAAATTAATTAGTTGAAGGTACGTTTACAAAAGTTAGTTTACACTCGTGAACGCGATCACGTGCAAACGCACGTTGAACGCTATATGTTTTCGAGCAGACTCTGCAGAATAAACTCCTAACCGTAAAATAACCGTAATTACTCCATTTTCACTCTTTCAAAAGAACCCATATGTGGGTGACGGAATTGTTTCTCCACCAAATTCGATTAAGGTAAAATGCAAGAAAGTTGGAGGACTACTCAATATTGTACATTTAATTTTTTGCCATTTTTATTTCATTAAATAACTTACTTTGATTTTATGGAATTTTTGAGGTTTCTAGTGTGACGGTCAAAGGGTTAAAGCGCATAGTAATTTTCAATAAAAGTGTTCTCAATCGGGAGTTATGATTTCTTTCAGAAACAGATCCCACATTAGACGCGAATCTTTTTAAATGATTATCCTTTAGGTAGGTACCTACTATTACCTCGATGTATATTTTCAAAATTCCCACTCGGTTAACGTTCGAGACTGTAAATTGCTATCGAGAAATTGATTAAGGAAGTGACAAGTTGATTTTTAAAAAAGAATTAACCGTTTCCTAACACGAGGACTATTCCGAAATATTAAAAAACTGACGACAAATCGTATACGAAATTCGAATCTTTATTTCATGATGGCCGCCAAGTAGACACGTCACCGGAAGTACACTGTTTTACTGACGCATTCTCCGGATCCGCGTGGATTCGACAGTGCGACACTTGATAAGGAAGAAGCCATCCGTGCGCCGAAAGCTGTCAAGATGATAGAAAAAGAACAGACGAAAAAAGAGATAAAGGAATTAGCGAAAAATGACAAATATTCGATTTTACTCCCGACGTACAACGAGATTGAAAATTTACCTATAATCGTTTGGCTTATCAACAAATACATGGACGAAAGGTAACTACCATACCAACATAACCTCAATTACGGATAAAGTAACTCCTGCCGGATGAGAACAAAGGATTGAAAATATCTCAAGTATGAAATATTAATCAGTCTAGCGAACGTATGCAACATTCTAGCGAACTTGATTATGAGATAATCGTAATCGACGATGGTTCTCCTGATGGAACGTTGGACATGGCTAAACAGCTGCAAAATGTATACGGTGAAGATAAAATAGTACTGAGACCGAGGGAGAAAAAGCTTGGACTGGGAACAGCTTATATGCATGGAATTAAACATGCTACAGGAAATTTCATTGTCATCATGGATGCGGATCTGTCCCATCATGTACATATTTTTCTTTGTAAACAAACAATCTGTGCTAGTCATGGGTATAGATTCTTCTATCGAATATATTTTAGTTATTTTTCCTTAGATGTCCATTGTACTTAGGAGTGCCCGCTGCCCATGCCTAGTTTACACGTGTAATTAAAATTTACTTGTACATTTTCTCTTCTTCAGCCCAAGTTCATTCCTAAAATGATGGAGCAGCAGAGGTATCTTGATCTGGACGTGGTTAGCGGCACTAGGTATGCTCACGACGGAGGTGTTTATGGCTGGGACTTCAAAAGGAAGTTAATAAGTAGAGGGGCAAACTTCTTGACGCAAATCCTCCTGAGACCGGGTGTCAGTGACCTCACGGGAAGCTTCAGGTACGCAACCCTTTACCCTACTACTATGCATAATCTGTAGAGCATAGTACTTAATTCTTATTCTTGCGATCTCAGGTTATACAAGAAAGAAGTCTTAGAGAAATTAATCCAATCCTGCGTATCCAAAGGATACGTATTCCAGATGGAAATGATAGTCAGGGCTAGGCAATTTAATTATACCATAGGAGAAGTACCAATTTCATTCGTGGATCGTGTTTACGGTGAATCGAAGCTGGGTGGATCAGAAATCTTCCAATTTGCGAAAGGTCTTTTATATCTTTTCGCTACCACATAATCTGGACCAGAACTCACCGTTTCCGGAGAACATTCCCTATATCGCAAACAACATATATAGATTAGAACATGTATCGAGTAAGCAATTGTACACCGATGGATGCTTTTATAAAATAAATGTATATGATTGTTACGTTCTACGGCGATTTAATCACGTAGAAAGGTACGCTGACGGTCCCATTGAGCGCACAAATCAATATAAATTGAGCCGCTCGGCTTAAAAATGAAGGAGCACGTGCCCGTGCGCACGTGGTCGTGAATGGACGACGCGAAATACATATAACGATTCTCGCGAGCAATTCCACCCTCGCCGCACCCTCTGACGTCACGCAGCCTCCGTTTATTGATCCATTACGAAATTACAGTCTATATTTCGGCTCGAGTAGAATGCAAGACGGTGCCACAATGTGCCACGTACGAAAAGTCAAGTTCCAGCGGAAATCCCTGCACCGATTAATTCCAATTTTTTTAATAACGATGCATAATAAAATGAAAAGAATGAAATCCCGAATAACCCACGGGGTTTGCGGCCCAGCGAATGAAACAGTCATAGGAAATTTGAGTAGGACATTAAAAATCGCGGGGGATGTTTCATCATTTTGATATTGCGGTCCTATTGTAAAAAGTCAGAAGGGGGAGAAGGGGGGAGGGTGGTGAACGTCACGTTCGCGTTGATCGTTCGATCCGTTCGGATTCGAAAAAGGAGTTGAAAAGACGAGAGAGGGGTGGCACCGATGACAATCGAAAATGCTTGGGGTCTCGCTCGCGAGATCAGAGTTTCCGCTCGCGAAAACGGGGAGCAGTCGGCCAGTTCTGTCGCAAGCTTCGCCGCGGCCAGACGTGCAAGTGGCGTTGCCTGCGCGCCGGGGTGAATCTTGCAAGCTCTCCCTTATCGAGCTTTCAGATGGCTGTGCCTTTTAGATTTTGACGTTTTCCTCGTTTTCCCTCCCCCTTCTCCTATTCGTAACTTTATTTATTTTCTTCATATACATATATATCTATCCGACTGTTCGCCGGATCTCGCCGTTCTCGTCGCCAGAAAACCACCACCCTTAACATGCCGAGAAAAATCGGATTCCACGTCGTGTACGCCACCAGTAAGGGGACATCAGATTGTGATTGTGATATCCGTTCGACCGGCGATAACCTCGACGATAATCGTGCGCGAAAAATGTTCCTCTCGCCGGGCTAAACGCGTCGGCCGAAGGGTGCTTCTCTCGATGGAACAAAGAAAGCGTGGATGATAATCGTTCGAACGACGTCCAGTCGCCTAAAGCCGCGTAGCCAACGTTCCCGGCACCGGGAGCATTGATTTTTTTTTTCTCCCCCGTACGAGGAATATTCGATTTCGAAAATAGTTGTATTTCGTAATTTCGGACAGAGAACCGTGCACCGATTAACAGCGACGAAACGACACGTGCCTCCTCCACGTTTCCGTGCAGATCACGGAATCGCTCTCCGCCGCTGAAAACGGGATCGCGAGCGATTCGTACTTGGAACCGATTAAATCACCGGGTTTGACATTTCGAAAGTAAAAATAACCGCGGAAGCGACGCGTCAGACTTGCGTCTTCAATTGTTATGATCGCGAACCGTGCAGCGAACTGCCGTCCGCCTAATGTGACTGCGTTCCGTGCTGACCGTTCTATCCCGGTTATAGTATAATTTAAAACATTATCGATCACTTCGGCATCTCCATTTTTGCCCGTCAAGGAGAACGATGTAATCTTGCCGGATATAGCGTGATGCGGGCTCTTTTCAATCGGAGTACCGCTCGAAATTCTAATTCTCGAAGCCCGTAACGAATTAGCCCCGTGAACCGCTATGTAATTTCGAAAGTGATTTACATTTGTCGCACTGTAATTTTCGAATAATCACAGGCGAAGAGGACAGACACTCCTCGTTGGAGCTGAACGTTCATGGACCGACGGTAAGGGGCTGGCAGAGTTCAAGAAGATGTGCGTATCCTCAAGAACTCATTCTGCGCCTGCATGGACCGACGAAGTTGACTAGGATACAAGTGTTAGCCCACCAATACCTTATCCGTAAGTGGTCATTTTTGCTCGGTCGTTCTAGTGTCAAAAAAATGTTTCACCCTTAAAAGTACCCTTATGTTACTATTTATTTCGGTTTTGAATACTTCTTAAACAAATTTTACATGTAGTGAAAATTATGTGATGATTCGAAGGAAAGAACATAAGGACCAAAAATTTTCATTTCAAGTCTCGTTTTCAGGAAAATTAAATCCTAATCTTAGAGGCTATCATCATTATCATCCCCTTCTTCCTCCGTTATGTTCTTGGCAAAGGACCCAAGGACTGGTGTATTTTACGATAACATTGTCACTACTGATAATCTGATCGTTCTAAAATTTAACGTGTTAGTATTGGTTACGATTTTCGTGACTCTTAAAATAAATTTCACGTGGAGTGATATTTCACACACGATAGCCTTTAAAAAATTTCACGTGCACACGTGCGCTTGAACAGCTTCTGTGTGAACACAAGAGGCACGAGTAACGGAACGTTATTCTATATAGAATCAAATGTAGAATAAAAGTAGAAGAAATCGATGTAGAATATAATTTCGTTCTCGTGAAACATTTATCAACGGCGGTAAAAAGACACGTTAATAAATCAACGAACGTCGAATCAAATTTCGTTTTCAAGAGATATATATCGAATACAGTACTAAATAAAGAACTGAAATAAAATCTCCGTATCCAATTTATTATATGAAACTTTGTTCCACAGAATCTCAAGATTTCAGCACTCTTGATGTCCCCAGAATAGTGATTGAGTTACGAATGAAAATCGAATTAACTCCCTCTCTCCGGTTTCCCAAGGCAATTTTCATTTTCTCTCCCTGATTCGTTCTTTCTTCCTATTCCACTCTGCGTTGAATAGCGTACAACAATTTACACCTTTTATTACTTCCCTTGCAAAGCACGAATTAACACTTTCACTGTCGTCATATATGGATGCCCCTATTCTTTTGTCTCATTTAGTAATTATTTTTCGTCGAATAGGGAGAATTTGATTAAATTTTGCAGGACACAGAAGATTTAAGACTAGGTTTACGGGACCCGTCAAAATGACGGGTTCTAACAAGTTTGAAAAAATAATCTCGCCATGCAAATCTTTGAGGACGTAGCAGTGAACGTGTTAAGGGAGAAGGGGAGGAAGCGGAAGGGGAGGTTTAATCGTTGGTAAAATGATTGCAGCGGAGAAGCTGGAAATATGGACATCGGTGGAGGAGAATGCGTCGGTTACGACAGAGTTCAGTTATTTGGGTTACATTACGTTGTCCGACAACGCTTCAACCATGTACAAAAGCAGGGAACTTAAGAGCGTCGCGCTTCCGGAAACGGAAGCTGTCTCCTTGAAACTGAGACTGCACAAACCGCACAGCAACGCGCACAATGTTTATCAGCAGGTATAGAATGAATTTCTAGCTTCGAACGAACTAGAAGAGAAACGGCTTACTTATCCGCGGAAATTCCAGGTCGGTCTTATCGCTATCAATATCCTCGGCGAACCTTACGGCCAGGAGCTGACGGGTCAAGGGGACGCGCCGTACAATCCTCATTACACGTCTCCCTACGACGATCTAGCCTTCGAAATGTATGTCGATCGCGAAGTGGCGAAAATCATCCGGCAAATGGAGGCGAAGAAGTTGCAGGCGGTCGAAGGTATGTCTTCGAAGAAATAATAAATAATATTATTTTAACGCGTTTTAGTTGGCGTCGCAACACGTGTGACGACCACTGTTGGTATTTTCAACAAGTGATACGTTTGTATTCCGTAAATTATTGATAGATATTAGAGCTCGTGTTGACTTGACGCACACTTGAGTAAATATGCTCGGATGGTGCAATCTGTTCAATGAGAGTCTGCTCGTAGCGTGATCAAATGAAATTGCAGACACTTTATAAGGAAGTGGGAGGGCAAGTTTATGTGACTAGGACAGCATACTAGCGAAACAAGACTATAACTCTGAACGCATTTTGCCGAAATAACCCCCTCCCCCAAAATCAAAAAATTTTCTTAAAACTCCGAATGAAAAATAATTTCTATTCGACTCCTGTTATCGACTCCTGAATAATTGTAATTTTTAGAGGAAAGGTTCGAGTATGCTTCGAAGCTGAAGGTGGCTATGGAAAATCTGAGAAAAGCCGGAGAACGCCTTGGGAAGTACGAATTGGAGAAAAAGTATGCGATCGCGTTGGAGGATTACGATAAGGCCAAAGCGAAGAAAGCACAAGCGCAACAATATAGACAGCAAGTCTACCAAAGCTTGGAAGTGCAAGATCTACTAGAGGTTCACGGCGTAAGTATAATTATACTCGGATAGAATCATTCTTAAATCTTAAAAAATAGATTTAAGAATTAATAAATAAGTATAGTTGCTAGAAACATCCACTTTCGAAGGGTGAACTCTGCAAACTCTGCATTTCACTTGCTTGTTTCTCATTGTACGTAAACAGCCCCTGGAGAAAAACAACCAGTCTTCGATAGAGGGTAAAGAGCCTGTTTCGGTGGATACTACAAATACTGCAACAGCCCCCGAGGACATTACGTCTCCGCCGAGATTAGTAATACCACCCAATCGCGATGGAGCTATATCACCAACTGGTCCCGCTCATCAACCACCTGTTTCGCCTCTGCATCAAAAACCGAACAGCCCTGGTACCGCTTCCACAGATTACTAATTCCCTCTGTATTCGGAGATTAATTCTCATACGTTCCTCGCAGCGAAAATTCGAACTTTCGTAAGTTTAATAGTTTTTCTAATTTGACAGAAGTCACCGATAGCCCCACGAATGGAGTCGTCGAGAGACAGAACAATTGCAACAAGGGATCCCTCAGACGGAAAACAAAGTCGGCAGGACCGGCGCTTCGATCCAGTTACGAGGCTTACGAAGAGAGGACGATTCCTGCTTTGAGACAGTAACGCATCTTCGATTGTTACAACGCTTTAGCTACTCGTTTGCTAAATCGATTAACCGACGAGTGTTTCAGCTCGCACACGAACGAGTTCACGAGAGAATGCCACATGGACAACACGGAGACGAAGGTGATCTCGAAACTGAACGACAGAGAAAAGAAGCAGGCCGCTTTGCCGATAGCCGTCTTCGGAATGGAAATGGTGATGCAAGTTTCAAAACAGTTCTTCCATCGAACCCTCGACACTGATAACCAACAGGTTTGTCGTTTAGGTGGAGAAATTCTACTCGAAACAGTTCACGGACAAGGAAGAAGGTTTGATGCAGCTGAAGGAGGAGCTGAAGACTTTCGATTCGGAAGTGTCGAAGCACTCTGCGAATAAAACGGCCAGAGCAACAATTTTGCTGCTGCACAGAGCCCTCAGGGACAAGGTCTACAGCGTGTACAGTCTAGCGGCGCAGTTAATTAGAATTTTCTTTTCGGAGTTTGCGACGGACAGGTGAGATCATGCTCTTTAAGACTCCGCGATCGTAAGTGCGCCGCTGATTCATCAACCTCTTTCAGAGTGTCGTCGAACGAAATCGCAAGAAGCGTGGAACGTCTTCTGCCGGAACTGTTGACGAAATCAGGCGACACAACTCCGAGGATTCATAACATGGCTGTGCACACGATTCTGAGCATGGCGGACTGCAAGTGCGTCAGGGAATTGCATCTGATACCGGTGCATTTGACGAGGCCAGTCAGCAGTAGTACGCATCAACGGCTGGCTCTCAGCAGGCTGGAGATGGTGGAGCAACTGATTCTTAACCACGGAATATCTACCGACAAACAAAGGTGACCCTGAAGAACGTAATCTCTGCTGACGGATTTTACATCAACTACTATGATCTGTTTTTTTGAATGAAGAGACCTGTGATTCGCTGGCGGTCGCAATAGCTGTTCGCTACTATGACTGACCCGGCATCTTATGTCTTCTCTTTGAAAAAACAAATTGCACGACTTGTCTATTTTAACTTGAGTCTGGAAAATATCAAACCATTTGTTGTTCTATGCCGAATAACTTCAGTATAAACATTCGTCGAGATGTTCCAGCAAGACGACTTAAAATGGACATACCGTAGTTCTGTAGATCATCCCCTATACCTCATTGTCATTACGCAGCCTCTGCGAATGATTTTCGAGAGGACGTCCTTGCGAGAGTCATTCTCAGAGGTCCATTCACCTCATTAAGCCCCCAGCCGTAAAACGCAATTACTCTGATAAGATATTGTAATTGTTGCAGCGGGCTCACGTGTCGAACGTTGTCGGAGCTGGGCTCCTCGGGTTTGCACCACCCGGCGGAAGCGGTCAGGAAAGTTTCGGAGAGGATTCTGGTGCTGGTGTACAAGGTCAATCCTAGACTGGTTCGCAAACAATTGCCTCCGGACGATGACATCACAAGAAGAAACTTGCTGTACCGTCAACTTTTCCACGAGTTCGATCTGATCGATCTCCAGGTAGATCTTTGAGGGGGACGAGTCTTGCGAGACCGGTCGAGAAAACCGATTCCCCTGTGTAAATCGATAGCATTCAATGATTCACAATAAATTGCTCGGATCTCCTTAAACCCAGAACAGTAGGGATTGAATTAATTCGGGGATTTAACGAATTATGCGTTGTTAACAGAGGAAAAAGGAGGCGGAAGCGTGCCACAAAACAACGACACCGACGCGAACGAAGACGTCGGAGAACAATGTAGCGAACTTGACGAAATCTCCCTCGAGAACGAGTCCTGTCGTCAGTACCGGAAGCTCAACGAGTATAACATCTCCGTCCGAAAATAGTACAGATCACAAGGGAGACAAGTGAGTGGCTTTTCAACGAATTTTTTAACGATTTTGTATAATTTTCTGTACACGTTTTCTCCCTCATAGGATATGCATATTTTGCCTTTCGAAGGGACAGGGATATTCGGAGGAAGGGCTGAATATTCATTATTGGCGAAGCTGTCCCATGCTGACGAAATGCGAATCGTGTAAGCAAGTGGTTGAAATTTCGTACTTGAATCTTCACTTGTTGAGTAAGTACTTTCCCGATCGTTGCTCGAAACTTTAAACTGTTCGAGCGAACCATCGTGGTTCCTTCTCATTCGACGTTTCTATTGCCCGTTTCAGACGAATGTGATATGCGAAGCAATTACGTGAAATGCGAAACATGCAAGCTAGCAATTCACGAGAACTCTTTCGACGAGCATAGGAAAAGTAATAAGTGTACAAGTACGTGCCGTAAATCGTAATGATCGAAAACGCGTCTAACTGAGCAGAATTAAGGAAACCGCCACTGGTTTCTAAATATGATTATTATATTATGAGTTGAATGCATTTGCGACAAAAATGACCAAGCGAAACGCAATAACTTAATTCTATGTACACATTACAGAACCTATCGAGGGCTACGACCGTTGTCCACTCTGCTCGATTCTCGTGAATCAAAATAAATGGAGAGAGCATCTCATGGGTGATCATCCTTGTACAAATAACCCACGAAACAGATTAGTAAAAAGCTGTAAGTGTTGGAAACCTCATGTTCAGCTCGAATTCAAATAATCACGAACTAAATTCATACCACCTCATCTACAGTGGAAAGCTCGAAGGCTCTACTTTCGCACCCAATTTTTATAAACAAGTTATTCATATATTGTTTGATTCACAGGTTCGAAGTCTCCATCCAATTCTCAAAATCTTGGCGGGAAGATGACATCACCAACCAGTAGAGATTACTAACATTAATCGTCAATTTTCGAAGACCTCGGAGTATAAAAATTTTTAGAGAACTTTTTACTTTTTGTTCCTTTTATAGTTTATCTGTGTGTTACGAGCTGAGTCCAGCGTTTTTTCATATTTGTACCGATATTTGTTTTCGTTTTAATAGAAAAGAAAACCCGTCCTTCATTAGTAGATAAATCTCTGTGTTAAAACAAAATTTCTAATCGTAAGTTAAAATCTTCTAGCCTCTAGAATATTAGGAGTCTTGTTATCGACTAAATTGAAAACGTGCTTTGCTATCTGGGACTGTGGTCACACAAGTATTTTTATGCGAATAGTATGTATGTGTACAGGATGTTCCATTTTAAATCAGTCTCCTTGACTATTTACTTATGAATTTATTTACACGGAACGATGCGTCTTCGCTTACATATACCTTTTTTCTGTTGGTGCATACGCAGATTTGATCTGTATGTACATGATTAAAATAACATATGTAGATGTTCGTCAGTTATGAACATAAGAAGATAATGCTCGTGTGACCGGTCCGGGGCAAATATCAACGAGAAGTAACAAGTACTCATCTTTTTCGAATTTAACATATGGTAGTGAAAAGGAGTTCCATACAATTTACAAACATATTATTGAACGTTATGGCGACCGCCGTTTTTGAATGAATGATTCCTCAGCATCCGGCCATGTTTATAATAATATTTGTACTATAATCAATCAGTCAAATAATATCCTAGTGGCCGAAAATGATGAAAGAAAGGAAAGGGTATTCGTCGCTCAAATAACTCAGAATTATATATGTAATTTCATAAATTATTTCATAGAAAATGGATAGTAAACACGGCATTTCCCATAAGATCATTGTAACTTTCTTGCCCTGTAGAAGTATTTTATTTCCATTATTCATTGTAGTATGTTTAATCACGCCATATTAAATATGACCCGTCTTGATACTCTTCTTGGACTTCAACGATTGGAGCACCATCTTACACAACTTTAAATAAAACAAAAATTTTTTACTCTTAAGACATGCTACTGATATTTATAATGACATTAAAGAAACAGCAATTTATATTACAAAATTGCGTGTTATTCTTGCGATTCGTAACTTGTTTCAATATTACCTAATTTAATGGGGTTTCCGATTTGCTAGTAGCTTCGGATTCGTCAATTTTTTCCGATTTGCTAGTAGCTTCGGATTCGTCAATTTTTTCCGATTTGCTAGTAGCTTCTGATTCATTAATTTCTTCCGATTTGATAGTAGCTTCTGATTCGTTAATTTCTTCCGATTTGATTGTAGCTTCTGATTCATTAATTTCTTTCGATTTGACGGTAGTTTCGAATTGATCAGAATTGTCGGTTTTGTTCTTTTCTGAAATGAAAATTTTCAAATATATATAAAAAAATATATATACACTAGTAGTATATATTTTAAAAAATACATACCCAATTCTGAGTTGTTCTCCTTTTCGGCAACTTTATTGTCACCAGCATTCACGTCACCAACAACTTCTTCATTAATCGTAGTTTCCGATTTAATATCAACCTCTATTTCTTGAACTGGAAGAGATTCACGCTGCTTGAATTTGTTCTTTTCTAAGACAAACATTTTCGAACAAAAGAATTATCAGATGTACAGTAGCGCATACGTATTTCATAAATACATACCGAACATTGAACAATCAGCTCCCAACAAACGTAAATAATGTATCGCGTCAATTAAAGGAACATAAGCCCTGAGAGACATAGTACCTCTCCATCCTACTATGTTTAATTTCAATGGATTCGGATCATCAGACCCCTTTTCTTCGTAAATTAGAATACAACTTCCAGTTGCTATATTAAAAACAAACGAATTGTCACAATAAAATTTTATAAAGTATATATATTTTGAGAAAGTTGAGATGATTACCAAGATCCTTTAAACGTTCCTGTATATCTGGATGAAGTTTTACAATCTCGGGTGCATTACTAGGATTATTATTTTGCAACAGTGTTACCAAATCTTCTTTATTTATTGGGACCCTCCTACTATCGCCAATGTAATTCATAAAAGTTTGTAGTCCCTCCCACGCAAGCCTGTACGGAAAACAACTATTTTTGTTCGCGTTCCTACTGTCGCAACGTGTGAATGATTTCACTCCAGTATTTATCAATTTTATCTGATTCTCATTGGAAAGGACGACGTTACGAATCTCAGGTGATGTATAATAAATGTTTTTTTTCCTACGACCTAAATTTCGTACCAACAAACTTTTAGGATCCAGTTCGTCGGATATGTCATAAAATTTCCTGGAAAAATATTAACCGATTCATCAACGAAATTAATAAAGAATGAATTACATTGAACACGGTGTAATATTTTCCACTTACTTAACTGACAACCAGACTTCATCCTGATCATCTTTGAAGAAAACAAATGGATCCTCCCTAAATCCTTTAGTTCTTCTACGTTTCCTCCTCGGGCCTCGTGGCTTCTGATCATCGCTTAATGGTCTTTTCCCTGGAGATACGTTGTTATCTTTATCCTTCCCTGCCTCTTCCTCCAGACTTGGTTCTTCGGTGCCTTCTTGAGCATCAGAATTATCTTTACGCGATTCCCAGGGTAATGGCTTCAGTTTTTCTAAAACGGCCACGAAGAAACCGCCGGTGTCTTGGTGATGTGGTAATATCCTCATACTATGTAATTTTAAAAGCGAAAGTAACATCGATTGTGGAAACTTTGAATATTTTTATTTACCATCGTTCCAGATTAAATTTGGCAGCATCCTCTGCTTTTGGTGGGAACATTTTTGGTCGAACTTGTGTTTGCCATTGTTCCGGTACATCCTCCCATGATTTGTAATACTGTAAATCTTTCGATGCCGGTAGCCAATGTGTCATGCCTATTAATGGACGAGTTAGAAAAATCGTGTGATTTGTTCAACGTTTATGATATACATTACGATATAACGTACCTGGATTACATATTAATCCAGGAACCAAATGCCTGCCTTCAACTATATGCACGGAATCTCCAGTTTCGAGGAGAAGCCTATGAAGAACAGCTTCATTCTCTATTGGATTTAACGAACAAGTAGAATATACCATTCTACCACCAACCGCCAACAGCTCTAAACCTCTTCTCGCTATCCTATACTGAATTCTGTAAACCCACAGTAATAAGTTATGTCGCCAGTCAAATAATGCATCGTTTAGTAACAGAGATTTGCGAGAAAATAAAATGATATTTACCCATGAAGGTTGTTACCATTCGCTGGACTCCATTTACACCAAATATCTGGATTTTTTCTCATTGTTCCATCTCCACTGCATGGTACGTCAGCTAGTATTCTATCAAACCTGTAATAACAAGCACAAGTTATTTAACTCTGTAAATGCCACACGGTTTTCACTACAAATTTCACTAACTTCAATTCTTCTTGTGTACCATCTGGTTGTGTAAACATTAAGTTAGGTAGCATAGAAGCGTCGTGATTTGTAATTAAAATAACTGGACTATTGAGTCTTTTGGCTTGATGCACAAGCATGTAACAACGATTATTATCCAAATCATTGGCTATCACAAAACCCTCTGTAAAGTATCAAGAAAAGATTAACTTACAGAAATTTGCCTAATGTTTGATATAAATGGAAAACTTCCATGTACCTGGAAGTCCACTTCCCTCATCGGGATGTAGCATTTCTATAAGTTGGGCTGTCTTTGATCCAGGTGCAGCACACATATCTAAAACCTATATAAAATAATTATAATTTCATTTCTATAAGAACTAGTGTTGATTAAAGGCGGATAGAGGAACATTAATAACAAATTAAATGAAATTTAGTAGATTAACATACCTTGTGTGATGATTTTACGTCTAATACTAAAGGTGGTACCATACTGACCACCTCTTGTCGACTGATACTCCCGCAATTGGTTTCAACGACTAAAAAGTTATGTAATTTAAAATAGGCTTCAGATCTCCTAATATCTTTTCTAGTTAATTGCAACTGCCAAGCTAAATTATCAGGATAAAATGGCAGACAGCGTAGAATCTCCTTTCCTTCTTCGTTATTTTCAGAGTCATTTTCTAAAGATGTATTTAGGATTTCTTTGAAGAAATCTCCTTTGATAGTCTCAAGTAATCTTTTAGCTTCGACTTTAGATCCAGTAATTCGAAAAGCTACTGGAAGATTTTTTTTCATTGTGGTCATAAACGATTCCCACTGGTCATCTGGTAAAATTCCCTGAGTTTTATAATAACTTTCAAAGTCCGCATTTTCTCTAATAATGTCTTCATAGTTGCGGTGAGGTGTGTGATCCCATTCATCTTTTTTCTGTAGAAATTATAATGATTTTATGTATTCTTATCCACATACATTTATATTTTCAAACAAGTGCATAAAAATACGAATTAACGTAGAAATAAGTAATGCACAATCTACATAGACATTTATAAGACTCGTGTTAATAAAAAATGTACAAACGCTTTTTTGATTTTCAAATTTTTACACTTCTTATATCGTTATTTAATAACAATAGAAGTTGTCAATATCCCATTTATTAGTGTAAAAAGCTTGCAAGAATAAGTTTACAAACACTTTGTATGTAGACCGAACATAACCACAAAATAGAAGCCGGTGTTTCTTCTATTATGTAGAAACTGATTCGTACCTTTTGTTTTTCACGGCGCTTTTCTGCGAAATTCTTTTTCGGCGCATTTTTTCGTCCTTTTCCCATATTTATATAAAATAAACACCTTTACAACGAAACATGTAACAATGAACACGTGTTCAGTAAACAGAAACAATTCCCTCTGCTGAATGCGAAGAATCGGAACACTCGAACACTAAGCTATTCCAGTATACCGAGTATTATCAGTTTTATTGTATTATATATCGTAATGTTTAACGGTAGTTTAAACCTTTTTTAATGCCACGGATTTTTGCAAAAATCTCATCGAAAATTAACAAGTGGGTAAACGACGCGATCGCACTTTCGTTTTGTTCCCGAAAAAGCCAAGCAGAGCGATGACGTTAGTCCAACTAAATACAGTAAGGTACGAAGCTTATGATAGTCCAAGTTTTAGTAAAGTATAAGTATAAAATGTAACTTCTATGAACCATAAGACCAAAGAGTCTTTGACAAAGGACAAAATCGAAAAAGTGGAGTCCGAATGGAAACGAGCTGGCACTTTTAACACGATCATGCACCGTAGCGTTAAAACGGTTTAATAATTGTCCATGATAGAAAAAAAAACGAAAAATTGAAGGAAAAAACAGGAAGTGTATCGTCTTCGGTTTTCAGTGGTAAAATTAATAATCAAAAATGTTTCTTCAAAATTCACCAATAGCAACACGTGTACGGACACAAAAGAAAGACAGAATGACGACGGACGTAGTACTATTGGTGGATTTTAATTGTTAATAGTTTCAAAACAAAGCTGAAATTAAACAATTTTTTACTCTTTGTCGTTATTATTTTTGTCTTACAAAATATCATTCTTGAAATTTTGTCATCTGTGACCAAATATCCTGTGTATTCCACAATTTGCTATGAATCAGGGTTTGGGAGCCAAAATATCAACTTAATTTTGATTCTTTAGCCTCCGATTTTGACTCGCATGAATACATCTCCAAATGGAGGACAAATTCAGAGTCGAAGAATAATTTTGATGTTCTCATATGTATAATTACATTTAATTACAGATATAAACAATATTAAATTGACGAATAAAATTTCTATGATGGTCTCCTATTTTGAATAATCTAGGCTTAAACAGGAATGGCAGGAATGTTCGGCGATATATTTATAAATATTTTGAACCGAAGAATACTTATAGTACCAGTACCTACATATACCTTACGAGTACGGCTGCATCAATTTAAACACACTTTTTATCAAATTTTGTCCCGATGTAAATAATAAATGTTTATTTGTTACTCTCTCTCTATTAGCCGTGATTTTTACTAGCATAATAGTAGCGCGAAAGGGAAAAATAGTACGACAACAATTGAAACGTACAAGTTAATGTGTATCAAAATGCTATCAAGGTTAGTAAATTGTTGACAGCTTGTAGAAAAAAAAGAAAATAATTAATGCAAGTAGTTGGTAGAATGATCAAAGAATAATTTTGTATAGGTGTAGGATGTATGCGAACGGGAAGTCTAATGGTATAAAGTCATTAGTACGCAGAGCTTTGTCAACGAATACAAAGGTTCAAGTAGAGAATGAAATAACGTTACTTAATCATAATTATCCAAAAGACGAATGGACAAATATCACTGGAAATATTATTTCAAAATTAGGAAGAAATCTGCACGTTACCCAGTATCACCCACTATCGCATATCCGCCAGCGTATAGTTAATTACTTTTATATGCAATTCCACAGTCGCATTGGAAATGTGATGTTCAGCGTTTATGACAATATGTCTCCCATAGTGACAACAGCCCAGCATTTTGATTCTCTTCTTGTACCAAAGGATCATCCTAGCAGAAGAAAACTAGACTGCTATTATATAAATCAAGATACTTTGTTAAGGGCTCATACAACCGCCCATCAGTCGGAACTAATCTCTATGGGACTAAATAATTTTCTTGTAATCGGAGATGTTTATCGTAGGGATGAAATAGATAAGGTGCATTATCCTGTTTTCCATCAAGTCGATGCCGTTAGATTATGTACCACGGAAGAAGTATTTCAAAACACAAAGAATTCGAACGAGTTGAGCCTGTTCGAACACAGGGGTATAGAAAACAATGAAAAACAAGGTTGTCATAGTTTAGAAGCTGTGAAAATAATGGAACACGAATTGAAGAATACCCTGACTGGATTAGCACAGACGTTATTTGGTCAAAGTAAGATGCTATTATTATAGTAAATTAATTTAGCATATTCCTGGAATATTGCAAATTCGCAAATTCGAATTTGTTTTTTTTTTATTCAAAGATGTTCAGTTCAGATGGGTGGAAGAATATTTTCCCTTTACTCATCCGTCGTGGGAATTAGAAGTGTACTATAACGATCGGTGGCTGGAAATATTAGGGTGTGGAATTATGCGGCAAGAAATTCTGCAGAACGCAGGAGCAGGAGAACGTATCGGATGGGCCTTTGGTTTGGGCTTAGAAAGATTAGCAATGTGTTTATACAGTATCCCCGACATCAGGTTGTTTTGGTCAAACGATAGTGGTTTCTTAAATCAATTTAAATTCGAGGATTCCAATACAACATTAAAGTATAAGGTAAATAACGTTCGGTTGTATTTGAATTGTTGAAAAGAACCTTGAACTACTTTGGGGGAAAAAGAAGAATACTAATGGTATTTTGTTTTAGCCTATAAGCATTTATCCACAGTGCAAAAGCGACATAAGCTTTTGGTTACCCGAAGACGGGAGTTATTCGTCGAATGATTTTTACGACATTGTGCGAGAAGTTGCTGGCGATAAAGTCGAACAAATTATATTACAGGATACGTACAGTCATCCTGAAACAAAGAGACAGTCCCATTGTTATACTATAGTGTACAGGCATATGGAACGGACACTCATAAAAGCAGAAGTCAATTGTCTTCATAATGAAATACGAAAACTCGTTGCCAAGAAATTAAACGTTACAGTTAGATGAAATAAAAAAATGTAAGAAAATATGCAGCCTTATCGGTCAATATCTATCACCTGCGAATATACATACCGTGTAACATCGGACACGGATTACCAAAGAAAAAGAAAAAAAAAGACTTTGTCAGACAAAGCAATATATTGTTTTATTTGCACATAAATTAATTACAAATACGTGAGATTAGGTCAAATAATATTTGCCTAAGAAAAGTATATCATCTATGGTACAGTGTAGTATGTTTCATTAACATTGCAACTAACAATACTTACAACTAACTCTACACGCTTACAGTGTACACATGAATATAAAAAATGGTATCCTTTTTTATTATACGGTTGCGTATTCACAATAAATTCATTACATATCAATTACATTATGCTTTGAATTCAAAGTACCTAACATTCGCATTGAAAATATATATAAAACAAAGTCTGATTAGATTTGCGAGAGTAATATGATATAAATAAATAGATCTCTCGGTGTTTAATCGATGAAAAAAAAAACGATCGGATTTTGAATTGAAATGTCAGAATATCGATACTTCCCGGTTTGTTAAAACTTAATAAGCTTAACATATGAAATACTGTAATGTAATGTAATGTAACGTAAAGGGATATGATCGGGGGAAAAAATGGTAGATATAGTGTGAAACTGAATTAAATGCAATGTTTTGCACGAACAGATTTTACGGAAGGGAAAACTTTGTTCGTTTTTATACGTAAGCGTTTGCGAAGTACATACATGCGATTAAAAGATATGAATTCAAGATCTGGGTTAGGTTTCTATTTACAGCTACAAAGATTTCAATGCGGTTTCTCAGTTCGAAATGAACAAATAAATAGAGAACAGTTTACAATAAATTTACTATAATATTTAATAAAGTAATGGAATAATGTATCTCATTAATAAGAACACACGAAAAGAATCAAGGAGATCAGATTCGTCGATTTGGTCCAGTCGAAACGCTCAGTATTGTATAGTATTGTATAGTATAGTACAGTACCAACGTACTTACAAAAAATTCAAATGTTGTTTCCATAATTACGGTTCTTTCATTCAAGTTGTAGAATCTCTGGTAATCGATTACACTTAGGGTAGTTAGAAAAATATTGAGAACATTTGCAAGTTGGAAGTTCACTTGAATGATACTGAGCAACGGACTTGGAAATCAGAAATCGGAACTGATCGTTTTTGTAATTGTGCTTTTGTATTATCTCGTCTCGATGCGAATACAAAAACAGACACGATTTTAACTCTTCCTATGAATTGTTTTGAGAAAATACGATTTTTGTACGTGAAACTTAAGATAATTTCGTATAGCTAGGAGGCGAGAATTTTTTCCGCAAGAATTTCAAAATGTACAACGGCATGCACGAAATTAAAGTTATCAACAATACTTTCCACAAGAAGTCTGTTGTCTTGATGAACTCAGCATCTGCGCAAAGATAAAAATGAACAGTGTATATTTTTCTGCAGGCTGCAGCACCGCTGTCTGCGCCGATGAGTAAATCCGTCAAATACGCGAAGACGTTTAAATAAAAAAGAAACACTTACCAAAATAGTCCTTTAGAACGACTAGAGATAACAAATACAGCGCCAAAGAGAATATCTCTGCAAGGATCATAATATAATGCCACGTTCTGATCGTCAAAGCTACCATAATTAATTCCGTTAAAACGAGCGCTGTGAAACTGATAGCCACTATGTGAATAAATTCATCCTCGAACATAATCAGTGCGCCATACATTATAACTCCGCCTGAAAATTCATGATTCAATTAGTATTACCGTATTTCCGATAGAAGAAAAGAAGGAAGTGTTGGTCAATGAAAATGTTGAACGCGATAACCTTGATATATGCTTATTAAAATCCACATGAAAAATGTCTTGTAGGACAACGATCGTCCTTTACTAAGTTCTTTATATAACTCTGGATAAGTGAGCGCAATTCTTCCAGACACGTCTTTGTCCAACACCAAAGAAAATACTGGAAACATCGTGTATATTGTTCCATACCTGAAAAAACACAATCATCGTAATATATTGTCGTTCTGGTTTTTCGAACGTGTGTCGAATAATTATATTGTATCGTTTGTTTTGTTTTGCTTACGCGCAACTGAGTGCATCAGACAAACTTACCCCACCATTAAAAATCCCTGGTACAAAGATACCGATGATAAATAAAAAACAGCGGAAAATACAGCTTGCATAGTTGAAATGATCAAGCCTCGATGAATGACGAATTGACTTAAAGCAGCGGAACGTTTGTAACTTCTTCGCCCGTGAACCAGTAAAAGGTTGGCTAAGTGGCTGAACTGGGAAATAGAGAAATCTGCGGCCAAAGAAGCCTGTCTTCCTTCGAGTCCCTCGAGACCTATACCTGTTGCGAACCAGAAGAATATTTGTCAAATTGTCAAATGAAAATGGTAACGGTAGCAGAAATGATTTACCGGCGTCTGCAGCTTGTATCATGGACACATCGTTTCCACCGTCCCCGACGGCTGCCGTTCTTTTCTCCGTGTGCCTTTGGATAAGGCTGACCACGTCAGCCTTTTGCGTCGGGGAACATCGACAGCAGACTACGGCAGGTGAACCGCACGCCAATTCCAAAAATTCTTGCTCGTAATATTGCAAACATACTTCCAGAGAGTCTCCGCTGATCACTAAGGCACAGTCTTGCTTTTTGCGAAATGTGTTTAATTCCAAATGCGCGTCGGTTCGAGTTACCACCGATTTGAAAACGTGAAGACCTTGGGTTCGCGAAACCAAACGCGAAGATTTCGCTATACACGTCGCTGTTTCCAACTTGTCTCCCGTCAGCATCCAGATCTAAAGTTGGTTTATATAGAAATGGAGAGTTAGCGACACGAACAATGACAATTGAGAAAAGTTCGAAAGTTTGCTCACTTTGATTCCGGCATTTCTTAGAAGTTCCAACGTTTGCCTTACTCTATCCTGCAATCTGTCTTCGACTCCGGTAACGCACAGCAACTCCATTTCTCTTTCCAAGCTTTCAATAGCCGCTGCGGTTCGAGAAACGCGATTGCTGACGCTCAATCTCGCCGCATAATACCTAAATGAAGCATTTAGTTACTTAATATCCAGCATTCTACAAATCCAGGATTAGACGATTAGATAATGTATACCTTGCTTCAAAATCAAGGTACTGTTCTTCGGTTAAATTCTTCTTGGCAACAACGAGCGTTCTTAAACCCTCTCGAGCCATGTTACCACATTCTTCTTCCAGCCAATCGTTGTATTGCACTATTCCGGACATTACCACGTCCGCTCCTTTCAGATAAAATATGATTTCGGAGCTAGATTCTTCTTTCACTATTATACCCATTCGTTTAGTTTCCGATGTGAATGGAAATATTTGTAAAATCGTGTAGTTCAAAATCTTCCCATTTGGAGCCTTCAGTTGCATAAAGTTCAAGTCTCGTTTGATCAAGGCCAATCCCATTTCCTCCGTCCATTTTACCAAAGCTACTTCATCCGGACTGGAAGCTTGATAGGTCCGTTTCTGTTCTGGTAAATAGTAATGTTGATCCGCTTCCGTTTGACTTTGTATAGAACCAGAATCTTCAGTCTCCCCCGTTTGTACGCTAACCGAGTCCAAATTTGTCGATTTGGCTATATCGTCGTAAACCGGCGTTACATTATGGCATAGCGCTAAAGCGTGTACCGCATCGTATATTCTGGTACTTTCGGATCTTCTCACTTTCCCACTGTGCACGGTGGCCGACGGTTTCATAGGAGAGGTCTCCGAATTCGAAGAATAGCATGTTTTTAATACGTTCGTAACTTCGTCGAACGTTTCTTGACCGTAAGAGATCATTCCTAGATGTAACTTCTTGAAAACCATCTTGTTCTGTGTCAAGGTGCCGGTTTTGTCACTCAACAAATATGAAATACGACCAAGTTCCTCCGGTATGGTAGTCGTCCTGACAACCGTGCCACTGATCTCTTTGTCTCTTTGTATGCACCAGGCATAAAAGGCTTTTCCCATGTCCAAATTCACTCTTAAACTAATCGGTATTATATAAGAAAATAGTAAAACGAAACGAAACATGTAACGATACCACGGCCCATTGAATCCCTTTAAAGACATCATTACCAGCGCTAGTCCGATCACGGCGCAAAACAAGACCTAGAAAATGCGAATTTCAAATTGAAGAGTAAATTTCTGAAATACTTGATCTCTGGTTAGAGGAGTTACGTCGCGGATACCTTGGTCAATTGATTTATTTCCTTATCTAACAAGCCGACTTTGGATCGCGGAGCCGAATGGTTCATCAGAGATCTGGTTTCTTGTCCTGTGTACACAACCACGCCAAGAGCCGAACCCGATGCGATAGCTGTGTTCGCCCATAATGTATTGTCCACGCCTAAACTTTCTTCGCTGCTGTATCCGTCGTACTGTGAAGAACATTTCGATGAAACATGATTTACGGTTTACGCTGTAATGAAAAATTATACGAGGAAAAAATGAACTCACTCTCGTGAATGTTCCTATAAAACTGTGAATATCCTTTTGCGGTTTCTCGACGTAAATACTCGCTTTTATATGTAATAGTTGGGAATTGCTTTCCAATTTTTGAGTAGCCGGTACAGCCAATCGTAACTTCCAATCCGTCTCGCCGTCCAACTGGTCGGTTCTCACGAAGCACGCCCCTGCTTTCTCAGTGGTACGCAATAGGACCAAATCTGCTGGGACTCTTTGACCCTTCTCGACGATTACCTTGAAAAGAGCAAAGAGATCACGTTTCACACATAATCTTCCGACATATTTATTCGTTTTCGTCTGGATTAGATTCCTTACCAAATCTCCTACTCTTAATTTTGAACTAGGAACCAATTCCGGCATCTCGAAACCTTTGACGAGTCTATAATATTTTTGCGCGTTGACTTCTTTATCTCTCTTGTAACGTCTGAAATCGTCGATCGCTTCTCGACAAATTGTAACGGTTAACACAAAACATAACGGTCCCCAGTATGTATACAGGTATCCTATTCGGATGTCCGGTATAAACTGAGATATCGCCATAAGCAAGAAGTAGAGATTAAGGAAAAATTTGAATTGTTGAAAAAGAACCTGAAACCCAAAAAGATCTAAACAGTCCTTATATACATACATACATACCCAGTTGTATAAACTAAAACAAATCGCACGTATATACGTATACAACGCATGATGTATATATATTACCATAGGCAAAAACGTGACAACATTGTATTTTTGATTTCTTATGACGTTGGTGGGAAACTTTTCTTGCATTGGTTGACCAATGTGAATAACTCTTGCTCTTAATTCGCGTTCTCTGCAACATCTCCTCCACATCCAGGTACAGCATCTGCAGGAAGGGAGAACAAATTTTTGAAGAAAAGTCGAAGAATATCGTACCGTGTGCATGACGTATTATTTTTGTTCGCCTACGTGAACAGAGCAATAGTCGAACCGATTGCAAGGACGATGCAGCGAAAGCTACTCTTTTTCGCGTACGTCGCGTCGTACGTGCACTGGCATCGTGTCATATAGGAATTTCGAAGTTAGACTCTGCTTCGAAATCGTCGAGAAAAACAAGGGAAAGACGATTGAAATCGACTCGGACGCTCTATATGACAATAGGCGGAAAGTGCAAAGAGATAAAGAGACAAAAGTTGTTCAGTAAACGCAAGATGTACGTCACCTTGTCCACGAATTGTCATTTCGCGGTTTCGATATCAGCGGGATATCTTCTTTCGACAGCCTTATAACATTGCTTTGCGTCTCCATTTAGATATCCGTTCGTCGCAAACCATATATAAGACAATTATATCGCGCGTTTTTACACCGATTTCAGAGGAATATTATGTAGCTCGAAAATACGTATCGACGATGATCACGGCTGTGTTGTGACATCATAACATTATCCACGAAGCACGCGCTTACAAGACGAATTCTCACCCACTCCCGTATCTCGCTGCAGTTGCAGTCGTAGTCGCAGTTCTGGACTATACTTTCGATTACTTTACACGGTATAGTTCACTCACCCCGCTGTATTTTTCCAAATTTTTTGCAGGAATCTGTTTACGGATCCGCGAACGTAAACGTTCGGAAGTACATTTAAGGCGAAGCAATTCATATCTGCTAGTTGTCACGTCGACTATAATTCTTTTCGTAGAGTCGAACGTTCCATCGATTCGAGGAACACGCGTAACAGCTTCAGTATCGAATACAACCACCGTAATCCACTTTTCACGAAAAAAATATTTATTTACACAGAGATACGCGTTTCACGCAGCTTTATTACTCTCTTTCTTCCTCTCTTTCGTCCCCTCTCTTTCTCCCTATAAGTCCGGTGGGTTTATATATGTCTCGTTCGTCATGTTGGCTGCCATTGCGACGAACGGTTCGTCGGCATGCATGCATATGCATCTATATGTATATGTATATTTACATAGATAAAATATATATTTATATACCGGGTATTTCACCTAACTCGATCGCTTATTTTGTACGATAGGAACAATGTCAGGGGGAATTTTTTTCCTCGACTGATATATTGACCTTCGCGTGAACTTTAGCGAGGAAATTATGAAATGTTTGTCGGTGACTTCGGGGACGGTAAATGAATTTCAATTTCATTGCAACAGTGTACCGTGTAATTGTCCCTGTTGTAAACAGACATTCGCATTCTCCTTTCGTCGGTTGAAGTATGTTTACAAGCACTATCGTCGAAGCGACGATCTTAGTAGAAGATTATCGTTTCACAATCAGTATCAGCACAACAAGCTACGGTATCAGAATTAGTCAGACCATCACCGTATTGGCGTCTTCGAACACAGAATATTTTCCATCCCTGACATTTTTCCATCGTACAAAATAAACGATATATTTAACACTAGGTACCCAAAGAAATAAATTTGCTAAATAATTTCTCATCTGTGCATTCTTACAATCTCAATATTTTTGAATTAAAAATATTAAAACCCATCATTTCGACGGGTCCCGTAAACCTAGTGTTGAGGTGGTAAAGTTAGGTGAAATACCCGGTATATATATGTATGTGTGTGTGGGTGTGCGTGTGTGTGATGTAGTATGTATATTTAGATACCGTCGATCGACACACTATACCTATGACCTACGACTGCAACGCTAATTCGACATTCGACACGAACCGCATGTCGTAGGTATCTTTTTCCGGTGTTGTCGCGTCCAGCGCTGACCGTAGACTCACCCGCAAAGAATATTCTTGAAGAACAGGGAACAATCGTTGATTCGTTGTCTTCTGGAAGCTAGCAGTCGTATACTGTCCTCGGATGGCTGAAGAAGATAGTCCGTCTCTTCGTCCATTTCAAAATCCCGCTCGTCCGAGCTCATACGTAATGGCATCTCCTCTAACCGCATATTCTTGACAAGTCACACGAGAAATTGGCTTATCCACCGTACATGTGTTCCCACGGAAGTACACGAATTTTATCTGTATGTGTTATGCAGAATGCTAAACGATCGTTGGAACGCGTGCGTATCGATATATATGTATATCAGCGATAAAAGTTACAATAGCTATGTATATAGTTGCTTGTTGGATTCCTCATTACGACGACGATCGTACGCATTGCGCGATACACACAGTCGTAGCGTTACACCGTCTTGGATGTATCGCAAGCGTGTAAGTATATGTACGCAAAAACATTTAGGCGTCTTCTTTTATTGTGTACGAACACGAATACGAATACGGAGATGTATATATATATACATATGTATATGTATGCGTGTACGTATGTAGTGCCACCTTATCGAATCGTTTTTGAATATGTATAATCTCGCGATTTCCTACGGGTTAAGATTACGCGCATCTATCCCCTACTCTTTCTCTCTCTGTCTCGAGGACAGAATATCGAAGGGCACGATAAATCGACATGCCATGGAACTCTCGTTCCGTTTGTTTACCAAATGCGCACATATGTACGCGTACGCGCATATGCACACACATGCAAACCTGGCTGTGATCGCGTACGTGTGGTCGTAATTGTACGAATAGGTGTCACGAAACGATTTTGACAAAAGGATTCGATGTGGCGTCTTCTACAGGTCATATCGCTCCGAGGCAAAGAGCGTATTTACTTCCGGTTTCTCGGAACTATGATCGATCCTCGAACGAAACATTAACAAATTAATATTAAAGGTTACGATCACGGTACTCTTCGACCGACCGATACGACGATAGTGTACGCGGCCATATTGGATGAACGCAGGGTCACGTGGTCTCCTGGGAGACGCGCAGAAAACGCGCGCACCGGCACGCTCGCGCATTCGAATACGGTGCGCTGCGCGTCAACAACGACTGTACGTAGTTCGAGCTATATGCATACATATTTGACATATTACATTTACACATAGTTCTCAATTGTTTCACCACGACTACCAGTTGAACTATATATCCGTCGAAAACTTTCAGATACTCGACTCGGCTCGTGGATCATTCCGTAGGCCGTAGGTCATCCTCAACGATTCGATCGCGTCTACCAGGAAATGTTGCCGGTCCGTTGCTCGCTCGATCAAACGATCGAACAGGCGTTTGCACGTACTTTTCTCCTTTTCCCCTAGAAAGCTGACGGTCAAGGAGAATCTATTGCACCTGCTCATAATGCTTAAAATCTCTACGACGTTCTCAATGTTGTCCGTAGGTTGCGCAACTATTTCGGAGCATACGTCCATCAGCTCGGCGAACAATGGCGAGGGAATTTCCCTGCGAAAAATTTTCCGCACGAGGAGGTCTCTGGAAAAGAAGAAAAGAAAAGGAAAGCAAGGAAAGACGGTGTATACGCTAGCTGGATGTTTCTGGAAAGATGCGTCATTCGATAGTTATCGTACTTGAAGCTTTCGAGATAGCGAAACCTTGCCGCGTGATCTTGGATCGCTCTCCAACCTTGCGTGAATTGTTCGCACGTAACGATATCGGTACTTTCGATTTGATCGATGTCCGCTCGACGTCCGTCTTGGTTCCGGACAATAGAATTCCGGTTTGTCTTCGGTTCCGAGCGATCGTCGACTGCGACAGGGTTCCAAGAGGATCCTCCCTTGGCGCGATACAACCAATCTTCCCGCTGCAATGGCCTCAGATGCGCAGCATTCACCTGATCGATTCGATTCGAAAGAACGTAGAGACCGGTCTCGAACACTTTGTCGATCTTTGTATTATTATCAAGAACTACCATTTGTCTGAAGTGGTCGTATGTAGGCACATTCTGATCGACCGCTCTAAGCTTCGCGTCGTTCCGTAACCTGTACAATTGATCCGCTCTAAGCGCGTCCTCGAGTTCTAGCTTCAAGCTCGCGTAATCGATCGCAGAATCGAATTGGCTCCTTCGAATTTTCCCCGATTTATCGGTCATTTTATTCGGCTCGCTCGAAACGAAGGATAATACGACGCACAGTAACAGCGATAGCGATAGCAATGGGAAACGTATCGGTTGCCTTGGTTACTGTTTACCTCGGTTACGCGAACCGAACGATACCGGCCGGCAACGAACGAGTTCCGACGGCTCGGATAAAAAATCATTTCGGACGCTACTTTATTTATAATACTCGAAGAGAAGAACGCTCGCATGCTCGCGTTACGATATCGTTGCGGCGTCTTCGGCTTGCCTCGAAGCCTTTCTGGCTGCCATTTTCGCCAGTCGTTTCTGGTACAATTTGTCATGAGTCCTCTTCATCTCTAGAATCTCCTTCATCTCCTCCTTGTCTTCTTCCTGGAAGCGAAGACCACAGCTTTCGATCGTTAGCCGTACAAATCGAATTGTTAGGATTTTCTTCACGGCTTAGATATATCGATTAGGCGTTATTACCGATTGGTTCAGACGAAGCACCAACGCTTTGCGACCGTCCGACATCGGCTGCGAATAATCCATCAACTTTTTCAGCCTCTCCTCCGGACTGACCCCTCGCTCGACCACCAAAACTATGCGCGCCCACTGAAACAAACAGCGAATTCTTTCTCGCTCGAGAAAACAATGGAAGCAGGAACAGGAGGAAACCGAGGAAGAAAGAAAGAGATACTTGTCTCTGCCACTCGTTTCTGGTCTCGGCGATCTTCTGATACGTGTTGCCCATCATAGCGATCAACATGTTTACCAGCAGGATCGCGACGATCGCCATGTAAAGAACGAAGAGAAACTACGAAAAACAAAGTCGTATTTTATCTCGTTCCTGGTTTCGCGTTTCGCGGCTGGAAATAGTACCTTGGCTTCCATCTCGTGCTGCGTCCTCTCGAACGCGCTGTAGTAGTCCCCGAAGTTCGTCATGCTCATCAAGAACATCGCCATCACGCTCTCCATGGGCGAGGGCATCGGGTTGTTCATCGAGTCGTCGACACCTTCCGGCGTGTTAGGATTGTCGAACGACAGGAATATGATGTAGTAGGCTGAAAGAGGAGAGCACCGCTCAAAAGAAAACGATGATAGAAACGGAAATAAATAATGCGGCTTCTCGCGAGATCACACGAAAAGCCGAGGGTCGCTTTCGTGGAACGCGTTGGCTCTGTGCCTCCTCGAGGCCTGTAATACAATAATCTGTGTCAATGTCGCTGCTCGTTTCCGATGCTGCGAAACGAACGATTAGGTCATAAGCCGACCACTACGAGACGTCGCGAACCAATTTCGTGGCGGAGGATTTTTTCGGGGAAAAAAACCATCGTTGGTCGATCGACGAGATCCGATCCGATTTACCTTGAGAAAATCCCATCACGAAGACCAGGTAGATGGAGACGAAACGTAACAGATCCCCCATGATCATTCTGTAGATCATGACGACGAAAGGGCCGACCGTCTTGAAGCCTCTGCAGAAGAACAAGAAATAGGGCGCGGTGGTTAACATGACCACGACCGCCAACATGTCCTCGACCCGGTCTGCGCAGCTCACTCTCAGGAACGGGAAAGATAATAGTATGCAACAAGAGAAGAGGAACATTACTCGCGACGGTGCAGTCATCTGAAAACAATCGATCTCGCTGCATCAACCGTTTCCCTGTTTACGCGGCTTATATCGATATCACCGTCTTACTAGATTTTCCACGAACATGCTAAGACCGAGGAACCTAGCTTCCCTGAGCGCGGCCAGGATGTAAAGCGTCGCCGCGATTTCCATCAGCAGCTCGGCGATTATTCGAACCTTTGCCGATACGCTCGTCAGCTGCAGCAGCCTGCATTCTTGGGTAACGTTGCTCCACCTGATCGTTTCGATCCGACCGTACGATTGCAATGTGGGCATTTAAAAAAATTTCATCGCTCTGCCTCATTTCTATCGAAAGTTCTGTGATTTAGAATCCGATTTTGTCCAAATTGCCCACTGTGCAACGTACCAATTGTCACCGGGGCCGGAGTTGTCGTTCGCGTTTGAGCCGGGCCTGGTGTCGAGCAACGGAATGGTATCGAGCAACGGCTCCGCCCTGCCTCCGGGATCTTCGATCGTTGGTCTTTTTGTTGCAGGAACAAACGTCGGAGATTCGGTTCCATTCCCATCCGCCGACAGGGCGTCTCTTAGCTTGGACGATACTTCGGAAACCACGTGGAACATCAGTTTCTCGAGGAAGACCGGCGTTACGTTCAAGGAGGATGTTAGGGTTCTGTCGAAACTGCTAGCCACGAGTTTCGCGAGCAGTTTGGAAAGACTCGCGTCTCGATGGATTTCGGTTGCGACAATGTCGTCCGTAAACTGGGTCGGAACGGTCGACCTCGGTGTCGGTGTCACGGAGAATTCGTTGGACGCGAACGATTCGGTCGTCTCGGTGTAAGTGGTGGTCGTGACGTCATCGGACACCGTGGAAGGTCCCGGCCGAAGAGTGAAGCTGACCAACGATAGAACGAAATAGAAGCAGAACAGGAAAAATTGACGATAAAATCGAGACTTGACGAAGGTGTTCCATTTTGCGTTCAACAGGTCGATCAGAATTCCGTCCATCAGTTCCAGATGCTCGTCCTTTTCCTGAAACGGACAGGCGAACGCAGAAATAACACCCGCGAGCGGATAGAGGAACGTCGCTGACAGAACTTACGCCGAACACGACCAAATTCAGGGCCGAATTGTGGCTGATGGTCCCCGTGGTAACGTCGATCGTGTCGACTTGCGAGAGAGGATACGCCGCGCAGGTAATGCTCCCGATCTGCCAGTAAATTTCCCTCTCGATGTTCAGAATGTGGAAGAACATTTCGATTCTTGCCAGTTTGGCCGATAGCGTCAGCGGCGTCAGATGCTGAGCGTTCTTGATCGCCAGAGACGCGCCCATCTCGTACGCCATGTCGAACGCGTTCTTTCAAGGGAGAAGAAAAATATCTCGATCGATTGTCCCGACCCATTTCCTGGCACACAATTTTCCAATCTGAACCATTGTGCGTGGCGTCGCGAGCCTTACCAATTTCTCGTAGATGACCAGCATGTGCAGAACGGTGTTACCGTTGGTGTCCTGCTTGTCTGGGTCCGCTCCTCTCGCCAAAACCAGTCTGTAACATTCTTCCTGGCCTAAACAGGCCGCGAAGCTCAAAGGGTATTCGCCCCAGTAGACGTACCTAGGCGAACGGAACGCGATTAGGATCGCGGGCTGACGAATAAAATCGAATAAACGTAAAAGGACGTTACCCGCTATAATTGGTCTCCGGCGTGACGCACACCCACTCGTGCTCCAAGCTGTCGGACCGCGATGCTTTTTGATCTTCTGGGCTCATAAAGTTCCCGAAACACCTCTCGTGCACGTCCGCGCCGCTGTCCAGAAGCAATTTGACCAAGGCCGGATCCTCGTTCACTATCGCGATGTGCAGCGCGCTTTCGCCTGTTGAACAACATCGACGCGAGAGCTCGATCACCGAGGTCGGCGAGGGAACACCCAGCATCGGGAATCGTTGGGAGCTCGGTAGCTGTTTCACTTTCCGCGTGTCTGATTCTTTCTGCGGAAATACCGTCCTTGATACGGTATAAGAAGATCGCGGAACATGCCGTTTACCGAATTCCCAGCGATCGGTTCGTTTAGGCTTTTAGCGAGCTGACCGTAATACTCGTCGCTCATGTACACGTCGTTGATGAGCTTCGGATAAAAACGCAGCAAGCGTTTCGCCAGGTCGATGTGAATAGCAGTCGCGTGCAGCATGCACAAGTGCAGAATCGTTTCTCCGACCGCGCCCCGTTCGCTCAGACTCCAACAAACCAACCTGTACTTGGATTTGTCTGCGATACAACGAGAAAAGCAAAGGATAAGAGAAAACCTCCCTCGAAAGATCTCTCGAAATTCGTTCGAACGCCGATTTTCTACCTATTTTCGTCTCGTCGACTTCCTGGTCCGTCTCCATATCCTTGTCTATATCATAATCGCCCGGGTTCTCCATAGCCCTCAACGGCGGAAGCTGCAACCGGAAAAGTCTCGGGTCAGGAATCGGCTAAAGCGAAATGCGTCGGGTCGTTACCATTTTGTGTTTCGGTCTATCCTTGTTTCGCAGCAAGACTAATTTCTCGATGGGGATCCATTTCCCTTTTCCTTTGTTGTACAGGTACGGCTCCACCTTGGTGCGCAAAGCATGGTCCAGTTCGGCGTACTGTTTCGTCTGCGTCGCTCGTTTCATCATGTCCACCAGTAAGCCTCCTCCTGTTCGAAAGGACATCGAGCTGGTCAACTCTCGAGGAGCGGAATCGGCGATCCAGCGTCGCGACTACCTTTCATGTCGACCAGCTTGTACAGCACAATGGAAGATGCGTCCGTCTGCTTTTTCACTCCGCTGGCTACGTTACTCTCCGTGTTTCCCATGTTCGAACTATCGCGACACGCTTGCGAACACCGTCGAACGAACAACGGAGCAGCAGCTTCTTCGTCCGTGTCTTCGCTAAACTCGCTCCGTTGCCATAGAAAGCATCGCCTCGATATCGATCGGACTCGAGCTCCCGCGAATATCAGGATCTCCTGATTTCCGGATATGAAGCAATCCGAACGTATAATCGTTCCTCCTGGACGTTGGACACGAAAATTCCATTGGTACGATTAAAGAGACGTCTACGTTAACGAAAGACAAAGACAAAACGAGACACAAAAACGCTTCCGCGAACAAACCGGTTTTGTTTACGCGCAAATCATTTCGTTTGATCGCCGGGTCTGCTACGGTGGACGATCCGCTCGGTAATTCGGCCGCGCCATTCTTTTTGCCGCTAACCGTGGCGTGAGCGTTGTTGCTCGGCGCAGCTTATCGCCGCGATAAGAGGAATCGTTACAAGTTCAAAGGTGTTTTAACAATTCCGACGGTGCGCACCGTTATATCGCGGCATTTGGAATGCTTACTCCAACGAGGCTCGTTGGTCTAGGGGTATGATTCTCGCTTAGGGTGCGAGAGGTCCCGGGTTCAAATCCCGGACGAGCCCGATTTTTTTTTCCTCATTCTTTTCACGATTACAGGTTTGCAGCGACAGCTCGCGGACGTCTCGAATCGATCTCGTTGAAATTTCTTCGTCGAGATCCTGATTGACAGCGAATCGATCGATAGCATTCGACGAACGCGGACGCTGCTGCAGTGGCACACCGTCGCAACGCGACACGTGGAGTCTCTAGGCCTTTGCATATCAAAGGGATGACGAATCGATCGGATCGGATCGCGACCGTTTGACGGGAGGAAGCGGAGGGAACTGTTTTCCGGATGTAGAACACATATGTACTCGCCTTGCTCGGTTCAGTACATGCATTTCGAATGCTATCTGTCCGAACGGTTGTTGCGAATCGCGATACAAGATACACGGTAGAGCCGCGAGATACGCGACACGCGATACGAGACGGGACGAGCCAAGACGAGTCGAGACGGGACGAGACGAGACGGGGATACGACGTCGTGCCGCGCCGCGCCGAAGTTTGAACCGAACGAAACCGAATCGCGTTGAACCTCGAAAGAAGCGCTTTACGCTCCCGCGTTTAGCTCGCGTTTACCTTGTGTGTTCGCAGGCCAGTCAGACTCGTGCTTCCGAGTCGTCAGCAACGAGACTCGCTTCTAATCTTTGCCGATCTGGAATCAGCGACTACTTTCGATTACTCTTCTGTACCGTTCTGTTCGGGCCGCGTTCGCGATCCTCCGCGTAAGTATTTCACCGTTTCGGTCGATCCGATCCGCGCGCAAGCGTCAGTTTTTCCCGCATTCTTCCTATTGTTTCAAATCGAAACTGGCTCGTCGTTCGGATAGTAGCAGGTCCTGCTGGGAAGTAAGCGGCAGCCTCGTATTTCTTCGGCGACGACTTTCCCGTTGGACCTAGAGCTTCCCGTTGCACGAGCAACCGCGAGAGCGAGGCTATCGATAATTTCCGATTATGGGACGTTTCTGAAAAATTCGTCGAACATTGCAACATTGTGCTCGGTGCTCGGTGATTCATCTGAAATAATCGTTTGCCCGGAAGAGGCCACGGATACAAAAATATTTCTCGTATTCGTGCGACGCGTCAGCCGTCCCGTTTGGCGCCACTATCAGCCGAAATTTGAAATTTTGGTTTCCGACTCGGGATAACGCTGTCGGTACGTGTATTTCATTTCATTATACATTCGTATGCGGCTCGTTCGAAGATGTTTCGAACCGTCGACGATCACTCGAATCCGCGATCCTCGATCCTCGATCCGAGTTCCGCGGGGGGCGCCTTCGGAATTTGGGGCAACGGATGCATATGCGTTGATACGACGTTCGCGTTATTTTTAGTGCGAACTGTTTGAATGATCGCGCGCCGTTCGAGTCGAAGTAGGTGTGAAAGATGGGAAAGAATTGGCCTCGAGCGGCGGGTTTTTCAGGGATCGCTGGAGGAGACTGGTCGATCGGAAAAAGAAAAAACAAGCCGCAGTTGGATCGCTGCTCGATCGATCGATGAGCCGGCTGAAAGAATCTACTTATTTTTACGTGCTCCGCGTAATCGTTTCGGCGGCAGTCGAAATTCCTCGGTTATGACCCTGAAGCGGCGAACATCCGCTTAAAAATATACGGTATCGCCAACCTCTTTCTGCAGCCTCTTTTCGCGGATCGAAACATTTTTAAAACGGTCCCCGATCGCGTACGCGTCGCTATAATTATATATGTTCTCGTAAATGTAAAAGCGTCGCGGGGTCGAGGATATTTCAGGACGTTCGACGAGGGTATTGAAAGGATTGTTGGTACACAACGGT
This sequence comes from Halictus ligatus, assembly GCA_028454255.1. Classification (NCBI taxonomy): domain Eukaryota; kingdom Metazoa; phylum Arthropoda; class Insecta; order Hymenoptera; family Halictidae; genus Halictus; species Halictus ligatus. Next base: position 11,097,384 of record CM052142.1, read on the forward strand.
CGTTTCGGACTGGCGCGTCTCGGCGCGTCGCGTCGCGTCGCGTCGGGGTAGCTCGATAGCGTTTCCTTTATCGTTTACGACGCGCTCTGCCTCCTATCGCCGATTAATCCATTTGGCATGGTAATTGGAATTTTAACGGGTGCGCCTCGAGAGACGAGGCAGCTGCCGTAAACGTTGACGCAAACTCCGATAACTCGCGTTATGTCATTGCGCATCGTAACATCTCGCCGCGCCGCGATGTCCCGTTTAACGCTCTCCTCGCAAATTCGTTTTCGACGTTCATGCGTACGTAGGTGAACGGACGAACATGTTCGTCGGAATTATTCGGCCCCCGTGATTATTTCGTGATTCGCGTTCGATTGGTTATCGTGGTCGGCCAAGATATCCTCGATACTCGATGACTCGTCCCGTGATTCCGCATCCGTCTATCGTAATCGCGTGACATCACTTCGACGATCGTATCCAACAACCCGGCAAACTACCTAACGCATTCCTAGCCAGGCTTTTTGCATTCGTCATTCCCGTCCGATAAAAAATTGTTTAAATTCCAAAGGATACGAGTGAGAATGCGTGACGCGCGATCCAATTATAGATCTTACCGATTCACGAGCCTCGAGCTTTATCGAACAAGGGAATTATAACATACGTTCGAGGTTGAACGAGAATTTCGTACAGTGGTTCTCCGACGACCTCTCGGCACCTGTTGAATAATTCAGATTTTATCTTCGGGTCGTGATCCAATCGCCAGCTATTAACCCGCATCAGGGTATTCATCCTTGTTCCCCGGTAGATTCGTCTCGTACGCTGAAATCGTCGAAAGGACAACGCGAAGGGGCGTATGGCGATTATTCGCGCGAACTGGAACGCGAACGGGAGAAGATCGTGTTACGTATACGTTGAGATACGATGCTAGAAGACGTCTCAATGGAGAACGGCGTGCCGCGCGTTCGATCGATCCTCAGGAATCATAGACGCGCGACGTTCCAGTCTGGTAAATTCCATTAATATTATAATGGTGTCCGCAATCGTCGTGTCGCATCGCCTCGCGTCGGATTTCCGGAAGTGGAGGCTCCTCGGAACCGGCGGTTTGTGCTCGTTCCGCGATTCTCGCTACACTTTCCTCTGCTCCTTCGTTTCATCGGCGACGGACGATAAGCGCGACAAACGATAAGAATATTTGCGCGTACGAATTAATGTACACGGTGACGGGTCCAACGACGATACGGGGAACGAACGCAAAAATAATCGGCTCGGAATTTTGCAACGGAGGCTGCGGTGTTCTTTATTTCGATCGAATTATCGCGGAATAGAGCGGTGGTAGAGCGCAACGTCGACGCCGGTAACTCTACCGGTCGGAGCTAAGTAAAATACATTGAGCTAATGCGCGGCGTAAACAAACGCGTAAGGCCCGATCGGAACCAGCGCAGCGCACCGAAGGTGGCACGAAATCGGCGTGCGCGCGCGGCACGATTCGTTGATCGTGTTTCTGGGCCGGACGAGTTCGCGGTATAGAAACCGAAGCGACCGAATCCGAACGACATTTAACTAGAAAAGCGTGGGGCAAGGTCCGTTGAAACAGTTCCAAAGGTGCCTCTGGTTGGCATCGTTATCGGCCGCGGATGCCAGATGTTGCCGAATCTCCGACGTCTATCGAGCACACCTGGACGCGAACGCTGAATAAAGAATAAAGAAGCAACGGGAGCTCTTTCGTAGAAAGCGCGCGAGTCACGACAATCCTGTTGTTTGAGGTTTAATTTAAAAAATATTTCGTCGCTCTACCTCATTCCTATCGAAAGTTCCTTGATTTCGAATCCGATTTTGTCCAAATTGCCGACTGTACGCCGCGCGATCGGTCGCAATTTGTCTTCTTTTCCGTTGTCGTTGGGTTGCAGAATCGAAACCAAAGCCGAGACGATGCGATTCCGGCTGAGTGTAGCATCGTGCATGGTGTTGATCAACGTTCTGTCGATCGCGGAGAGCATACCGGACTTAACCGGACTTCCGGCAGGTCCTTACTGCGCCGGCAGATATCCGGCCGGTAGGTGCTGCGAAGGACGACAGGACGAGTGCAGCGCGCCGATTCTCGCCACCACATGCTACTGCGACGATTTTTGCGATCGACGCGGGGAAGAGGATTGCTGTCCAGATTATTGGAGTCATTGCAGGGGACTCGCTCCGACGGCGCCTCCGGACACGTTCAGACGTTCGTAAATAATACACGTTGTGATCCTATTCGATTCGACTTTTCGAACAAGGTTTCGTAACTTGATTCAATCGGACGTTTCAGGATGCATCTTCGAAGGGAAATACTACAACGAAGGACAACAGTTCAAACGGAACTGCAACCTGTGGTAAACTGTCGCCTCTTTTTTGACATGGTCCCGCTGGTAGCACATTGCTACTGGAAATAGCAACGTTCTAGCGTTCAATCGACGTCGTGGTTTCAGCAAATGCACCTCGATGGGCGAGAGAGCGGAAGTGGTTTGCGAGCAGAATCGGTGCTTGCAGGAGCGAGATCTTATTGAGGAAATCAATCTGGAGAGTCCTATCCTCGGCTGGAGAGCGAGAAACTACTCGGAGTTCTCGGGTAGGACGCTCACCGAAGGTATCAAGCTTCGTTTAGGTACCCTAAACCCGTCGCGATCGGTAAGCATAGAAACATCGGAGAACAATGGAGAAATCGAGGAAACGAGCGAACTCGTTAACGTATACGTTCCTCGAAGGTCCACAAGATGAACTCGGTCACGCGAAACTACGAGCAATCGCTGCCGCGACAATTCGACGCCAGGTCCCGTTGGCCCCTCTACATATCCGGCGTGAAGGATCAAGGATGGTGCGGCGCATCCTGGGCAATTTCGAGCGCGGACGTCGCCTCCGATAGGTTCTCCATAATGAGCATGGGCGTGGAGGACGCGGAGCTGAGCGCGCAACACTTGCTCTCTTGCAATAACAGAGGCCAACGAGGATGCGACGGCGGTTACTTGGATCGAGCCTGGATGTTCATGAGGAAATTTGGGTAATTCTTTGCCGAATACCCGCACGAATATGCCCTGTTTCACGGTTCCGTCGTCTACAGCTTGTTCCTTTCAGTGTGGTCGACGAATCGTGCTACCCGTGGACAGGATCGAGCGAGCAATGCAGAATTCGAAAGAGGACCGATTTGAGGAACGCCGGTTGTCCCGCGCCATCCAACTCGCTTCGCACGGAATTGTACAAAGTTGGGCCCGCGTACCGCTTGGGCAACGAGACAGACATCATGCAGGAAATCCTGAGATCCGGCCCCGTGCAAGGTAAGAGCCGCGACGAGGATTCGTCGAGGAAAACTCTCTACGAGAAACAACGACGAGCAAGGACCGTATTCCCTTCTAAATCGTTCTAGCCACGATGAGGGTCTACCAGGATTTCTTCTCGTACGAGTCGGGAGTCTACAAACGGTCGCCGTTCGCGGAGCGTTACGAGTCCGGCTACCATTCGGTAAGGATAATCGGATGGGGAGAAGAACAGTCTAGTCGTGGCTCACCGGTGAAATACTGGGTAAGTTTAGGTTGTTCGCTGAGATCCGTTTTTCCGGCTCGTTGCCCCTTCTTCCATTGACTCCGTAACCTTTCGTTTCAGCTGGTAACGAACTCCTGGGGTCGGCATTGGGGCGAGGACGGTCTTTTCCGCATTCAAAGAGGCACCGACGAATGCGAGATCGAGTCATTCGTGTTGGGAGTGTGGGCCAAGACGGCCCTGCCTGAAGGCACCAAAGACATTCCCGTGTAGAATTCTCGATTCCATAGTCTGCGCGCGGGAAACTCCTGCAGCAGACAGTGCATTTACGAAATCTCCGTGGTCGATTCGTCGATTCGTCGGTCGCGAATCACAACCTTTCGCTGGTTGAGAGCTTGTCGAATGCGTCGACAGAGCTCGGCGATTCGATCGGTTCGTACGGTTAGGTACCTTACGATGACACGCGTGTACGCGTCGAAACGTTGCTGTGAAATAAAACGGTAAACCTTATGCGGAAACGTTACGCTTCTCGCAAACTATCGATACGTCCAACGGTCGATCGTTGGGAGGGAAACAGGAGAACAACGTGACAAGGTTTGGTGGAAAGCTTTTCTCAAGCGAGATCTATTAGAAATCTTCCTCTCTGTCGTGTTCGTTGCCGAGGAACGTACGGGTGTACCAGGCCGCTCGACGAAGGCGTTGCGCGCGTCGAGCTTCGAGCGTCCGAAACGATAGTTGCCACTAGAACGTCCTTATTCCTGAACACAGAACAAGTATTGGTAAATCGGCGAACACGATCGGCACAGCAACCGTAACCGCTGCTGTTTCCGCGCAACTTTGCAAACCCGATTCGCTGCAAAACCGTACTTGCCACGTACCTGCGTATTCGGAAGTAACGATTTCGTTACTTTCGAGTCAAACGACGACGCTGCGACGCGCGCTTCTGCAGTGCGGACTGTACACCTCCAACTTGTCCTTCGGTGTATTCATCGCGGCGTAATCGATCGGGAAGGGAACGTTGTTGCCTCGAATCATGCAGGAATCCGTCATGCCGAGGAAATGTTCGCCAGGACCGAAGGGACCCCGGCCGAACAGGAAATTGGCAAACACGAGCTGATACTGTGGCCAACCCAGGGGATGATCTCCGTTCTGCGAACGGAACAAAACGAAATCTTACCGGGTGCGCCTCGTTCTCCTCCCCCCGTGCGTATCTTCTTCGGTTTTCTTTCTCTTTTCGCCCATCTTCCGCACGCGCGACCATGTAATCGTACCATCGTAACGCATACACGGAGAATAAATCGACGTGCGATACGCGATATGCGAATCGACGTGCGACAACAAAGTAGTAACAATTAATTCGAAAACGTTTACCGATGTCATGGAATTGTACGCGACATCCAGACACTTGGCGATTCTATTCGCGTCGAGGCCAACGACGGATCCGTAGAACGAGCCGAGCTCCTTCTTCGAGATGATGCCGCTCGCCGAGCTGTTGATCGCCAGGAAGAATATTCTCGGCAGAATCTTCAACCAAAAGGGGATGTCGTTGTAGGAGGTACCACCGGCCGGAGCGACGACTCTCGCCCACCAACGCAACCATTCGTCCAGGCTGATCCCCTTGCCACCCTCCGGCTCGTGTTGTTTCTCTTGGAGGATCAGCTCCGCCAAACCCTGTTCAGCTTCCATTAATCGCAAGTACTCGGGCCCGTTCCACGACCAATCCGCGAATCGTCGCAGTCGCTTCGCAAAAGTCGTGAACGTGTTAACGGACACCCGTGCCTGTCGGCCGCCGTCGACTTTCTTACTTACGTTAGTTCAGCTTGTTAAATACCTCCGAAAGCATACGAAAATCTTTTCTGTTAATGAAACCGTCTTTGTCGTGGTCCAACAGGTACGCGAACAAATGACTGAATTTGTCCCGTTGGATGGGCGCCAGGTCTTTTAGGTTCCCTCCCTTGGCGCCGCCGGGCCCATCTATCGCCGCTAGGTTGTCGTCGCTGGGAAATCGGCTGACCCAGGTAGCTGTTTCGAGATATGAAATCGAAATGAAACGGGACTCCTCGGCTATGTGTCTATGTGTCTATGTGTTGTTTGCTAAAAATGCGTGCACGCGCGATCACGGATCGTTTAGGTGGTTTAGGTGGTTTCGGACAGCTTACTCCAAACGTGTACGCTCCAACCAGGATGGTCCAATGGCTTGTTTGGAACAGGTGCGCCGACGATCACCTCGTCGACGTTGCTCGATACGGTTCGCCAACGTTTCAATAGATCCTTGGTCCTGTCGCGGGTGCGGTCGCAAGCCTGCCGCCAATTCGTGATAAACTTTCGCGGTACTTTCAGCGAATTAGTCTCCTCGAGGCCGAGATCTTGGCTACCCGCGGATCCTCTGCTTCTCTCGCTACCCTCTGTCACCGACCTCGTTTCCACCGCCGTTCCCGACGCTTCTGTCGTTGCCGCGGCCTCCTGCATCGAAGGATAATAGATCGGATCCTTTATGCTATCCGAACGACTCCCCATAACGGACTACTTGCTCGGCCTTCCTGCAAACGGCATATTCCAACTAGCCCTCCTAAAATAATCAATTGCTCGGCAAGAGGTCACCGGGTCGCTCGATAATACATACCTGTAGAACATTACCAGACCTTTTCCTTCTCGCTCTCTCCGCCTCTCTGTTTCTCTGTTTCTCTCGCTATCATTGTTATACTTTTTCCATCTATCTAGCCCGTCGATCGAGTTTATTTTTGCAAACCGTATACACGCGATCAACAATCCTGAAATCGATACGGAAAAACTTTTATTCGGTTCTGGAAAGTTCAACGCCTACTTCGCCGACTTAAACGTCTCCTTTCGTTTTACGGGTATTCTGGAAAAATGAGTTGTCATTTTTTTTTCTTCAAATCGATCGTAACAATCCCCTCGGGTTTCGTATTTTCAAATTCGAATGTATCGCAGTTTGATCGCTCCGTCGGTCACGAAACCTTGCGCCAACGATAGAACGGCCATTCGATTAGAATTTTTCTCTTCCGCTGCGACTTTACCGACCGAAAAGATTTCGTCGTTCAACCACAGACGAGGTATAGAATAGACCTAACATAGAATGCATTTTCGTGTCACATCCTGTATTACCAACTGGAACTAAAATCTGGAATTAAAATTAAAACTAGCTATATACAGGGTGTCCCACATATGACATAAGGTCACCGATGTTTTTTTAAATGGAATCTCCGATGTGGTTCGAAGTCCCATAAGATGTTAGGTCTATCCTTATATCTCGTCTGTGGTTGAACGTAATTTCACGTCCGGTAGGCGTCGCCACGGTCGTTACTCTAAATCACTGTGCAGTTTCCCATCTTTGACGCTGCTGATCCACAATGCCTTGATACGAGCCGCACGCCGCACGTCCAACCTTTTCTCTTTCCTGTTGTTCCAATTGTGAAGGGTGAGTGGTTCGTGTTGGAAATCGCTAAATATCCCGTGCATCCACGTTTTTTTCTGAGCCGCGTGCAGAGGAGATTCTTCACCAGGCCCATCCGTATAAAATGTTCTTATAATTTTTCATTATTACTCGAATACGAACATTCCAGTTGCTGTTTTTATTCATCCTAACCTACGCACTTATTTCAACCGCTTACACGCGTTTCGTTCACAGTATACGCGAACCAAGGTTTAGGATTTGTTAGCTGATTTTGTTTAACGTTTTCTGTTTTCTTTGTTATTATATTGATATTATTATTATTATTATTATTATTATTGTCCAAGTTCCAATTCACAATAAAATTGCTCGCGTTTGTTTTGTTTCGCAGGATAACATATTTTATACCAACTTGTTTGTTTATTCTTCAGGGATTCACAATGGGTGCGTACAAGTATATGCAAGAGCTGTATCGTAAAAAGCAGAGCGATATGCTCCGCTTTTTACTTCGAGTTCGATGCTGGCAGTACCGTCAGTTGACTAAAATGCATCGTGCCCCGAGACCATCCAGACCTGACAAAGCTCGCCGTTTGGGCTACAAAGCGAAGCAAGGTACGAACAATTTTTTGTTTTAGTTCCCGTGTAAATCAAACTGTTTTGTCCGTTTCGACTTTCAAATCGGAATTAGCCGATTACTGTTTACATAACTTTGTTATACGTATATGTCCATCTTTTCGAATTCATTCCTATGATGAGTCGTACCATGCACCACTCTTACAGTATTATGGTGATATATGTGTACATGCTGATAATGCTTTATACGCTTTATTCTTTATAGGAGCATTACACGCTATCGCTGACACGAAAAAGTAATTGAATCTACTAATTTCTTACGCACAGGTTTCGTCATATTTAGAATTCGTGTAAGGAGAGGAGGTCGCAAACGTCCTGTCCCCAAGGGAGCAACTTATGGCAAACCCAAAAGCCACGGTGTTAACCAGTTGAAGCCAACCCGGAAATTACAGTCTGTTGCGGAAGTAAGTATTATATATACATAATATTTCTATCGTTTAAACGTACGATTGTAAAAGCACGATTCTACTGTCGTTTTCAGGAACGCGTGGGCCGACGATGCGGTGGTCTACGAGTGTTGAACAGTTACTGGGTTGCTCAGGACTCTACGTACATGTATTACGAGGTGATCTTGGTTGACCCTGCACACAAGGTACGCATAAGGATCCTACTTTGTCCAACTTGATTTGCTCCTAAGCGTATCAACCTTTTAAAATGATGATACCAATAATCTATAATTTGAAACCGATGATTTATTATCTTCCTTGGATGTCTGATATCGAAACACGACCGAAAACCGTGAAAACCGTTGCCTATCGACGCCTTGCTACATTCGTGATCTCGTTTACATTTTCAGGAAATTCGTAACGATCCAAAGATCAATTGGATATGCGACGCTGTGCACAAACACCGCGAACTTCGCGGAAAGACTTCGGCTGGCAGAAGCTCGCGAGGATTGGGCAAAGGACATCGTTATTCACAAACCATCGGTGGTTCAGGCAAGGCGGCATGGCTGAGACGGAACTCATTATCGCTTCGCAGAAAGCGATAGGCAATTCAATCTTTATACTGTTAAGACTTGTACGAACAAGATACATCATTTTATTGATATAATAGAGCATTTTATGTCGATATCATGGTATATCCTGTACGAAATAAACATCTCTTCCGTACAAATCGTTCTTACACTCGTCATTCTTTCTTTTCCTTTAATTTTTCTTCTCTCTTTATTTTTACAAAGATAATGAACACCATGATACAATTGATAATTAGTCATTGAAACTCGCAATCTTTGCGTAACAAGTCTTTGTATTTATACACGTATATTTTATAATCACGGTGATGGATGGTTTATTTGTGTTTAACGTTTTTTTTTCTATTGACCAGGACCGGATAAAGATTTGTCCATGAACTTCTTTTTGGCAAAACACAACCACCATTTGCTGGGTTTCCCGTCCTCTCCGTATACCTTTTCCACCAGTCTGACACCAGTTTCCTGTCTTATTTGTTGTAGATATTGTCTCATAGTATCTGTGAAATAATCACGAGTGTAGTGTTTCAATTTAGTCTTATCGCACACTCTTAACGATAAAGAAGAGATTTACCTGCTTCCATAGGATTACTAGGCTTGGCGTACACGGAATTTAAAGGAAATCCAGGGTCTCCTGGAATATCGAACTTCGAAATAGCCAGGGAGTACATTTCGTTGGTAGCTTGGGCTTGGGTTGCGCATTTCTGCAGCCTTTTCAAGCACTCGGTTATGTACAATGTGATGTAAATTAAGACTCTGTCCGCCTCGCTCTGCAAAATCCGTTGTACAGTACAAGTGTACTTTCGGGGACGTTCTAAGGAGCAACGGCAGTTACCTTGATCTCGTAAGTTCTAAAGAATACGTTCGCTTTAAAGAAGTACAACGCTTCGTCGATTATGTCTAAATCTTTCGTAAAAGGAGGCGCGGGACCTCTAAAATGTGTTCGAATCGGCAAAAGCGCCATGTTACCGATGTTTCCATTGTTTTCCACGAAACACGAATGATATGCCTGCAACAGAAATTTCATCGACAAACGTATAAATACAGCTGCATTTGTTGTTGTAATTGTTTTCTTAGTTCGTACGCCGTGTGCAACGGCATGCCAATTTTGACAGTTCGTTACGCGCGCGAGGTTAGGGGAACGCCCTAATACATAACCAAGTTTGTTTTTCCTCGGATAATCGTTATATTCGTGAAAAGTAATTACTTACAGGCATAGCGACGAAATAGTTTTGAAGACAATGATATATTTTAGTCAATTTTGACAGGTATTTCGTGAAAAAAAACTAATTCACCGCATTTGGGTATCTGCGGAACACATACATAGATGCGATAAATTACTATATGCAATTTAGGACTAGGCGCGCGTTGCAGCAAAAGCTCTCTTTACAGATAACGAATCTTTCCCCTGTGTGGTAAAAAGCCAGATTATGGGCCTAATTTTGTTATTCGAAGCAACAAAGAACATTGGGAAATAACTGAAATTAAACCAATTTTGAATGGTTTATCGGCTCGTTGAATTATACTATATTATTTAACACTAGGTTTACGGGACCCGTCAAAACGACGGGTTCTAATATTTTTAATTTACGATTATTGAGATTGTGAAGATCCATCTACGTGGAATTACTCAACAAACTTATTTCCTTAGGTATATATTATTTAAAAAATGGCTAAAAACTTGGGTAGACACATTCTTCTTATTTTTATAAAGTAATACGACTTTTTTGTTCACGCTATCTCGTTGAGTTTCAAATATAAATTCATCTACATATATGTATACATAAATAATATTTATATTGCTACGTAGCGGAAGTAATCCTAGGGATTTTGAAATGCAGAAATGCCTGCTCACCGACGCGTAGTTCAGCTATCGATAACTATCGATAATAAAAGTGAATGATCGATAATTTTCGATATTGCCTACTATCGATAGTACCATCGATACTTCTCCGCCACTACGCGAGAGCAGTGATGGGATATTGGACGGACTTTCGCGCATGCGCGTCGAAAAACCAATAACGTATCTATATTGCGGAGAAAGTGGCGGTGGGTTATTATTATTGGCGGGAAGTACCGGAAGAGTTCGGGATTATAAGTCGAGACAGGCGTGCCACGGATTTTTGGTAAATTATTGTTACCACTTAATTGACATAAACGGGTTACAGATTAATTTTTCAATATGAAATCATAAGAAATTTGGTGAAATTATACTGGGTGATCAAGGTACCCAATTTTAGCTGAACTTTGTACTTTACTGACGGTAAAATCGCCGCGCATGCGCGGCAAAACCACTATTCCATTACTGCGCGAGAGTGTTAAGTTTCGGAGCTTAATCTTGCATTGTGTTGGACACTTTTTACCGAAGAATAATGGCCGATATAGAAGGGAAAAAGCTGACCGAACTCCGAGTGATAGACTTGAAAACGGAGCTCGAACGACGTGGACTCGATAAAAGTGGAAATAAAGCGGCACTCCTCGAGCGTCTTTCCAAAGTAAGCGTCCTTACTTTTTCCAATTCTCTCTCAAGCTATTCATCTATAATGCTTTTTACTGTTTTGTCGCCATTTTAACTCTATTGAGAAATCATTGAATATCGGTAGTTTATTGCCAGCGATCAGCGTTCGTAGTACAAACGAGGCAAGTTTAATTGGTTCGGTAATTGTCGACCGCAATTTATTAACATTCTTTCGACAAATGCATTATTTTATTGTTACTCCTTCGATACGTGTCTTTTTACACGTGCGGCTATTTATTTATGTCGGATCAACGAAAACGTAATTCATTGCATCCTAATTGTCGCTGGAACAATTAATATATGCTGTTTAGAAAGTTAGTTATGATAACTTCATTACGGTATGTTGTACACAGTCCATATCCGATGAAGGAGAAAATCCTGACGAATATCTGATCGTACCTTGTGGCGGTATGTGCAAAATCAGTCCCAGAAAAAATAGTGGTTAGTATCAACCTGGAAACGTAATACCTTTACCATCGTAGACTTTGCATTAATTTTTCTTATTCAAATTGTCAGTGACCGGTACAACCAATTCAGAGGAACCGGTAGAAGTCGTGGAAACCCAGAAAGAAGATGCTACAGACACGTCGGATATTTCTGACACGAAGCTGAAGACAGAAACAAAACTTTCCACGGAGAAAGAAGCGATTCCCCCCAAGTTGGAGGTAAGAGAAACGGATATAATTGTAAGTATTCTTTGAAATGTGTCACAATCGTGAACCAAGAATCTAAGAAACATCGTACTAGGAATCTCGAGGAGAAGTTCAAAATAACACTGGCAAAGAAATAGAGGTCAAAGCGGAGTCCAAGGTTCAGACGACTAAGGCGGTTGTCGAGAATAGCCAGATCGTTGAAAAGAAAATTGAATCGGAAGCAGGACCGGTGGCAAACGATGTCACGACTAATTCAGGTTCGACGGTCGAAGCTAATGGCATCGACAACGAAGATTCGATAAATTTGACTATCGGGGAAGACGAAGAAAATCTCCTCGCCGAGGAGGTAACATTGCTTTTCCCTTTTGTAATATCGCATCCGTTGTTACAGCGAAAGCTACTATATTTGGAGTAATACGTAAACGTTTATATTGCAGACGGAGTCGCACGACAGGCACAAAGGTAAGTGTTACGACGCATCGAATCGCCTAACTTATCTAGCAGTTAAGTAAGAATTAAAGGAGTAGACGTAGCAATACTTTTATTTACGATGACGAGTAAGTTATTCGAAACTACGGCATCAAGACCAAGGGACTGTATTTTCTTCGAGCGATACACCTCGTCTATCCAGAACCACGATCGTGCCGAATCCGTCTACAAAGTTGTACGCGCGATGGCTCTCAGCTCACATCCGTTCTTCGAACTTCTGAATAAGCACCAGTTGTACAGGATGCGATGCGACCATTCTCGGCACATGGACATGGGACGGCACGGCACGGCACGGCACGCAACGATTTAACTAGAAAATACGACGGCTCGGCGGTCGGCGGTCGACGGTCGACGAGGTTTCATCCAGACTGAAACGCACATCCGCCGTCGTGTTTGCACCGTGGTTGCCGACAATGTATACACAAAGTTTTTCCCATAAACAGCTAGTCTATAAGTTAGTTAACGCTAGAGTTTGATATACAGATACATTAATTCTACCTAACCGCATAGAGCATCGTTGGAGATCGTTCTGCTTCCAAATTATATGGATTCAAGAAGACTGAAGTGTTTGTCAAGCCACGAATCTTCCCCGTGAATAGTTAATGCTACGACGTTGTTCGTCCCATCACCGAGACTCGGAGAAATCGATATTTTCGAAGCATAGCGGCCATAGGAGCTACAATCGGAACCATAGACTTCGAAAACAGACGCGCGCTCGCTCGTACTCGCATAAAATTTTCTGGCATCGGCATTACGCTGTCACACCATAGACATCTATAGAGTCGTATAGACTTAACCGGGGGAACTAATCGTCCTTCACCTTCGGTTAGCCCGCTTTCTATCGTTTCCTCTCTCCCAGATTGGATTCCTCGTCCGACCGTGCGTTCCAGCTTCCAGTATTTTTTGCTCGGAAGAGAATCGGTGTCGGGTCGGGCCGGGTCGAATCGTGGCAGGCTTCGATTCGTGGTCGCGCTGCTAAGGTAACCTTTAGTCGCGGGGCCCCTCCTCCCCTCTCCAGGTTCCTCGAGTAAAAATCTAGAGGAACGGAACGGTAAAAGTAGGGTCACACCGTGGAACGTACCATTGAAGAGTGAATTTGTGATGTTGGGCTCGCGATCACGCGAGATCACGCGCGGTCTTCATCGTAATTGAGTGCGTGCGCACTCTGTTAGTGGCTCGGACGCAGTTCCATGCTGTGGATGCAGGAAATGCAGGCCACTAAGCAGGAGCGTTAGGGAGGGAGAAGAGATCTGGCCTTGCAGAAAGTGACCATGGTACCTTGATTGTCTCTGCAGATGGAGGAGAGAAGAAGAAAGTCGAAGAAAACAGCAAGAAGGGAGAGTCTAAAGGGAGCGGTAGAGCAGAAGCCGGCGCCAACAGCAAGGAAGGGACCTCGTCAGGCGCGAACATCGGGACGAAGAACAAGCAGGACGGTGGAGACGGAAGCAAGAGGTTGGTCTCTCATTGCTAAAACAAACAAAAAAAAAAACAAAACAAACCATTCACAGTGTGGTACGACAACGAAATGCCATCCGAATCCAACTCTATGATAGCGATGCTCTCTCTCTCTCTCCTCGGCTGCGCATACGAGTACGAATATCATCAGGATAAGATACTGTCGAACGATGGATTCCCAAGATGAAATTATTCGTCAAAGTCGCACGCAAGATTACTTTATTCCATTTTTTTCAATCGCATACACCAAGTTTCTTTCCGCTCAGTACGTTTAGGCTGTAATTCCTAACTCTGGAAAGTATGTTAAGAAATCGAGAAATTGGCTAGCAAACTTAAATGTTAAACGAACCAAGTCCCATGTAACCGCTCCTATTCGTAAACGACTATTTTTCAATGGTGTTACACGCTCTACGATTACGAAGATATTCGTTCTTTAGAAACCAAACCAAACCAAACCAAACCAAACAATAAAAAATATATATATATATATACGAAAACGGCAGCTGCATCGAGCCCGATTGCAAGAATACTTAGTATCTCGAGGTAAATTCTACTCTCGGCAAGCGGCTGAGAAGCAATTTTATCGGTGACCGGAGATACAGATATATATATACGTATATATCTATAAGTGCATCCATGTACAGATACTGATACCGATACCGATACCGCTACTCTATCTCTCGCGTGTGTGTGTCGATACCCGTTTCAACTCGACAAGAAGTGCCCTCCCGGAAGAATCGCCAAGGAGACGATGATGCTCCCTTTCTGGAAATCTATTGTGTAGAGGGACACGCAGTACGATCCCGCACGGACAATACTTTTGTTAACACACGAGTGAGATAAGAACTGGATCCGCAGAATGCAACGAAAACATGCGTAATAGAAAAATAATAACTAGGGAAAAAAAAGATCAAAGTGGTAACGCTATCTTGTGTAACAACGATGCATACATAAGTGAACGCCAAAGTGCAATTGATCGTATTTCGTTACTGTTGTTGTTGATGTTAATTGTTGTTGTTGTTGTTGATGTTGTTGTTGTTATTATTATTATTATTATTATTATCGTTATTATTACTATCGCTATTATCGCTGCTGCTACTACTACTACTATTACTACTACTACTTCTACTACTTCTACTACTACTACTACTACTTACTACTACTACTACTACTACTACTACTACTACTACTACTGTTACCACCGACATCATTATCATCGTCATCGCCACTATCACAACCACTATTCACCATCAGCACTGTCACAGTCACTATCACTATCACTATCACTATCACTATCACTATCACTGCCACTATTACTGCTATTATAATTATCGATTATTAGCATTACTATTGTTATTACGATTGCTGAGGACAAGAAAAGTTGCTAGCCAAATTTATATGCTTAACATAGTTACAGAGGTACTTATTGAGCCTCAGAAAAGTCATAGTTTTTAAAGGCATTACTTCTTGTACATAAGAATAAGGACAGTTTAAACTATTTTGTGGGCGTAACGAATACAATCGTTATTTTCAGCGCGGAGTCTAGTAACAAGAATCAAAAAAGGGACGACAAAGGTAACTATCCGAAGCGTTCGAAGAGAGAAACGATCGTAAGGAGAAGATTCTCCTGGTCAGTCAGGACACGCTCGATCGTCTTTTTGTTTTCGCAGACAAGAAAAATTGCCAGGTTAGCCCCGTTAACGCGAGCAGCAGAAACTTATGGGTGTCCGGATTGTCTTCGAGCACTCGCGCCACCGATTTGAAGCAAATATTTTCGAAATACGGAAAGGTGATCGGCGCGAAAGTGGTGACGAACGCGAGGACACCCGGCGCAAGATGCTACGGATACGTGACCATGTCGACGAGCGAAGACGCCGCGAAGTGCATCCAGCATTTGCACAAGACGGAACTCCACGGCCGCGTGATATCCGTCGAAAAGGTAGGTGCTGCCTGGAACAAAAAAAAAGGGGAAAACGGGAAAACGTCTCTAGAGATTCTCTTGAATCACCGACGATTCGGTTTGCGTTTCAAGGCGAAAGGCGACACGCAGCAAAGCCACATGCGCAAACGGGACACCGCCAACGGAAAGTCCGAGAAGAAGGAGGAAAAGGACAAGTTGAAGGATAATCACGAGACGGCCGACCGCAAAGAGAAAGAGGCGAAAAAGGAAAAGAGCGAAGAGAAAGGATCGGAAGCAAGTGAGTGATCGAGATCGACAAAGCGGTGTGTGTTTCTCTAGGCGCAAAAGAGCCTAGGCGGAACGACCATTAAAAGAAACGTTTAAATGTGCGGTAGCGAAAAAATCGGACGAGAAGGGCGAGACCGGCGAGAACAAGAAGACCGAGGCGCAGGAGAAGAAGGACGAACCTCTGAAGGAGTCGGACTCCCGGTCGACCAAATCGACCAGCAAGAAACCTGACAGCGAGCGAGGAAGACGCGACGAGAAGAGGATTCGATCCTGGGATCATCACCGATCTCACACACGGTCTCGTAGCCGCGAGCGACGAAGACGCGACGATGTGCTCACATTCGCGAAGATCAGGGTAAATGACGCGCGGGATATTTCAGCGATTCCATTCCATTTCATTCCATTCGATTCGATTCGATTCGTTGCGCTGCGCTGCGATCGTTGTCACCAGCATCGCATGTTTGTTCCGTTGGTGGCCGCGTTGCTCACGACTAGTCGGATCTCTGCTTTCAGGAGGAGCGAGAGAGGCAGAGATTACGCGAGAAAGAGAGAATGCTTCGCGAGGAGGAACGTAGACGACGAGAGGATATGGAACGCCAAAGGGAGATCGAGCGTCGACACAGGGAAGAGGCGGCACGTTTGGAGAGAGAACGGGAAAAGCTGCGCAGGGAGCGGGAAAGGATCGAGCAGGAGAAGGCCGAGCTGCTTCGTCTCGAGCGGGAACGTCAAAAGTTGGAACGGGAGAAGCTTGAACGCGAGAGGCTCGAACTGAAGAGACAACAGATGCGGCTCGAGGAGAGCAGACGCGCGCCTCCTCCACCCTCGATAAAGCGATCCTCCAGCGACCGAAGAGATCCGAGGGACATGTACGTGGAGCCGGACAGGAAACGCATAGCCACCGAACACAGTCGAAGACACACCCCGGATCGGGTGAGCGATCGTCGCGGCGAGATTCTGGATCGCGTCTCGGACAGACGGTTGGACTCGTCGCCGCCTGCTCGTTACGAATCCACCAGGTAAACGACACACACACACCGTTGTCTCTATCGGAACGCGAACAGTCGGTTGCGAACGAGACTTTTCGAAACTAGATTCGTTCGCAGGTCCACCCAAGATCTGGGACTGAAGAAGGAATTTAAGCGCAGCAGCGAGTTCACTTCGCGAAGCAGCCGTCCTGAAAGCTTCTCCGACGTGTCTCGCGGAAGGGAGGTGATCGTCCGTCGAGAGCCGCTCAGTACGACCACATCGTCGATCGATCCTCGACAAGTTAAAGAGAGGTAATTCTCGATTGTTCGGTTTTTTCGGTGTACGGTCGTTAAACTGTGAAGAGTCCGCTCTCGAACTCTGCGGAATATCTTTTCTGTCTTCCAGCAGATACGAGCGACCCAGCACCACCACTTATACGCGCGAGCGCGAAGTTCGTCGCTCCGAGCCGGAAACGCATAGAAGTTCCAGAGACAGTCATACGCGTTACAGCGAAAGTTTCAAACCGACGGGCTCGACCACGCCGCGTAAGTAGCAAGCGCGCGAGTAGGGTGCGACGCGTCCGTTGCAACGGCCGAGATCGAAATCAAAATCTAAAGTCGATCATTCGCAGGTGACAGTCGGTACGTGGAGAGCAACCGAACGACCAGCAGCTGGCACTCGGGCCCGCCATCCACGAAATCGTTCAATTCTGTGCCGAGCAGCGGTACCCGGGATCCGCGAAACGAACCATCCAGCTGGAGTTCCAGATCGTCGGAGAACGTAAACAGGTACGCGCACCCGGTAAAGACTTTCGGCAAAGATCGAACCCGGAAAAACGTACCGATACGATGGACGATCGATCAATTCCAGATGGAGTAATTCGAGCAGCATGGGAAATACGTTACGCCATCCGGTTCCGCCGACTTACCAGAGCGGTCCCATTCAATCTATGGGATTGACAGCACCCGGAACAGCGCCGTCGTACGATCGTTTCGATCCGTACAAATCCTCTATGCCGAGCATGAGGAAATACTGATTCTCCGCAACTGATACGGGCTACCGTAACGAGTGACCACACCCGATTCGATTCGATTCGGTTCGGTTTGGTTCGGTTCGGTTCTGTTCTGTTCTAGCGCGCGGCAACGCGTTAGCCTTTACACGAACCTATGCCTATACCTATACCTATACCTATACCTATACCAACACCATCAAACCTATCTCTATACCTATTCTCATTCTCATCCTCATTCGTATTCGTATTCGTATTCGTATTTGTATTCGCATTCGCCCGAAACTCGACGGGGGCGGGGCACGTTAATTACGTTTGCGCCGCATCATACATTTCCTACGGCAAGCACAGAGCAAGCGCAGTTACGATTAGCTTCTGTTGCGACCACGCGCGCAGCTTTTAACGTCTGAAACGATCGCGACGCGCGATCCATTATCGATATACTTTTTCTTTTTCTTTTTACTTTGATTTCCGATTTTTTATTACCACGATACGCGATCAAGCGGATAGAAGACACGAATCGCAACGATCCGATCGACGTCGCGACACACCGATAAATTTTTGTACAATCGTGGGTGAGCGTGTACGATCGAATGCAATTTGTTGTAACACCGCAGCGTATCAGGATCGACTATGCTCGTACGATACGCGTGCCGTAATTTCATTGAACCTACGCCAAGATCCTCGTTCGTTTACATCGATGAATATATTCTTGTAGCACGTTAAGGTATATCGCAATTTACAATTTTATCGTGTACCTCTAACCGACGACTTCTACGCGACCACCCCTACACGAAGACATACGCAAACACACAGACACGAACACAATCGAATCTTTGTCGCGCTAGCGCTCGAGCGCCTGGGCGCGAACATATTCTACGAGAATATGACTGAATTTGTATGTTGAATTCCATAAGAATATCGAGAGCGACGTTGAAATCGACATTTATACGTGAAGCACACGTATCACGTTTCAGTGTAGCGGCAATTATTACGATATAAATAAATTTATGGCATATTAGTAGCTGTCGTTTCCTAATTTCATTGTATTCTCCGCTTGATTCGTCCGTGCCTCGTTGTTCGTTCTTCTCGGTTTTCAGAGGCGAAACGAAACAACGGCCCGAGAACCGTAGACGCGCGGCGGGCGGGCGATCTCTTGATCGCGCGACCTACGATCCGAAAGTGGAAAGAAAAAGCAACACAGGTAGCAATAACCGATGGGAGGGAACACTTTCCCTTGGTCGAGCGAAGAAAGGCGAGATGGAAAAGAAACCACAGAGAGAGAGTGAGGGAACGAGTCCGTCGAAAGCAAAGTGTGTCGAGGTCTTTTCACGGACAGTCATCGCACGATCGAGCTTCGCCACCGAAGCACCCACGGTGCGTTGCACGGGTTCCTCCTACGTTCTTCGTTCTTCGTTCTCTGCTCGCATCTTTTCGATCCGTTCCTCCTTTTCTATCCGGCACGGGCCTTAGCCACCTCCTCGATTGGGTCCCGGTCCCAACTCCCATCCCATCGACTTCCCCCTACCAGCCCCTTGGGGTCGCTCTTCCCCTCTCTCCTCATCTATTTGGTTTTTCCTGTCTTTCTACACAAGTCTCTCTCTCTCTCGCTCTCTTTCCGAAACGCACGCAACGCACACTCTCGCTTGCTCCTCGTCGTCGTACTCTGGCTGTCTCTGTCCCGATAGACGATGAACAATTCGCCGGTACCGTCGCGGACGCAACAACTCTATCGAAATAGTTTGAGGCCGTGCGTCTCCTCGCAGGTATCGGTAGTGGCAACGGCTAACCGTCTGGAATGTCTGTGAATGGGAATCGTTGACGTTTAACTCTGCTGCAGGATGCTGTCGTCCGTCGTTCTCTTCGGTAAGTTGGCTCCTCGACAACGTTTTCTTTTCGCATTCGTCGAAAGCTGAGAACGTTCATCGACACAGTCGGCGATTCGATCAGCTTCGTTTCTTCGTTCGGACGATACACGCGGAGAAAATACGATTTTCGCTCCAGGCTCGAAGCCTTTTTTCGACGAGACGATTCTAATCGCGCGCCTGCGGTTTTGAACCGGGCGCTTGCCTCGACGCGCTACCACCGTCATCGTCATCGTCACCGTCACCGTTCTCCGATACGCGCTTTCCTCGAAACGGAAACGTATCTACGTTCGATCGTCGATCCTTTCGCGAGCCCGCACGATGCGGGTTAAAGGTTGTCTTTCCACGAGCGATCTCGTCCCCGAAAGCTAGAACGAAGGGCAAAGTTCGGCGAGGTCGGTGAAATCGGTACTCGCGTGTTTCCAATTTCGAATTTTCCTGGCGCGATCGCCGCTATTCTCATTGTTGTCGGATCGCTCGAGATCCTCTCCTACGGTCGCGAAACGAGGAAGGTCGGGCATGAATCGACGATGAATCAGTGAACGGAAGAAAGAGGCGCGCTTTCTCGTCTCGGGCAACTTTCACCGTCTATAAACTTTGTGCGCGTCTACTCGTCCCGAAAAGACTTTTCGTTCGGTTTCAACCCTTTGGCTTTTCCCTCGATCGTTCTCGTTCGCCGAACGAGAATGATCGGAATCGAGTCGGCTCTCCTCGGGGGTGAAACAACTCCGAAGAGGTTCCTGAAGAGGCCCGGAGGAAAGTAGCAGGGCGATCGGTATTGTGGGTCCTCCGTATCGCGTCATCGGTCGCGTTTCTCGGAAGAGTCGAAAGCTGTCGTCCTCTTCGACGTAAAAACCCCGAATGTTGCGCAACGATCGCGGGCCGTTGTCGATGGTCGTTGATCGTCGTACGATTCCGAACGCTCGATCCTAGAATGGTGACTTTCGCGGTTCTATCTGCGAATGAAAGAGGCAAGAGAACGAGAGTGTAAACGGCCGTTTACACGGCCGATCGAATGTTTCAGAAGTTTGCGCGATATGGAGTTTGCTAACGAGTTCCTGGTGCTACAGCGACCAAGTAGCGCGATACAGTTACCGTAAGTAAGAAACACGTATTCGCTCAGTACGCACGGGCTGTTTCCGTTCGGTAAATCGTAAAAACCGATGGACGGTGAGTCGGCGCAGTTTTTCGGCAGGCTTGTAATCGGTAGCACGCGCCGGTATCGGTGTTTTCAGCGGCGAGATACGGGATCCCGAGCTCGCCGATGTTCGCCGGGCCGATCGCGAGGATAGAGCCGTGGCGGCGAACGGTTTTCGACGACCCCCGTAGATCCTCGATCCCCGGAGCCTTCCGCAGGGAGACCAGAGACCACGGGAAACTGGTAAGGATGGAGTTTTCGAGGCGAGAGGAGCCAGATCCGTTGATCACGATCAGCGAAACTCTGGGCGCCTTGAACACCGTCGGCAGCTACATCGTCAACATGACCAGGGGCGTGGAGAACTCGAATTATCCACCGAAGGAATTACCGTCGGCCATATACACCATCTCGAAGAACATTCTGGGTAGAAATCTCTCGCGGACGTCCGTACGGACGAGGTTGCTTCTCTCCGGGCGTCTCGATTTCGATAATCTATCGTTTCTTTCCTCTCGCATTTCCTAGGTCGCAACGTGACGGACAGCATAGCGCCATTGGTTCGCGGAGTGGCGCTGCCCCCGCGAACCCCAGCGATTTCGTCGAATTCTTCGTCCTCGTCTTCCGCTTCAACCTCTCTAACCGTTTCCTCGTCCACGACCCCGAACCCGGTCTCATCTCCGTTCCCATCGCCAGCTCCGGCTCCGGCTCCGGCTCCGGCTCCGTCCACGTTCTCCACGGATGTGATCGCGAACAGAGAGAAGGATTCGTTGCCAGTGTCGTCGTCCGGTTGCACCACCGCCGACGGCGCTCCGGGAAGCTGCCAGGATCTGAGCAACTGCCCCCAACTTTTGCTGGACTTGACCAAACTCAGACAATCGCTGTGCTTCAAGAGCCTGTTTGTCCCGGGTGTTTGTTGCCCGTCGACCGACAAGACCGAAATCGCGAGGTAAGTTGCCACAGAGACCGACAACCCCGATCGTAAACCACTTGTTGCGACACTTCATTTTCAGCCGTACCCAAGTCCGTAAATTCTTAAGGTCAAGCGCTATCAATAAAGAACTCAAAAATGACAGTGTTCCACTCGATCGCAGCGCAGACCCAGATGTCTAGACAATTCTAGACACCACTACCGAATAACAACTAATGAAACTTTCAGCGACTCGATCGGTATAAATCAGGCGAGCGGAATCCTCGTCGGTGCGCACACCCAACGACCACCCATACGGCCGACGAAGCTGCAGACACCTCGACCTATTCCATTGTTCCCGGTCTCGTCGACCTCGACGACGACCTTCGGCCCGCACCTCGCTCTCCCGGATGGACAGAGTTCGACGACCACCGAATCGAACGTCGTACCCGTCGCCCAGAACATCCTCTCCAGCATCGACAACAACTTTATCCAGGACGATGAGGGTAAAGAGTTCAGACGAGTCGCGGTGACGAGAAGCGTTTGCTTGGACCCATAATCGGGGACGGGTTTTTCTTCTGGTGTTCGTAGAATGCGGCGTTCGAAATTCGGGCAAGTATCGCGTGGTCGGCGGCGAGGAAGCCTTGCCAGGACGTTGGCCGTGGATGGCAGCGATATTTCTGCATGGCGCGAAGCGCACCGAATTCTGGTGCGGCGGTTCGCTGATCGGCCCGCGGCACATTCTCACCGCTGCTCATTGCACGCGCGACCAACGTCAACGACCGTGAGTGTTGCGACAGCCGTGTCCTATACTCGACGTATACGAACGTAACGAGGATCGTTCATCGTTGCACAGGTTCGCGGCGAGGCAATTCACGGTGAGACTCGGGGACATAGATCTCGAGAGAAACGACGAGCCGTCCGCCCCGGAAACCTACACGGTCAAGAAGATCCACGCGCATCCAAAGTTCTCGAGGGCCGGCTTTTACAACGACATCGCGGTTCTCGAGCTGACCAGACCTGTTCGAAAGTCGCCGTACGTGATACCGATTTGCTTGCCGCAGTCGCGTTATCGGAACGAGCGATTCGCTGGCGCGAGACCCACCGTGGTCGGATGGGGCACCACCTACTACGGTACGTACGCGTCCTCGATCCGCGTACAACATTCATACGATAATCTTCTCGAATCGTTTTCGAATATGTGTCCGTCGACAGGCGGCAAAGAGAGCACCGTCCAGAGACAAGCGGTTCTTCCGGTCTGGAGAAACGAAGACTGCAACTCCGCTTACTTCCAACCGATCACCACGAACTTTTTGTGCGCCGGATACAGCCAGGGTGGCAAAGACGCCTGTCAAGGCGATTCCGGGGGTCCCCTGATGCTCAGAGCCGACGGTCGTTGGATCCAAATCGGTATCGTCTCTTTCGGCAACAAGTGCGGCGAACCCGGATATCCTGGCGTTTATACGCGCGTCACGGAGTACACCGACTGGATCAAAAGCAATTTCTGATCGATATAGCGATCGGGAATAAGACCGGGGCCGGTAATTGCGCCGCACAGTGGGTAATTTAAGTTTAACAAATTTTCTCAAGGTTAAAGAACGTTCGTACCACAATCTCCCTATTTTTCCCATATTCTACAAAGTTTGAGCTTTAATTTAAAAAAAATTTCATTGCTCTACCTCATTCCTATCGAAAGTTCCTTGATTTTGAATCCGATTTCGTCCAAATTACCCACTGTGCGCCGTCTGCATAGACGTTGACAAAGGAATCGCGCGCGTTCCTTTTTCTCTGATCGCGAGCGCGTGCTGCGTGCCAAGAATTATTATCATTATCGTTACAATTACCGTTGTTATTCTTATTGTTACCGCCTGTCTTATTATTAATTTATTATTATTGTTATTATTATTATCTTGATCACCGTTGTATGGAATGGAATACGGTACGGTACGCGTACACGAATGAATATCCGTACTACTTTCGCGCGAACCCGACGCGTTTCAATTCCAAGGAATCTTGATTCGACGAATTTCAAATAAACACAGGTGCCTGACAAGAAGTGAGCCGTAAACGTAGTCACAAATTCCTGTTGCGCGCGTCTGCTGTTCCGGAAAAAGATTACGCGATTTCCTACGAAATTTTTGCCGACCACTACCCGGTCGCACCTTTTTTCGCTTTTCCTAAATCGATAGTTCCGAAGCCGTTCGAGATGAAGAGCAAAAGCGTTTCGGCTCAAAATTTGGAAAGTCTCGTTAAGCAAGTTGTGAACGAAGCGCTCGAAGATAACGGTTAGTGTGCAGCGAGTGCGACTATATCGTTGAGTAAAGAGTACTATGTACGTTGACATTTTCATGCAGAACAGATCGTCAAGTTTCGTCGAATGATCTACGAAGAATGGTATTTCAAGAAATGGTTGGAACCGAAGGACACGAATCGGAAAGAAAACGAGGTAACTGCTCGGGCAATGATCCGAGTTCGATGCGCGCGCTTCTTCTTGATACCGACCTGCCCGAACCTTTTCTCTTTCTTTCCAGAATATATCGGAAACCGTGGTTCACCGTAGACCAAATCGGTACAGATATAAGCGCGAAACGAGTTCGTCTTCCGCGCGAAAGATCGATGATACATCGAAGAACGAAAATCTGGGACGAACAAAATCATTTCCCGAAAATCGTGGAGAACCGCAGGAAATGAGCGCCGTGAAAGTTTCGACTGACGAAGTAAACGAAGGTCACGATGAGGCTTCGACCGATGAAAACTTGATCGAAATTTGGTGTAACATGTCGAGAAAACCGAGACCGAAAAAGGCGTCGAACACCGTCTCCGAAAACAACAGGTTATCGTTTCGTCTTCGCCAATGTTCGCTCAGTTTCTTCCTGAAAAATACATGGATCGATTACGGTATCTTAGGTCCTCGGCGCAGCATCGAAACCAATACGGATTGACCTTCGAAGCTTGGACCGCTAACAAGACTTTGGCCTATCGAGAGGTTCTGAGACGCGAGCAACGGCTTCGTCGGTTATCCGTTTCTCGGGCGAACGCGGAACGAGAACGAAAACAGAAATTGCTTTCGCGGCAGGTGTGCACCGTGCGACCGATCGCGTTCTCAAACGATTCCAACCGAGCGCAATTACTATTCTACGAGTCTAATCGATTTCTTCTGGTAAGATACGAGTTCGGAAAAGACACCAGCGGAACCCAATACACGCGACAGCACCAAATTTGAATTACCTTAAAAAAGAGGAAGACGCCAGATACGATGGAGCAGAGACGCGAACGCAGACAACGCGGTAACGTAATTGGTTTTCCGTAATCAAATTTCACGAATATCTCTCTGTACGTTTGTACCGAAAAACGTTTGACTCCGTCCAGCAAAGGAGCTCGCGCGAGTATTCCACGGAAAGGAAAATCAGCCTCGGTGAGAATTATGGAAACTTTCATCGTCGATTTTTGGTTAAACCAATTGAATTCGATTTTGCACCAGAGGAGTCTGGGAGAACGTCGACACCTCGCACAAACTACTGGATTTCATTATGCGTAGAGAGACGAAATCTTGTTGGCAAGATAAGTATTTTTCAAGAATTTTGCTAGTCTTGCTTTTTCCTTGTCATTTTCTTTACTATCCAAGTGTAAACCTTAAATGCTAACCGTTTCGTGCATTAACGAAACAGGCAACAAAATACAGAAAATTTCTCTTCTCGGTTTAAACTACAATAAATAACGCACGGCTAATCTTTGGTTCTGTCTTATGGAAATCAATTATGGACATTTTTACATGGATATTTGTACTTTCCCCGTATCGTTGTCCTTTAAATTGTTTATCGCCTTTTGAATTAAAACCCTTAAATTTTTTGGAAGGCTCATCTGTATGGAATGCAACTGATGCATGATTTGACTTTCCGAAGAAGAAGCGTTGGCTTGCGCGCCGTTGCTATTGTCCGCTGATTCGATATCGCATATCTCTTTGTCGTTTCCCGCGGGATATCCGGTCGTCTCCTCGAGTTCCGCTATACCTTTGTCCTTGTCGCCTACCGGAAACAGGAGACGATCCGATTAAGATTATGGGATTCCGCGCGATAAATCGTTTCGTTCACTCACATCTTGCGTCAACGTTTGCACCCGTGTATCCTTCCAACAATTTCGTTGACGGCGATTCCACTGTGCTGTCCAGTTCGCATATTCTCAATGCCAATATTCTGTAATTACATTTGTATCGTCATCTTCATAGTACTCGCAACTCTGTTCAATTCGAGCCGCGAAAGAGATACTAATTACAGACTACTGACTTGTTCGCCTTCTTTTGATGCGCCAAAGCTAAAGTTTTATCGTTCAACGCTTCCAACAGAGCCACGCACAGACATCGTAAATCCGACATCGCTGCTGCAGATTTTTGAACTGGTACGTGAGAATCGTGATGCAGCAACTGCTCCACTGAAAATTCATATTTCAAACGATCGATACGCATTCGTACGGGATCGTTGAACGCGTAGCAAGAACGAACCTTGCTTGTGGGTCATAATCGTGCCGGCAGTCGTATTCGCTCCCAATTTTATGGATCCTTTTACCCGTTTGCTGTCCAGCATACTCTAAACATTTCAATATTTGATTACGTATCACGACAGTCGGCAAACCATGTCGAATATCTATGTATCTAAATAAAGCTGTACATCTTTACTTTGTATTTTGAAAGCGATTGCCTCGTAAGTTCCTTCTCCTCTAGTAATTGCTGCAGCCTCTCTTGTAGATACCTAAAACGATACGACGCCCGATGCAATTATGCTGTCAAGCTTAATTGTTTCATAACTTTACCTATTCTCGTTGACAAGAGCATCTACGTCCACCGGCTTGGACGCGTTCAACGCTTTCGATAGTTCGTGATTCAGTCTATGCGCTTTACACTTAAACGCGTCCCTCTCCATTTCTAGTTCGTGTTTCTCGTCTAAAACCGTTTGTAAATCTGTTTGCAACTGTGTACACTGAAATATAAATATACCATGTGTTGTGTTCTTGAAATCTACGATCGACAGGGCTTTTTTTACATTGCTTTAATATTTTATATTCCTGTAGAATTACTTTAACGTTTAATTTCTCCAACTGTTCTATCATTTCCTCCCTCTGATGAACAGCAGGAGCAGATTGGGCGTCGTGCGGTTTGACCTCTGCTCCGTACTCTCCCAATTTTCGTCTTAAAGTCAACACTTGCAGTTTCAGACATTTGTTCTGTTCGCAAGCTTCCATCAAAGAATCTAAATTCTTCAAATGGTTCTCTAAACTGTAACACCTAGAAAATATTTGGCCTTATAATGTTATCGCGTAGAACAGTACTATAATTAAAGTGTAAAATGTCTTACCCACTTGAATCTTGTATACTGTTTAGCTTCCATTCCATCTGTACAAATTTTTCTCGCATCTGTTCTGCCATCGACTCGAATTGATCTCGTTGCGATTTACATTGGCGTAATTCCCTGTTCAAGGACTCGACTTTATCGGATTTCATTTGCAATCGTTTCTCCAACATTTCCTGTAAATCCAACCATTTTTTGACACGAACTGTCAAAGTGGAAAAACATTTGTCGATTCGCGAATACAACTCACTTTCGTTGCCAGACTGACGTTATCCCCCGTCATTATGTTGCTCAAGTTTTCCTCATTTCTTTCGTGAGCCATAATTGAATCAATATATATATATATTATAGAAATCAAATACGATACGTTCGCCGTTATTCGCGCGCGTACACTTTATAAACAATACCGTTTGCTTTCTACTCGAAACGAAGAGAGACACAAGAGCGACAGAGAAAGAATCAATGGATTTATTTTCGTGATATAGAAGCGGACCAATCACCTTGCGCCTTACGGGGTTTAGTTTCATTATCGACTAAATTCAGTTATCGACTAATTACTATTTAGTTACTACATACTATCGAATATTTAGTCGATAGTTTTTAGTCGACTGAAATTTCGTTTTAGTGGTCACTCTTACAGCACTGTACTGCATTGATCTTTTTCTTTTTTTAGCGAAATTTCAAAATTGAATTCAATAGTCAATTGGTTCAGCTTTGTACCGCTAGAGAGCGCCACACCGCGTGCCTATTTTTACACTGGGGTACACGATCTATATCAGTCTACATGTACATGTACACATTTAACCTAACCTATAAGCATCGGTCACAGCGGTGTTTGTGTTTATTTTATCTAAACAATATTTTTGTTTAATAATTTTTCCAGCAAAATACGGAACTGTGTGTTTCTGATTGAACAAAAGAGACCATAATTATGGATAAACAAGGTGAATATATCTGCCGTTGATCGTTTAATAATCCGTCGGGTCAGCTAAAGGATTCTCTTACAACTTATATTTTTATCGAATGCTTCAGAAATATGTGAATACTTCAATGGTATTATTAAAAACGAGAAAGACGTTTCTGCTGGAATGGCTGCGATACGGACGTTATTGAAAGTTCTGGAGTATTCAAAGTGTAAGTGCATTTTCGAAAACATGTTCAGGTTAATCGATCGAATAACAAGGCACCAGATTAATCGAAACGTCAAACATTTTCTCCGATCGTAGCGGAGACAGTCCAGGAACTTAGGTATTGTCTACAAAATGCGATAGACGCAATGAGATCCACGGATAATCCTGTTACTGCTATCGCATCTGGCAGCGAACTTTTTCTACGTTTTATAACCTTAGCAACGTTGGATACTCCGGTAAAGTTGTTGGTACATACATATTTCTCCTTGAAACCGATCTTTATTCATTGGTTCTTGTTTTTTCTTGGTTCTAATTAGTCAATCGCAGAGTGCAAGGATATTATGCTTCATAGGGGAAAGATGTTTCATGAAAAGTTAGTGGCAGCTAGAGGGAAAGTAGCAAAAGTGGCTGCTCATTTCATCACGGATGGGTCTGTAAGTTTTTATTGTTTCTCGAACATGTTCCAATTATCTTTTGCCGATCACAGCTTTGCAATGTGACAACATGTTTTAGAAAATACTTACACATTCGAAATCTAGAGTTGTGTTGCAAGCAATGAGAGAGGCTGCTGCCAGTAATAAAATATTTGAGGTATACGTAACGTGTTCATCCCCGGATAATAGCGGGTACGTCTTATACCTCTGAAATGTAGGCGTTAGGCGGTACATTCTTTTCTTTACATTGTTTTCTCCGAAAATTCTAGAAAGCAAATGTATCACAATTTAACCAAACTAGGCGTATCGTGTACACTCATATTAGATTCTGCAATGGGTTATGTTATGGAGCAAGTCGATATGGTCATGGTGGGAGCAGAAGGTGTAGCAGAGAGCGGCGGCGTTATCAATAAGGTATAAGACGATCGAGCATCTATACAGTTCTTCGTTAATACGGTTTCCTTATAGGTTGGAACTTATACGATGGCCATGTGCGCTAAAGAAGTGAAAAAGCCTTTCTACGTACTTACAGAAAGTTTCAAATTTTCAAGAATTTATCCCTTAAATCAAGTTGATTTGCCAAACGAGTTCAAGGTAAAGCACCAGCTTCTTTTGTATCACGATTTTAGAAATTTTCTCGTCTTTCCTTTTTTTGTTTCTCCACAGTATACGGCAAGCACATTGAAAAAAGATTTACAAAGGGAACACCCATTAGTTGATTACACACCACCCCATTACATTAGTCTATTGTTTACCGATTTGGGAATTTTAACTCCTTCAGCCGTTAGCGACGAACTTATCAAATTATACTTGTAAAGCAGGTGTACAGTGAGTAAAATAAGTTTAATCTTTTTTTTAAAGAATGTTGTACATAATATACACTTACTTACATAAGCGACAGAAAAATTAAATTTTTATGAAAGACTGTAGTTTTAACAGTTACGTTTTAGGACAATCCTGAGCATTTGACCACGTAAAAAGTAAAACATCAGTTCTATTTATATAGTGTATACGAATGTCAAAATTTAGATTTTGCAGTTGAACATATTGAAAACTAATTTTTTCATCAATACATAATTTCTATTGCTTTGCACGTTTATACACGCACGTACGATTTTTATGTTCCTGCGTGATTGCAATTAATCTAAATTATGTGCACTCTATCGGTTAAATATCTTGCATGTTTCATAACAGTAATTAATAGAATGAAAAAATGAAACAATCATTTTTTTATAATTACAAGTTTCGCTAATGCAAATAAAGAAGCTATATGCACTGCATATACCTTGTGAGAAGTAAATCTTCGTGAATATTTCATCTGTATTGCACATAACGTAATACGAATATACTTCGCAATGTCTAATAAGTAGTCTCTTGGTATACAATCTACTGTGAACAATTATTTTGCCCCAATGACATCGGGCAGCACTATTAAAATTTACGAGCTGAATAATCGTTACTTAACAAATTTATATGTATACATCTTTCTTTTATAAGACCTTGGTGGACGGATAAATATTTAAAATAAAGCGAACTGAAAAATATTTGTAGATAAAAAAAAGTGAAAGATACTTAAGAAATAAGTATACGCGACGTAATATAATACTATGCATAAATACATTAGCAAGATGAAACGCCAATTATATAAGCTGGAAGGTATCTGGCTTTGTCCATATTTGTCGAGAATTTCATTATTCTTTTGGAACTACCGGGGTACGTTGAGGTCTAAAAACAAACTGCTCGATTAAAGACAATCTGGAGAACATTGCTTAGTGCCCAAACGAGGAAAGAACAACCACGCGTTAAGCTCTCGTTAATTAAAAACGAATCGGTACATAAAAACCGAAAGCTCGTAGCCATGCAGATACAATAAGCTTGAAACGTTTTCAATGAATCGTTCGTCATAATTGTACACACATATTCCGTCGACATGGAAGACGTTGCTTTTCTTTCGTGAAACTGCTCAATTTCTCAGCTAATTTACGATTTGTAAAAAATGTGAAAATAATGTTATACTCGATAAAAGTTAGCACCAAATATAAACTTATCGCCTACAAATACGCCTGGGACAACGTCTCGACAACCGTATAAATGTGGTCGAAGTGTGGACGTTTTTCTGGCTCGTATTCCCAGCATCGCAACATTAAACGGTATATTTCGTCGGGCGTATTATCCGGGGCTGGCATACGGTAACCTGGAGAGGCACTTATACAGTCAATTTATTTCATTTTTAATTCGAATATCATTATTATTATTTATTATATATATATATCGTATAAACGTTACCCGAATCTATTTTCTCACGAGCTTGAGCATTAGACATTCCGCTGTATGGATTTCCACCTTTGGAAAATATTTCCCACATCAGGACTCCGTAACTCCAAACGTCGCACAGTGATGTGTATTTACCTGTATCAAGTATCACGATTACAAAATAATACTCGAAATCTAAAAATAAAAAAATTCAAACACGTCATTTATATAAAATGTATTGTACTGGTGTATATGAAATACCAAAATTTAATGCCTCCGGCGCGGTCCATTTGATCGGAATTTGTTTCATACCATCCGAAACTATATATTCCTCTTCCTCTCGTGACATTCCAAAGTCTGAAATTTTGACTATGGACTCGTATCCTAAAATCCAACATCGTCATACGGTTTTCTTTTCTTTTCTCATTGTATTAGCAAAATTGTCACGTGTCTCGTAACGGGCAGGTGTAATATTTACTTACCTACAAGACAATTTCGTGCTGCCAAGTCTCTGTGAATACAGTATTTCGATTCCAAGTAGCGCATACCTGCTGCTGCATCTTTACACATACGAAACTCTTCTTGTTGCGTGATGCTGCTAGCATTTTTTCTCAAATATGTTAGCAAGGAACCGCCTGTCATAGGCGAAGAACGGTCATTCAGATTTCGTTTCGATGAATACGATTTTACTCTAAATTGTCTACATACCGGGTACCAGTTCCATAACGATCATGATGGGTTGCTTTTGGACACAAATACCAATAAGTTTTACTATATTTGGATGATCGTATTGCTTCAATATTCGCCCTTCCTGCAAGAATTTCCGTTTCTGTTCATCGGGCAGCGTTACTTTGCAGGTTTTTACAGCTACTTCAGTCTTACAAGTTTTAAGCTGTGCTTTATATACATCCCCAAAGTTACCCTAAAAACAAACGAATCTTAATTCGATATCAAGCAAGCTCTACGAAACGATTAGTTCTCCTTTTACATCTATAAAACGATTTTTCTCTCGCTTTTATTTTGAACTGAAAATCGCTCTATAGATTTTTTTCGAGACTTCCTTCTCTTTAAATTTCAATATACCCTTCCTATTTTTTCTAGAAGAATTACATCGTCGTTATTGAGTTCCCAACGTTCACGCGAGATCGGCGTTTTCAGGATAGCTCCGGATCGGCTAGTTACAGGTAATCCGGATAGCCATTGATGCCTAATCAACTCCTGAATCGACGGAAACGTAGGGCCTTCGAATCTATAATGTCCCTGGAATCGATACAAACGCAAATGCAATACCATTGCGTGTTATACGTATACACGTATACAGTTCGTGGACACAAAGAATATACCGTACAATGTACGTTCTTACCTCGGTGGTTGTCTGTACAATAAAATGTTTATGTCCATCCCAACAAACAGATAAAACTATTTGGCACTCGTCGTTTCTAGTCGTTTCACGTACTAAAAAGTCTCCTTCGTTCACAAGTAGTCTTACTACTTCTTCCCTTGGCAACACGCCATGGAACCATTCCTCCTCCATGAGATCGCCATTTCCACTTCCTTTTTGATTGCCCGTTAATTGTGAAATTCCACGTACCGGTGCCTTGAATCGTTTTCCAATTAATCCACGGAATAGAGTTACAATTTATCATGACAATAATAAGAAGAAAAACAAACATAATACGTAGATTGACATCTGGTATCACATCCGTGTTAGCTCAAAAATATTCGAACTCAATCAATATGTATCAAACCGAACATGCTGAATGTTAATAAGATTACTATTTAGTACTGTCACAATCGTTACTAGTATTAACACTAATTAATGTGATATACAAAATAAACAAAAATTTGAAGATTGTTGTCAGCATCAACACATTTCTTTCTTTCTTTCGTACATCTTTTCCAGCAGATGTGTTCGACATTAGATAGAATGCAAAAGAAGCGGTAACGTTCAAGCAGATATGCAGCAAACCATATTTACGCGTCTAACAAATACGGAAAGGACATACAACTGGTAAAGTACTATTCGATTTTGAAGCAGGACTTTCGCTGCTTGATCTAATCATTCCATCTGTCGTATTGTTTATCGTTGGCAAAGATTTGAAAGGACACTTAAATATTGTCATGAATCGTTGATTTCTTCGTAACGTGAAGAAACCGTTATCTGGCAGTGTGGCTTTCTGAAAGAGTAGTTGTACTAACAAGTAGTAGCAGTCTCTTAGTACTAACTAGTACTGACAGTAGTAGTCCGATAGTAAGAGAACAAGATAAAAGTGGCATTTATAATAGTAGAAGATTGCTCTCTCTCTCTCTCTCTCTCTCTCTCTCTCTCTCTCTCTTCTTTGTGTGTGTAACAAACAAAATTTCAGTTACCTTACTCATAGTAGGCGAATCGGCAAAGGTACTCTCCATGGAAAGATCGTATCCCAATGGTAACTCCTCGCAACCTAATTCGTTCAAAGCCGATCTAATAACGTCCACTTGTCGTTGAAGCTTTTTTTCCTGGCAACGTAATCGTAGTTCTTCTCTCTCGCGGGTGTAGTCGAGAATCGATGCCCTGGAGTACGGTTCAGTTAAATACGCTGCTTTTACGCTCGTTCGCATAAAATAAAATGTTTACTTGGAGTCGCTGTTATTTTCGGATGGATGCTGAGGATTCTGACGGTTCTGTTGGGTCGCTTTCAAAGAAGTCTCCAGTTCAGTTAACCGATTTCGTAACCAATCTATGGTTAGATTATCGACTGTCAACTTATTTGGCAATAATTTCCCTGAAGTATCGTCCACGAGGTTCTCATCGAACGTGAATCTTATCGGCGATGCTGGCCGTGTTCTGCATCGACGTTAACAAATGTATAGAGACGTTTCATGTTAATTGCGCCGACGAAAGCAAGTTCTGTACAAGTACCTATGTTCTCCCATAAAGTCCCTACACTCTTCTATGGGTTTCACCAAATCAACGGCTTTTTGCATTCGAAGATGTATCTCTTGAAATTTATCCGTAGCAAAATCAGAATACTTCACTATGTCCTGAAGTATGGCTTTCCTACCACGAAAGGACAAGATTATTCGTTTGAGCATGATCGATGCCACTACCAAAACGACCATTATTATTGACATTTACCTTGTAAGTAACTATGCGCTTGCATATAGATTTTACACAAATTAGATTAGCGATCTACGATGCAAAAGTGGGAAGTACATCATAAATTGTTTCAAATACGATAACGAGATTACTTACCAAGATGTTACCAGTTCTTGATGGATGGTCTGTTGCCGATGAAGCAGGCTCGGCAAATAAGATGTTCTCAAGTCGTGTTCGCATTCCGTTACAGCGCCCAAAAGTAACACATATTCGTTGTGAGTGAGATGAAGCTTTCTACAGGCTTTCTGATATTTCTCCCTGACTTCGTCCAGTTTCCTGCCGACTCTGCCTGCTAAAAATATTATAAACCATAGCTGGAAGTCGGGAACAGATAATAAAAACTTACATTTAACATAATATTCTTCGAAGCGGGATCTCATTAACTTGTACACTTCCAGATTCTTCTGATATTCCAATTTCTTTCTGGCAACATCTTCGGTTAACTAAAGAATAAAAATACCCATTGATTATACCAGATACAATGTTTACACCATGATGATTAACCCTTTTAGTGCCGAAGGCCGATATATCGGCCCTTGCTGCACAAAGGGTTAAGGTTTGATCGCGTACCTGTTGAAACTGATTACTCAACCATGTCTGTTCTTCTTGATACAGTTTCCTGGCCTTCCTCCTCTCCGACCATAATACCGTAATGTGTTCGACCACTATGTTGTCGACCTGGTCTGCTTGCTGTTTGATTAATTTAGCCGTTTGATCGACAGAATCCATAATGTCCCTCCAACTCTGGAACGTGTCGCGTATAAAACACACGTACCTTGAAGATCGTTCTCTAATCACTGTAATGTGTGCCAGGAGCTGGACAGTTGTGCCTCAGATTTCGAGAAAGTACCTACCTGTGCTATGAGGCTACCGATCAGATCTTCGTTTCGCTCGATCTTCTTTCCTTGCACCGCCAGAGAGGAGATCGTCGAGGCGTATTCGCGATCCGACTTGACTTTCATCGTCAAACATCGTTTCATCGTCTCGAGAAGCTTGATCTCGGCATCCTGGCGACCGAGCAGAGCCTCGTGGAACGCTTGTCCTTGCAGACTTGTCGAAAACCCCATCCCGCTTACCGTCCGGAATAGAATATCACCGTCTTCGCTGACTTTTTCGAATATGTCAAGAACAGAAATTCATTCTTTCTCCTTTCGATTACGCTGACATTTAACAGTCAATCGGTCGATGAAATTTTGACGAACCGCTTTAGGATAGACCGCATTTCAAGCAAAAATTTACATACCAATTATTCGACTGGTCTCTCGCGCATCTTCGCATTCGCTCAGGTGGCTGAGATCAACATTTATATTTATACAGACCTCAAATGATAAAAATTAACTTTTACTCGGAAAATGCCATCATGAAACAATTACCGACATGTAGAAGGTTCTATCTATCCTGTAAACAAGCATACTTCGATCAATTATTTTCATTGATTTTCATCGATTTTCACATTTAGATCGAAACGACGAGAAACGTTCAACAATGTATAATTTCAATTCGTTCTGACGCGATAACGTCTCATTTGTTGTGTGCTATTTATTCGGAATAAATAAATGCACGTAAGTAAGTATATGTATATATCGCGTATATATTCATCTTATGAACAACTTGCAATTCCATCGTACCTGTGAGACAGGCTTGCGACGCAGAAACCGACTTTTATAAATATCTCGTATACGAGAATCAGAACTCTTGTTCGAGCGTTAAATGCAACGAGAAAATAAAACTGTATCGATCGATTTCACAATCGCCAAAGTAATTTATGAAAACAATATGTAACGTTTGGATCGTTCCGCATTGAGCTGAATTGTGTAACGAACGTCTAAGCTTAAGGTGTGTACATATACGCAAGTATATAAGTACGTACATGAGTACTTACATGTGTCTATGTATTCGATTTAACGTTCGTCACACAGGCGCAGGCACTGCCAGAGAATATTTGGCCGTTCGATTGTGTGGGAACGCAGAGCGTTGCTGTTTGGTACTGGTACTGCTGCAGCGAGCAGAAGTCGAGAAACTTATTCGAATTCTACTTGAAGTCGACAAAATGTCTAATAGAATGGAGGGTCTAAGTATAGCCGGGATGAAAAGGCATCCGATGGTAAGGAAAACGTGGAATCAAGATTGCACGTACGACAGAGGCTCTAAATTTGTTCGTCTTTTATCAGCTGATCCCATTATTCTTCTGTATCGGTGCCGGAGCAATCGGCTCGGGATTATACATGGCGCGTTGTGCCCTTCGCAGTCCCGACGTAACATGGACCCCAAAGAAAAATTCTGAACCATGGAACGACTATAAAGACAAGCAGTACAAGGTACGTTGCGCGTACGCCTCGAACCAAGAAATCGAATGCATCGTCAAGAATGTAGATGCTATTTTTAATTAACCGATTCTATATATTTTTATTTTTAGTTCCGCTCCCCTCATTACGGACAAGAACAAAAGTCTCCAGCTCCGACCTACTAATATCTACATTTTATATTCTAGTATTATGTCTAGCCAATTAAGTCGGGAACGGTTCGTTTTGTCGTGAAACTTCGTGTCAAAACTCTACCACGTTGATACGCAATGAGCAAAACTCGTACAGTTTCGAACTATTCTTGTGTACAAAGTTAAATAAAATATATGTAGATATAATACACGAATTTTTCAATCTATAGCTGTCGGTTTGATTACAGATCCATTCCGAAACCGTAGAGAAAAGTGTATGGTATATTTTGTAGGGCAGAATTTTATTGCGACCAATTCAAACGGGGTGACAAAATAAATACGTAGTTTTTTCGCACGATGGAGGTTATACACGTAATACACACACCTCGATAAGGTAATAGAACATTTTTATCGAGTACGTGCATTCAATTTCTGACCGTGTCACGAGGGAGCGCTTGGATCACTCGTAATTTGGACCTAACCATAAACATGCTATGCTATGGCTATGATCATGTCTGGAATTTTATGATAACGATGAGAATGGTCAACATAAAAGTCATCCGATTCCATTGACAACGATATTAGAATTTTGGCAAATTCTATGTGTTGTTTTTCGGATATTACTTAATAAAGTATTGATTGCTTGAAAATCTGTGATTATTTTTTTGAGTCTACACCGTCTCTGTTTAAGTTACGTGCGACGAACTGAATTTCTAGCGAAATAGTCGATCATCAGAGACCAGTTCCAATTTCTTAAGATTGCACTTTGAACTTGAACGGCACACGGGACTGAGAATGGACTCATCGTGGGAAGATTTCTATGTAAAAGATCCGGCACCTCAGAATCTCGCTCAGAACGAAAAGTTGCTAAAAGAATTTGTAGAATGTCAAATAGAGAATAATAAAGAAGTCGTTTTAGTAACGGTAAGTTACATAATGCAAAATACAATACGTACTAACGATGACGATATAACGTTACACGGTTCGAATGTACTGTTACAGAGCGGAGGTACAACAACACCCTTAGAACACAATACGGTAAGATTTGTAGACAATTTTAGCGCAGGGACAAGAGGATCCGTATCCGCAGAATATTTTTTAAAAAACGGATACTCTGTAATTTTTATGCACAGGTAATCATTTTGCTTTCGTTCTATATTAGCGATAGAAGATACTGCCTCGTCGCAAAATTCTTGTGCCAGTTTAATCTCGTTGATTTCTCGACAGAGTTAAATCTTTGGAACCATTTTCAAGACACTTCATGGGACAAAAGTTTTTAGACATGCTAGAAGTTAATCAACAAGACGGAAAATGTAACATTACAGGTAGAAGAATTTGGTCTAGTTAGATTAGAAAGTCAATTGTACGCACTTCTGTAAATTAAGCGATAATATTTTGTTAGTATTGCCACAATATGCAGAAAAGTTGGCGATCGTATTACAGAACTATAAAGAAGCATTGAGTCAGAAAAGGTTGTTGTACCTTACATTTACAACTATCTCCGAGTACCTTTGGCTGCTACGATCTGCTTGTCAAGTCCTAGCTTGTCTCAAGGACAAAGCTATTTTCTACCTTGCAGCAGCAGCTTCAGACTTTTACATTCCTTCCAACGAATTGGTACGTTTATTTTATTCGATACGATATCTATCATAATTTGTATTGCCTATTTTGTTACTAATCGTTGTTATTAATAATCATAATTTTTAGTCCGTGCACAAAATTCCTTCGACCAGACCACCAACGATATCGCTTCAGCTAGTACCAAAATTATTAGCTCCTTTAGTGTGCCTTTGGGTTCCAGAAGCATATGTGGTCTCTTTTAAATTGGAAACTGACGAAAGTCTCTTGATCTCTAAAGCGAGGAGTGCGCTGAACAAGTACAAACATAATGTAAGTAATTTCAACAACTTGTAAATTAACGAGGGTTAATTAATTCGAAGCGTTTCGTCCGCAGCTGGTCATAGCTAATATGTTGCAAACTCGAAAGCAGGAGGTAACAATCGTTACCCAGGAAAACGATTATGTTATATCGCTTACGAACGAACAATTGAATAAAGGTGATGAAATTGAACGACTAATAGTTGAGGATCTAGTAGAAAGACATAAACGTTTTAAACAATCTGTCAAACGAAGCAGGCAACAATTTTCGGGAGATATTAAATGAATATACCCCATCGAATGATTTGCAAATGCTATTATTACGTTTTATACATTGCCGTAACGAAATCTTTACGAGATTTATAAAAAAATCTGAGCCTATCTGGTTGTTAATATATTTCATTATATCGCCTCATTATTATTGTTATATGTATACTGCACGTTATTATATCTTTACGAGGTTCGATCTGATGAGCAATTATTGCTCTGGTTCTCTTTCAGTATTTTTTCTGTTCGAAATGTATACAGGTATATGGAAAAAAACGAAGAAAAAAAAGGAAAGAGAAAATAAAAGATGAAATGTAAAAATAAAAACATTGAATTACTTTTTAAGATTCGTCATGTACATATTGATTTTGTCGATCAATAATCTATCTGACGGGTTGCATTGCGCCAGTACAAAACTTAACGCGGATACATCTTTCTGTTCAACCGCTGTTTGAACCGCTTCTTCTAACATTCTGCAAGATTACAACCCATTATTTTGTTAGGATACGAATTTGTTGTTTTCGTGTTGTAGTACTTACTTCAACTTGACCAGATATTTCACTCTCAGTTCATCCTTCACTTTGGGTAAATATTTTTTTG
Source organism: Halictus ligatus (assembly GCA_028454255.1). Classification (NCBI taxonomy): domain Eukaryota; kingdom Metazoa; phylum Arthropoda; class Insecta; order Hymenoptera; family Halictidae; genus Halictus; species Halictus ligatus. The sequence continues at coordinate 11,136,553 of CM052142.1, forward strand.
CTTCTCTGTCTTTGTTATATTTTAGACACTGATCTATGAATGGCTGAAATAGGAGAAGCAAAATGTTGCTGTTTAAAGAAATCTCTTGTTGCTGCGAGAAAACCAATAAATACCTCGTAACCGATGGGAGACTTTTTGCTCTTCGACAATTTCTCTAATTCAGTCCACATTCCGTTCTCCGCTAGACATTGTATTCGCAACCACCAGTATCTGAGGGAAATTTATTCGAATTTGTATCAGTCGTCGATATATTTGCATGCTTACAAGAATACAAGTATATATTGTATAATAGAAATATCGTATGTCGTATGCACTCTTGTCGCACCTTCGATCCGGTATTCGGTACTCCGACCTTAGTTTGTCTGCCAATTTCAATTCGTTCTGTAACAGTAGTATCTTGACAGTATCGTGAAGAGGTTTTCCAACGATCGATTCGTGCAACGTGTCTTCCAGAGACTTTTGATAGCGCAACAGTTTAATTTGTTCTTCTGTTAGAGCCGCATTCGTGTCGTTACGGGCCAACTTAAAATTTTCCTGCGCGGATTGCAACAATGTTTCCCTCGTCATAGCGTTCTGTAAAATCGACAACAGTAACAATATCAATTGTAGTTTGAACAACATTCGCGTCGATCAATTTGGAGCAAACCTTTGGTTGATAGCTTTCGGTAATGAACCATATGGCTTGAGAATGAAAGTCATCGATCTGATTATAAATGCTTCGCAGGGTCTCCCGATTGTGACTCTGACAATATTTAATGTACAACGCCATCGCCAAAGGACAATGCATTATAGATGCCTATTAATTAATAAAAAGCTTCGATTAAACACAGTGTCCGTGTCATCGCTGATCGTTCGATAATAAACGGTTCACCTGAAAGTCACCGATCGCCATGTTCTCTCTGAGATGAATGATCACCATGTAAACCAGATCAGTGTTGCCGCTTTCAACAGCTTTACGCAAAGCAGCTCTCTTTTCGCCGAGTGTTAGCAAAAGCGGTACTTGTTGGTGCGCGCGTGGTTCATAGTCAATTAACTAACAAACAAAAAATACGGTTTATTGACACGATAAAAGACAGGGGCAGGGGTAGGGTTAGAAGTAGAGGGAGGGAGGGAGAGAGAGAGAGAGAGAGAGAGGGAGCTAGCTAGCGATACAAAGGAAGATGATTACTTTAATAGCTAGTTGTTTTCTGCCGCAGTCGGCTGCTCTTTCCGCAATCTCGCTGTAAGAAACACCGGGCGCGTATCCCAGTTTGTCGGCTATCTCTTCCGCTATTTGCTCTTTGTCCAATTGAGTTTGCTTGACCTGCCGAAATAGAAATAGAATAACATAGAATAGAGAATAGAAAAAGAGAAACAAATAAAATAAAATAATAGAAAATGAAAGTTTAAATTTCGTTACTTTGTAACAGGCCCAATGTGCTAATATTCGGCTTTCTCCTTCGACTTCCGGCAATTGGAGATGTCGTGCCATTTGTATGCTCAAATAGTAGTGTCTCCTCGCAACGAGTCTGTCCAGTACCACTTGACTCGTCAAGATGGTAAATCTGAATCGCTGTTAAGTACTTTTCGTTATGAAACCGTTATCAAAATTGCAAAGTGAAAAGCAGAAGGCCAAGGATACTGTATGTAGGTTATCGGAATTCCAATCGTAGGGTGTCTCACGGCATTCAATACCCTCAGTATTCGGCACATGTCAACGTAATGCCGACACAATTCTGGATTCACCGTTTTGCTGAATCCTTTGCCAAATTTTGCTGCCCTCATTAAAAGCTTTTGTGTATTGAAGTCGAATTCGTGACTGGCCCCATCGATACAAGCCCATATCGTCGTGTCCAATTTTTCTTTGACGAGGTCGATGTAACTGTCAGCTTTGTGACTCTTTTTCTGAAATTGTTTCGAAGCTTCCAGAAGATACGACGCGGGATCGGTCGAATTAATTCGAAATATCTTCTGAACTACGTCCGGTACTTTCTGTATCATTTCGTGGGATGTTGCGGACAAGACGCGCACACCGTCTATCTCGGTGACAAGATGCACCGGGCCGTCGTAAGTGTATACTATCGTTTCGGCTGTTAATCCTACCACTATTACGGTACTGTTCCAACTGCAAACCACAGCTTTCGTACCGCACCTGTGAACATCTCTACGAGTATCATCGTTGTCGGGCGCGATACCTGACGAGTTTACACGACTCGACGACAACACAAGTCAATTGTACCAACCATGCCAAGCTCGTTAACGTTTCTTTGGTGTTTGTATTGTGCTCGCAATATTTCTCTTTAAAATCTATGGAACCTATGTACAAACGACCCGTATCCGAGTAAAGAGCTATGTGACGGTTATTTCCAGAGACAGCCATGGCAACTATGCTGGAAACTTTGGTCTGCCTTGTGAAAAGAGTGTCCTGAAAAAAACATACGCGTACCCGTTGAACATTTACGTGGCGTGTTGAACATTTTTTGTAATTTGAACGTGTTTTGAATTTTAACCGTACGAAAGCTATATGCGATGCGTTTTGATGCATTTGATAGACTACAGACAGCCCATCCCTGTGAGACAAAATGACTCTGGTTTCTCTGTCGCGGTGTACCAGACACCAGCTATCTATCGGGCCTCCGAACCCTAAAATAAAGTTAGTTTATAGGGATGGCTGATTTATCTGGTAGAGAAGCGGATCGACATTGAACAACAAACTTACTGGGAATATCTGATATTTGTCTAACTTTTGGCTCGGCAACGTTATTTACTAAAAATACACGACTGGTAGATGTCAAAACGGCAACGCCGGTTCCGCTGTAAGATTGAAAAAATTTGGCTTCCAAGACCTTGGTGTCCTTGACCTCCTAACATAAGAATATGCAAACGTTAGCGGATCTCTTGTACTACACAGGCTGTAGAAAAAGAATAACATACGTTTCCCATGGTAAACGCGTGTTGGTATGTACCAAACATATCGTATATGTGAATCATACCATCCTCTTGCACGCACAATAGTTCCTCTTGCTGAGACCATCCTAAACCAACCAATTGTCCTCCGCTCCACTGAAAAGAGTATAAATACAATGTTCCCGATGCCTAAAGTTTTACCATTGATTCTCGAGATTTACTTGCAGTTTGGCCGTTAATTTTCCTGCAGACGTATACAAATATATCATGGGTTTACTCGATCCTAGAACTTTAACGAATTTCTTCGGATTTCTGGTGACTGCTATCGAACCTCCATAGGGAGCTGCCACCAATAGATTGTTGTTCGAAACTTCATTTTGAAACGATAACGGATAGAGTTCGAATTTTCTGAAAAGTAGTGGTTTCTTATCAAATGTAATCTCTATTCGTTTCTACGCATAAACGCTATATGTTTGTACTTTTGTTAATACGTATCTCTTCGCAGTTTCATAACCTATTATACAAATCGTTACCTAAAATAGACATCTCGCCCCAAGGGAAACCAATCGGCAGTTAACATCGCCAGCATGTTCGAAAGGAGAAGACAGCCGAGTTCTAACGATATCGACGTACGTACGCTACAATCATAGTTTTCAACGTAATTCTCCTAAAACGGATAACAAGATAAAACTGGTGATAGGTACGCGTATGGTCACTTGTATCTGTCAGTTCTTACAGTTTTTACGTTTTAGGGATGTCGGATGAGAATTTGTGCGCATGACCGCGGGTCAATGCAGCGAACTGTTTGACCGACTGTCGTCGGTAAGGAAGCGGACGCTCGGATCTGTTTCGAGTATTTCGGTAGGTAAAGCAGTGATCACAATTCTGTCAAGACAAATCCGCGAGCGTTCGACACAGACTGTGTTGGACCTTGCAGTGCATCCGCGCTACGAGGTACATAGACAATGAGCGCATGCATCCATAGAACCAGGTACATAGGTGGGCACAAAATAAATTCGGGAATGCGTTTGTTCGCTGTTGCGAGCTGCGAAGGATGTTTCCCCTTCCAGCGAGCGATTCGAGCGGTGGTTGCTCGAGAGTATGGGTAGAACCGCGCGGAAACCCCGTTATGTCGAAGCGCGAGTCCGAGTTTCGAGTTCGAGTTCGAGTTTGCGTTGGCAAATCCGTGGAGAAGGGCAGGGTACACGTTGGTCTCGCGTAGGTCCCCTCCTTTCCCATCCATCGCGTTACGATATTCCATTGCTCGAAGTAACGGCTGCTCGGACTCTCTCAGTTTCCGAATGTCGAGACAGCGAGCACCGTTTCCCTTTGCGGTTCCCCCTCGCGAGCATCGGTAGGGTCTCGTACGCGAACAAGATCGACATCGTCATCGGTATCGAACGGCCCGTGGCGCTCGCGGAGAGAGAAAGAGAGCGAGCCGTCGCGTCGTTTATTCTCGTAGCAGCGACAGAACGCAAATAAAATAGGAGATAAGAGAAAGGAGAAAGGAAAGAAGAAGGCGAGGCAAGCGAGCACGTAAGCGCGCGTTGCTACCAGTCGCAGGCAGCGGTCGCTGTTCGCCACAAACCGGGACGTTTCTCCTCGAAAAAGGAGTCGCTTGGACCGCCAACGAGTAACAACAGGAGAAACAACGGTGACCATGAACAACTTTTCTGCTCGAATTCTCGGCTAAGTGTCCGAATCATCGAGTAATGTGGATCGCGATCAGGATCACGAGTCACAGCCGATAGAACAGCCGTGTGGACGCGACTACAGATGCGGATACGGATGTGGATGCCGATGCGGATGCGGATGCGAATGCGAATCCGGATGCGAATACGGACAGGATACAAGCTTTGCGTGGACCAAGCAATATGATCGAAGCGTAAGTTACCGATAAGCCAGAAGAGAAATTTCGCGTGTAAAAAGGAATAGCAGCGACGCGATGATCCGCCTTCCCATAGAAGATACACGTCTTTGAGGCGTCTCCAGCTTTCTTTCGTTCTCTCTCTCTCTCTCTCTCTCTCTCTCTCTCTCTCTCTCTCTCTCGATTCGAACGAACGGGATCGCGGGCCCGACAAACGGCGAATGCGAGTTGGAATTTGATCGGTCCCTCGCGTCGCATCGAAACGAAACGAAATGGAATTCGTGATACACGGAGAAATGAAGGAAAACCACACGCGAGATCGAGTAGATAGTCGGCGGAGAGGGGCGCGCGTCTTCGATAAATCCCGTTCGCTCCGAGAAAAAGAACGGAACGCGGCCGTTTAAGTATTCGCGTGAAACAGGTTTCACCGTGTGTATCCGTTGATGCACCGAACGAAACCACCGTTACACGCGCGTCTTCCAAGATCGAACGCGTATCCTTGGATAGACTTACACCTCTTTTGCGTTTCTTCGCGTCGCGTCATGCATCGGTCTGTAGCGTCCGGTCGAACGCACACGAAAGAGCTCTTCTTTCGTGAACAGCTCTGATTGGAAGGACCCAAAACGTGGGTTAGCCGATCAGGGTTGTTTAGGATTTTTACCGGGGCAAACGGAGGCGTTAGAAAATTGGTGCAGAGAGAGCCACAGGTCGATCCACAACGCAGTGGTGTAGGAAAGGAGGAGGAGGAAAGATCGGTTATTCTTTGTGATCGGGGTCTCGTTACTGTTTTCTTTCTTTTTAGATTGTACGGGATTGTTGTGGTGCTCGCGGCCACGGTCGTTCCTCTGCCGGCGCAATACGTCCAAGCCAAAGTCGAAGCCGAAGCCGAAGGATGGGCGCCGTGCGTCGAGCTGAAACGGGATCTTCAGATCCCCTGCGAATGCATGGGTTTTACGGAATCGGCGGACGCGATAGGGGTGAACTGCGACGGGGCGGTGTTTACGCGGGACACGGTCGAGAGCTTGCGCGGACAACCGATCGTCTCGATCCGTCAGCGGAACGCCGGATATCAAACTCTGCCGGGGGATCTGATCGGCTCGGGTCTACGGCTGAGAAAGCTCGATCTGTCCGGCAACTCGATTCGCAAGCTGATGGATCGGTTGCTCGAAGCGCAACCTCACCTCGAGGAACTTAGGCTGGCGGACAACCTGTTGGGCGACAGCTTGAACCCGATATTCTCGAGCAACGAATTTCACGGGTTGAAACGGTTGAAGCTGCTCGATCTCAGCGGAAACGGCCTGAGAAGCGTCGAGGAAGGAATGTTCAAGGGATGCGAGAGTCTCGAGCAACTCTATCTTGACAGGAACGAGATAGCGACGGTGCCGACGGCGTCCTTGAAGGGCCCGAATTCCATTCGAGTGCTCTCCTTGAGCGGCAACGTTGTCGGTGCGTGCACAATATTGATACGTATGCATTAGAAATATTGAGTAAACGCGAATGTGATTCGTAACCGCAGATGCTTGTCCATAGGATCACTACCGCGAGACGCGTTCTCGTCGATCGGCGGATCGTTGCTACGCTTGGATCTCAGCAACAACGAGCTGTCCCACATAGAAGACGGTGCCCTTTTCGGACTCGACCGGTTGCTCCTTCTCAATCTGTCTCGCAACGATCTCGGCCGCTTCAACAGCGACGCGTTCGAGGGTAAGAAATACATACGTATATGTAGTATGTAAATCGACGAGTTTTCATTTTCACTTTCATTTCCCAGGCGCTTACAATCTACTACAGTTAGATCTCTCGGTAAATTTTCTACAAGAATTTCCCAGCGAAGCGATCAGGCTTCTGGCGGATCTCAGATTCCTCAATCTTTCTAACAACTTGATCGGCGTAAGTATCTATCGACTTTTGGTAACATCGAAAGTTGCATCGTACCTATAGCATTGTACATACGTGTACGTATTTACTTATCTATTCGTGTTACGTCGCTGCCCGGGTTCCAGAGCATAGACAGAGCTCATTTGTCGGGATTGAGGGAGCTGCAGGTGCTGGATCTCAGTCGCAACAATATCGGCCGTCTCGGCGCGAACGCGTTTTCTGGCTTGATCAGCTTGACCAGACTCGACTTGAGCTTGAACGCGTTGCGCACGGTACGTGAACAGGATTGCGAATCCGTAACAGTATCGAAAACGACAGACGGTTTCACGTTTGTGAATTTTCAGATCGAGGAATCGTCGTTCGAGGGCTTGGTCAAACTGAAATGGTTGTCCCTGCAAGACAACAACATTTTGCTGGTACCGGCCGCGGCACTGACCAGACTGCCGTCACTCAGCCATCTTCACGCAGAGTTCAATCGCATCGCCGCGCTCTCGACCGAACTGATCAAAGCGACGGCCGCCGGCCTCAGAACGCTCGCGCTGACTCGAAACTTGGTGCGAGAGATACCGGCCGAATCGTTTCGCGAATTCGACAACCTGGTCGACATACGACTATCGGGAAATCTGCTGTCGACGATCTCGTCGAGCACGTTCGCCGGGCTGGAGAACACGTTGGAGAGGCTGGACGTTTCGCACAACAGACTGACGTCGATCGGGCAACTCCCTCTGGAAAATCTGCTCTCCCTGAATCTGGCCGGTAACCAGCTGACTCGAGTTTCGCCGGAGACGTTCAAACGACTGCACCGATTAGAGTATCTGAATTTGAGCTCGAACCCTCTGTACGGAGGCTTTCCGCCGGTGTTTCCCCCGACGGTGACGAATCTGGACGTGTCGCGAACCGATCTGAGAATCTTGCCGACGATTCTGTTGTCGAGCCTGGTTTCTCTCGAGACGATCGCGATGGCCGGCAACGATCTGGAGAGAATCGAGAGCGGAACCTTTCGACAACATCGTAACTTGTCGAGCATCGATTTGTCGGAGAATCGAATAGAGCGTATCGAGGACGCGGCTTTCGCCAGTTTGAACAGCCTGCGCGAGCTGAATCTGCGGGGGAACAGGCTGACTCTGTTCACCGGTGAATACTTTGACACCGGCACCGGATTGACGAGCCTCGACTTGTCCGGCAACCGAATCGATCGGTTGTCACCGACTGCTTTCGCGATCCATCCGAGACTGAGGCGTCTCGATCTCTCCGGGAATCGATTGGCCCAGTTCCCCGGCGAGTACGCGAGACCCCTGCAGTTCCTGGAGACGCTCGATCTGTCCCGGAACCTGTTAAAACGCGTCCCGGAGTTCGCGTTCTCTCGGATTCCACGGCTACGGGTCCTCGGTCTCGCCGAGAACGAGATCGAGGCGGTCGACGAGCTGGCTTTTCACAATTCAACGCAGCTTCAGTTGCTCGATCTATCCGGCAACGACATCGAAACGCTCGGCGAAAGAACGATGGAGGGGTTGCTCCGTCTCGAGCATCTTTCTCTCGGCGAGAATCGGTTGACTTCCCTGCCGGAAACGATCTTCGATCCGAGCAGAGTTCGAGCGGTGGAGAGCGTCGATCTGTCCGGCAATCGTTTCGCGGAGATTCCGGCGGCTACCCTGCAAAAGCAGTCGGCGTTCTTGTCGCGGTTGAACGTCGCGCGGAATCGTATGGTCGAGGTGTCCGGCCGAGATATTGCCGGCAACCTGAAGGATCTCGATCTGTCGGAAAATCCGCTCAGCGAGAACGCGGTCAAGGGAATCCTGGGCGAGACGAAGATCCTTCGCAGCTTGAATTTGGCCGGCACCGGTATCGAGAGGCTCGGCAGGCTCGAAACGCCGTTCCTTAGGCGACTGAATCTCTCCGGGAACGCCATAACCACGGTGGAGGTTGCCGCGCTCGAACGGACCACCATGCTCGAGACGTTGGACCTTTCTCGAAACAGATTGACCGAGTTCTCGGGGACAACGTTTCGCGCGCTCCCATCTCTTCGATGGCTCGACCTGTCCGGGAACGACGCGAGAACCGTCAACGAGATCAGCTTCGACGGACTGACCGCGCTCCGTGTCCTCGACGTTTCTCGCTTGCCGAACTGTGCCAGAATCGAGAGAAACGCTTTCAAACCGTTAGCCAAGCTTCGCTCCCTGTCCGCCCACAGTTATCCCAAGTTGGGCTACTTCGACGTCCAGGGTATTCTAAAAGAAATGCGCAATCTGGAGTCGTTGGACATCGAGATCAAAGATTCCTCGGTGGGCAACGAACAGCTGTCGATCAGCAAGCATCCTCGTCTACGAGAGTTGATTTTGAGGGGCGAGAGGCTGCGGAACGTACTGTCCAGCTCGTTGGTCGGCGTCCGGGTGCCCAAGCTGACCGTCGGTCTCAAAAACACGTCGGTCGACTCGATCCCGGCCGCGCTGTTCTTCCCGGTACCGCGATCCACCGAGCTGCGGCTCGATCTTTCCGGCAGCAAATTCTCCACGCTCTCGGCCCAAGTTCTCGCCGCGCTCGACGAGCGAGCCGGCACAGTTGTCCTCCAGGGTCTCGAGAGCAATCCGATCAATTGCAGCTGCGACGCCAAACAACTCTGGAGGTGGTTGAGGACAAGCTCGACCGAGCGAGATCATGATCGTCATCGATTCGCGTCTCGCGTTCGCTGCGTCGCTCCGCCTCGCCTAGCCGGCTCGATTCTCACCGCCCTCGACGAGCATCGTCTCTCGTGCGAGCCATCCGACGAGAACGTATCCGCCACCGTCGCCGTCACCGGCACCGTTATCGACGACAACGTCGACGCCAACATTGGTACAGGTCCCGATTCCGATCCCGATCTCGATCCTGATTCCGAAAACCATCGGACCAGCCAAAGCGCCGCCGCCGACACCACCTCCTCGGGCTCCTCCGATTTCGCATCGAGGACGTCCTCGCCGATTACTAAACCAGAGATCATCTGGACGGTCGCGCCCACCGTTCGAAACGATCGAAACAAACAGTACGATCGAGACCGCGTGCTCGAGACCGGTCTTGCGGGAAACGGTTCGGGAACAGACGACACTTTGATCATCGGCATCGTCGGCGGAGTGGTCGCGCTCATAGCCATCATCGTGATCGTGGTCTGCATCTGTCGACTGAGATGGTCCAGTCGAATGGACGAAGCGAGGATGGCCGCGGCCAGCATTCAGGACGCCTCGATGCTCAGACCTGGTAGCGCCTACTCCGGCAAGATCAATCACGACCTCTACGTCGGGTCTTACAACGGATCCACGTTGGATCGCGGGAACGGTGTACCGCCGCTGCATCCCTCGATCCCGACACCTCCGATTCAAATGATGCCGTTCGTGCAACCGATGCATCTGATGCACACCCTTCTGACCCCGGGTGCACAGCAACAGCAACAGCCACAGTCCGTGGCACAGCCTCAGTCCCAGCAATTCTACGGGTATTGCGACGGCGGCGGCGGCGCCGCGTTACCCCTCTACATTGCCTGTCCCACAGATACCAAATGCGACAGATAACTCTTATCTGGATACAGTTTTGTCTGTTGAAGCTTTCGGGTGTAAGCCGTGTCCTAAAGGAAGAAATTTCCCAACGTTTCGCAAACATTGCAGCTAGCCTCGTCAGGGGGTTTTAATTGTTCGGCCGCCCAATTAAAAGTCTACTCTGATTCGTGCTTACCGAACCGGAACAATGAGCAAAACCCCACTATATAAGTGGAGCACAATCCGACACACATTGGTATCAGGGTGTCTTCTGACTCCCTGATGAAGCTAGCTGCAATACTTGCGAAACATTGGGAAATTTCTTCCTTTAGGACTCGGCTTACACCCGAAATCGTTTATTGAACGTCCACTCGCGTGGCAGCTATACGTGTACATCCGCTCACCTATACTTTTCTTTTTCTGTCGTGACCCGTTTGAAGTTTAAATGCTTATCGCCCAGCATTATACTTACGGACGATCATTGGTGCTCGAACCGTTCGACGAACCCTTGTCCCTTATATTAATATATGTACATATATGTATACATTACTCTGCTCTACCGTACTTACAAACATTGTTTTTATATTCTTTTCATTATTGTCTAGTATAAATGAGAATCGGGCGTTTGTTATATATATAGGCGTGATCAATTGTTTTTTGGCCGTCTTAGCCATAAGATACAATATGTAAATACAGTAAAGAATAAAGAATAAAAAACTGAATGTACCACCAAGGCCACCTTTTTGGCCTTGAAATGACCTTGAGCAGATTGAGTAGAACATAAGGTAATTGGCGTGCTCCTATATCTCGTCTGTGTGATTAGTTCCACAATATTAGTTCCGACCGATAAGGTAGGATGTGACACAGAAATGGTAAGAGGGCTTTACACAGTCGCGACAATGGCGACATCTCCCCACAAACAAATATGTATATATATACTGTACCTATGTATATCTAGAATTAGATACGTCGCGCTGTACGCGACGGCCATTTTTCCTCTGTATCTGTCAACTCTGATACCAAACACGACGATTCAACGATGATACCTATAGAAAAATTAGCATCGTCTCTGAAATTGAAAATTTGCTCCGCGCCAGAAGTGGTACCAACGGTAATAATTAGTTATTCAAATTTTCTGTAATGCATTCCGAATTATTAGCGAATAACTCCGTTAGCAAACGTTTCCGTCACAAGTTTCACTTGTTGTCACAAGTTGTGATCATTAACGGTCGATTGAACCGAATGTTTTACAGGGAACCGAATTATGCGTAAGGCACGTAGACTCGACGGTGGATGAAGTTACGCATAATCCCAAGTATGAAGAGCTGTTTGCACCAGATGTAGGGCCTGAAAATCCTTTTAAAACGCAACAACAACGCGCTATAAAAAACATGCTGTCCGGATACGTAGAGAAAGCTCATATAAGCGAATTCCAATTTGAAAATCAGAGAAGAACTTTTGCTAGTTATGGTATGTATACCTATATAATTAGAAATATACGATACGATAATATATAATTTGATACACGTGTTGGTAAAGGTCCCATCCAAATAAAATAAATATTTATTGTAGGCTACGCATTGGACCCAACCGTAGATGGAAGCGCCGAAGAAGGTAGAACAATTATTGGAGCAAAAGAAACAGCGGAAGAATCGGGTGGGAAAACCGTATTCGAAAGCACAACACTGAGACCATCGGATAAAAGAAAGCGTCATAGAAATGACAATCCTGCGGACGTAGAGGGATTTTTAGGCCCATGGGGTGGATACGTAGATGAAAAACGCGTTGTAAAACCAACAGAGGAAGAAGCTGCTGAGCTAGAGGAGATATTGGCTAAGAGAAATAGAAGAGGGAAACCTATGGAAGAGAAACCCTTGGAAGAAAAGACAGTGTTGCATAGTATGTATAGTTGAACGATTGCTTCACTTTTTTATTCAACTCGAATCAACGGTTACTTATTATAAGCTTGTTCCGCAGTCAAAGATAGCGTGGACTACCAAGGAAGATCATTTTTACATGCTCCACAAGATGTTGGAGTAAATTTGAGGTCCGAGTCGCCACCCGATAGATGTTTCTTACCGAAAGCACAAATTCACAGTTGGGAAGGTCATACAAAGGGTATCTCTCAGATCAGATGGTTTCCTCGTACAGCACATTTGTTACTCTCGTGCGGTATGGATTGCAGAGTTAAGGTATGTATAATATAATAGTAGGTCAACACAAAACAACATATGGGATACAATAGGACAAACGGTACATATGGTGAATCCGCTTTATATGTCAGAAACTCGAGTCTTGTCGTGCTCGGAGCACTATTCTTTGATGCAGTGCCAAACGTAGAAAGAAGCGTCATGTTCACAGCAGAGATATTTCGACATCAGCTAATTTAGAAGCTTTCCAACGTATAACCTGGATTCACTGCATTTGTTAACGTCATTAATTTCATGCACACATTACTTTGATGAAAGTTGTGGGAAGTGTACAAGGAAAGAAGATGCATTCGAACGTATTACGGCCATCGTCAAGCCGTGAGAGACATAAGTTTTGACAACGACGGAAAGAGATTTTTGTCAGCGGGATACGATCGTTACGTGAAACTTTGGGATACTGAAACTGGTGCTTGCGTTAGCCGATTCACAAACAGAAAGATTCCATATTGCGTGAAATTTAATCCGGATTCTGACAAACAACATTTATTTGTGGCGGGTACCAGCGACAAGAAGATTATTTGCGTAAGTAATACAAATGCAAAACATGCTGCCTTTGGGTTGCTATCTGGGTTACATTACTTGCGTTGCATCACGTTACATTACACTGCAGTGGGATGTTCGATCCGGCGAAATAACACAAGAATATGATAGACATTTGGGAGCTGTAAACACGATAACGTTCGTAGATGAAAATCGGCGTTTTGTAACTACCTCGGATGACAAGAGCTTGAGAGTTTGGGAATGGTAAGATGCGACTTATTGTATACGACGCTGTTCGTTGAATTTTTAAAAGATTGGTCCTTCTGTAACAGTGTAAAACTTTTTGTACAGGGATATACCGGTCGACATGAAATACATAGCAGACCCTTCGATGCACTCTATGCCGGCGGTGACACCATCGCCTAATCAAAAATGGCTCGCGTGTCAAAGCATGGATAACAAGATAGTTATATTTTCTGCATTGAACAGATTTAAGATGAATCGTAAGAAGACATTCACGGGTCATATGGTTGCTGGCTATGCGTGTGGTTTAGACTTTTCTCCCGATATGAGGTAAAGAAAACTAACTTAGCTATACCTGGACGTAATTTTGTATGTATCCGGGAAATTAGGGTACATGTAGTGCGTACGATACGCTATTCTTACTTGTTTTATGTTTCACAGTTATCTGGTATCGGGCGATGCGGACGGCAAATGTTATATTTGGGACTGGAAAACGACCAAGTTGTACAAAAAATGGAAGGCACACGACGGTGTATGTATTGACGTATTGTGGCATCCGCACGAGCCTTCGAGACTCGCGACGGCTGGCTGGGATGGAAAAATAAAGTATTGGGACTAAGAATTAAAAAGAAATTCCATTGTATTTTTCGATAAAATTGTGTACTTGTATTTTATTATATACATACAATCACGGTCTATAGTCTAGTCCATTTCACGCATACGGATTACATATGCCATACTTTTTTTTTATTTTGGACGTTTAGTGAAAGGACACGTGTACCCACGGAATCTATGAACCGTGTATTCGCGAATTAAGTATCATTAATAAGTACAAATATAGACATCCGTGTATTTCTGTACAAACTGATGCGTTTTTGTTTTTCGAACGAATTCTTTTCGACTGTTGATGGAAGTGAGATGCGAGCGAGACAGCAATAAATTTACGGTCAACGTTGTGTATCTAATATTACACGGATTAAGATCCGGATTCGTTTATTACACGTGAAATAGGTACTTCTAGTAGAAACGATAGGTACATTGTAGTTTTTCACACAATCGCGATTGTTACGCTGCGAATGTTGGACGTTGAAAGGTTGAACGGTTGAACGTTTCAAGGGTGGTAAGGTAGCAAGCAGCGAACGAGCAGCAGTGTTGTTCCTAATGATTCCTAACAGGGTATGGCGGCCAGAAAAATCAATAGTATCCACGCGTCTGACGTCTGACGGTCTGCGTTTCGTACTACGCACTTCGTCGTAACGCGATGTTGATGTTTTTCATTCGTCTACAAATTTGTGCTCGACAACGACAACGTATTTTCTCTGGAGATTTTTGAAGTTGGACAATCTCAAAACAACAAAGTGACCGAACGTGAGAGTCGATCGAAACAAGTTGCCGAATGGTAAAGTAATGTTATCACGATATATTTTCAATGGGCAAAAAAATGCACACACATCCCTTGATTTGTCGGGTTGCTGGAACCTACGACGCGAACAATAATTACAAAGAATGTTGATGCTTGACCGAGAGTATATTGTTTAATTATAAACTTATAGATATATACATATATATCTTACTAAAAGAATTAGAGTTAATGTAAAAATGGACAGTCCTGGGTTAGGATACTCGTATCATCTTCCGTCCGCAGGCTGGAATCTCAGAGTTCGAAATGTTCTTTCCCAGTTTAGTGATCTTTTTAGCGAGTTTAACAAATATATCGCGCCTGCTTATCATCATGACCGATGCGAAAGGTATTGTTTATAGAACATCTTGTATTATATAAATGAATCACAGATACATATAATATATGTATACACGTATAATATGGTTTTATAGATCGGTACAGATGCGATTATATTCCATGCACAAGAGGGAGTTTGTCATGGTGTTTATCGCCTTCTTCGCCTGTTTTATATTAGAGGTGTTTATCGGACTTGCAGGTACATGAATCTACATATATATTTTACATTCAACAGAAACACACATAGATGGAGATAGATGGAGATCGCTCTCATCCTTTTATTGTGTTATAGGACCTCCCATCACGTCGACCAGCGAACAGAAGGCTCATCTGAATGGCAGCGAAGTGGCCACTGGTCCTTTCATCATGAAAACACCTCCACTGTCTACGTATAGTCAGCAATTATGGGTGATCGCAAAGTTACTGACATCGAACAACGACGGTATAGTGGATACGATGGATTTGAAAACGAATTTCTAAATTTCAAGTGGGCATTGTAAAATATAAATAGTATAATTTGTGATTTTCAATTTTTCCAGACGAACGATACGACAAAAGTTTCCAAATCAGTATCTCGATAGATGGCCTAACGGAAGATCGTAAACTTGTGTCTGTGCAACCTTCGGAAACTGGACAGAATAGGTAAATACTATCTGCTAGGCAAGGTGGCAGAAGCCATCTGTTCGATGACAAAGACGTCGCTGATACATTTGTTAATTAAATGTTGCAGAACCAGGCGTTTAAAATGCGAAAGGCAAACGTGCGACGAGCTGGTGGTTGCCCATCTCGGATTCCTCGACTACACTTATTATATAATTACCGTTCGTTTCTACGGGCTTGAGAATTTCCACCGGCGTTATAACATACGCGAGCTCACATTCTACGTCAGTAAGCACTACACGAAATGATAGATTCGAAAACGATATAATAATGATCGCATATTGTGTATCGAATAACATTTCCGTCTGTTCGCAGTTCAAGAACTATAATCCAGACTTTACAGAGTTTGAAATATGGTTTCGTCTAATGTTCTTACTAACCGCATTCGGAATTATGGTAAAGAATGCATAAGTATTCTTCTTTTAATTCATTGTAATGCTTTCATCGCGCTTGGCTGTTTGCCTAACTCTGTAGAACGAATCATGATAGTGTACATACATGCAAATTTCGTTGATTTTTAGTGTTGGTTCGGGCATTCTCTCCGAAAGTATCCGCTGCACGACTGGTCGATAGAACAGAAATGGATTTCTATCCTCCTTCCACTACTAATCTTATACAATAGTAAGATTTCGCTACATATCGAGCGTTGCCGACTCAAAATTGTACGATATCTATGTTTCTCGCTTTTTTACAGATCCGTTGTTTCCTATGACGTTTTTGGTGAATTCCTGGGTGCCTGGTATGTTGGATGCAATTCTACAAACTACCTTTTTATGCGCCGTTCTTATGTTCTGGTTGTGCGTTTACCACGGTCTGAGACAGGTGCGAAACTTGTTGCGTTGTTAAGTATTCGTAGACTAAAATCAAATATGATAGTAGTAACGTAATAGCAATAGTTATAATAATACATAACTTGTACATTTGAACAGAACGAGAGACGTCTTATCACGTTTTATTTACCTAAAATTTTGGTGGTTGGTCTACTGTGGTGTTCGGCTTTGATTCTGGCAACGTGGCTGCGCTGCACCGAATTGGAAGATCCCACGTATAATTACGTTCTCGATACGTCGAATTATTTTGTAAGTTGTACCGTGTGCGACACTTGCACGATACAACAGCAGATGATAACATTATTAAAATACGTAAAACTCTTCGTTTCAGGGTTTCAAGGTGTTCTTCTTCACGATAGGAGGCTTTTACATCGCTTACCTGCTGCTCCTAATATTGAGAGCGTACAGCGAATTACGCTCTATGCCTTACTTTGGTATGATTACAATCGAAAGTCTAAAATATTAACTAGATTAATCGATCGATGATAGATAGAGTGAATTGATTACCGTTGCTTACCATTGCTGTTCTGCAGATCTTCGTTTGCGTTTTCTAACATTGCTCGCCGCAGTCGTTTTCTCGTTTTGCGGATGCGTGACGGCGCAACAGTTTGGTGCTGGTATTTTCGAAGACAGTTTTGCTTCACGACTCACTACTTATTATCGGTCCTCTGCCCAATTTATGGCTTTGTACGGTCTCTTGAATTTTTATTTGTACACAATGGCGTACGTGTACGCACCCGCTTACCAGCAAGTGTACGGCCAACGTGAGTAGTCTTAAACTTTCTTCACAGGTTCAATATCTATTTCTACTTGAAACATTTGTTGGATCGGTGTAAAGTATTGTCTCCATCGATTCTAGATTCCTCCATAACGAAAGACAACCCCACGTTTTCTATGATCAACGACTCCGACGAGGATGTTATTTATGGATCGGACGAGGAAGTTGCCTATGGATCGGACGAAGATAGTAGACGGCCTTTAACTCGGCCGCTTCGAACTTCTACAAACAATAACAATTGAAAGAAACTGAATACAAAGGAACGAAACACTTTAGGTTGATAAATAAAATGGCCCAGCAGAGTCCGTGCGTGCGTGCCTGCATACATTCATACACTTCAAATCTGAGGACTATTACTATCATGTGTACAACATAATATAATATAATTATGGAAAAATTATACAGAAAACTTTGTAGCTTTTCGAATATAATGTAGATAAAGGAATTCATCCGTCGATTGTATATTATCGATTGAGCGTGTTAAAATGTGTTAAAATTTGTTACGGAGCATACGACGGTTCGAATGCTTCTACACACCATCGTGTACGACAGCATAACAACTTTTCTGTACTATAAACTAATGACTGTAAGCATACGTCAAAAAACAGAATAATGACTTTGCTACTTATACCTTCTACTTGATTACATCAAAATATCCTCCTCAATTTCCAAAATGTGCCCAACAATCGTAGAGTAAGCTAAAATAATTCATTTTTGTAAGCCTTTCGCGCGGCTACACCATCGCGACGGTGGCGCCATCTATGGTGGCGGATTTTGGAACTAATTTCCATATACGTACAATGAGTAAGACAAGGACAGAGACAGTGTGCGACAAGGATAGCAACTGTCTCACTCGTGCCACCTACTTTTCTACGACACTTCGAATCCCCTGGTAAGTAGTAGGCAAACACGATAAGCAAGGAGGTATCCGACAAGGACAGACTTATGCAATTTTCGGAGAGAGAGAAGGACGGACATGGATCTTCTCGCTCGCCTGCGTAGTTCAAAATATTATTTGTTAATATCTCCCTTGTCATTAATGATTCATAACTATTAGCAATTGGGGAGTATACATAGAAGCCTCAGCAATTTTCACGAATAGTTTTCAGTCGGATTGTTTGTCTTAATTTACTAATTATTAATATTTCGTCTGAGATAGCTTTTGAATAACTTCCGAAAGATTGACAAGTCCCTTCTCAATAATTAATTAACTAACTTTAGAGGCTTCATTGGTAAACTTTCAAGATTGAGGACTGTAAAGTGAAGCCTTGGCTTCATTCCCATTACATTTTTGTGCAGGTTTGATGCCTAAACAGTTAGTTATTAAGACATTTCGGAAGCGTGTCCTTATCTTACAGTTCCGAAATTTCCGGAACAATTAGCCTGCCGAAAAATCGTTAGTGACTAATTAACCAGAGATAATTTGTGAACATTTGCAATTGGAAAACATAAAATGAACCTTCGGCAACTTTCACATGTAGTTTTTCATTGGATTTTGTTCCGGATGAAAGAGTTATAAATCATTATTCGAACCCTTGTTCTAAACTAACCAGAAAAATTTCGAGAGGTGTCCAGTAAATAATTTTGCAATTTTACAAGAATAATTTATGCATTTTTGTACTTAAAGAAATTGCGCTGGACCTTTAGCAACATTCCTATAACAATTTTACACGGATCTTCATTGTCGTTAACTAGTTATTAACAGTTTTTGGTAATCATGTTATTTTCTCAAATACCTCCCATGTGTAAGACAAGGAAGAGTATAGTGTGAGACGAGGACAGCAGTAGCTGAATCGTGCCACCTACTCCGTTTCATGCGGCTCCTGGTATCCACCTCTAGTTGTCTTTGTCGCACACTATCTCTGTCCTTGTCTTACACGTTTACGTAAACCCAACAAGCCTTCAAAAAATCGTCAATAACTATTAATTTCACACAAAACTCCATCCGAAAAAAATATGTGGATCTCCGGAAGGGTTCAAATTACCATCCTGAATTGTTAAAATGTGCCGATCGATCGTAGAATAAACAAAGAAATTAATTATTTAAAGCCCGTTCGCGACTTCAACCAGCGCAATGGTGGCGCCATCTACGGTGGCGGATTTTGGAACTAATTTCCCTATCCATGTAACGAGTAAGACAAGGACAGAGGCAGTGTGCGAAAAGGACAGCAAGCGTTCTCGCTCGTGCCACCTACTTTTCTACGACACTTCGAATCCCCTGGTAAGTATCAGGCAAACACGGTAAGCAAAGAGGTATCCGACAAGGACAGTCTTATGGAAAAGTTGGAAGGAGTAATATTGTAACATAGCTCGACGAAAGGAGACAGTTGAATTATCAAAGGACTCTAGGTCTATTTAAAATAGTATTCGTATTTTGCAGACACATTTCGTCCCGTTTAAAAGGGGTTATCGCACCATTATATACATAAGTTGTTGAAGCGTTCTCTGCATCTATAAATGAAATTAATCGTTCGACGTGAATGAGGTTAGAGCACTAAACCGGGGGCGAGTAAGAAATTATATTTAGTAAAATACATTTGCGTCTCTCGTTTCTATATTTGCAGTTTCTACTCTACGAAACGATTTGATAGATTTTACGGACCAGTTGGACCAATATTGCACGGATCAAAATCAGTAATTACGACGCGTGAGTCGACGTCTGTGAATTCGAGAGAAAAACATCAAGAATGAACAACATCGGTGGGGTCTCGTGCTTTTATTCGGACAACAAGCCATCTCTCTCCGATGAAGACAACACGTTGCTGCGTAATTTGTCGGAAATCAATTTGCCCGAGAAAATTTTATTCGTCATCGACACTGTTAGAGAGAAGAATTGTACTCATTTCAAACTTTCTACGGGAGCCAAGTATATGCCACTGTTTATGATGAAACGAGTTGTTGAAAATTTTGTTTGCATCAAATCGTCTATTCAACGGAATCACGAATATGCGATAATGACTTTAAACGCAGAAGGTGCTCGGTGGATATGCAATTTCACCAACAATGTGAAAACCATAGTAAACCACTTGGACATGATCGAAGAGGACGTAGCCGAAGACGATTTAGACCCGTACGACTTGGGACAACTGTTTGAAAAGATCCAGTCAAAAGTTCCTTTACCTCCTAAGAAACAGACTAGCACCTGCCTCCCTACATTCGTTACCAGAGTAATTCTAATGTACTCTCGATCCAACAATATACCAAAATTTCTAAGCAGTAAAAAGTACTTTGATAATCTTACGGAGAATTGGTACTTTTTTATAGATGTATTGTATACACACGAACCACCAAGCTCTGAAAATTTATGCGAAGAGATTTATGCCGAATTGGCGATGCTAGATACAGCAAATTATTCGTACGTATTAGAAGTTGGAAAAAATGCAGCAAAATTGCACGATAATATGGCAAAGTTACTGGCACACCCTCTGCAACGGCCATCCCAAAAAGATACTCGTTATACCCTTTACTCTCCATCCAGTTTGCAAGAAACATATACAAATGCCTCGTAGTATACTCGAACAATTCCAAACGCGCAAGTTGGTCCAACAAATGCACCATGAACATTCCGAAATGTTTTGCTCTTGTTGCACCACTTATAATTTTATAATGTGAAGAATTACATCGCCTTTACCGATTGAAGTATTATTATGTTTATCATTATTATTATTATTCCTCTTGCTGTTATTGTTTTTACTACTACCACTACTCTCGATGTGTGTACAGAATCGTTGTTAATGGCACAAAGGAATTATACAAAGCGTGTACTAGATATATTTTAATAAAACTTTGCAAATATGTAAAAGATAGAGGAGGTAAATGTGTAAAGATAGAGAAATTTATTTACACGTATAAAAAATACAATTTCAGAATTGTTGGAATTGGTGTAAATTACTTGTTGCTTATTAAAACGCTTTACATACCTTTTATCGAACGCCACACGAAAAAGCGATCGCAGCGCAAATCTCGATCAGTACGTATCTCTGTATCTGTATTTCTATTTGTATGTACATATTTATATGTAATAATAATAATATCACAGCGTAGAAATTACTTGTAAATTAAAATTAAAATAAAAACGCAATTAAAACTCCTATGACCTATGACCTACGTGACTCCGATACTTGTACATTCTGTACATACATAATTATGTAACGAAGGGAGAAGATAATACTGTGAAAACGGAAGGTCAGCTTGAATGGTTGGACTCGTGGATGTAAACATAGTATTAGAGATTATCTAATTGAATACCATTAACATAATATTCGAATTTCGGAATAGCGGCAATGAAAACACAGAAACAGACTAGGGAATAGGAAACGGCCGAAGTACGCACCGAGGAAGAGATTCGTAACGTTCTTAGAACTTGAGCCATCAGTTTCACCAATTGTTGTATGCTGTTGTCGTCGATATCGTCAATCGCGTTGTTCGATGTTTCTTGCGTTTGGTTGTTCACGGGACTCGCAGAAACGGCGTTGGAATCGTCTCGTTCTACTTGGCGATTGTTCCCCATTCGCCAATTACCACAATATGGAAAGTTGGGCGGTACCGGCGGCATATCTCGATCTTCTCCAACTTTGAAAACCAACGACATTCCGACTTCGGCGTGAAATTCAATGTGACAATGGAACAACCAGTAACCTGTTTAAAATCAACCGAACGGAGTGTTATAATGTATTCACCCGTAGGTACATAGATATATATATATATACGAGTAAAATGGAAAACTGGCAAGCGTACCTGGATTATTCGCATAAAATCGTATAATGGTGTAACCACCGTCCGGTACAGTGACGGTATCTTTTAAAGGAGCCCGATCGAGGTTTCTGCGTATCAAACCTTGTTTATCCAACTTCTTGATAACCTCGGCGGTGACATTTCTGCCGATCCTTTCCATCGCGATCACGCGAAACTGGTATCCGTGCAGATGGAACGGGTGGTTTGCGTCGTAAGCGAAACCTTCGTCTACCAAAACCACCTCCACCACGCTTCCGAGTTTTACTCGAAGAACATGGGTACAAGCGCAATAGTCCTCTTCGCATCCGTGCACAGAGCTCTCGTTACAGAACTGATTCTGATCCACGGTGTCCCGCTGGGACAGTAGAGGAACAGGTGGAAGTTTCATCGAGATGTGATTCAATTGCGGAGTGAGAACTCGTTTGGTTTGGTTCACTGGAAAAATACGAGTTTTTTATGTCAGCAATTGTAGGCGCGTGTAAAAACGTATTGTTTCAGCATTAGCAGTGAATGCAGGTATACCTTGATTGAAACCGTAGAAGCGGCTACGATGGAAATGCGGATTGTCTTTCTTGTAGAAATCGTAAGAGACGTAAAACTGATAATCCGGTTCGAGAGTATTCGACTGGTCGTTTTCGTCCATCGCTTTCAATGTTGCCACGCTGATGCTACCGTTCGTTTCGGTGCCCTCGTTCAAAGCGTTTATTTTCTGAAAGAAGGACGCGCGTTATCCGTCAAGTGTCGAGAGTAATTTTACCGGCGATAATAGCAAATCAACAGGGACAGAAGCGTCGATACCTCGTTCATCAAATCGTTCGATTCCCGTTCGTAAGTGACTTGGCCTTTAGGATCTTGCTCGATCGCGCCATCGTATCGTAATATGCCAACTTGAAAAGCTTTTGTAAATCTTTCGTCGCAGTCCATCAATCCTCGAACTCGAATCCAATAATTGTCTATTCTCTGATTCGCCTCGACGACAAAGTCGAATCTTTCGCCCGCGTAGCTTACCAGGGTTTTCGCTGAAAAAAAAAAAATAACAGAACGGGCGTTAGCATTGTATTTACGTATGTATCGTATAGGTGTGTACTTCCATACCATGGACCGGTTCGATATCGCGACCATCCGAACTGATCACGGTCATGGTGTGCTCGTCGATAGACAACTCGACCGGACAATTGAGAAACTCGGCGTTGATCAATCGAAATCTATATCTGACATTCTGCAAAATCAAACTGTCGTAAGTCGTAAGAGAAACAAAGTGTCACGAGACAAGCTTGTTTTACCTGCTTAACGAGGAACGTTGCCACGGGCATCGCAGCAGAAGCGTTATTTCCGCTCGGAGCGCTCGCGAAACGTCCCAGCCCATTGATCAGGACATTTGGAGGTTTGTTGTCTCCACCCGCGTAGTGATGATTCAAAAATTTGTCGATTCCT
Source organism: Halictus ligatus (assembly GCA_028454255.1). Taxonomy (NCBI): domain Eukaryota; kingdom Metazoa; phylum Arthropoda; class Insecta; order Hymenoptera; family Halictidae; genus Halictus; species Halictus ligatus. Next base: position 11,159,797 of record CM052142.1, read on the forward strand.
AGTTCGTGAGTCCAATCCAAGATCAATATAACGTGTTCGTCGACGTCGTACAGATTGTAATGCCAGTTTATCGTCGGGGGCGTACGAACGATCAATGAACCAAACACGCCGTCGCCTCTTTGAAAACCTAAAACAAAACGTGTGTATCTTACATACATGTGTATCGGGGGAGGGTGGGGGGGGGGAAGAAAGCGAAAGAGAAAGAGGAAGAGAGAGAGAGGGATGATTAGAAAGTATGTATTATGTAGGTAGAATAGGTAAGCGTACCTAGATGCGAATGCCAGAAATGGGTGCCAGTCTCAGTGGCCTGATAGTCGTATCGAAAACTCGATCCTGGTGAAATCGGACATTGAGACACGTACGGTACTCCGTCCATGTACGGTGTTTTCACGTGATGTTGCCCGTGCCAGTGCATGGTGGTGCTCTCGGAATGTAGTAAGTTTATTACATCGACTATTATTCTATCGCCTTTGCAAACCTACGGACAAAGAAATATTTAGTCGCGTGTATAAAGTAAAGCATATAATTACGTTCGGCACTGATAGCACTGATCCCGCGACCATTCGTGTCGAGGCAACACGAACCGATTGATTCGAATTCTCTGGACCAACGCGCGACGCTCGAATCTGTCCCGTTTGGACAAGATCCAGTGTTACAACCATTTTCGTTTCAACGGTATCTCTGTTTGCAAACGGTTAGGAAGACCTTGTCTCGAACCCGTTATCCATTGTAAAATAACTGCGAGTAATTGCGTTCGCAGACGAATCGTGACGCATCGAAATATCCGTTACGGTCTTTTTCGTATCGTGTCGTGTGGTATGATCGGTACCATCAGAAACTCGCATACAGATCACACAAGGACACGTGGGATTACACACCTCGATAGGCGGTCCTGGCATTTGTCGATTGACCACCAAAATCGATCTTCCGATACCGTCGGCTGGAATGCAGTGCATACGGAAACAATCGGTGACGTTAAACGGGCAATCGTAGCACGCTTTGCTCATCGTCTGGTAAGCCTCCAGCTTAAAAACGTAGCGACACTCCATCGGTGGAGCTCCGTCTATACAATTTCGCCGACAAGGATGTTTCGTCCAGTCCAATTCGTCCGCCGTTTCTGGGTTTATACGGCCGAGTTCGAAATCGTTCGGTACCGTAACTATCATTTCTAAAAATGAACAACGATTCGGCGTGAGAGGAATTACACGGGAATCCACGGTATCGTACGTATCGTTCATCTACTCACTGGATACACAGACTCCGGGCAGCAGAATACCGATTTGAATTAAGATCCGTGCGATGCTTGATCCCGAACGATTCGACATCCTGTGATCTGAAAATTACCTAAAATAGTTGAGCAATCTTCGAAGCAACGGATCGCGGATAATGAGAATGTTACTGGTTCATTCGGATTGTTAATCGGTGAAAAAGAGACGCGCACGCTATCGCGATTGCTGCCACTGCGATGGAAATTCTTCGCCGATGAAGGAAATTCTACAATACAAATATCGAGTGCAAGCGACGCGTTGCCCAATAACGGGGACAATGTGTGCCAATCAGTGGGAAACAGAAACGCTTATCTAATCTGGATGTCGCGAAAAAAAGACCATTTAGCAAATGAGCAAGTAAGATCCGAACGTGTTTCAAGGTGTATCCGAATTCGTCTTTGGCTCTGTACACATGTCATCTGATCTGTTTCTTGCACGGCCGCGAAACTTTTGCTTGCACGAACTATCAAATTATCCGCTGGGATAAACGTTGTTATCGTAAACATATACACGTCGTATGATATTACGATATACGATATACGACACACGATATATATTATGCAAATCGTATAGTAGGAGTGTCTCGAACGCGTGTAAGATCGCAGAATCAAACAGTTTGATCTTGAGCCTCGACGATTAATTATTTCCTTCAGAAGGAAATTCTGAAACGGATAGATCTCGAGAAGAATCAGATAGATAGTCAGATTCCGATGTTTAGTACTTTACACGGTAAAACAATCATTTCGTTCTAACAACTAAACCTATTTAGTACACGTAATCGTAAAAGCTTATAGCTATACATAGTTTGTAGCTTATTCTTTAAAAAAACTCGGAAGGTCTGTTCATCTACGTACGAGATAGTGCGGGTTGGGAGTTGTCCAGTAGGAATCCCTGGATGTTAGGTACCAAGGGTTAACGAGTAAGAAGTTCAAAGGCATGATCCGGTGAATAAGAGGGTCAAGAGTATGGTACGGGACTGGTGAATTATACGTGAAAAATGGGGAAGAATTTTGGGACTATTTATCCTCAACCGAATCCGAAATATTATCTTGGTTAGATGAAAAACAATCAAGCCGAAATGGAATGGAACACAGAAAAATGGCTAAACACGTACGATCCTTTCAGTTTTCTTAGTCGTTGCTGTTCCGTGTGTATAGACGTTAATAACACTCGCCGCTCGTCCTCTCGTCTTCTCGTTTCCTCGTGGATGGTACGTATTAACGCACGGCTATGAAAAATCAACGATGTTTTAAGAAAGACTGAATCAATGCAGCGCCATCCGTTTCTCTATACAGGAATTCCCTGGAGGTCACGCGTGCCCCACGAATCGCCACCGGTCCTCTTACTTTACCTGATTAACGTGCACGTACATACAAACAACGATACAAATAACGTCACTGTGCACGTTTAACGTCATTCGAGCATCATCGTCATCAAGGGAATTCCCATAGCCGTATTTGTACGGTGCTCGTCGTTTCTCGTCGACCAGTAATTAGCTTTGGCATTACAGCTTCTTGGTCGGTTCGTACCACAGACGAACACCCTACGCACGCACGTTGTACACACGTGAACTCTTAAGGAACAAAGGATTTACTTATTTTATTTTGTGTTAGACGCGTTGCATATCTGCTAGGATAAATCTATGTACCTATGGATACAATATGTATGCAAATATGTATACGACGCGTCGCACGCGTTCCATCCATCGCTCATCGTTGTTCGTCTCCTGTGTACATATTATACACGATTACTTCGGTAGACCTTTCTCTTCGAATCTTACCGTATTTCAATCGTGTGTTGCGTGTTTCGTGTTTCGTGTTGCGTGACCGTAACGATGCGGACGAATCTTAGTAAGCCTGCTATTTCTGTACCTACAATTATGCGAGTATAAGTATAATATGTGTAATACAATGTAATCGAATGTACGTGTCATGTATCCCTAAGCGTAGATTCTGGGAAGGATTTTTCTACAGGAATAGATCACGTCACGGTTTTTCCTGTACGCTTACACGTGACTGGATCGTTATACTGGTTTCTCAATTTCCGCTATGCATAATTAATAATTTAACGTCGCGATCGAGAGATACGTGTTCTACGCGATTAAGTAAAGTCTCGATACACAGAGGTTCGTTAGAAATTGTTCGAAAACCTCGAATGATATTGAGAATTCTATATTCGTCGAATATAATTGTCCACTGTCCACAATATATAAACTGTCCGGTGGAAATTATAGTCCAAGATATAATTGTTGGATTCCGCGTTTGGAAATCGAATCGACAACAGTTTTTATAATAAAATCGAGAAGAGTTTTATTTAAGCGTATACACGGTGGCGAGTTTAAGGTACAACGATGTAACCTTCTGCACTGAAATATGTAAGAAGATTCTCTGATTCTGTTTCGACGGGCTGCTATATATATGTGGTTTTTTAGAGAAAAATTTGGTAGGGAGTAGAAAAGGCTTGTTGTGGAAAAGATCACGCGGAAGAGACAAAGTCTAAGGGTCTATTTGGTCCTGATGAATCAAGGTTTTTCGCTGACTCGTCTATGGCATAATTATCATGATGCGTCGGTGTTTAACTAGGGTCGGAGTAGGTACAATGTCAAAGATCGTCCAAGACCCGGTAAGATATTATTTGCAATGACGAAGATACATAATGTACCGAATAATCCTGCATATGTATGGTAGATGTATCGAAAAAAAAAATGAAACGTAGGATGTATCGAGGCCGTTTTCGTCTATTCTTTTCCGTCTAACGAAGGAAAAATAGTTAGGACCGATAGGAACACAAATGTAGAACACTGACGGAGAAAAAGTCAAACAGAAGAAGAAAAGAAGAGAAGAAGAAACGCAAGTTAAGGTTTACGTAAGATCATTAACCTTTGTGTAATAACGGTGTCGACAGAGATGACAACGCATCGTTTGGTATCGTGCAAGCCGTGCGCGCAAGGACGCGTAAGAACGTTCCCCTCGATCACTTTCAGATTGCTTTTCCGCTCCTTCCATTGTACACGCGCGTCATTGCGCCTTATCTTTTCGTTCACGCCACAATGTTATTACGTATTTAGACAGGTTTATACGGAAGCACGTCCACCTACAGTACCTATACATGCGTATTTCACGATGACATTAACATGGGTTTAGTTGTCATGATCGCAAATCTGTGATGAAATATACATATGTAACAATCATATTTTACTTGTCAACGATCAAGTAGATACCAGAGGGAGACAAGTTGATAAAGTAGAAATTTCACGCCTCGATAGAATCGAAGACCACGAACCACAGACGAGGTATAGAGAGCTCTAGACTCTATTATCATTTATTATAGGTATATGGTCTAAGGTTCTCATGGATCTAGTTGCAACATTTATCGGTCGTCAGAGTAGAGGGCGTAAGAAATCTAGTGTTGGTATTTCAGATCGTAAGACACGTAACGCCAAAAATTTAACAGTCGATAAGGAAGGGCACACTCGCCAAAACAATATTAGTAAATATACATACTCGTGTATGTCGTCCCGCCGAATGGTCGCTCTGAATAAAGTTAGCGGAGATCATTTATCTCGATGATTTCGGAGTGATTTATATGTATATATATGATAATATATATTGTATATGTAGAATAATAATTCTACGAAATATTTGTCATAATTGCATACATGAAAATGACTGATTCTATACAAGGAACATGTCTATTGATGTGCCCGGAGAGGGAACGTTGGATGTAAGTCACTGTGGTATGACATAAACAGCATTGTTAATAACGTTTAATGCATCTGCTTCTGCGATTAAAGGAGAGAGAAGAAAGGTTTGCTGCATAAATTTGAAATCGACGACAGTACGAAAACCTCTCGACAACCAAAAGCTGATCCGATGAAAACTGTGAAATGCTATAGTCGTCCAGCTGCTGGTTTGGTTATGACAGATCCGAGTCAATTGCGTCCTGCGGCAGTATTACTATCTACCATTAGATACTTGTTCACCAAGTATGCTTGATTCCGCGATAGGTATTCCTTCGTATCCCACGTTGTCTCATAAATGTCTCGATACAATCGCGCTCGTTTCAGAATAGCTACAAAAACGGATGTTGATTGGATAGTAATATATGATTTTCTGTTTGATCGTTTGAGAGCGGTACGGCAGGATGTTGCCATTCAAAGAATAGGTGTTCCTGCCAGTATTTCGATCTTCGAACCTATCGTTCGATTCCTGGTCTATTCCGTACAAAGGTATAATCACCATACGTTGCTTGCCCCAGCTATCACATTTTGAACTTGATCGGAAAATAATTTCGCAGATTATGCGATCGAAATATTTCCGAATTCGATGCGACGATTAACAACAGACATCTTTTCGAATGCGTATCGCATCTGTTAGTTCTGTACGACCAGTGCGATCAAAGAACTCATAAATCGGAGCTTGAAATCTCTATGGAGCAACTAAAGCTAGACACTAGCCGCGAGCAAATGGAAGCGCTATATATCCTTTTGAACATGGGTAACGCAGAAGGTTTAACCAGAGCATTGACGCTTCCGCTTTCTCTCAGGTACGACCGAAACAAAATTGCCGCATTTTTCTACGAACAACAAGTATCGTTCTTGCACTTGTTCCTTTACAGGAGGGCCGCAAACGTTCAATTATCAATGAAAATATCATTTGCCTGGTATTTAAAGAATTATGCACGCGTATGCAACTTAATTTCACGACTCCCTCCATTACTGATATGCGCAGCTATGATTAATATGTCGAACATTAGAAGGTGCGCGTTATACAAATATTAATTACACTTAGTTTATTTCTTTCTTATCTAAGACGTTCGTTCGATAATTTCAAAACCATTTTTAGAACAACACTGAAAATCATGAGCTCAGGATATAACAGTAAAGTGCTCACATTTCCAGGAATGAAACTACAACAGCTTCTATTGTATAAAGACATAGAGAAAGTTCGAGCAGACTGCGAGTTGCACGGTCAAAAATTTGTCGACCAGAATATACTGTTCGATAAATCCGCGTTCATAGAGAATACAAAGTCGGTAGGTACATAGATTCTCCAGGCAATATTCGCTTCTTGATCGGCAATATTCTACAAGGAAAATCTGTTTGGTGTTTTAGAGGAATTCCGAAATGTATTATACTCGGCAAAGGTTGCACGAGTTTTTACCCTGTATTCTTCTTGACTCTGCGTAAAGAGGAGTCGAAATCTACGGACGTTGATAAACGAAGAATTTCAAAATTATCATATTATTATAAGATATTCTGTAAAAAAATGTATTTCTATGATAAGATACAAAAGTTACATTTACGTCTACGTTTACTGCGAATCACTGGACGAACTGCTCGAAGAATCCGTGGACATCACTTCCACGTCTTCCGTTTCCTGTTTATGAGTATTCATAGCAACGCTACCTTGTCCACTTACCGACAAGTGGATTTCACCGGATGGATGCCAGGCGAATTGGTTAGCCTGCGACACTGGTGGTTCTGAAATGATAATTCGGATGCAATTAATTCTATTGTACTTTCCATACGACGATATATTTAAAATTGTTCAAATTGAAATTGATCCTGCTGCACGCACCTCCTACAGGATGTCCAGCTCTATGCAAATCCGATGATATTCCGGGGTGTGAACCCAGCATTTGACCATTCAGCGGAAGATCGCTTAATCGTCCGAGATACCCTAACCTCATTTCAATATCTGCAACAAGCACACTCAAAGTTATTCGACGTTTGAGCAAAACTGCACGAAACGGAGATACAAGTTTAAGAGATGATTACCCGTTGGATATGGTCTTCTAGGATCTCCTTGTTGCCACGTTAACGGGGCACAAATGGCATTCGACGCGCTTATTCTATGCGCATACTTGATCAATTCTTCCGAGGGGACAGGTCGTTTATTCGCACGAGCGATTGATTGTAATTTCTGTTTGGCCTGATAAATAGCTGTGGCTAAAATTTGTTCAGCTTCTTTCAATTGTCGCTGTAGCTGCCGAATATCTTGATCTTGTCTTTCAACCTCGGCTCTAAGAGCATCCATCTTCAGGTTGATTTTTGCCTGTTCGTCTGCTCGATTTAAAGTCGCCTTCAACTCGTTGTCCTTGGCAATTAACAATTCGGTTAATTGAGCATGCTCTTCGCTGGACAGTTTCAAAGGTTTTTGAGTTATCGTGTTTTCAATCATTTCTCTAAAACAATATAGCAGATTGTTTAGCTTACATTCAATTATATTCAACATGTTCGTTAATAGACTGTTCTTTGCCTTATCGAATTTTACTTGATCATACTCTACCTACTATTCGCTAAATAAATAGTATTTGTGTTCTACCAAATTATTTACAGAATTGTTACCGCGAGTCTGACGTGTTATCGTAAGGCAAAGAGTTGGACCAAATTATAACTGTTTCGTGTAGTTTCTTACTTTGCTATCAGTTCGATGTCGTCTATGAGTGACAACAAAACTTCTTTCGTACTCTTACCGGATGCCATTTTTTCGGACGATAAGTATTAAATTATCTTCGTCAGGTAATCGAAAAGGCCGAACTAACAAACGATATTGTAGTGCAATAATAGCGTACACAGCAATTCTGTAAACATAAATATAATACAATTATAGAATATTATATTAAGACGACCGAGAGACGGCCGTCGTGCAGCGGTGCAACTGAGTGCAACTGAGTGCAGCAGCACGTAAATGCAAGCGTTAGGTACACGGATTATCAAAATAACAATGGCGACTTGCACTTGTGTTCACGATGGTGATCATGATCAGTGTGATCAGTGACCCATGGTCAAAAACAAAAATAGAGCGACTAAATCGAACTAAACATAACACTTATACCACAGACGAGGTATAGGATAGACCTAACATCCAATGCATTTTTGTGTCACATTACCATTTTCGTGTCACATCCTGTATTACCAACTGCAATTAAAATCTGCTGACAGCGTTGTTAGTGGTAGGAATTAAAACTAGCTATATACAGGGTGTCCCACATAAATGGGAACACCTAAATATCTTTCGTATTTAGTCCTATCAGAAAACTTCAGAGGACAGAATGACACTATTGCAGGGGGCAACATAATAAAATTTTAAGGTCACCGATGTTTTTTTAAATGGAATGGCATTTTTTTACGATAGCATGGTAGACAATAAAAAACTGAATTTAGTGGATACCACCTTTTTGACCTTGAACAAGAATAATCATGTTGAAGAGGATGAAATCTTAGTACCCCGTAAACCTAGTGTTAATGTTCGGTAATGTTCATGTATAGGTATATATATATGTGTTCAGCAGCGAAACGTCTGTATAGAGGTTGGAAATCGACTAATAGCTTGCATGATTTGCCGTGGATGGCGCCATAGATGCTTTGCTACTTTCTATTATGCGATGCGCAACATATATGTATATATATATATATATAGTAAGTGCATATTTACGTGAAAACTTTATTTCGATTTGAAAAGGTGACTGCAGGTGACACCCAACTGAAACGGTATTGTTCCCGTACCTACTGGATTTGTACGCATAACATTTCAACGTATAGTTTCACATTTTTCGAACTAGAAATTGAATCGTATTTTGTGGCATCTTCTGTGTTCGTTGTACTGGCGTGAATACGCGCGTATACAAATATATATATACATATGTATATGTAGGTAGGTATGCATGTGCATTATTGAAGATTAGAGCGAATGAAAGAACTCTTGTATAAACCCGTGATTTTCTGTTTATAAGAATCAGGTGAGGAGAACAATATTGTACAATAGAATGTTAGTTATAGCGACACATAAAGCACATTTATTTGCACTGTGCGACCGTGTAACCGGATGCTATATAATCAAATATGGCGATGGTAATAACTTCAAAAATTGTCCGGCGAACCAAACTGTTTGATTTAGCATTATTCTTAGTTGGATTTTTTGTATGTGCATATACATGTGTATACATATGTATACTAAATAGCAGCAACTAATAGTAACAGTTCTTTCGATATGACTGTTAGAAGGTTATAATCTGCAAAAAATAAATACATACGTATATCTCTGATGATAGCTCATCACTTCGAGTATCGTTAGTTTACCAATAGCATGCTGTTTTAGGTAGGCAGATTTCGAGAAGATGCCAAAGTCAAAAGAATATGTGTCTACCGACGACGACAGCAGCGAAGAGGTATTTTTTTTTAAATAACATGACAAAAACAATTTCTATCTCATGTTCATTATGTGAATAATCAATGCGACGCATGGCATCGTTTTAATCGTAAGGAGGTAAGGCCAAAGAAGAAACAGAAGAAGAGAGAATCCGAGGATAAAGAGGCGAAGGTGTCGAAGAAACCAGAAAAAGAGTCACAGCAAAATGAAGACACAGCCTGGGATCTTGGAAATAATCGTCAGATTAGCGTGCGAGATTTCAAAGGGAAATTATACGTCGATATTAGAGAAATGTACTACGATAAGGATGCAAATATGAAGCCTGGGAAGAAAGGTATGCGACCGTTGTACTTTTCTCAATTTGGTGAACGATTGTGTTATAAAATGAATGTCGATCGTTTGTACAGGTATTTGTTTGAATATGACGCAGTGGCGGAAATTACTATCGGTAGTCGAAGATGTTGACAAAGCTGTGAAATCTAAATGCTAAACGGTGTTCCATGTCGATGCTTGACAGAGACAAAACACGTTAATACAGTTTTCCACTCGCACAGCTGTACGGTAAAGTGAGTCTGTATCTGTTAAGGTTCAATATTTTTAATAAAAAAGTTATAATTCCGTACATCTATTAATTCTGCAGCCTCTCTTATTTCCTGTACGTACATACATACATACATCAATTGGAATTCCAATTATTAGTTATGCATTGTCCTAACGAGATTTTTTACTTTTCCGATTAATCTACAATAATATGTCTCAATTTTAAATGAAATTTTGTTAGATTCATGGAAATGATATGGTACTTGAAAGAGCCGGAAAAAAAGAAAAGTAACTATATCGCATTTGTGTTCTGCCAAAAGGAGAGGAAGGAACTGGAAAAGCTGGTGGAGGAAGAACGGACGAAAGGAAGGAAGGAGAACATTAAGATATAGTATCAAATGCCCATTATATACACGATTAGATTATAGACTTTTCGCAGACGCTTTGTTCTCGTCGGATACGCGAGGAGAGGGTCGACTCGTTATGCTGGCCCATGAACAGACGTTAAAAATTTTTCCAAGTCCACGTTGCTCAATAATGTTTGCGGGTCCGTTGTGTACTGTCGTTTATCGATCTAAAACAGGCGGCTGTGTTTTGTCTCTGTGTCACGAACAACTAATATAAAAGAGACAAGCGGAATGTAATTGGATTTCTACCTGTTTGTTTTCTCTCGACTCCGGCAATTTTCTTCGGAGAATTTTCGCGGTAGAGTTGTCATCTGAAATCGGTACGTTGATCATTATATCATGGTCGAGAGCGAGAATAGAGCAATGTAAACGGTAAATATCGTTTTACACACCAGAATCACGAGTTTTCTCAAGCTTGGTTTTTTTCTTATTATTTGGTTGATCGGCTGATTTGTCGTGATTTTGCTCGTTTGTCGCGTGTACAGTTTTTACCGAGAGCTTTTTCATTTTGGGCATCGGCACCTTGTCCAAAGGAGACGACGTGGCCAAAGGTTTGCCATGGATGCTTGGTACTGTTGTTGACGTAACGGGTAGTTTGTCAAACAATTCGTGGGCTTGAATTGGACATGGTTCGGTTTTAACTGGCGACTTTCTATTGCCTGATCGTTTCCTCGATTTCGGGGGCAAATTGAATATTTCTTCGTAGTGGGTAGCGGTCATCACTTTGGTACATTCGTTGGAATCTTGATTGGTCGCGTCAATGTTTATTTGAAATTCCAATTCTTGACTGCTGTATCTGCGTCTCCTTTTTTTAACCGGAGCATTGTCGTCATAATGGAAATGATACTCGACCGAGTTAGGACCGAGCGCGTTAAGGTCCGGGTCCTCGCAGTTGTTTTTACGTCTGAATTCGGACGACGCTGTCGATGGAGGGCCGGTTGATTCGGTTGATGCAGCCGGTATAGTTTGCATAGCCGATGCAGCCGATACGGCCGATACAATCGAACGCGCGTGCTCGTTCTTACAGGTAGGAATCAATTGTAAAGACTGAAGAACGCGTGACAGACCCTTCGGATTTTCAGACTCGACGCACTTGTTGGCTGACGCAGTGACATCGTTCTCTCTTTTGCTGTTCGTTAACTTGAACGGACCCGACGTTCTCTGTTCGTTTTCTTCGTCGCTGAACAAATCTCGTTTCACCTGATCAACCTTAGACTTTAAAATGCCGTTTGCTATACCAACGCGGCAACTTTGATACTCGTTCGTTCGACGCGCGTTTTCTCTGATGGAGTTATTTTCGTTTTTCAAAGAGTCGTGATCCGTCTTGATTTCTCGCAAATCAGTTTTATAATTGGTTGGTTCGGTTTCTTCGGTAACGCATTTCGCGACACGGTTTTCTATCGTTGCTGTTTCGATTCGTTCCTTGTCCACGAGATTAGCGTTACAAATTTCGTTTTTCCCTCCAAAGTCTGTCGAACTCGACCTTTCCCCTCGAACGTCAACTCCATCGTTGAATTCGACGTTGTTCGTAGCGTTGTTTGCAATCTCACCGGCCGACGGATCGTTAACATTTTCCAGTCTGTTCGTCGTTTCGGTAGTCGAATACTTTATAGTATTTGACGTCAAGGTTTCGTTGCGTACGATGCTTGTCTCTTTGTCGCAGTTCGCCGTGTCATCGTGTCTCTTTTGATGCTCCAAACTACAATTTTCTACTTTCAGTACACCCTGCACAGACGAGTGTTTCGTTTTGCTATCGCTATCGTTACGTTGGCTATTACTGTTGCTGTTCTCGTTGACGCCGTTGGTGTGATTGGTATCATCGGTACTAACGACCATGGTACTGTCGTTGACGTTACCACCGGCATCGTTTACATTAACGTTGCAGTTATTGCTTTTACTCGATTCCTCGAGTTTGTTACTTTTGTTTCTCCTTCTCGGTTTCTCGTTAATCTGGTTAACGTTTTTTTCAGCGGATTTGCATTGACCGTACACTTTCTTCGAACCGATACTTCTTTTACCATTTAGACGAATACGTGGCTGTTGAGGTTTAACACGAGACGAATTGGACTTTGAGATTTCTCGAAATTTGGCGATCATACGTCGACGCTTTGCTTCCAATTGCGAAATTACTGCTGCTGGTTTTTTCTTATTAATCGGCGAGGATGTTTCTTCTTGCTGTACAACCAAACGCTTAACTGTAACTTTATTCGAGGGCTTCAGGCTAAGAAAGGATTTCGAATTCGTTTTCGATGTTACCAGTTGTACACCAACGATCGTAGGTTTTTGCTTCAATTTCGTCGTAGCAGATTTTTCCACGGTAATGTCTTGATTCGATTTTGGTAATTTCTGATCCTCCGAACTTATAAACGCAGAAATTTTTGAAGACAAATTAGTTAGGTGTTCGACACCTGTTTTGGAGCTGCTGGGAGTTTCCGAGATGTCTGCTTCGTTTAATAGAAGTTCGTCTTTCGCAGGAGTTTCCTTCGTACAATTCGTCGAGTTTTGGTCGTTCTTGAATATCGAAAATACTTTCGTCGGCGATAATTCGTCCGTTTTTAAGGCGATCGTCGTTTGCCTTGTAAGACTCGTAGACGGAACACCGGTCATTTTGATCGTTAGTTTGGATAAATTGTTTTCCGAGGTCAATGGTTCCGAACCCTCTGGGTATAGACTTTGACTAGAAGGTTTATTGCACTTTTTGCTGGTAGATTTATCCGGTGAATTCGTGGCTTTCGACCGATTCAAATTGGTGGTAAACGATGGCGACAAAGATAACGCGGGCAAAAACGTCGACGGCAATGACGAGGACGAAGAGGAGGAAGAAGAAGAAGAGGAGGAAGATGAGGAGGAAGTCGAAGACGACGAGGAGGAGGAGGTGGAACAGGAAGAGCAAGATGCCACGGAGGCCGCGTCGTTGTCGTTGTTGTCGTTCGAAGTGGTGTCTGCAGCATTATCCTTGGCGCAATCGGATTTGAACTTTGCATAACGAGTCGGCGAATCGCAAGCAGATATTTTAAGCTCTTTCACCGCTTCTTCTTTCGGTAGATTTTCTTTGATCACTTCGAATTGCGTGATCTCCAATTTCGCCGACACACAGGTCTGATAGGTGTTGGTCGATTTTTTGATGTCGTGGGACGACGATACGGATTGCATCGAAACCTGTGACACTAGCGTCGACGAGTTCTCGACATTTTTGCCTAGTTTTTGCATCCTTGACGATTTGTCCGAGCACTCGTCTTGCTCGGATGTGGGTTTATAGTACGGAGAACAACCGTGGAATGCTTCTTTCTTCGTGTCGTCTGCGAGAACATTCTCGTTTAAGAGTTTTGGCGTTAACGCAATACAAGGCGTTTTCGGAAATTCCGGCGTGCTTATGAAACTACGTATCTTGTTCGAGTCTTCGTTACTCTTTGGAAACGGGGTTGCGTTACTGCTGGGGCTGAGTAATCTAGGCGTCGGTGGCACTTCGGAACTCTGAAATTTTCTTGGTGTTTCCAGAGCAATCAAGTTGGGTATTTGCTGTTGCAGCATCTGTTGCGCGATATCCACGGAAATCTTTGCCAGTTCCGAACATTGTTGCAACGCGTCCATAGACGTTGTCACGTTGTTTCTGGACGAACTGTGTTTCTTCTTGTCGGCATTATATTTCTTCAAATTAGTCTCCAATGTTCTCAACTGCGCGTATTTCTTCACGGTTTTCTGTTCAACGGTTGCGCCTGCAGTTTTCGGTGGCTCCTCCGTTCGTTTGTGGACAGGCTTGTCAGAATTGTCATGGTCGAGATCACGGTTGCAGTCACCGTCGCCGCTGCCAGCCGATTTCAGTGCATCGATCTCGTTTTTTTCGACAGCGTTGCAAGAGGTGGTATCATTACTTTCCATCAACGACACAACCACACTCTTGTCGTTACTCGAAACGAAGCTGCTTTGGCTTGTCTCTTTAAGAATCCGTAACGCGTCTTTTCGTCTATCTTTTCGCGACTTAACCGTTTTGTCTTTCGTGGGCTCGATTCGTTTGGTTTTTGGCAGTTTCGGTATTTTCGAAGGTTTTCGCGGCTTCTTGCACTCGTCATCCGTAGTGATTTGCAAAGCCTTTCGCAGATCTGCATCCCAAACGTGTTTGCCTGTGGTTTTTGACGTCTCTGGTCGTGTTTTGGTGTCGGTTTTGGAACATGCGATCGCGGTCGCGGTCGCGTTTGCTTTCGTCGAGTCTTCCTTCCCGTCGATTATTACGCCCACCCCGTTACATTTGTCCCAACCGCCGACGAGTTTTGGCTCAGGACTTCTCGTTGCGATGGAAGGTTTTGACGACGATCGACAATGTTTCAACGGACTTTTCAATCTGTGCGCGTTCCTTGTAACTTGACTGGTAAACGACGGTGATCTGAACAGAGACGTTCTGCGTACGGATCTAAGGTGTTTCGTCGCTCCGGGCCTATGAGAGGCAAGCGCGTTTTCGTTTTCGTTTTCGTCCTGGCTCTGGTTTTGCCCGATCAGTTTGTTCGACGCGATCACCATCTTCGACGGGGTATTGAAGTCGAGCGCTCTGACGTGACTGCTTCTTCTCCTGGGCGTTGATAAGCTTAATCTGTGATTTTTCGATCTACTTCTCAGCAACGATCTCGGCGTTCGTTTATTGATCACACTGTGTTCGGTTTTTTTCGAAGTAGCAGTAGAAACGGAAGCAGAAGCAAAAGCAGGAGGTTGCTGATCGTCTAAGGCGATGATTTTGTGCGTCGTGTCGACAATCTGTACGTTCTGGAGGACGGGAGTTAAGTCGATGTCAGACAAACTGTGATTCTGATGACTCTTGTTGCAATTGAACTTTATGTACGGAGACAATTCCGCACCCGACAGGCTGATGCTGTCTTCTACGTTTATCGTAGGCAAATTCGAACTATCCAATAACGTTTTCGCGCTGTGTTCATTCCCGTAAAGAGTAATCGACTCCTCTCCGGGAAATTTAATAGTAGTTGCTATATCGGCGTTATTGTTCGTGGTACTCGGTACATCGATACACGCGATCGAATTATCAATGTTCCTAAGCGTGCTTTTCGGTGTACTGTTCATTTTGATAAATCCTTTTTGACATGCTTGTAAAGCTGCGTTCGCGCAAACAATTAAATTTGTTGGCTCGTTCAAAGTATTGGGGATCGGTGCTTGTACCTTCTGGGCTACGTTCACAGTCTTTAAATACAGCGTCTCCACGAAATCTTTTCCATTTTTACCTGCTGGATCTTTCGGCATAATGGGGATAAAGCGGGAATTGGCGACCGACGATATGCCGGAACTTGCGGCGAGTACATTGCTCGTCTCCTGTTTCGAGCACACGATCAACATCGGCATCGTCATTATATCCTGTTCAAGTTTGTGCGCGTTCGTTTCATTGTTGAGTACGGTCTCGTGTTTCGACTTTAGGACGCGCGGTCGTTTCACCGACGATTTTCTCATTTTCGACTCGACATCGTTACAGTGAACGACTGCACCGTTGCCATTGATATTGTCACAATCTTTTTCGTTGTCGACTCTCATCGATTTCACGTCGGCCAGCTTATCCTTGTTCGGAGACTGATCGGAAATTGGAAACTTCTTCTCGCTTTCATTTTCCAAATGTACACCGTCTTTCATACTATCCGAGATTCTCTTGTCGTTCGATGATATGCTACCGGTAATGTTCGCGTTTATTATACTCATGATTGCCGCAGCATTTTGATCCTCTAGAGCATTATACTCTTTCTCTTGGTCGCGTTGCTCGTCTTCGACGCGAACGTTCTGTTGCCTCGATGAACTGCGGAGTCTATGTTTCAAGGGTACTTCGACGACACCTTCCGTTTCGTTCGATGATTTTTCATCGATCGAAGTCGTCCCGTGTTCCGCCGTGTTCGTTTCTAGTTGTTTTTCTCGGGAATCGTTCAAAAGTTTCACTTTTGGTCTAGTCTCCATATCTTCGTCTGGACTTGTATCTGTTTCTGCGTGCGGCCCAATTATTTCATCGAGAAACTTTTCAAATATTGGGTCCGATTCCGTTGCTTCCACTATAGATTTGATCGCATTGTTCAACTCGATCATGATCGAAGAGTTTGCTTCGCTGTGAACCGAATCGTTCAGTGTTTCGTCTCTCATGGATGTATCCGTCGGCAGTATAGCTTTATTAATATTCTCAGCGATACGTTCTTGTAACTCGGTACGATTTAAAAGCTCTTTGGTCAGTAACTGAGGACAATCAGAAATTCTTCGGTTAACAATTGTTTTACAATCGATAAGAACGCGTTCGAATCTATCGTTTGCGTCTCGATACTCTACTTACACTGAGATTTTCTATAGGTTCGTCATTGGTTTCTGATTCGGATTCGGGTGTATCGTACGGAGTAGTCTGTACTTCTGCGCACGAATAACTCAACAGTTCTTCTGTGCTTGTAGCTGCGCTACATTTTTCAAATGGGCAAAAATTCCCTGTCTGATCATCCTTCGATGTGGTTGCATTGTCGTCGACACCGTCCTCTTCTGCGTTTCTATCATCTTGATCGCCACCTGTGTCATTGGACAGACATTCGAATGATATAAGTATGTAGACATATATACCAAAGTACTGGTAGATAGTAACCGAATACCATGCTTCTGTCGGCATGTATTGTGGTCTTCCTCTTTCGCGCAAGCATCGTGGTTCGATCGACAAGGCGTGTCGCCATGACCCGGTAAACTTTCTAATGGCGTTGCTTCTACGCTGTCGGGACCTGCCGCTATGACCGGATAGAGAGCAACAATCTTTGAACGAGTTCGCACGAGCGGTAACTCTCTAACGTTGGTGGAAAGTTATTAAAACTAGACTAGCAAACCTGTTGAAATGGGAAATTCCGATTGCTGGAACGAGTTCGATACTACTTTCAGACGCTTGCATCGTTCGCGATCGCTGTTACTGTGACGTCTTTTACGTACGTTACTCGATATGATTGGAGATCCGTTACTTATCTGGGTATTAGCCTGTAAATGTTTTTACATTACACATTCGAATCCATTGTACCATTGGTATCGATATTGTTCTATCGTTATCACGAGGAACAATCAGAGATTACCTACCTGAGAAGGAACATTAATATTGACTACGAATCTCTGACCACGCGTTTCTTCGACCAGAAACTTTAATTGCTCCAACGAATCCCCACAATGTCTCAACTGTTCGCAATCTGCAATTTTGCTGAGACGTTCTTGAACTGCATAAACGTAAGAAGATTTTCAAACCGTGCGAATGCTGAGCAAACAAATATATGGATGCGTTTGTAAATATCGTGGTAGTATCGAAATCCGATCGACTTACTTGCTGTGGTGATCGCAACGAATTTTTCAATGACATCTATCAATGTCATTCCACCCACTCTGGTACTGAATCGTCTTCCTTTAGATACTACGGTACGACATTCTTGTAAATGCGGCGACGTCTCTAAAAATATTTTGGCAGCTTCGATGCATTTTTGGTCTTCGAGATATCCTGAAATCAACAGAATTTTTTAATATCGCGGAAAAACAGTAAAATTGACACTTGTCTGACTCGTCGTTGATATCATCACATATTTTCAATACCACACGCGAGTAACGATCGACATATTTATCTGGCCGAGTTATTTCGTTGCGATGCGCTTGGAAAATATAATATTTATGTTCCCGTCACAAAGCAGGTTATCGCAACGAAACCTTTATAAAACATTGTTGCATAAAGTTTTTACCAAGAACAAGTCGCGCTATTTCCGACGGCAATAATGTTTCCATACTAGTCCACTTCAAAGTTCAATATCTTTATCGAGTAATTGGAAGAATTTTTAACGATTCAAATGGTGAAAATAGACGCTTTCAAAAATATTATCAAGTGAATCTTGAACGATCCAGTGCACCTCCCGCTCCTACGAACCAGTTTCACCAGCATTACAAATTCCCTATACGTATTACCCTATGTCTGTGCTTTTACTAGTGTTTTACTAGTTTTTATACAGTGCAATACACTGATATATATACTATAGATACGAGATTCCCATAAGCCAGCCGTACAGCGGTTGAAACAAATTGAAACTGGCTTTACATGCAAGCGCCGCACAATGAGCAATTTGGACAAACTCAGATTCAAAATCAAGGAACTTTCGATAGAAATGATGTAGAGCGATGAAATTTTTTAAAATTAAAGCTGAAACTTTGTAGAATATATATATACATCAGTGATGCAATACCAGAGAGGATTTTCTCTCTGACTTACCATATACTTAGACATCCTCTCTGGTAAGAACGTACAGAATACAGCCGAATACAACGACCTCTTGAGTAACACGACTGTAGTTACGCATCTGTTGTGTTTAGTTTATTAGTGCACGATATTCCAGTTATTTTAATCTGTCAGTAATTTTAAAAGTCAACTTTTCTTTTGAAAATTAAGAGAGAATCTTTGATAAACTACCGATTACACGTGTATGTACGTAGAATTACGTTCGGTTAATGCGAAGGTTTAGTTTCGGTTGAAAAGTTTGCTACGCGACAAGTCTCTTTCGATCGTATGTATTTCAAGATATGTATATCTATTTGAATATACCTTTTAAAGATGTAAACAAAATATTCTCCGTAGTCGATGACGATAAATAAGGGAACATTCGATCTATGGACCTACTATTACATGATAGTATTCTGTTCACAGATTTGTTTCACAAAAATGGGAAACTGGCAATTGGAGGTTGGAAAAATGGTATTATATATTTTATTTCCAGTCGGTGTTTTTCATTATACCAATCGTGCGGAGAATATGGACGAGTGGTTAATTGAAAAAAAAGAAAAGTGTTTACCCGTGGATGATAAAAAGCACAAAGAATTTTTGAAATTTATAGACGAGTATAATAGTAAAAGCCGATTGCAACAGCTCGAGCAAATGGAACAACAATACGGTCAAATGAAAATGAAGGGTTAAAATAGCATCGATATCTTAATTAGAGTTTTGTAAATTTAAAGCTTGAATAAAATGTTTTGTTCCAATAGATTCGTTGCAAATATATATATATATATATATATGTATTCCATTTCTGATCATTGTAATGTACTGGAGATTTCGTATGGTCTGGGTTATTGTAGATACAGAAGATAAGATTTAAGATGTAAATTGCATACTGTGCTGTAGGTAAATACATATATGTAGCACTTTTCAAGCTATACAGAAAAGTCACTTGGTAGGAACTCGAATGTGATTGGTCATTAGGCGCACGGTACCGTAATTTCGCGATTGGACCAAGTAACGATGTCGACGAATTAGTGATGGGCATTATCGACTAATTATTTTTCAATTACTACATACTATCGAATATTTAGTCGATAGTTTTTAGTCGATGGTGCCCATCGCTACGACGAATCAGACTCCGACGTTGGAAACGGTTAGAAGGCTCGAAAATATTTCCGTTAGATGTCACTAACGGTAGATTTGAAAATTGGTTACAGAAAAATTCGAGAGTTTCGCTTCTAGTATTTCGTCCAAGTATATCACATATCCGTATCGTATCTACTATGCGTTTGTTCAGTGATCATAGGACAGTAATACATAATACATATATATAGGTATAGTTCTTCCGCAAGTTTACTCGCACCAGTCGCACCGCACAGTATTTATGTATCTTTTCCTGGCCGGTTGCCAATTACAGTATCAGCGAAAGAGCACAGCACAGATCTACATAGTAGTTAAATGTAAAACTTTAAGAGACGGTGCGCATTGTATTGTGTAGCTGTCTATGCATACATGTATAGATGGTGTTTTGTTTCATGTATCACAAATTAAAATCTCTTTAAAAGAATAGAAAGTATAACTGTGCTAAATACCAGCAATATGACGGAAGTTCGGTATACTCGTAATTTATTTTTACGCGGAATGTGTATTATATATGTGTTCGCGTTTCTTAGCTTTTACATACAAATTCCAGGTGAGCATTTGTAACATTTTTCTTACGATAACTTTTCTTTGTTTCGAACACGATGGAAAAGGTTATTGCTCGGAAAAAAGAATTTTTGCTCTGTAGTCCTTTAATTGATCGGCACGATCGTGTTTATTAATGTTTGCATTTGTTTACTACCAATATACAGGATTGTACGGTGACAATGGAATTCTGCCGGTTAGAACCCAATTGGATCTAAAAAGTCGAGCTCCTTTACTACATAATTTAAAACAAAAACCAACGCTATTATGGTTCGCTCCATACCTTGGGCTGAATCTGGAATACATGTTGGACGTATTATCGCTTACTGGGGTTGTTCTATCATTCATAGGGTAAGCATGCGTGAAGTTTACTTTGTTAGCTGGACCAGCAAAGTATAATATCGATTCTGTATTTATTATAGATTTATTTCGCAAAGATTTTGTACTACATTAGTATTTGCCCTTCTTTGGTCGCTCTATTACTCTTTATATCAAGTTGGGCAAACGTTTATGTGGTTCCAATGGTAAGTAATTAATATTTTTGGTAATTATACAGAAAGGTTCACACGGTATATAGATCGTTTGACGACCGTTGAGATTCTCTGTATACATTGAAAAAGTTATTTAAATTTTATGAAAATCGGTGTACCCTTTTCTGTATAATTACCGTATTTTTTATAGTTAAAATCATTGTATATGCTTTTATGTACTTGTTAGGGACGTGCTTCTGTTGGAAACTGGATTTTTATGTATACTGGTAGCTCCATTTTGGTATTCTCGGAATGGAAAAATAAGTAAACCCAGTGATGCTGTGACCTTTTGGATTATACGCTGGTTGCTTTTCCGCCTAATGTTTTCCAGTGGTGTAGTAAAACTTACTTCCGGTTGTCCAATATGGTGGAAATTGGATGGTATATTTAATCGGTTATATACTGACCTTATGAAAATACAAACAGAGAATTTAGCACATACGTGTATGTTTCAGCTCTGAGCGTACACTTTGAGTCGCAGTGCATACCCACTCCACTGGCATGGTACGCGCATCACTTGCCGACTTGGTTCTTACGCTTTACCACCGTTTTCGTGAATGTCTTTGAACTTGTTATTCCATTTTTATTCTTTTTTCCAAATAGAAAAGTGAGGATAGTAGCCTTTTATACGCAGGTAAATATAGTTGAAGAATCGTACGCTATGATAACGTCGATCTCTGATTTATCCGATAAGTTTTTCATTTTAGATATTCCTTCAAATAAATATTATAGCGACAGGAAACTATAGCTTTTTCAACTTTCTGACTATCTGTCTATGTATTTCGTTGCTGGATGATCAGTTTTTTTACAAGAAAAAGTCGAAAAATGATTCGTACAATCTTGTCAAGTATCTCTCGACGATATTGTGTATTCTAGTTTATGCAGGTATATTGTATGAAACGTACGTATACTATAATCTTGAGATTACGGATAATTGGACGATACAGAGCAACATCGGTACGTACACGTGGATACTTAAGTATGTCTGGGTAGCGCGTAATGCGTAACGCATAGCGTAACCGATTAATTGTTTCACGAGACGGATGATCATTGTAATATTTTGTTTATCAGCGTTCACGCAAGAACAGTTTGATCACGTTCTCTTTCGCGCGATGCCAGTGTCTATCTATATAGGTGAAGCGTCGCTCGATATCACAGCAGTGAATGCGATAATTAATTCTTTGATATCTGTGAAAGGTGTACGAAACAAAATAATCACGACTTTGATTACGGGTCTATATACGGTAGCAGTTTGTTCGATTTTTGCCTTAAGCATCGTAAGTGTGCAACCAAGAGTATTGAAACCAGCAGAAGCATACCTGGTGAAATAACGAAAACGTTGTTTGTTCATGTAGGTACCATATGCGACGTTGCATCAATCTCACAATGCGACGGTACCGGCCCGGCTAAGGCAAATTCAAGGAAAAATTGATCACTTTCGTTTGGTGAACAGCTATGGACTGTTCAGACGTATGACCGGAGCGGACGGTAGACCAGAAGTGATCATCGAAGGAAGTAACAGTGTCGAAGGACCATGGAAAGAGTACGAATTTTTGTACAAACCAGGGAATGTGAATAATTCGTTGCCTTTTGTCGGTGAGTCGATCGCTACTGTTACTAAATGTGTCTGCTCGAATGTTTCCCTTTCGTATCAACAATTTCTTTGTACATACATATATCGTTCGTTTGGCGTCTATTTGGTAAAATATTTATTAGAAACCATCTAGTAATAAATTAGCGTTAATTGAAACGTTATAATACTCAGCTCCCCATCAGCCGCGTCTCGATTGGCAAATGTGGTTCGCTGCATTGGGCACTTATCATCAAAATCCATGGCTAATGTCGTTGGCTTATCGGCTCTTGAGCGGTCAACCTGAAGTATTGGCCTTGATGAATAATGTAGAGAATCCGTTTCGCGACAAACCGCCGAAATACATTAAAGCTAGTCTTTATCGTTATCATTACACTTCGTGGAGCCAACAGTGAGTATACTTATAGTCGACACACATATATACATGTATTTACGTAGGTATACATTGGAACAGGAAACAGACAACACACGACAGAAAACGAAAAGCAGTTCCGGAGACAATCTAATCTTCCAGACAAATAATTGTTTATCATACACTTTTGTTTTTCGTTTCCGGCTAGGTGGAACAAACAAGCTTGGTGGACGAGAGAAAAAATAGAGGAATACTTTCCAATATTCAGTCATGATCATCCGCCTCTTATCGAGTATTTAACACGCATGAAAATCATTCAAGACAAGCCAGCTTTCAAGGTTACCAATGAACCGTTGAAACTGCTTCTCGACAGTATCAGATCTATAATTTGTAAAATCGAGGCTAGTTTTCTTTTGTGGGGTGTTTATACCGCAGGTTGTGCGATCACTATGACTAGCTACAGTACCTCGATTCTGAAGAGAAAGTAACAAGAGTAAGATACGTTCAAGTATGATTCGCAAAGCTGTTCCAAGCAACACAGCAAGGTAACAATCAGCGACAACAAATTCTGTACAACTAATAGAACGCATAACTATAAGTGGTGTACACCACATTTTCGAAATTATTCGTGTACTTAGTTTACCTGTCTTTATTTTTACGAATACACGATATTTTGTACTTTTGTTCCTATATATTTGTGGCAATTGATCACTTGCGTACAAAAGAAATACTGTCATGAGATTATTCGATACAATGATATGTGAAAATACACTGAATCTTTTACGCGCATTTTATACTTTACTCGACTGTCAATGGAACGGATGCCTGAATCGAAGCCAAGGGACTGCGATCTCTTTTGTCAATAGTATTTAAGCTGTTTACATTTTCCTGATGTTTATACGAATGCTAGAGCTTGCGAGCGGTTTGTTTATTCGGTATCGCTGGTACACCATTTGCAAATTTCAAATAATCTCTCATCATTTCGTCGAGTAAGAACAGATATTATTTGTTTATCGTAAACTACTAATAGGATTATTCTTACGGTTTTAAGTATTACATAAGATACCTATATTGAAATTCAATACAGAATTTCGATGAACAAAAATCCTTTCAGACATTTTACTTGTGCCCTGCATGACACGTTTAAATGATCAAAGTGTCCAAATACTTTTGCGAACTATACAAGTTATTTCCCTGAGTAGTATTTTCTGTTCTACCTGAAAATAGAACTACAAAACTACAAAACTTCGGCTGCCGCATCTCGATATCATAATGCCATAATGTACAATAATAACGATACGTAATGGGATGCAACTTGAACTATTAACGCGTTGTTTAATCTATTTGCATCATCGCTCCGAATGTACAATTATTGTGTGCGAATTATTCCGCTTAATGCTGCAAATAAGTTAATCGACATTATTCCTGTCTTGTATTGTTACCGTTAGACTGCGGATTTTTTGCATTTATAACAAAAATTAGTAGTTGAAACTTATAAGAGTGGTAACAGCGGCAACTTATTAACATCCGCAGTCTAGTTATCATTTTTTCTATTCTTACCGATTATTTGAAGCTTTCTTGTTTTACGTGGTTTTGGTATCGTCGGTGGTTCGGAAGCTTTTCTTTTCGATTTAACGTCGTCGTACGAAAAAGTGTCCATAACGTAAACTTCGGGTAACGTGGTCCTCGACAGACCGATCGGGTATTTAAATAATTGTTCTAAACGCGTTTCCAATAAATTTAACGATCGTTGACAACTCTTCGAGATTGTGTGCAATTTCTGTGGATTACTATGTTCTTCGGCGAAACTCGATTTCAAACCGAGTAAACGTTTAAAACTGAATAAAGTTGAGTGGGTCGTTTCGATCGGGGGTATGTATTGGTCTCTCGGTGTTTCCACGGAGGTGGCAGATGTTAACTCGTGTGTCGTTTCGAACGCGTTGAACAACATAATATTTCTTATCGTATTTTTGCTTTGCGAACACGACGTTGAACGATTTATACGACCGGGAACATTGGTTCGAACGAACAAAACGTTTTCGTCGTTTTCTGATTCTTTCGAATGAACGTTCAAGCTGCTTCTATTGCCGTTGTCCCTGCTGTTGGTAGCCGAGTAGTTTTGATTCAAGGACATCCCAGACGGAAATGCGTAAAAGCCTTTATCTTTAACGGTTCGCACGAATCGTTTATCTTTTGAACTACTACTCTGCACAAGCAAACGAACGAGCTTCTCAAATTCTAATTCCTGCTCTTTGCCGCCGATATGAGAAACCACAACGTCTGGAGTGTGAAAGACTCTCGTTTCCTCGACTAAAAAGGTACTCTTTATGTTTGCAGGATAGTCTATGGATCTTGTTTTATTTGGAAATTTGAATTTCATCTCCGATTGAAAAGAGGACGATGATTTATCGTCAGAAGCTCTTTCCACAATGTTGCTGTGACTTACACCAAACATAAGCGAGCTATACTCATTTATTACCATATGCTGTCTGTTCTTGTTGTTTTTCACATCTGTATATTCCTTTAACGAACGTAGAAGCTGTCTGTGCCTGTCGTGTAACATTGAATTGTTAAATGCATCATCAGGAATAGAAAGTTGAGCATTTAATTGCCGCAAAATATTGTATAATTTTTTCACATCGCGCTCAAGTTCACCCGACGTATAAGGCTGTTGTCTATGGTCAAGCGATTTTTCTATCGTTTGTTCTGTATGGAAATACTTGATCAATTCCTTATCAATATCGTTGTTACAGTCTTTATGGTCCTTATTCGACATGCCTCCATTAAAGTAATGTATTCGATCCTCCTCCATTATTTCGTTCTTATCCTTAAAGTAATCTGGGTGCAAATCACGAATGGATACACCTTTATTAATATACTTTTGTAAAGCGGCATGCCGGTGTCTTAACTTCGTTCTTGTTTTACAGGTAAACGTTTTAGCTATTTTGGACCAGTTTGGGCCAAAACGTTCGTAAAGTTCCAACAGTTTCAAATCTTCTTCTAGCGACCATACATTCCAATTTTTCATTTGAGTGTTAACCAGTGTTTGATAGCGGTCGTGCAGTTGGACCGTTGACCTGTTGGGCATTAGCGCGGCTGAGATTTTACGAAAATTTGTACCGTACTTAGCGACTGCGTCTCTTAAAATATTATCCTCGGATTTGCTAAATCTGCCTTTAGTTAGATACGGCGCTAAACTATAAGTCCATCGAAAATACACTTGTTGTTTGGTTCTACCCTGCATCCAACTGGCTACTTCGCCCCAAGGAATAAAGTCGCCGATCTGAAAAATTTTTACCAATTTTAAAAGTTTATCGTCCTCTCTGCGCTTCCATATGAAATTTCTGACTTTCGGTAATTTCCTTATCGTATTATATCTGATGAAACACTGGTAAGCGGAACGATTTGTATTTAACTCTGCCGCGATTGTGTCCCAGTTCTGAAATTTGTACCTCTTTGTGATCTCTTTTAATTTGACATCTTCCAACTTTGTCCAGGAGTTTTTATTAATCCGAGGATGAAGGAAAACGTTCCACATGACTCGACAATCGAGCGGCGAGTGTACATCGTCGAAATGTTCGGACGATATCTTGAACCAATCCAAATCTTTTCCTTGTAGCTGGTCAACCAGTTTGTCGTAGTCGTCGGCCGTTAATCTCTTTCTGGCTTTCATGTTTTCGTCTAGTTTCCACGGAGGCTCGTGCTTCGACTCATCAAGTCCGATACACTTAATCTTGTTAGAAGCTACGACAATTTCTTCCTGTATCACGTTAAGTAACATATTTCTTTCTTTGATCGTCCAAGGAGCTACTTTAGGAAGATTCCTCAGATGTAATTCTTTACAATTCTCTTTCAACATCTCGTCATCGTTTTTAGGGGCAAAAAAATGATACCTATCCTTAAAATATGGCATACCGGCATTGCAAATTAAAGCTCTTGTGTCTCCGGTTACATGTTTTTCAAGGCTCGACTCTACCAATGTCAATTTCGTTTCACATTTCTCAAGAGCATAGGTTATGTGGTTTTTTAAATCGAGCAAAAAAGATATGATCTGCTTGTTGAGACTTAATAAATTGTTGCAGTCGTTGACATTACATTCCGAACGCATATTTTCGTTTTGATAGTCTGATTTCTTTCGGAACGTAGGCTCTTTTGAATACACTTGCGACTTACCAACCATTACTGATTTTTCCAACGAAGAAGAAATACATGGAAAATCGTGATGGCTTTTTCCTCTGGCAAACACGTTTTCTAACAATAGAAGTTTCTCCAAATCATCGTTGTCCATCGTCTCGTCCATAACTGATCAAAGGCAGACTTCTTTTGAAAAACGGGACATACAAGCATCGGCCTATTCATACATACACACATACATATATTTATCTTATGTAGGTAAAGTCGTAATAGCGAAACAAAATGAAAAGTTGGAAAGCAACGAACTGTACAATTAGCGTGGAAAATCGGAAATAAAATGTTCTACCAGACTTACCGGAGTGGCTGAATGTTCGAATTGATGAGAGATTACAAGAAAATTAAAAAATCGTACGTTGAAAGTGACTTTAACGGAAATTGTATAAATGTAAATATTTTTCAAGACTTCTTTTGAAAAACAGGACACACACGCATCGGCCTATTCATACATACACAAGTACATACACATATATACATATCTTACGTAGGTAAAGTCGTAATAGCGAAACAAAATGAAAAGTTGGAAAGCAACGAACTGTACAATTAGCGTGGAAAGTCGGAAATAAAATGTTCTGACTTACCGGAGTGGCTGAATGTCCGAATTGACGAGAGATTACAAGAAAATTAAAAAATCATACGTTGAAAGTGATTTTAAAGGAAATTGTATAAATATTTTTGCGTCGTTTTCCACAAAATACCGTTGTACTGTCAATCGATTAATAAAATGTATGAAAATGTAATGCAATGGACGATCATATATCTGTACATATATATATAGATAGATAGATAGAGAGAGAGAAATATTATATATATGTGTGTATATATATACACACATATGTATATATACCTGTTATAAGGGAGCGTGGAATCTCTGTGTTTAGACGATTGGCACAAACGTGGATAGAGTGATATTGAAAAAAAAAGAAAACGAAACGACAATGAGTGAATTTTGACATTTAAGCGGAAATAGTGCACATATGTTTCCGGCATAGCTTCTGCGGAGCGGTGCATGCGCAGTTTCTACGGCCTGAATATGTCGGCTGGCTAAAGTACGTTAAATGTTATCATGATCAGAAGTATTTCCTTTGGTTAAGTACATTGACGTTAAGTTGTTGCGAGAATCTTTGCAATTTGAAACGGTCGACGAATAAGAATTCGATTTGTAGAATTAATACGGAATTTTCAGTTTGCTGTATCGTACGTTCGAGCATTAAGTAGCAGAGAAAGCCTTATGTCAAGACGGTTCGGTGTCGAGAGAACCGACGACGTATGCCAATATGAAGAAACTTTTTTCAAAAATAGACAACACGTCGAAAGAACCAAACAGTTATTTAGGAAAGGTCTTTGTGGTGGGACGTCACACGGTCACTGTCGAGGATGTTTTGGCGGAAGGTATGTACGCGTTCCCTTCTTTCATCCTTGAATCCTCGCCATTCATTCTTCATTACGTTCTTATTATATATTCAATCATTTCTTTTTTTCATACGTTAACACGTGCCCTTTGCTAATAGAATTGTTCGTATAATTATTTCTTATAAAAACAACGTGATTACACCAATATCGATACTCGTCTGTTAACCGATTAGTTAGGTATTAAGTAAATTATGTGAATGACTTGTTTTTCCTATTTTTTTTTTATTCTTATAAATCATGTGTAACCGTACATACGTATGTGCGCACACACATCCACACACAGCATGGGCAGAGAGAGGAAAAGAGACAAACCAATATTTTGTTATTCTATAAGGTACTGTGTAATATATGAAAACAAATAAAAAAAAAATACAGAGTTTGTTTCTTATGTAGTATACATTATAAGATAATCGCATGTCAACTGTACAAAAGAGAAGATGTAAATAAATTTTTACTGTTGTTGACAGGCCGATCTTGAAAATTCTAACCTTATGACATATAATACACGTTGCGCCGATGTCAGCATTCCTATCATATAAATACGTTTCTTTGGTTTTAGGAGGATTCGCTATTGTGTTCCTGGTTAAATCTTCGAATGGACGTTACGCGCTTAAGCGTATGTACGTCAACAATGAACAGGATCTTAATGTTTGTAAGAGGGAGATACAGATTGCGGTGAGTTTTACAAGTACTCTTATCCGTTCAAATTTATGGAACTCATTTTCTTTGTATATCTTCCCCTAAACATTAGGGGATTAGAATATTGGAATATTCACATGGGCTATTTTCTTTGCAGAGTAATTTGAATGGACATAAGAATATCATAGGATACGTGGATAGCAGTATAACTCATATAGGTGGCGGTGTTCACGAACTATTACTTTTAATGCCTTATTGCAAGTCTCAAGTTCTGCAGATGATGAACAACAGGTTAATAACGATTGTAATAAATTTCAAGTAACGTACGAGGACAAAGACGACTATCGCAGATTTGCAAAGTGTTGTTACAACAACAAATGTTTGCAGGTTACAAACTGGTTTTACCGAATCGGAAGTTTTACAAATATTTTGCGACGTTTGCGAAGCTGTTTCTAGATTGCATCATTGTCAGACTCCGATAATACACAGAGATCTAAAGGTTTGCTTTCCCATTATTCCTTGCTAATTGTACAAACGAAAACCCGACGATGTCTTTTATTAGTTTATCCGGGATTATACTCGCTAGGTGGAAAATATACTGTATTCCGATGCTGGTCATTATGTTTTATGCGACTTTGGTTCGGCAACGGCAAAAGTTCTTAATCCCAGTGTACAGGGTGCCGCTCTGGTCGAAGAAGAAATTAAGAAGTATACCACTCTTAGTTATAGAGCACCAGAAATGATCGATATGTATTCTGGGAAATCGATCACAACAAAAGCCGATATATGGGTACGATGAAGTAGTACAAATATTTAAGGTGTTGGATCTGTTTGCAAAATCAATGAAAAAACACATGGATGATTCCAGGCGCTGGGTTGTCTGTTATATAAATTATGTTTCTTCGCATTGCCATTTGGAGAAAGTACGCTCGCTATTCAATCAGGAAATTTCACCGTACCCGACAATTCTCGGTTTGTATTTACCACGTATCTACACATACGTACATATATACTTGTATATACGTGTACTTATATATATATACATACTTGTACATGTATCATGCGCTTACGCGCACGGATCTATATGTACACGTGTATACACGTTTATACGTATACGTATACTTGTATAATTGAATCTACTTGTAACACTTTATATGATAAAACTATTCGAACAACACTCAACTTTATATAGATATAGTAGAAGCCTTCATTGTCTGATTCGTTATATGCTTGAGCCGGATCCCGATAGCCGCCCTGACATTTATCAAGTTTCTGTGATTGCTTTCCAAATCCAGGGCAAGGAGTGCCCTGTACGGAACTTGCATGTAAGCGTTTGATACTTGTCAATATTTCTCAGTTCGATCAATAATGTATCTTACCGAGACGAGTCGCAATTTTATCGCTGATTCCCTATCTTTGTAGAAAGTGCCAGCTCCAGTTTTGGAATCATTACCTTGTCCATGTACGGAGTCTGAAAACATAAAAAGATCGTCACTGGTGAAAACACCAAAACCGTCGCCTGTAACAATCGTCGAAGGTACTTCGGTAACCCCGCGACAGCGACCGAAAGGGCAGGTTGTAAGCACTGGCCCCATAAGTTTAAGCGGGCAGATCGTCAGTCAGATTTCTGGTCAGGGAAATCAGTCGCAGTCGCAACCGCAACCGCAACCGCAGACACAGCCACAACCATTACCGCAATTACCATCGCAGTCGCAATCGCAACCGCAATCGCAGTCGCAGTCACAGTCGCAAACGTATGTAGGACAGGATGTACAACAAACGGCTCATCAAGTGGCTTCTTCCGGTTCGCAAAGTTCTATGGTCGGACAGTCGCCGGTAACTGTCCCAGAGAAAAGTCAATATTACTTTGACCCGAAGACCGCGGGCAACGTGAACGAGGAGAATTTGGAAGCGCTTTTTCCACCGTCGGGTGAGAGAAGTTTGATCGAATATTGTGTTCGGTTGATGTTTCTATATGCGTTATGCCTGCGCGATGATTTGCACGCGGTACCATGTTGATGGGTTTTTCAGGGTATCCGGATCCGTTCAAAGATGATACTGGAGCTATGCCACCGCCTGCAAAAATACCGCCCCCGGTGGCTCCGAAACCAACGAAATCACTCCCAAAAGCGTCCAGTATTTCTTCCACTTCTAGTTGTCCACCTCCGAAATTTCCCCCCGTTACCCCGTTACCAACGAAACTAAACATTCCAGTGGGATCCAGCATAGTGGCTCCTCCCGCAGCACCGCTCACTTTACCGAAACCAGTAAACAAGGCCGAAAGTTTGAGTCAGAATATAAGTTTGAGCACCTCTCCGCCCGATAGTCCCACGGTATTGTCTTGCGTTCGTCACAGGAGAAACGTTAGCGATACAAGTGCTTTCAACAAGTAAGCGTTAACTTGTACCTTTCCCTCTTTTCATTCTTGTCATTTTTCCCTTGTTCTTTCTCGAGCGTCGATTTGTTGATTCGTTTCCGTTCGTCCTGTGTGTTGTAGAGCATTCGCCAGCGAAACGACACAGTTCTTAGCACCGTACGAAGCATCGGTGAAATCGCGCTCAGAAGATGACACGTCCCCCGAAGTTGTAACCGATATAAGGCCTTGTTTAGGAACTAGCGCCTCGCATGTACGTATTGTAAGTACATAAAGTGCACGGATTTCTATTTTAATTTACCCGTTGCAAGAAAAAGAAAGAGAAAAGTTGTCGATTGCACCAGAGGCGTGTCTCCATCATCGATAATTTCACCGAGAGACAGAGTGGGAGAGATTTGTTTTGTTTATTTCTATTGTTCTATCTATTGTTGCATAGATTTTTCCTTGTTTTTTGCTTTCTTTGCATGCCACGTCACGCCATGCTTGTTATTTCGGTAGTCCGACGACTAGCTAACTGGAATACTTTGAATTAGGGTGAACTTTCGAACATAATAGCCACGGAAGGAAGATCGTTGAGTGCTGACGTAGCAGCTTGGAACCCCTTTGAGGATGTACAACCGTTCGATCAATTAACAGAAGATCATATTTTCGGTGCGGAATTTGATAAAATTCGACGGGGCAGTAATACGAGTATTAGCGGAGTAAAGAGTCGTGAAAGTCTGGTTATGACGTGTACAGAATTACCGGAGGATCCATTCGAATCCGCGCCATTCAGTTTACCAAGTAAGTGTAACGGATATTGGGATTTCTTTGCAATCAAGATATTGCTAACGCCTCTGCTTGATTTTAGGAGGAAAGAAGAGTAAGATCGGATCGAAGACTGCGGCACTTGCTGGAGGTAATGCATAGACTTGTTCGTATATTATTTCTTATTCTATCATCATATTTTCGACCCCTACTTTATCCACGGTTCAATGAAAAAGTCAACCGAAAGGCGATCGTTTTCGTTGACATCGTAATCGGTTGTCGATAGTCGGAGCTGTGTTATGTGAAATAACGTCGCGTTCTTTTGTCCGAAGTAACAAGCCTACCGTCGACTAATCAACCCGTTTCCGTTCTACAATATTATACATATATACATATACATATACATACGTGATATACATATGTAATTTATAACGCGCTGTACACACAGTTCGCTTGATTCGCATTTTCCTTGTGCTTTAACGAAAACGCACGACGAGGTCGGGTTATGGCCTTCTTCTTCTCCTCCTCGTCCCCTTAACATAACATGTGATCGCGTTCTATCCATTCTATCAGAGTCTCCTAATCTATCTAAGATTTCTCATTGTATGTATATTCCTATCTTCCTTGTGCGTTTATTCGGCGTCCACAATGTGCGCGAATTTAGTATGATTTTTAAACGTCGAATGGCACCGATATCGATCGACATTATCGTTATAGAAACAAGAACATTGGCCACAAAAACTCTTACCTCGATACACATAAACGTACACATGCGTGTATAGCGAGAATAGTGTGTAGAGAAGAATATGTGTGTGTTGCCATTTTTTTTTGCTTTTTTTTTCTTTCTCTGTACCTTTCTATTTCTCTTCGATCCTTTTCTTTTCTTTTCTCAAACTTGAGTTTTCATTTTATATCTATCCATTGTACAGGCATGCAGTGTTATTAACGGAATCCACGGAAATCTTTTGTTATTTCTTTTGCGTTGGCGCAGGTAATAGTAACTGAAAGTAACTTGGAAGAGGCACGCGGTACCGACAACGAAAGACAAATGCACATAGAGAAGAGAATACAATAGGATAGGATAGGATAGGATACGGTAGGATAGGACAGAACAGGCTAGGGTAGGATAAAACAGAATAGAATGAAGTAGAGAAGAATAGGGGAATTAAATAGAATAACAATATAGGTCCCCACGGTGTCTTATCGTCACGGTTTTCGAAAAGCTAGATGCGTGCAAATAGTTTGTTCGAAAATATATTGTGCAAGTGCTGAAAGACAAACACGTCGAAGGTAAGAAGCTAAGCTTGTAACGATTTTATCGATCGATTCATACGACTTAACGTTGAATAATGCTAACTTCCTAACACGAGTCTTTCATTGTTAGTTGCTTCGATCGATTTAATTGATCAGAAATATTCTACGAAATATGTTCCGATAAACGTATAGATACACACGCGCGCAAACTGTGTGTATATATACAAATATATATGTATAAAATAGTATTTCCGGTACAAAATGCTGTTGCACGATGAAAATAAGAAACCTATAAGAAAGGTATACATACATATATATATACGTGGAGCGGAGTGTACGGTGTAATTGTAAAAAAGTGAGCTTGAGAGAAAAGTTGAACGATATTTGTTTTTCAGCCGATATGTTTCACATGTATCTATTGAATAATATTAAATCGTGTTTACGCGCGCGTGCTAGAGAGAGAGTGAGAGAGAGCATGTGTGTGGGTACATATATTCGTTGATGGAAAAAGAATTTTAGTTTAGAGATCTTTAAATCAGCTCCGTTAGAAACGCTTGCGAAAAGAAATTTTCCGGCTGCATATTACTAGAGAAATACCGCGATTCAATGAACGACAAAAGAATAACATAGTTGCTACCGTTTTCGAAAATCTGATTAATCTTGCGTATCGTCACGCGTGCATGTACACGTACACGTATGCAATCAAATGTTCGTGTTACTCTTTTCGTTTGAAACGTTCAATTCACGTTAGATGTTCGCTCGAGTTTCAACAAAGAAGCAATAGTGAAATATGCGTGTGTAAATAAGCGAACTGTAGTAGGTGAAACTGAATTTTTTTCAGCTAGAAATGATTTACCATTAGGTCTGAAATCACGTTCGTTGCTGTGAAAAACGCGTAAAATAAATTTGTATAGGCTAACAAAACGGTTCTATCAGGAAAGATTGTTATACGCGCCCAAAAGAACTAACGTTCTAGTATAAGGTACAACTACCTATTTGTTTTTTCAAGATTATTCTATGAAGCAACGGATGACAATATTGACTAACAGGTTCAGCCATTTTACTTGTCGCTTCAGATTTTACTCCACTCCGGTGTTCTTTTTGCTCTTTTGTTTCTTGCCTTTTTCTTTTTTCTTCCTTGTTTCTTATCTTTTCTCTTCCGTTTCCGTTTCATTGTTTGTTTCTTTCCCCTTTTCTCTTGTTATTTTTTGTTTTTGTATCGCTTGCAACGGTAACGGTATATCCTGTCCTTTGTGGCCTGTACAGTGCTTCACGCATTGGAAAGGGATTCGCCGTAGTGCGTTGTCGCAAGTTAATTGAACTTGTTAACCGATCGATTGTCGTTTATCGACAATTAATATTTTGGTTACTTGTGAATACCGAACAATCTATATAACGTGACTGCCCAAAGTTTGTTTACTCTTGTATAGATTGAAATCAGTTTTAATGCTGTTGTACATTTACCGATACTAATTGTCTGGAACACCCTAATGAGTTTGGGAGGCGGAAGCAATTTTGTTTGCCCAATAGATTATGTTTATTCAAGTATTTTGGTTCTCTTGCGTAAAAAGAAGACCTCGACACGGTCTCATTCTTGTCTGCCTCCTATTCGTGTAGTTGTCGTTATTTCGGAATCACTGTTGATGCCGATGCCGATGTCTGTTTGCCGACACCGGTATCGATTTCAATGTCGGGACTGTTGATTCCGAGTTTCGTTACGGTGTTAAATTCACGAATGTACGAATGAAACACACTATAGGAGGCTGACCGTCACGAACATTATTGTTATCGCTGTTTTAAAATAATGTTTCAGCAATAAACGTGTACATTAGTATATAGCACATGGAGTGTTGTTTTTCTTTGAGACGGTACGAAACGCAGCAATTGTTTCTTTTCTGTTTATCTATTCGGTTATATATGCACATATATAAAAACCGGCCGATTTAAAATCTAATACGGCAATAGTCGTATTACTGCGATAGGAAGATGATTACTGCGTTTTCTCGCATAATATCCTTACCCCCCTGAATCTGATTAGGACTGTTCCAGACCCACTATGCCGATAACACGATAGTAGCAATAGTGGTAGCAGTAGTTGGTATCACTAGTTAATGATAGCGATAGCGGTCGTAATAATAATATGGTAGCAAGGATATCGGCGGTGGTGGTGGGTGGTGGGTGGTGGGTGGTGGTGATGCTGGTGTTGACGATGATGGATGTGGTGATGGGGACGTAGACACGGGGACGGTTTCAATCACGATGAAAAAGCTAGAGATGCGACTCGATCGAAGCTAACAATAAGTCGATGACTTCCAAACGCCCACGGACACGATATGAAAAGTGTGATAGCATAAACCGTCTGTAGCAGACCTAATCAGACATTTTCTGTTTTATCGAATTTGTCACGTCCGGTGGTTCGACCATAAACTAATACTAATTCTTTATTTTACGCGTTTATTCGTTTATGGTCGAACACCGGACGTGGCAAATTGATTTCTTTTTTTTTTTGTGCAAAGGTGTACGATTTTGACGTTAAACGATTTGACCGTGTCGCGCGTGTTTTAGGTAAGTAGAAGGAATTTCAGTAGTATTATATGCGTGCGCACACGTTTCAACACAAACTGGTGAATTGTTAAATTGATAAATCGACGAGTATCGGGCTCGAATTTCCGAGGACCCGGCTCGATCTCGTTCCCTCGATTCGACCCGACCGATTGCAGTTTCAAATAGAGGAGAAAGCGACAACAACCTTACCAACGGTTATATTATATTTTTCAGACGTATCTGGAAACGGTAGATCGAGAATACCGTTGAACCAATGGAACTCGGGGATCGAGTGCGTCGAAGTCGACGAGAGTACGATCCTCTTGGGTGACAGCGGTCCTGTTTCTCCGCCCTTTGTTCAGGCCCCGTTGGAAGACAGGTCCAAGTACGAGAAGCTGACGTTCAACGCCGGCGATGTATCCAGTGACAGTGACAAGGATGTAACGGAACAACGAATCAAACAAAAGAGGAAAAAAGGCAAGAACGCGTTGCGTAGAAATCCGAGAAAGCTACAGGACAGCAACACTCCCGTGGAACGTATAGGTTCCGCCAGTGCCTTCGAAAATCAAAACGATGCTAACGTCAACGCGAATACGAACGGCGTTCGCAAAAGTCCGTACGGACAAAATGAGAATCAGAGGAGAGGTCGCAAAAATCGGAGGGATAACAGCCAGGAAGGGGATCTGGATGAACACCAGGGGGAGGATGTGTTGGTGGAAGAGGAAGACGATGAAGAGGAACAAGAGAAAGAGGAGGAAGAGGAAGAGGACGAAGAAGAAGAAGAGGTGGAGAAGGAGGGTGACAAGCTGGAACACAAGAAGAGACGAGAAGAGGCTCACGAGGACGAGGAGGAGGTGGAGGACGATGATAATTGCGATGGCGACGATAATCAAAACTCTATCGAAAAAGATAAAGCAAAACGTATTAGAAGAAACGAACATGTCCGTGATGGCACACCGAAAGAGAAGCGTTACAAAGGGAATGCGTTGAGAAAAGAACGTGTAGGGCATTTGTCGAGACAGGGTCACACGGATCCGATTGTCGGTCATCAGTACGGAGACGAGCCACTGTTATTGGATGACGAACTCGACACGGAGGAGCCAGAGTCGAAGTCAAAATCGAAATCGAAATCGAAAGCGAAATCGAAACGATCGTACGGTGATCCGTTTGCCGAACAACGATACGATTCGGAATCGGTGTCTCCGGACGATGAAAGTTCGTTGGACGAATGCGAAAGGATACTAGCGGAATTTTCAAAGGACGAACCGATCAGAGCGAAGCAAGACGTGTTCTCGTTAGCTCCGTTTCGAAGATCCAGTAATTCCAGAAAAAACGACAGCGAAGAAGAGAGCGACTCTAAAAATATTGGCCGCGATAACTCGTCCGACAAGAGGATGGGATGTATCGAGAACAGACCGTTGGCCACGTACAATTTGTCTCGGCGCGTTGTCACGGCGAACAAAAGAACTTGCGAAGACAAGAATTTTCCATCCGGGGAAACGCAACGATGCTTACCGGTCAAATTAACGTCGAATATCGCTCGTGAACTGATCGGAGAAAACGAGGACGAAGGTGGTTTGGGACACGAGGAGGAACAGCAACAGAGGAGAAGGCAACGCGATCAAGAACAAGAGAAAGAAAAAGGGAAAAGGGTTGAAGAGGAAGAGGAAGAAAAAGACAACCGAGCAACGAAAGACAAAGATTTGTTTGGCTCCTCGCCTTTCAGTTCGTACGGTTTCGCGAATCCCTTCGTACATCGAACGCTTTCGAATTACGCCCGAAAAGATGAGACGGGTCAGCCGATCGGAGGATTCGAGATCGGCAAATCTTTGCACGATAACAACCAAGAGAACGTTTCCTTTTGCCGAAATCAGCCACGGACAGCTGGTTCGTCGACCAGAAATTCGAATTTCTGTGGCATAACGGACGAGTACGAATGTTCGAAAGATCTGTTTGGGTCCGTTCCGTTCGACGAGTTTGCAGCTCTTCGATCCGACGAGCAACGCCTACAACAGCCGCAACCGCAACCGAAACCGCAACCGCAACCGCCACCACCACCGCAACCGCAAAGACCATACTCTCGGCAGTTGCCTTCGCCGCAGACAAATTTCGTTGAGGGTACTTTGAACATGATACGATCCGATAAGGCAGTGATGGCAAACGTTGCCCGATCGACGTCTGCTTCGGTTGATTCTATATACTCGATTCAGCCGATTCAACCGATTCGGCCGATTCGTCCGATTCAACCGATTCAACCGATTCCACCGATTCAACAAGCTTCTCGAGCTGCCGTTCACCATGCGAACAACATTCCAAGGTCCGATAGTGCGCAGAACACCGTTTCGGCTATGTCGCCGGAACCACTGGTCGGTACCGAGGACATACCGAAACACAAAAAGGACAAATTTAAATCGGAAAAGTCAAAGTATCAATTGATCGACGAAAATCACGGAGACTCCGTGAACGTTCTACCATCGAGTTTGCTGTCGTACAAGGGCAAGTCTACCTGTCACAAGAAAACCGCCAAGACGAAGAAGTGTTCGGTTGTTGTTACCGCCGGGTTCAGCAACTTGAGCTTCGAAGATTTTCCTAGCGACGAGAACGAGGAGAAGCGAATCAAGACGCCGCAGAGAATCACACCTTTTGAAGTTGTCAGAGAGCCGGAGAAACGATTTGGATCGTTGAAGAGACGGAGCAACCCGTTCACTTGAGACGCGAGAAAGCTGTCGTGGAAAAGTTGCCGCGAGGATATTTGTCGGGCGAATGGCTATCGAAAAGTGATATAACTTAAACGCATAGGAACGCGTCATGCATAAAACCAAGGCGAGATTAGGCGAAACTAATCGAGGCTAGGCGAGACTAGGCGAGACGAACCAAACAATCTCAGTTTGCTCTGACATTCCCCGTCACACCACTTGTCATTTTAAAAATTCCTCTATATTTTGCTATACCGTGCATATTCGTTGGTTGTCATATTTTTTGGTTGTCACTTGTACTGCTACTGCTACTGCTACTGCTACTGCCACTGCTACTGCTACTGCTACTGCTACTGCTACTGCTACACAGAAAATGATTTGTACCAACTTATATTTGTTGAAACGTATACCGAAGAAACGTGGCTTCATGAAATAGAAATTGTGCGCTCTCGAATGATGCGAAGAGTGCTCATACAGTTGTAGAACGATGAAAACCAACACGATTGCAGTGCCTCTTTCCGCACGCAACGATGGAGTAAATCCTATTTGAAATGAACAAGTTACCGAGAT
Organism: Halictus ligatus; assembly: GCA_028454255.1. NCBI lineage: Eukaryota > Metazoa > Arthropoda > Insecta > Hymenoptera > Halictidae > Halictus > Halictus ligatus. The sequence goes on from CM052142.1 coordinate 11,198,994, forward strand.
TTGCAAAAACAATTCTCTTTTACGACCCATCGTAAACCACCGATAAAGAATCGTAAATTCCTTTCACCGTTGATGCTTTCGGATGCAAATCGAAAATTAGCATGGTCTGTCCAGATTCGCCTAGAATCACCTCGTACAATTCTACCAGAAAAAAGAAAAAAATAGGACATATGAGAAGAAAGAACGATAAGACAATATGGTAAATGTTTCCGTTCATATGCATATATAATTAATATATTATATTATATATTCCGAACTAATCGTGTAAGTGTATAAACTTGTATGTATGCGTGTGTATGTATGTATGTATGTATGTTCATGTGTGTCTGTATGTATGGATTCGCGTATGTATGTACGAAAGTACGTAGCACGTGTATATTTACTTGTTCGACGTGTATATAAAAATTAGCGTGTACGTCCATAATGAATTTTTGGATACCTCTCTTCGTTAAGTAGCATTTCAAGCTAGAACACCGTGCTATTGCATAGTACACGTACGAACATTGCTCTTGCAAAAGAATAAACAGAGTCAATTCTATCTTCTCGCACTGGAGTTATACCGAAGGAAAGATTCTGTTCGAGTTTTAGTTCCTATACGTAATAAATACGAAAGCCTTGCGAAGCCGGTCGATTACGGAAAAACGAACAAGAACAGCAGGTGAAACTGAACATATTAGTGCGACGCAATGTGGGAACATTATAGTAATTAAGTCGGATGGATCTTCCTTTGGACGAAATCATCGAGAACACCATTGGTAACGATCGGTCGGACCCATTGCCACGACAAGCGACGTCCAGCAACTGTATATTTATTGGCTCAGTATTGTTAGTATAAAAGCTTGGTGCTCCGGGTGGGTTCATTTTTACGTTACGCTATAGAAACTATAATACTCTTGCACCGTCTTCAAAACGAGGCCACAAATTGCAGCAAAACGCGCGCGCTCGCGCTCGCGCGTGTGCGTATCTGCGTCGACATGCTAAAACGATAGCATAATAACAATTACACATTCCTCACTGTTTGCACGTCGATGAATTCTCACATCTCTTCGCTACCGTTCGCATCGTACCGCGGTCCTAGGCTTGTTCGGTCATTTCGAAATTTCTTCGATCGCTGTTTCTTTCTCTTTCCCTTTACTTTTGCATCGTTACGACAGAGTCTATAGCGAAACCATACGGACTAATACATTGTACATGCCTTCTTTTACTGGCAAGTAAAAGGAAAAAGGTGAAGTAGAAGAAAAGAGCGCGAGAAACGAAGAAAAACCAATGAGAAAGAAACTGTTTAATCGAAAAACAGAAAGCAAAAGAAAAACGGTAGTTGGCGTGTGCACGGTATGAAGAGCAACAAGACCAATTATATATTGTTACATTATAATTATATTATATAATAATATACATATAGAGATGTAATGTAATGTAATGTAATGTGACGTAAGCTAAGGGAAAAGAGCATATATACGCGCACCGGTACCAATGGGTAGAACGCGCGTGATTCAACTATCCCCTATTTACGAATAAAAGTGTGAGTGTGTGTGTGCGGGGGGAGAGTGGCGACGAACGAGTTTGGCAGAGGGCGAAATATTTGCTATTAAAGTTGCTAAATGACAAGCTGGTTTTTTTATTCCTGGCGTGATTCCTCCGAGATCGTAAAATCCGAACTATAGACTCCGAATAAAACTTTTGTTAGCAACAGCGCAGCCTTCTGCGCGCCATGATTACGCTCAATAGGCATATAAATGTCCAGACAGAAAAATTGAGCCACGTGGATACTATTGCTAACCGGAGAGCGAAACCGGTGTCGATTCGTTTATCTCGTCTCCAATGATTTTCTTCTGGCTGTAGATAATCCATAAAGTCGAAGATCGCTCCGCACGAAAGTCTGCTGTGTATCACCTGTGAAATCGAAGGAAAACGTTGACGATGTGGATGGCGATGGCGATGGCGATGGCGACAGTGATATATAGTGATACAGTGATCTAGTGGACAAGGACAACAACGGAGGCAACGATTTTTATATACGTATTAGTTACCTCGGCTTCGCCGCCCGTCGAACTCATCAAGTGAATAAGTCTTTTTCTGTACTGGTTGCAGGTTTTGTAGTAACCGTCGGTCATGATGATCGCGTGGGCCAACGACAAACAGCAAAACAAAATTGCCACAAACACCATGGGCATCCAATGTTTGTACGGACTTCTAGCTTTAGGTCTGATCACCACCGTTGCTACTCGATCAGCAGCCTTCAAGTTTCTGCTAGAATCAAACAGAATCGGAATTGTTCGGTTTATGATGCGGATACGGTCCCGCGGATCCTTAGATTTCAAACCTGGTCGCGTCTTCCTGGAATCGAGTAGGTTTCTCGAGATTTCGATCGATGCAACATCTGTATCCGTGGTATCCGCCGAGGCAGAGGCCGATCAGGATTACCGGAATCAAACCGTACACTCCGAAATGACAGAATTTTATGTCACCGCCCATAAGAGTGCTAAAGGTATTGATACCGTAGAGTATGCAACCACAATCGACGTTGATACACACGTTCAAGGTCCATGCCCAATGTTGCCAGACAGTGACCAAACTGATCAACGAGGTCGCAGACAAAATTACGGATAACACGTAAAGTACACCCAATATGTATTCCGCCCGTCTCTCATTCATCGTTGTAATCTTCGTTTCGCAGCTGCAAAACTACACCTGGGAACATCCGACGCATAGTTTCACATTCCTCTACGTTTTCGCGAACGAATCCTTCGAGATTGCACAGTCCCCCAGGACGCACGAGATTTCTCGTCCGCGGTGCAACAGCGGCAACAGACGCCTGATCTCGATCTGATAAATATTTTCATAGTTACCGTTTCCTCGAGGTACTATTTTTGTGGCAACGATTCACTCGTCAGCAGCGAATTAACCGATATAACGAACGGATCGCGGAAAGATGACAGACTAGTTTGGACCGAATCTCTCTGTGACCGTTTAAAATTTCAGAGGAAAAACTGAAAAGACTTTGCAAAGAAGAATTTGTTGGGGCATACGATATCTATGTATCTACGTAGGTATTTACACACTCTGCTCTGATCTTACACTGGTACGTAGAGTCCCGTGCATCCCGAGACTATCGTCTAAAGTCCAACAATAAGTCTAAACCTAAACGTATCGTTCGACTCGTAATCTCCTTCCTTGGAATTCGAATGTTTCTTTCTGCATACTAGATTGATTCGCGTGCACGTATCAAAACACGGTGTGCCTCACTGTAAATGTTAATATTTGTCTTGTCTTGTTTGAACATTACTTACCGTCTCCGCTGGTTGGCTATTTTCAGATAGCCAAAGGAGGCTTTGCAGTTTGCACGTCGAGCAAAGGGAATCGTCTCGTTCCTCGAATCGCTCGCGGTTTCTCCTCTCCAAGTAATCTGTCAAATCTTACGATGCGACGGGTACACGTATGAATACACACCTATGCGCGTATACGCGCGTTTCCGAAAATGTGAAGAGTATATATATATATATATATACAAATATTACTTCCGGGGATGAAATCTATTTCGAGGAAGTTGATCGTATACATAGAATCACCTTTTCTAATCAGGATTTTTGTTCAGGCCTACTATCACCTATGCCCGCGCGTTATCTACTACTATCTACGTATATACGAAGATCAATGATCGTACAAATCGAAAGTACATAACGGCGCTATTGCGCGTCTCATATTTCAATCTAATTGGTATTTCTCAGGAAAAGTTCAATTAATCACACCGCCGAATTATTCGCTCAAACCTCGACCGTGTAATTGGCAATCAATCGTGTATACGCGCGCGCGATCGTGCCTGTACGTGTGACGTGCATCGAATGCATACTTTTCGATGACAAACTATGCACACAGGCACAAGAAATACGATATATACATATTTGGTACCTACAGTGCAATGAAACCCGATCTTCTAATTAATGGTTCGGACAGACTTAAATAAACGACACACGCGACGTCTTTTTTCTTCTATAAACCGGATGAAAAACTGTACGAAACGAAACGAAACGAAACGAAAACGAAAACAGTCGATGTGAAACACAGAAACGCTTAACAGCAGGGAGATAAACTCTGATAAGATTATCGTGCGTTACCGACACAACAATAATCCAGGTGCCGCAAACTGTGTATCCTCTTTGCTACGCGTTCCGTATTCGGAGTCGCAATCGCAATATACAAGTACCCGTGAACATGTAATTGTACAGACTTCTCTAAAGCTAGAATTCAAAATAAAATAATCCAATGGTTCACCACTTGCACAATTTTCTTTATTTTAATTACAGAGTGATTCTGTGTTTCAAGAAATCCGAGTAGTTATCCTTTAGTATCGTTCGAGGTGATCCATTCTATGTACAAGTTGAATTCGTTGTAAACTTTTAGCGATTTCAAATTATGTATAAACCTCATTCTGACCTGAAAAGATGAAAAATAAGGCGATAACACTATAAGAACAGCTACCGAAAATGTAAAAAACGCACTGGAATACAAGTGTTCGCTTATATATATATGGACGCCCGAATCGCGTTAACGAGCGATTACAGAGACAAATATATTTCTTGAAAAGGAAGAAAGCTTCCACCTTATTCTCGCACGAAAACTCGCATTAGCCGAAGAATAACGTTTTGTAATGCGCGTATTTACATAACCAAATGAATGCTAAACCAATGAAATATTCAAAAATATTTCGTTTGAACAAAGTCGCGCGAAATCATACGATTCGTTTCAAGATTCTTACACATATTTCGGACATTTAAAAGACTTGATCTTGATATGAACCTTTGGAAAACCATTTGTTTCCGTTTCCTTTTTCTCTAATAAATATGAAAAGCGTACACTCTGATACAAATGTATGCCGTTATTTTCGTTCAAGTTGAACGACTGAAAAACAGCAATGTTTCTGTTAGCAATGGGTTTTTTGATCTCCAATAATCTACGTACAGACAGGTAATGTTAAAACTGGAAACTCGGATGATTGGAGGACTCGGATCGTTCGAGACAAGTATGTATATTAACGATATTCGACAAGCATATGGTGTACTGAAGGTTTTTCTGGTACACACAGTCTTACGCTGGATTAATGCTGCGATGCCTCAACTCGAGTAAAGTATCTCGATTGCTCCATAAACAATATAGAGACGCTATTCCTAATCCGATGCAACCGCCCATAACACATTTTCTTGGTCCAGCTGAAAAAGTTTTAACAATGAATTTTGATAATCTGTAACATTGTGTTATTGTGTTATTGTGTATTGTGCATGTGTACACGTGCGCATACACGATATAGATGTAAATACAGATGTGAAAATCTCTTGATGGAACATACTTGTCGATTTAAACAGCATACCCGTTGCCATTGCCGCCGTCAGTGTATTTAAAGAATCGTCCGTACCTCTTGCCCATGATAAAAGTACACCGAAACCGCTGTACATCACGGATACTATTCCAAATGTATTAGCCAACGAAGAGCCGCTTTTCATTACGTAGTTGATTAATCTATCATCAAAGAATTACAAGTTTACGATTGGTTACGATTCTGCTAGATAGAAAAATAATTGAAAATACGTACTGAGTTCTCCTAAGTTTGCCAGTTTGACCGGCTAATGACGTTGCTTTAACACCTCTGTATAAACCCGTCGCACCCCCGATACCAGCTCCTATTATGCATGCCGCTCCAATTTGACTAAAGGCTAATTCAAAACGACCTCTTTGTTTCGCAGCACCCTCTGGGAATATATATTCTGGTTGACTCGGCGTCACATACGTAGGATCGAAGTTCAAGTATGGACTGAGCTGCGTTAATCCGTGCTGAGACTTAACTGTGGTAAAAAAAATATAACATTTTCTTCATTATCATACAGTTGGAAAATGATTTCTCGTACTATTATAAAAACTATTTAAAATGAATAACAGGTATTAGAAAAATATCCTATTTTCAAGAACATTTCTCATTGCCAAGATCCTATATGTTATTAGTCTTCTGAAATGTGTTTGAATGAGCAAATATCAAGAAAAAATATCGAATAGAATAAACAATCATATGATTTTTACTATAATGGGTAATTCTCATCTGTTTCGGAATAATACAACGATACGGTGTTTCAATATAATATAGGTTATGCGATTACGATGGTTTAACTGTATTTCGATATGTACATAATTCCCGCGTTATGATACTCTGGATATTTATTTTAACAGATCGTTACATAATACCAATTGCCAAATTATATCATGCACTGAAAATCGACGAAAAGTAAAGTAATGTGCATAGTTTTTTCTTATAAACTATTTATGTATACACGTACATATATCGTCCATTTACCTGGTATGTTTAAATCAGCATATTTTTTATTGCTATCCACATTTTTGTCGCTTTCGTTTCGCAAGTCTATCATTTTCTCCGTGTTTTTGTTGAAATTCAAACTTTCTCGATGATTTTATCGACGAATAGTGGCGGCGAATGCACGATCACGTTTATTCCTTATAATGTGCATGGATTCGGATCAAGCACCCTGAACATATTAACGATCATTTGGATTGTTAGTTTTGTTTCTCGCCGCTTCATACACTACTCATCTATATAGAACCTAGAATCTGTAGGTACATACATAGTCTGCTATCTGTATATCTATGTACATACAAGCAACAACGACACTTAAATAAATAATCTCTATATGTGTATATATATGTAATTAATATTATAGCAATATATAATAATGTAATAATAATATGTAAATAATAATTTGTAAGTGTTTGCAATTAGAGAATGTAGAATAAACCCAGAACAAATTTCACATATAGTTTTTCATCGAATTCGGTTCCGAATTAAAGAGCTATTAACAGTTATTGTATCTATACTACACTAACCTCAAACATTTTGACAGGTGTCCCGTAAATAATTAAGTTTGCAACTAGCTAGACACAATTCTTGCAGTTCTGTGATTAAGCAAACCAATCTGGAACCTCAGCAACATTCCTATAACAAATTTGAACAGTCCTGGATCGTGTTTCTTTCACCACCGAACTAAACCACCTAGATAACTCATTGCCGGTTATTATATATAGTTTTACGGGGAAAGCGGCAAGAATCAATTTTGCGCCTCTTCTAAGACCTTATAGTCCTCCCTTGCTGTCCTTGTCGCACACTATCTGTGTCCTTGTCTTACACGTTCAAATAAACCGAACGAGCCTTCAGAAAATCGTCAATAACTATTAATTTCACACAAAACTCCACCCGAAAAAATGTGTAGATCTCCGGAAGGGTTCAAATTACCATCCCGAATTGTTAAAATGTGCCGATCAATCGTAGAATAAACAAAAAAATGAATTATTTAAAGCCTGTTCACGGCTACACCTGCGCGACGGTGGTGCCATATATGGGGGCGGATTTCGGAACTAATTTCCCTATTCGCATACCACTTACTTGCCTGCGACACTCCGAATTACCCTGGTAAGTATTAGGCGAACATATTAAGCAAGGAGGTATACGACAAGGGCACCCCGCTGGACGGTGGCGCCATCTATGGAAGCGGATTTTGGAACTAATCTCCCCATTCGCATACTACTTACTTATCTGCGACACTCCGAATTCCCCTGACAAGTATTAGGCGATCATGTTAAACAAGGAGGTATGCGATCAGTTGCTTGATGGTGGCTCCATCTATGGGTTCGGAGTTTGAAACTAATTCCCCCATTCCTATACCAGTTACTTGCCTGCGACACTCCGAATTCACCTGGTAAGTATTAGGCGAACATGTTGAGCAAGGAGGTACCCGATCAGTCGGCTGATGGTGGCTCCATCTATGGATACGGAGTTTCGAACTAATCTCCCCATTCGTATACTACTTACTTATCTGGGACACTCCGAATTCCACTGGCGAGTATTAGGCGAACATGTTGAGCAAGGAGGTATCCGACAAGGACAGACTTATGCAATTTTCGGAGAGAGAGAAGGACGGACAAAGACTTTCTCGCTCGCCTGCGTAGCTCAAGAGAATATCTGTTAATGACTTCTTTGTGTCCCTTGTTACTAATGACTCATAAATATTCGCAATTGGGGAGTGTACATAGGACCTCCAGCAACTTTCACGAATAGTTTTCAGTCGGATTTAGTTATTAACATTTATTCTGAGATAGTTCTTGAATAACCTCCGAAAGATTGACAAGCCCTTTCTCAATAATTAATTAACTAAGTTTAGAAACTTCATTGGTGAACTTTTAAGATTGAAGAATATAAAATGAAGCCTTGGCTACATTCCTATTACATTTTTGTTCAGATCTGATGCCTAAACAGTTAGTTATTAAGAAATTTCGGAAGGGTGTTCTTTTTCCATAGTTCGACCCTCCGTTTCTTACACATTACGGGAATTTCCGGAACAATTAGCATGCAAAAATCGTTAGTGACTAATTAACCAGAGATCATTTGTGAATATTTGCAATTGGAAAACATATAGTGAACCTTCAGCAACTTTCCCATATAGTTTTTCATCTGATTTTGTTCCGGATGAAAGAGTTATAAACAATTATTCAAACCCTTGTTCTAAATTAATCTGAACAATTTTGACAGGTCTCCAGGAAATGAAGAATTTTGCAACTTTACAAGCACAATTCATGTACTTTTGCGATTAAGGAAACTGCGCTGGATCATTAGCAACATTCCTATAACAATTTTAAGCAGGGTTGCATTGTCGTTAATTAGTTATTAACGATTTTTGGCGGGCGTGTTTGCTTCTCAAATACCATTAACATAAAGTCTATGTCCTTATCTATGATCTGTGATAAAAATGAAATGGATTTTGTTCCGAGCTAAAAATGATGTAAGTAGGTTCTGTTCCATGCTGGAGCGTTGAAACTGAAAAAAGGTGGAGACACTGTGGTAACCCCGGGCGTGAGCGTGTGCACTCTCATTTCCTCTCTGCTATAAGCATAAACGTATATTTGTGTATATACTTACCTGCTGCCTACTACCTACCTAAGTAGGTAAATACTTGTACGCGAATGTGCAAGGTGTGCATAGATAACCTTATTTTACAATTGTGACATGTCGGATGCAAACAGCGGATAATAATTCGGTCTTTTACGCATTTATAATTCGGTTCGCGAATCAAGTTACGACTACACAGAGAACCTGCGGTGTAAAGTACGTTGAACGTATCGCAAAGGTAGACGCTCGTGCGTAAGGTTACTATTTATTGTTCTAAACGAGTTTCCGTATTACAGATCAACGTACCGCTTGGAGGTTCTACGCCCACGAGAAATGCCAATTATCGGTCTCGATCGATGCCACGGCGAGCAACGCAAACTATGTGTCGAATGTCACGGTTAACGATCACAGTTCCTCGAAAAATGCTTCTTAATCTCAACGACGTTTCGTCTATGTTCACAATGTAATGAAACGAAAGGTTGCAAGAACATCAACGAATAAGAGAGTAACGGCCAGCAAGGAGAGGAATTATTCTTTTGTATGCCACGCGCGATACAAGTATTATCCATGGAGAGTCTTAGCCACGAATGCCGGAACCAAGCATGAAAATCAAAACTACGGATCTGTAAGCACAACCACATCCGTTCACAGGGCTGGTTCTAACATTCTGTTTTTCTAGAAGGAACAAAGAATATATACTGTAACATGATACGTCCCTTCTCGGAAGAAGATGCCTGGTGTTACTGGGTTATATCCGTCGGAGCTCTATTATCCTTTCTTGGGTTTATCGTCGCATGTATTTGCAGCTGCCGGCGTAACGAGACAAAGTAATCGTACTCTTGATCCTATGTCTATATCTCTAAACGCACAATATCGAAAATCAAAATTTACTTTGGACAGAAACGAATTTCTTGGACTGGCTGGTATGGTCACGCTGAATAGTGCGGAGAACGAGAGCTTTGCTGGAATCCCAAACGATGTCTCTGCTCGTGCAAGCGTCCAAGATGCTGCCGACGCTGGAAAAAGGTTTAATTTGTCTTCTTTGCCTTGACACCAATTTCGTGTCCCATGGAACGCCAGTTCTAATCGGTTCTAATCGATTGCGCAGGACGACCGGTGCGAATAGAAGTCTTCCGGACATACCAAAGGATAGGAGACACGACGACACAACCGAGTCGGTGTCACAGGATATTTACGAAACTACGGAAACGATCGCCGACAATTCGGAGCTGTACGCCACGGTACAGGGTGCAGGTATCACGAATTTGAATTTTGGATCCAAGGAAAAGAGATTTTCGTTATTCGTAACGGAGAGATACTTACCAGGGAACATTCGATTGTATCGCGTTCTATCGTTGCGTTGTTCGATACAGGTCTCGCGGCAGAGGTATCCGAACAGGAGATGCAGCAACAAGTCGATCAACGAAATTCTTCGATCCGCGAGAACTCTGCTCGTCGGTATTCGAGATTCGCGGTCGTTGGTTCCGACAACGGTACGAACGAAGGTACGGATAAAGGTACGAACAGGCCTGATTCTGGCCGTGGATATCGTGGTTCTACTTCTAATCGTAAGGGCGTGTTTTGTCGATTCCAGTCGAGCACCCGTACGCTCAACTTCAAGACGTTCAGAAGATCGAGGCTAATCAAGGCTTGAATAGGTAACGATCGAACGTTCGAAGACGTTGTTCGAAAACACTGTTGTTTACGCATTGTGTCGACGTGTCGCTGAAATGGTTGCGCACGATGGTTGCAGAGGCAACGTTCGGTCTGCGATCGAGACGAAAAAACCGTCGACGCCGACGTCCCAGTCTACGAGTCAAGGCGGTGAAACGAATCCGGTTGCTCCGCCGAGAACTCGTCGATCTTCGTCTCACAATTCGCTGCTCTCGGACGACATCGGTTCCCGCGGTGGCGAGATTCAAGCGGCGAATGCTATCTCGGGTGGGGTGCAAGCGAACCAAGAATTACCGTACATGACGCCACCGTTGTCGATGCTGTTGCCGTCCTCGCAATCCCAATTGCAATCGGCGACGCAATCGGCGAACCTGTCGCAGTCTCAATCGCAGTCGCAGTCGCAGCCGCAGTCGCAGTTGCAGTCGCAATCCGAATTGCTGTCGCAATCGCAATCGCAATCTCAGTCGGAACCGCAACCGCAGTCGCAGTCGCAGCCGTCGCGGTCTTGTCAACCGCAATCGACCAGCCCGCAGCAACATTTTAGCGGGGATTCCCAAGACTCGAGTAAGTTATCGATCGCGTAGAGACGCGGAGCACTATCGTCGAGGGTGCCGCGTAGAAATGATTACGACGAACGAGATCAAGGTTAAGATTAATCGGAGGATTAACGAATGTTCGGTTGGCTTGGTCTTGTCGCAGAAGGATACACCAGTATAAGCGTGAGAGAGCCTCTGGCCAACATAATCGCGCAGACGAAAACGGTATGCCGTCAGAGTCAGTCCCCCGGACGTGCGTTGGCGGATCCTCATTATGCGACCGTGTCGGATGATTCTGGTAAGCCAACGTCGATTTACGTTTGTTGCACGTTACGCGGAGCTTTCATCAAGCGGTTTTCGCCGTAGACGAAATGTACGCGGCGATCGACGAACAAGACAAAGTGTATACCAGCGGCAGCGAAACGTACGCTCAAATTCAACCAACGACGGAGGCACAGCGACCCACGCAAACCACCGAACCAACGTCGTTCCCGCCGCCAGCTCTGTCCCGGTCGGACGAGGCGCAGCCTGCCGCTCCTCAACCTCCGAGCGTCGACAGTTTGCGTCACGTGGCGCACGCACACTCCAGACAGGGTGAGTCGAATCTTCTCTGTAAATATATGCCGTCTGTCGAGATACGATATCGATGCGATCTACTCGTTGCTCGTAGCTTCCTCCTCGAGCGCAAATAGCTCGATCGCGAACCCTGGTTCACCGAAGCCGGAGAAACGTCAAGCCAACTCTCCGCTACCGCCGCCGCCGGAAGGAACGATGGACATGTACGCGTCAATCGACAAGAGGACCAGCAAAACCGAGACGGAGCGATCCAAGTCGGCTCTGTCCAACGGAAAATCCTTGGAAGATATGTACGCGAAAGTTATGAAGAAGAAAAAGGAAGCGGAGGAGCAAAACGACGCGCATTCCAGTTTGTACGGTGGCAGCATGCATCACGAGGTCGCGGCTGTTTCGGCTACGGCTGCGGCTGCGGCTGCGGTTGCGGCAACAACCGCCGCGGGTACCGTTGTCAGAAAAACGAGTCTGGTTGAGCTGAACCGAACTTCTTGGTCTAGCCACGACTCGGTCGAGACGCAGAGGAAGGAGCTCGATTCGGCCGGCTGCTCCTTCGCGTCGGTAAACCCGGACGCGACCAAACTGTTGCAAGTCGGCGGTGTCGTTGGCGAGATCGCGATCGCCATCGACCCGTATTCGTCGTCGAAAGATCCGCGATGCAGCCACGCGATCGCTTCCGATCCATCGAAGAAGCGCGCGACTCGCGATTCAAACTACGAACCGCTTCGTGCGCGATCGAATTCCACCGTGGACACCATCGTCGCCTCCGCTTCCGCCTCTGGCGGTGGTGTAGCAGCTACATCCGCCACAGCCGCTAGCGTCGCTGCCACGGCGACCGCCGGCTATTCTTCGTCTGTTCGAAACGCGACGGATTTGACGGCGAGTTACAACGCGTTGACCTTGAAACACCGGCAGGCCAGCAATGCCAGCAGCGAGGATCCCGGCTACGAGAAGGTCAGGTTACGCAGGAGAATCGACGCGGATCACGACACCGATTCCGAGCCGAATTACGAGAGCATGCCGCACGATTCGGGCGAGCCGAATTACGCGTCCGTATGTCGTCCCGGCGACAGCGACACCGATCCCAACTACGAGTCGGTGAACCACGGCGATCCGAACTACGAGAGCGTGAAATACATGAGCGTCGCTCGCTCCGTCGCCGACGACCCGCCCTACGAACAAGTCCACGGCTTTAAGTCCGATCCGAATCCGGACGGATACGAACAGGTCAAGAAACATCACGGTTTCTACAGCGCGGATTACGAAAGGATTCAACCGAATCGTTCCACGGAACCGATCGGAAACGGAGACACCGACGACGAACAATACGTCCAAGTATAATATCTCTGTCTTGACCAGATTCTTCGTTCGCGTTCCGGGTTCCGCGTTCCGCGTTTCACGTTCCGTTCTTGCTTTCTCTCTACTTCGAAACGCGACGCGATTTTAAGACTGACGATAACAGCTTGGGATAATCATACTTAAACGATACGTATATACTTCGAGCATGCACCTATATGCCTCGTAAGATTTATCGTTTGAATGTACCGTGCATCCTACTCGCCGCATACTCGAAACGCGTTTTGGTATTTTACTGCGATATCTACGTATGCATACGCGTATATTCGCTCGCAAAGCGACACCAAGCGAGAATCGGCCGAGACGCAAACCGCAACCAGACCTTATTTATTCGATTCAAGGTGGTAGTCGTTGTTCGTTGGTTTACCTTATCATCGTCTTCCTTCGTTTACTTTTTTTTCCTTTCTCTCCTACATGTATAGGTGCTCTACCCTTGCTTCCTCATTTTCTTTGTCGCTTCCGTTCTTACCCATTCTCGAGTAAGCCGCGAGTCGCTCGAGTTTCGTATGTATATACTACAATTATATCATACGTATACTATAACGTGTACGTATGCGTATCCGTTGGATTTTTTGTACAGTTACTCGACTATCGACCGAATACACAAAGATCGATCAAAGGGGTACGCGCGATGCGGCGACAACGATGCGACACGCGTATTCGACCGTATACAGGTGAAACCTTTACGCCTGTGTATACATGTCTGTCGTCCGTATACTTTGCCTCGCGGGGCGTCATCGTATTTTTCTTGAACAGGATCGACTTGAAAGGACGTGAAAAGAATTCTACAACGAAACGTGCTTACTAACCGCAACGATTTGTATTCTTTTATATCCCATTGTAAAATAAAACGTTTTGTATACACAGTAAAGAATATCGTTTGGGAAAAGTATCACCGAGTTTTCGAACACTAGTCGAGGAAAAATCCGTGTTGTTCGTAAATTACACGAACGGCCTTTCTCTCCCTGAGCATGTCCTAGTTTCGACAGTGTTCCTTCCGCTATGATACCTTCCGCTTATATGTCACGTTCTCTCTCTCTCTCTCTCTCTCTCTCTCTCTCTCTCTCTCTCTCTCTGCCTGTCTCCTATATCGATTGCTCACAACTCCGTTGTCGCGGCTCGATCGGTTCACCCGAAAATATGAAAATATCGTGTCGTTGTGGTCGTAGACACGGTGGTTCTGTTCTGGTCGTGTCGTGGTCGTGGTCGGTAGAATACTGGTTGAAAAGGGAAAATAAGAAATGGAATCCGTCCTATCGTAAATAATTTCCTGTTTGTTTCTTTCGAGTTGGGTTCCCCCGTTAACATTTTTTCGAACGAAATACGATTGCGTCGCGCTTTGATTTTCTTATCGAAACTTAAGCTAGCGTGTCTCGCGCGCGTAACTAATTTTGTAAGATTCGGTCAACGATTCTATTTGTCGTTTCACCGGCACGCGTAGTCCTTTTTCTTATTCGCTCCTTGCCACCGATCACGATCGCGATGATATCGGCACGCAAAAATTCTGTAACGCGCGAGAGCTCGATATATTCGGATCGTTGGCAAAGCGCGCGTCGCTGGAACAAGCGAAAATTGTTCGTTCGAATCGATCGGTTTCTGAGCAGCGTCAGAAAATTACGTGAGCAAATATCGGTCGCGCGTCAGCGAATCGAATAGCTCGGTACGACGTAAAAATATATTTAGCGTTCTTTTCGAGGAACATCGTGTTCGCGAGACGTCCGTGACTAAATCGAGTTCGCGACGCTTACCGGGTTCGTTGTTTCGACCAAGATCGTCGATGAGAACAGTGCCGTGGCTGAACGAGTCCGTTTCGTTCGTAGATCGACGCGGTTCGCGGATCTGTTCAAGAGGAGACGGTGCTCGAAAGTGTCACGCGCCATCGTCGTTTCGGCCGTGGCCCTTCTCGACGGAGGCTCGCTCGGGCTCGGATTCGGAATCGGTCGCGGATCCGGACTCGGACTCGAAATCGGAATCTGATCCGGATTCCGATCCCGATCCCGATCCCGATCCCGGCGCAGCTTCGAGCTCGCATTCGCACTCGCACTCGCACTCGTAACCGTCTTCGCTCGTCGGACTCGCCGACGCGTCCAACCGACATCTCGAATCTTCGAAATCGCTCTTCCGATCCTGTTGGTCTTGACGTCGATGACGATGACAGTGGCCGCGACGATGATGACGACGATGACGACGACGACGACGACCACGACGACGAATGTCGGCATGTTGATCATAATCCTGATGGTCATGACTATGATTATGATTATGGTTATGACTATGACTATGGCTATGGCTATGGCCATGGTTATGACTATGACTATGGCTATGGTTGTGATCATGTGTATGATTATTATTGTGACGAGGAGATTGATGCTGGTGGAGATGCCGATGAGCATGACGATGCTGGTGGTGATGATGATGACGACGAAGAAGACTCTCGCGATGGTAAGATCCGTGGCCGGTGTCTACGCGTTGACGCAGGTCGTCAAGATGAACCGTTTGAACTCGCCTCTTTAGTTTTCGATGATAAAAGAGACATACGATCAGCACGACCAGTATCACGGCTGCAGCGTATCCCGCGACAACGCCGTAACTATCCGTCCGTGCGACTTCCATGTCACCTGAAACGCAATCGGTCTCTGTCAAACGCGTTCTCGAATCTACCCTTTCAGTACCGATCCCGATCCCGATCACGATCCCGATCCCGATTCCGATCCCGATCCCGATCCCGATCCCGATCCCACTCTCTCGACCATTATTCACAGGATTCCCGCTTCCCTCTTTCGTGCCCTCTTTTCTATTCTCGAATCGTAATAGGAATTTTCCAAAATTTTTCGCGAAAATTACTCTACGTAATGATCGTCGACCCTCGATATTCGAGAAGACAGAAACGTGAAAATTGGACATTGTCGTATGCAAAGGGCAGGCTATAGACTATAGAATATAGTGTAAGCTAGGGCACAGCTGTAAGTCAGCTGGGGGGTATGGAGAGATTGATCAAAGAGATCGATACAGAGAAAGAGAAACGTAGATGCATACAGGGTGAGAGAAAGAGAGAGGAGAAAGAGAGAGAGAGAGAGAGAGAAACAGAGCGCAAAAAATGGGTCGTAAGGGGAGAGAATGTTTACATGCCATACCTTCGTATACGAATTATACTTGTAGGTATACACATACAATAGATAGAAGGTAACGGGATTGCATCCATGATTAGATCCATGCACGTATTTACGAAAATGGAAGTTTACATGAATAAAAAAAGGAAAATTTGTAGGAACTTTTGACGTGTATCAGCGATCGATACCGATACCGATTCCGATGACGATTCGCGATTTACGACTGCGATTTCGAAATGCGAAGCCGACAGTCGCAGAGGCGGTGCGTCGTTCGTGAGTCTTTATTACCGAATCGATTGGGCGTGATTAAACGGGGTTTAGCGGTGAATGGAAATTAGTCGCGACGGTGAATCGAAAACGGATCATATCGATTCGGGTGGATATGGCTCGTCGGAACTTAAGTACGATACGTGTGCAATACTGTGAGTGAACTCACGTGACAGGGGAGATCATAGCATGCCGGATCGTCGGAAGCTTCGTGAAGGGCTCAGATGGCCACGAACGCAAAGCACAGAGAGAGAAGAAGCATGGCAGAGGCTCCAGCCGGTGCTGGGGACAACGGGGCTGATGCTGCACCTGCGACACCACACACCGTCCTTCATCCATTCGATCCTTTCATTCTTTCGTCTCTATGAAACGTCTACGTGTACCACTTACCTAAGATATATCATTACAATTCTGTAAATATTTAGTCTTCGAGTTCTATTTGCAACGACTCGAACTCGTTTATATATTTTTCTTTCTTTCTTTCTTTCTTTCTTTGTTGATTTGTTTCATTAGAATCGTCCAGATTGAATTTCGACGTTAATCGTTCGTCGCGCGAGTCGTTGATAACGCGTAGATAAACGATTCTCATCCGCATCGTGCAAACAAAAATCCGACGAACCGCGTTCGCATCGGTTTCGTTCCCTCCGTTACGCTCGAATTTCCTTCTACGTATATCTATTATCATGTCCTTCCTCTATTGTCTCGCTATCACGACAGATCGCCTCATTCGCCTATACGCGTACGTACGCATGCATATACATACGCAAAGGGATCGGTAGTTCGAGGTATCAACGTACGAAAAAAAGAATACGTTTGGAGAACTTTAGAACATGGCATCTATTCAACTATCCAAAGACATTACATATTCGTTAGATCCGAGTTGTATAGACTATGTACGCGTATGTATGTATGTATGTATATATATATATACACACACACTCATACGTAAACGTTATGTACACGCGCGTGTGCGTGTGTCTGTGTATGTGTCATGTGTGCTATGTGTGGGTGTGCGCGCGCGTTGCGCGTCTATCCTATATCCTAGCGTAGATAAATAAAATTTGTAATACAATAATAACAAAGGAAGGGGCCTGGAGGTGGGTCTGGAGAAAGATAAAGTAAAGGAGAAGTAGAAGAAGAAGAAGAAGAAGAAGGTACAGCAGGAGTAATAGGAGTAGTAACAGCAATAGTGATAGTAATAGTACTAGTAGCAGTGATAGTAATAACAGTATCGGTAGCGTTAGCAAAAGTAGTACTAGTATTTATAAGGAGTAGAAGGAGAAGAAGGAGGAGAAGAAGAAAGCGACGATGACGACGACCATCACCACCACGAAAAACAAGTAGTGTAGGGAGGAGAACAAGTAGAATAAAAAAAAAGAGAAAGAACCCCACGACCTACAACCAGTCGTGTTCGGTGTGTCTAACGTTTACGAAACTTACAGTTTTCTTCGTCGGAAGCGTCAGTCGGGCCACAATTGCGTATGCCGTTGCATCGAAGCGATTCCGCGATACAGTATTTAGTTTTACTGCACGTGAATTGGTTCTGGCAGTCGGTGCTCGCGCTTATTTCGGACCACGTTGCTCTAAATCCCTGCTGTCCTACGGCTTTGTCGGCCAATATGAAGCTGGAAGAAAGGCCAAAGAGAAACACGGAACCGTTGTCAGTGATACCGTGCGACGATACGGTGGAATCGAGCTCGAGGAGGAAATAGAGTTATATACGCTGGAATGCTGGAGAATGGAAAGAAAAACAGAGAGGAAGGAAAAGGCGGACAGGGGGAACGGAAGAAGGATCGAGCAAACGTGTAACCAACCTAAGACGCATGTTGTTGTCCTCCGACAGGTAGGTCCAGTTGGCGTTCGGCGCTTTGACGCCGCAAAGCTCGATGGGCGTCGCCGCAGCGGAATACCATACGCGTAGAACCGCGGCAGGACAACCTCGAACTACAAAGGAAACGCGAATCGGTATCAGAGTACTCTGCGATCGGTTCCGAACGAACAGTCGATTACGCGAGATCGTACCTGTTTGATCGCCCTCCACGGAAAACAGTTCAAAGTACAGGAGCACTCGCTGGTTCTGGCCGACTCTGATGAACCAGTTGCAGGTTTTGCTGGCATTACTTTTCCCTGGACCCTCGTACTTGTTCGGAAAGTTTGGACTGGCGATGACGCCGTAGTTCAAACTGCTTATATTCGATCCGCAGTCTGCAAGACGAAAGAACGAAGAGCGAAGATTTGCGATCGCCCTCGATATTATCGACCCGATTCGTTTAGCCTTCGAACAAACCGGACAGCTTACCTCCAAATATCGGTTTGGCCACTTCGAAGGTGTAGCGAGCTTTGAACCCGCTGTAAACCAGCTCGGAATCCGAATGCAGGATAACCCTTAAGCCGAGAGCGCCGAGATTCGATTCGACCGGACCAGGAGCGGTGCTGCCGCAATATCTGCCAATCAGCTTCTCCGTGTTGTCCCGGTACATGTTGTATATCTCTAACCAGTCTTCCTGGCAAGCCTCGAACCTACCAAACGGAGACCAACGATTAGCATGTCGGCGCTATCGGCACCGACCTGTCGACAGTGACCCAACAACGATGGGACGATACCGACGGTCGAATGAATCGTGGTCGTCGGCTTACCCGTAATGCCCGTCCGTCACGTTCGTGTTTTTCGTTTGCACCTTGAAATAATCGAATATCAAGGTGACCTGTTCGTTCGGCGTTGCCAAGAAGAAATAGGTGCAATTCGTGTCGCTCGGATAGTTGCTCGGATGTCGCGGCGAATTGAAGTAGCCTTTCTTCCGGGACGAGCTGCGATACGTGAACGTGCAGCTGCCGTCGGGCGCCGCTGTGCCCGGTATCTTGTATTCCGTCTCGAAACTATACCTACGACGCGTCGATCGATTAGTTTTTCGATTCTCCCGTGGCACTTGGGCCCTAGGGGCCCTGGACTCCGAATTCCTATCTCTGGTTTCTAGCTGGGAATCTCGTTATCGGTCGGTTACCATGCTTTGAAGCCCTGGCCTTGCGACTCGCCGCTGCTAAACACCATAACCAGACGTGGACCGTCGCTGACCACTTCGGTCGGATTGCCATCCAGGCCGCACAGTTCGTAATCGAATTTGTCGTAAGAGTCCGTGGCCTCCTGTCCTTTCAAGTACAGCTTCAGATATCCGTCGGTGCACGGCGCGCTGTAATAGAACACGACGGAGAACGAGTTAAACACGCGGAACTCTGGTCGACGTTTCAGCCGAATCCGATTCCAAATTAGCGCATGTACAGTTTTTTCACTTACTCTCCGATTGTCTTGTTTTTCGGCACCTTGAACATGCTGAATTCTAGTCGAACGCGTTCCAGATGCTGCGCGTCTTGCATTCCATAAATAAAATACCGGCAGACGATTTTCGGAAAGTACGGGTATGGAAAGTTTGGACTGACCACTATTCCGGAAGATTCCTTCTTGCTCAAGATCTTCTGATCGCATTCTGACCCTCTGATGTGCTCACCGTGGTAAGCGGCTATGTAGTCTGAGTAGACAAAGACGACCGTGTGTGTACACGTACAACGAACACACGCGCAAATATCTTTATCGTATACATGCACGAATAGGGAGAATTCCATCTTCTACGCATCGTTACCGGTACCGATACACCGGACACGTTAAAACGGTAACTCGAAACATCTAGAGGACTCACCTAATTTGACGAAGCTTTCGGAGAACTCAAAGATTCCCTTGAAACCTCGATTCTGTGTGTTCGCGGTGCGTGGTAGCGAAACGAACAACACGTACAAATTGGACTTGGACGAATACAAGACCAAATTTCTCTGCTGGCCGCAGTACGTTCCAATAACGGCGGACGTGTCGTTCAATCCATCGTACACTTTAACGTAGTCCAAGGGACAGCTACGTGCATGGGGGATAACATAATTACGTACAAAATATAGCAGAGAGAGGGAGAGGGAGAGAGAGAGAGCTTGGTATTATACGTACTGCGGGCCTCCAAAGTACAAATCGAAATCCCGAAACTCGAGTCGCACTCGTTGGCCATCTTTCCCGATAAACTTGTAATTGCAGACGAGGTCCTTCGGGTAACTGCCAGGATAGGTCGGCGACAATATGGTACCGTTCCGTTTGTATGCGGCGTGAACCGTGAACGAACACGGCCTGCCCGGGGCTGGCGTCCCGACCTCGTATTCGGCTAAACAAAAAAGCAAACCGAAAAACGTTTTTCGACAAGAAAAGAGAAGAAACACCAAGAGACATAGGATAACGAGCAAACCTACAGGCATTGACGAACGTGTAGGTGCCGCCGAAAAGACTGGGCAGCGTGACATTCTTGTCGGTATAGAAACTGAGGACGATTCCTTGATAAAGAGAAATGCGCCTTCGGGGTGGAATCGGGCCGCAGTAACGCCCTCCGAACGGTGTTTCGATCAGTTTGCTCGTATTCTCCGTGCGTATTTCCGAGTACACGTCTATGTACTCGTGCGTGCATCTGAAACAGCAAACGTGAAGGCGTGTTCGTGTCCCGATGACCGGGAACCGACAAGGGGAACGCGAGAGAATACTTACGCGGGCAGTTCTCCGACAGCGGCTCCACTGGAGACGAGGATCGCGCACGATTCAACGTCAGCGACGAGTGACGCCGCGTCAAGCGCAGCGGAGACGGTTAATTCGGATCGAATTAGAACAATGGAACAATCGAATATCGATAACGCGGGATAACTGAACCGAAAAAATGATGAAACCCAAAACGAAAACGAACATAGAACCGATCTGGAGACTCACGCGGGCGGTGTCCCTCGAAGCTCGAACTTATTAAACAGCAATTCGACTCGCTGCCGAGGTCCGGCGAAAAACGTGTAGACGCACTGCAGAGAATCGTTCTTTGGATTGTACAAAAGCGGCGCTTGAAACGTTCCACTCAGCGGTCCATCCGGCGTGCTTATAAACTTTTGATCGCACTCTGCGAAAACGGGAAACGTTAAACGATCAACGTCGCCTCGCCTCCGCGTCCCATCGTCGACCGAAATCTACCAATAATCTCGAGATCGAGAGCATCGTTCTCACCAACCTGTACTACTGCGAGGACAAAGCAGCAGCAACAGAATAAAGGCAGGCGAGAAGACGAAATAAATTCCAGGGGTGTGCCGAAGTACCGAAGCCATACTGTATCCTAACACATGGACGCGCGTTTTTCCATTATTACCGTCGTTGCAATCGCTAATAATATCATGTTACGAAGAGTAAGTCGATTTCCAGCACTTTACCATATCGTTAATCCCTGATCCACGCACAGTAACAATACAAGAAATCGAAATCGATCCTGGTCGTATAGGTCATCTGTAATCAAAGGGAGTCGAACTCGTTACAAGTTGCTCGCCGTCGAGCAACTTCCTAAAGAGCGCTCGGTCCTCTCGTCGAATGGACGATCGAGGGTTTCGCTCTTTTGTCCTTTTGTCCTTTTGTCCTTTTGGCCTTTAGCCCCGCCAACGTCAACGTCTACGTCAAAGTCGACGTCAATGTCAACGTAGGAGCAGCTTTCTCGAGAACAGGAATTCGAGAATACACAAATGTACGAGTATAGTGGAAAACAAGGAGAATAGAAAGGATAGGAAAGGTTCGATTCTGTTCTGTTCGCGGGACAACTCGTTTTTCCGCGTGTTGTCGCCCGCAGTTTGCCACGCCCTCGACCCTCCATGCGACCTTTCTCTCATCTCTCATCGCTCACCGCTCACCGCTCACCGCTCACCGCACGCGATAGAGACACCACCTTGGATCCAACAACGTCGCTCTCTCCGATGATATTTCGATCTTTGCAGGGAGCACCGATAATTTTGGCAAGAACGTTAATTGACGATGCGTTAGCGCCACACGAGGGAAAGAACCAAAGCGGCGATCGAGTTCGAAGGTGGAACGAGCCGATGGTTGATGCGCAGCGCCGCTCTCGACAAACTGTTCCCGTACCAACAAACGACCCCAGCTAAGAGACTAACCTCCCTTCGATTTCGGGTGCACGTACGATCTTGATTCGAATACCGAGTCTCCTTCCGATTCTCGTCCTTTTCTCGGGAACGGCGAGCGTGCGACGATCCACGCAAATCCTTTGCTCCTCTTCCTTTTGCGCGGTATAACTGGAAACGCTTTCTTTGCGCAACCTTCGGACCGACGAATTTAATCGGACGTCGTCGTGGCCGAAACACCACCACCTAACCCACACCGACCGTTTGATGTCGCAGAAAATTCGCGGATCTGTCTCTACCACCCCCACTCTCACGCACCCCCACTTGCTCTCCTTCCGAAAACACGGGAGAAAATGATGTTGGCACCGCGCGACTAGGTCACCACCCTTCCGCGTTGCGTTGTGCGGACTAGCTACCACCTACCACCCAGCTGTGACTCGTCCCATCCCATCCCCTATCGTACTCCGTTCCGTATCGTAGACATTCTCTTCTCTTCTCTCGACGGACCTGCATATTTGTACATTTGCACGCATACGTATGCGAGGATACGCGCGAATAGAACGCGCGCTAGGCACGTGTACCACGCGGAAAACACGCATCGAGAAATCAATGTCGGGTGATCGATTCAAACACAACTGGTGTTCGATCGGTCAAAGTATTATCGTTCTAGAAATCTGCGAGGAGTCGCAGCTGGTCGATACGGCTCGGTGTACTCAAACGTACACCGACGCGATCATCGAACTTCGAAATAGAAAACAACTGTTCCACGATGGACCGTAATTTTCCAAAAGCGTGAGCGTTCAATTGGAAGAGACGAAGCATGCGACCCGCGAAAAATGTTCTTCTTTCCGGATTATTCGTTTGTTCGAAATTCTACTGTTATCTAACTGCGAGAAAAGCTGTCGTCGCATCGATATAGGTACGTGTCATGCGAAACAACGTGACCATTTGAAAAATTCAATTGGAAACGAACCACCGCACCCCGGCACAGTGGTCGCAAAACCACCGGAGAACGAGCAGGAGAAATTCGATGGAAATAGACAACGTAGATTATAGAGCGACTTTCGGTAGCGATACTCGCGGCGAATCGGTCGCGCGAGAATCGCAAGGAAAAACGAGAGAGACGCAGTGGCGGGTAAAAGTGAACGTACAACCGATTAAGAAAGGTAATTCACATACAACTGTTTATTGAGACATGTAGAATACATCTGGTCATACACAAAAATCTTTGACACTTTAAATCAAGCTCCTAGCCCGAAAAAGGAACCATTTCAACATCGTTTTAAATTCATCGATAATCAATTACTTTCAACTACGTCACACTAAAGTTAGGGGCAACGTTTAAAATTGCAGGAATTACAAAAAAAAAGCAAAGCAATTGGAGGGTGAATAATAAGAAAAGTAATTTGAAAACGCAATTGTCAACGATAAGAGAATGATCTGGTTGTAAGGAATTTTATCGTTCGTTTTCAGTTAGCCGTGGAGCTGACACGTGGCAATGTGGCGCGAGAAACGTAAACCGTATTGTTTGCGTGGATAGTGTTATTACAATATGTTTTTGTTTTTCTTCCATTTGTTGTTTCTTTTTTTTTTGACATTTTCTTTCGTACGTCGTTACTTTTTTCGTAATTTGTTTTCCTCGTTAGTGCTAAATAACATCACGTCACAAAATGCATATTCGCAGGAATATAATATATAATATATTTATATATAATTAAAAAAAAAACACGTGTTTAGGTCGTTATTAACATAAATTGACCGACCCAAGAAATCACACAACATCCGCTTGACACGGGCCAACCAAGAAGAGTCAAGTTCCCCAGGATGTGATGCGCCGCGAATTAGGGCAATGACCGGGTAAAAGGGCACGTTTGCTTGCTCTCGCGGCAACAGCATCGTCAGCCACAGTAGCGCATTATTCTAAATGCGACTGAAAACCCCTCCCCAGGCACCCCAGCTGCCACACCGGTCAAGTATAAAATAGCAAAGGGGGTAAGTGATAGAATATCGTGGGGCACCTCGAAACTGGGGCTGGGCCAATATTCGCAATGCTAGTACCTAGATCAGTCTAAAGTCTCGTCACCGTGAACTGCCTTCGCTTTTGCCAGTAATGCTTCCTTGCCCCCGCAAGCTCGACTTTCTCTCTCTCTCTCTCTCTCTCTCTCTCTCTCTCTCTCTCTCTCTCTCTCTCTCTCTCTCTCCCTTTCTCCCTTTACTGCCTTCTTTACCTCGTTTACTTCCATTGCTTCTATTACTTCGATCACTTCCTTCCATTCCTCATTCCACATATATCTTTCCTCTTTCATTCCGTCGATTAGTCTTGATCGCTTGCTTCACCTGCCTGCCTTTAATATTGTATAATCTTTCTTTATTACAGTTTTAAAGAAAAACCAGAATTTTATAGTGAAACGTTATCGTGTCGCAAAAACCCACTCAATATGATTAGCAATATCAACCTTATCGTATCATTAATATTAATTATTTTATTATTATTAATATTATTATTATCATTATTATTATTATTATTATATCCTTGATATTATGATTTTATAAATAGGGTGTGTAGGTAAGTAGAGTAGGTAGGTATAAAATACGGTAAGTGAATAATGAGTTACGGGAAAGGGGGACTAAAGGAATGAAAGATAATAGTATTGACCGGTACAGATAAATAAGATTCATTACTTTTTTTAACCTGTGGCTTCTCTTTCTTTTTCTCTCTCTCTCTCTCTCACACACACTCTTTCTCCCCTTCTCTCTCTCTCTCTCTCTCTCTCGCTCGCTCGCTCGCGCTCTCTCTCTCTCTCTCTGCCATCCTTTCAATTCTAAAGCTCAATGTCGCCATTCGTTTTTTTCCTCATGTTTTAAACAATGATCGCGGTACTGGGGACAGGAAGTAAAATTGGGGGTTTCCATCCGTTACGCTACTAAGTTATAGTTATAATCATCGTTGCCGACATGTACCTGTACCGGTACACCTATATCGGTATCGGTAGCGGTATCGCTGTCGGCATCGATAAGAAGAAAGAATTATACTTAAGTAAAATGCGAATAAAATGTAACAAAATGTCTATAAATAACGAAAGTCTGCGACCGATCGATCGAATCGGAGACACCCTGCTCGAGAAAATCGATCGACTCGCGCGCGCTTTCATCGTTTGGGAATCGTGTTTCTTTTTTTCTTGTTTTGCTTGGGTATGATTATGATTTAAAGAAATTCGTCTCGTCGGCGTCGGCCGTTTCGTTCTGTCGGGGTTCGCGCGCGCTTCTAGTTTCGCGTCCTACCAATCCGATATATCCGTTGCCGTTGCTCTCTTTCTCTCTACATGCTCTATACTCTATAGGTCTATGGGCTATACGGTGTCTAATATGATCTCGTCGGATAAATCATGAAAATCCACGGTTTTGAAATTTCTCGAAATTGGTCGAAATCGGCTACGCGGCGACAAGAATGTAAACGGTGATGGGATGTGCGGTCGCTCGATCTTTAACTCGACAGCTAACTCTCGATTACACGTGCGTTCTTGTTTGATGTATTTTTCTTTCTTTATTTATTTCTTTGTTGTTTTTTTTTGCTTTCTTTCTTTATCTTTCTTTCTTGGCTTTCTCTAGTTTCTAGTTTCTTAATTCTTGATTCTCCGTTTCTCTGTACCTTGATTCGATCTTTTCTATCCGTATTTATCCGATTTTACCGATGTAATCGTCGTAAACCAGGGGGTGCGTGTAAAACTACCGGATTTTGTTAGCTCGCGTGTCTCTCTCTCTCTCTTTCTCGTTTCAGAATATTTTCCAGAACAGGGGGGTGTCTGGGCTCCAGGGACAGGGACCAACTACAGCCCGCACTTACAACTCTTACTAATTAACTAACAGACTAACAATAACAACGAGTCAACACTCAAAATGTTTGCCGTATGTGTTCATGCATTTGTAAACGTCGCGTACACGTTACGCATCTCGAAATCAATCCGTAACTATCATTATCAAACCGGGTGGTCAGTCGAGTGTTTCGGTCAAACGAAAAATTGTTCGTCCCCGTGCGCACGTACGTTTCAACTGATTCCGCGCGATTTTACGTTTATCGTAATCGTAACAGTTGTATATATCGTTATATCGTTTCGTTATCGTTACCGGGCAAAATTTCAGCAAAATAAAAAAAAAACAAATTTTAAACCTACGCGAATAAACATTCTTTTTCCTAATTATCGCGAACTATGTTCGGCTATTCTTTTTTTTTCTCCGTCGACGACTCGTTTTTTTCTTTCTTGTCGGCCGACCATAAAAACAAAACAAAAAAGACAAAGACAGCCATAAATAATAAATATACTAATAATTTAGACCCTAATATTTTTCCGCTACATTTTGATCTCCTACATACGACTGGGGGGAGGGGGCTTCTTCTTTTCAACGAACAATTTTGTGGATAGATAAAAATGTTTTCCCTCCTCCAGAACTCCGTGTTTGATAAAGACGATAAACTCTTTTTTTTTCTCTCGCCAGCGTCAAAACGTAATTGTCCGGCGTCAACGTCGGCTCTACTACCGTCAACGTCTTATTCGGCGTCTTTCGGTCCTCGTCGCAGTCGCAGTCCTATTTTTCCTCGTCTCTGTAAATCTCGTCCAACCCTTAATAATAATAATAATAGTTTCATTGACTGTACACATTTATAGACCAACAATAGAAGGTCTAGCGGCGCTAGGCGCGCTCCACGCATACACACATGCACACACACGACGAACACGAACACCGATACGTACGAATGCGTACGAATGCGTACGAATGCGTGGGCGCGCAGCAAACACGCGGACGCATTCGTACAATCATAAACGTGCATTGCACACCTGTTGCCCATTGGTTGGTCGCTCATCGATCGGGCAACTTTGATCGAAACTAGACGGTGTGATATGAACGTTCACGACACGGAATACCATTCGCGCCCTTAAAATTTTGTCGCGATCCATTCTCTCGATCTCGATCTCGGTCTCGGTCTCGCACTCGCTACACAATTCCCAATTTCGATAACACATTCTAATATTCTCCTTCGTCGCTTGGTTGCTTGGTCGCTCCGTCGCGATTCGCAACGCGATTCCCTTTCCACGACCTATTCGAAAGCGTACGGCGCGCCATGTTTTTTTCTTTTCTTTTTTTTTCCATTTTTGTAATGCGCAGAATCAAAAAATCGAATCGACGCACGATAAAACCGCGGGCTATCGCGTACGCTTTCGATTTCGCTTTCGCCTTCGCTTCGGCTTTCGCCTCGGCGAAGTTTCTCTTAACTAATACGATCCATCGTCATCACAATCCCAATGTCAACATCGCCGATCTTCGTATCACTTGGCAGTAAACAATGTGACAATGCAGTAGCGGTACTTAGATTAGTATTATCGTATTATATATATCTATATGTATATATAATATATATAATAGTAATAATAGTACGGGGTGGGTTGTTGGGTGGTCACTCCGATGTAATAATTGGTTCCAGTGGCACATCACTGTATATGTAATCACAACAACAGCGAGCGATGGTGGTGGCACCGAGCACGTCGCATCGCGCGCTTTTTTTCACCTTTTTGCCATATCTTTCCGTTCGTTCGTACTCTTTCTTCTCTTTCCTTTTCGTTTCGTTTCGATTCGTTTCGTTTCTACGTTTGTACCCGAAAGTGCGTACGAAAGCATTTACACGTGTACCAGAACGGTAAAGCGAACAACAACGCGTACTTTCCTCCCAGTCGTTTTGCCCTTCTAGCATCTACGCGATTCTTCCCCGAGGTAAACGATTCGCGATAACTCGTTTCTCGATTACCTTTCCTTTTCATCGTCTTCTTCACCTCCGTTTCCGCCTCTGCCTCCGCTTCCGACACCGTCTCCGTCTCCGTTTTCATTTCCATTTTGCTCGATGTCCTTCGGTTGTTCCGGCCGTCCCGCTTGTTTCAATTTAGGTTCCGGTTCCAGTTCCAGTTCTAGTTCCGGTTCCGGTTCCGGTTCCGATAACAAAGATCCGTCTTCTGGGCCACAGCAATCTTTTCCTCGAGCGTTACCGTTCTTCTCCCTTCGCTTGTCGTTCCCCTTTCCCTTCGCTGCTCTCCTCTGGTCCGACGTACACACGTTACGATCGTTCGAATCGGTTCCGTCGACTGGTTGGTTCTTCCTTTTGTTGGTGCGTGCGTGCGTTCGTGCTTGTGTTGTACGTGCGTATTCACACTCGCAGACTCGCAGAAGTTAGCTCCACGATTGGTAAGAGTCTTGGTACCACTCGTGATCGTCGTTGGAAACACCGGCGAGTGCGGCTTGTCTGCCGCCGAATCCGATGTCACCGCCACCACCACCACCACTACCACCGTTCACACTCGCCAATCCGTACGCATTGCCCAATGGTTGTTGGGCGAGGGGTTGGTTTCCCCAGTTGCTCTGGAAGCGACGCTTTGATTCCCCCTGGTTCTGGTGACCCCCGTCAAATTTTCGTTTACCTGCTGTACAAACAAACAAACAAACCGATCTTGAGCACCTCGCTGATCGGAACGCGCGCCGCGCCGCGCCGTAGTCGTGTCGTGTCGTCTCGTGTCGTGTCGTGTCGTGTAGTGTCGTATCGTATCGTATCGTGTCACACCGATACGGCCGATCGGTTCTTTCGACTGTCTATCTGTCTCGGTTTCGTTTCGTTTCGTTTCGTCGGTCCGTGGAGTCGTGAGTCGTCGTTCTATCTGTGTTTGCGTCAGCGTCACTGCTCTCGCCGTCGCGAATGCACGCGTGTTCGCTGTGAATCCGTCTGTTTACAGTCCGAATGAAAAACGAACAAACGCTCGGAAAGGAAATAACCAGTAACTAATAGCGAACAAAAATGATGATGTAAAGATCGTTTTCCTGTAAAGAAGAAAACGATACAACGATCGGAGCGATGACGGGGAGGCACGGATCGTCGAAGGTTGAACGAGATAGATCGAAAATGGAACAACGGAGTGGGAGAAGGAGCACAGGATGATAGTGCCCACCGTTGGAATCGCCTACGTGGGGGTTTTTTTTATCGTGTATCAAGGATCGACGGGACGGAACCAGCTGACTGGAGGATAGATCAGGAATCGGACCGGAAGCGGGAGCGGGACCGGCACCTGGACCGCGACCGCGAACAACGAGCGTTGTGAAAAGAAAAACGTGTACAGTCGGAGGATAGGAATGTGTCTTGCGTCGGAATCCGGTCAAATGCGTTAGAGTCGTAAAAGATGAATTGATTTATCGTGGAGATACAGACCATCCTCACCTGGTAAACTTCCCTTGGCGCGGACCCCCCCACGAGCGGACAGCCGCTGGAGCCCACGGGCCCCTGAAGTTGCGGGGTTGCGTCCCCCCCTGACTGGGCCACGGACTTGCGGGCCACCGACTCGGCCACGCGGCACTACTCCACGACCACGTCCAGCCTGACCAAATAACACACACCCAATCGTTACCCCATCTGATTATTATTGTTGTGTTCCTATAGCATAAAACTCTTCCTCTCTCTCTCCCTCTCTCTCTCTCTCTCTCTCTCTCTCTCTCTCTCTCTCTCTCTC